>CM031597.1:130113699-130241199 GCA_018398815.1 Conus ventricosus | reverse complement strand
ACGACGAAGATAATAATGATAATTCAATGAAACTACTACGACTATACTATTTCTACGACTACGACTAAGACCACTGCTACTTCTACTACTGACTGCTGCTGCTACACTGGTAGTAGTAGTATAAGACGACAACAACGACTAGTTAGAACATTTGATATGTCCTTATCCGCTGATCAACCAAGAGCAAAAGGCGCCAAGCAGTAAATCTGTATTAATATACATACCACCAATCCTCACATAACTAGAACTGACTTCGATTTTGCTTCGATTTTAACCCCACCCACTTCTTCCCTTCCATTCCCTCTCTCCAACCACATCCCAGCTCTCCTCTTTCCTTCCCTGCATTTCTCTCGATCAGATGGTAATTACGTGTTTAATGGTGTCCTTAGCCAGTTCTTCCTCCGATCAGATGGTAATTCGTGTTCAAATGGTGTCCTTAGCCGTTTTCTCTCCGATCAGATGGTAATTACGTGTTAAAATGGTGGTCCTTAGCCAGTGTAAATTATTTAAAACCACTCAGAGGAATATGTACCTTAAAATTTGCGGTTTGCGTGCGCATAAAGGTCAGAGTTCGGGGTAACAGCAAAGGTCAAACAGTAACTCCAAAGAATGAACAGATGAAAATCGCCATAGCTCTATGAAAAAACAAATGGTGAAAAGATGATTTCATCCTGGAATCTGGGGTCAGTAAATAAGTTCAACGCCATATGTCAGCAAAAATAGCAGAATGATGCATGACTTGTGGCTCCCAGTGTTTCTACGCCATTGGTAGAGCACAAGGATTTTGGAGTGAAATGTCCAGCAGACGACAGAAAAATGAAGGGTCATGTGGGTCGTGCTTGCATAGAAAAAGAAGAGTGCATGAGATCTGCCTCAGAGTCAAGTGTGGTATGGTCCTGGGCTTAATATATTTTGGTACTGGCTGTTGTTTTGCCAAAAAAAACAGGTGCAACTTTGAGTGTATTAGCGAATATATAGCGTTTTGGGCCTAAACTGTGACTGTGGACTCGGACCTGTACAAAGAAGGTCCACGGAAGAAGGCACACGGACCCACGACTTACGTTTGGATAGTGTGTCAGAGAGACAGTGGGGGCTGAAATTATCATCTTGAAGGGATAAAGGTCAAAAAGAAATGTGTGCAGCCTTTATTTTTCACACTTACGCGCCAAAATGATACGAGACGAATCTCTGATCGGAATGTTTGCTTTTTCATGATTATTGCCTTGACAAAGGACACGGTGTTTGATTGCTCAGGACACTGTCCGGTTACCCCCTCCCCCCCCCCCCCCCCCCCCCTTCACTCCACTCCTTACGTCCCCCATCACTCCCACTGCAACTGTCTCCTTCCCGTCCCGTCTACTATACCGTTTAACCGTCGATCCAGAAGAGAGAGAGAGAGAGAGATAGAACTCGAACTCGAACTCGAACATTTAATGACTTATGGCACGATGGCCTTTGTCACAGGGTGAGTGACGTTACAAATCATTTCAAGAGGGAAGAAATCATACTGAAAGCAATAATCTAACAAAATTCTTACAGGCATAAGTGGGGACGTGACAAAAACTTATTTGTTTTTCATTCCATGCGTATACATTCATCTGATAACTTCTGGAGATTTTTCTTTTTAACACATCACTATGGAGCCTTTAGCAATTGGCTCTTTTTTCTTATTTCAAAACATTTGCACAAAAACCAAGCAAGCCGACGAGTTATATTAGCATTTTCACATGTTAAAATTTCCATCAGATACTGGTTTTCGAAATGAAGTGGAATAGTTTTGAAAATATTGGGGCGAATATTGTTGTACTGAGGACACTCAAACAAAACATGTTTTTCATCCTCAAGTTCATCTGCACAGAAGGGACAGTCATTCATTCCCGCAGAAGTGTCCCTCATGAAACGATTTCTGTGAGAGTTTATGTCGCTCACCCCTAATCTGAACCTCGTCAAGGATTCTCTGAAGCACTTTATCTTAACTTCAGAAAAATAATTTTCTGGTACAAGCATTGTTTTGAATGATGTATACAAAGTGAAACGTCTAATGTCGCTTATGTCTGCAAACCACTCTTGTTTTGCTACGTCTGTAATTCTTTGTTTAAAAACAGACAGAAACATTAAATCATTTTCCACACTTTGGTTAAGCCAAACGAAATTGAAACCCAATGTCTGTAAAAGTATTCTAGTTTTTGTGACCAGTTAATTTTCCCTTGATTATCTAGCCTGTTTAGAAGGTCGTAAGCTTGCTTGAGTAGGCGATCTGTGTCCATCTTTATGATACGTAGCCAGTATTTCACAGCTCTAATACAACAGTTCACTTGAATGGGATATCGTCCTAGTTCACTGTAGACCATGAGTGATGGTGTGGGCACGGGCACATTCAAGCCTTTTTGCAGGCATACAAATGGACCTTTTCCACCTGATTACTGTCCTGCAACGGTCCCCAGATTTCCGAAGCGTATAAAAGAGTCGGTTGAACCACTGTGTCGAACAGTTTGAAAAAACGTTTCTCTTGTCATGCTATCGATTCGTCTCGGAGATCGGATAATGTCGGTAGTTACTCGTTTGTCTTTGATCGCTAAGCGTTTTCCTGCTTGATAACGCTCATAGTAGTTGTGAAAGTAAAGCCAAGATATACATAGCTGTTAACGACTTCGAGTTGTTCTGTCCCAACATACCATTTCTCATGCCTCACAAGGAACCCACCCTTCTTTTGGTTACCCACTCATCACTAAACCCACGCTGAAACAAAATGAGTTAGGTATACCAGACACCCAGCTCTTTTTTCTCCGAATATCTAATTCATATAGCATTTTAGAAGCTTGAGAGGAGAGAGAGAGAGAGAGAGAAGAGAGAGAGAGGGGAGAGAGAGAGAGAGAGGGAGAGACAGGTGGGACGGTAGTGGGGATAGGGTGGAGGTGGAGATGGGCGGGCTTGAAGGAGAGATGTAAAGAATAAAGGAGAAGAGAAGGAAGAAGCAAAGACACAGAAAGACGGCCCAGAGAACAAACTTCTTGTGGAAAAAAACAAACAATAGTGTAGCATTGGTTTGCTGTACAGGTTGTTTGAACACAAGACAGATGAGACGCTCTATAAATCTCCCCTATCGTTCGCATGGACGCAGACCTCTGCAGCCTGCAGAGAAGGACGGCTGTCTACCCCACGACAGCCCGGAGACAGCGGCAAGGGGAATTATTAACTTACGACCACTTCAGTCTCAAGTGGAGACCATCGAGGCGATAGCGAGAAGGGTGGTTCCACATCTACAAAGGACACGGGTTCTAGTTTTGCCAGGATTGATCATTGTGAACATCTATACTGTACGAGGACCTAAGGACGCAGGATGCAGGGACGCAAAAGCAAAGGGGCGCAGGGTCATATGGTTTATGACAGCGACTTTCTGTAAACAAAAGATGGCAGCATTGTATTCTGAAGAAAGAAGTGCTGTCACACACGTCCAAAGAAAAGCTAGAACTTTATAAAAAGAAGAAAAAAACAACAACAAACAAACAAACCAGAAACGTTTGCAGACAAACAGGCCCAAACAAACCATAATAAGCCTTAACTATGCCGGGACAAGAACCATACACTGTGATAAGATCAACGTGCCGTGGAAAAAATAAAACGATGCGCGATACACGGTATCTACAAGGTGTGAATTAAGGGGCGATGACCGGTACATCAGATCAACGTGTTGTGAATGACCGAAAGATACTCGGTATGTCAGATCAACAGGTTTTGAATGATAGACCTGCAGTATGACAACAGCACATCTACTGCAGGATTGCCCGTTGCACGAAGCTCTGAGACAACAGATATGGACGGAGCAAACATCAGTGGAGAGGAAGTTCTACGGTGCCCTTGGGGACCCACAGCGCACGGCAGCATTCGTCAGGGGAGCTGGCGTCCCCATCTAGAGTGTTTGAGAAGAAGAAGAATGATAGAACGATGCCCTGCATGCTGTGAACGGGCTGTTTGTGATTAAACAATGCCGTATGCATCAAACCAACAGGCTGTGAATAATCATACGGTGCCGGGGAATTAGATCAACAGTCTGTGAACTGTGAATAATCATACCGTGCCGGGGAATTAGATCAACAGTCTGTGAACTGTGAATAATCATACCGTGCCGGGGAATTAGATCAACAGCTGTGAACTGTGAATAATCATACCGTGCCGGGGAATTAGATCAACAGTCTGTGAACTGTGAATAATCATACCGTGCCGGGGAATTAGATCAACAGTCTGTGAATGATTAACATATACCGGATGCATCAGATCAACAATGAAACAATGCCCAACTCGTCCAATCGATAGGCTGTGAGTGGGAAGATGCCCAGTACAAGATGTCCAGCACATCAGAGCGAAAGGTTGTTAAATGACTGAACGATCAGGTCAACTTGTTGTAAATGATTGAACGATGCCTAACACATCAGACCAACATGTTATAAATGATTGAACGATACCCAACACATCAAAACAACACGTTATAAATGATTGAACAATACCCAACACATTAGATCAACACGCCATGAATGATTGCATGAAGTCTAATACATCAGATCAGCATGCAATGAATGATTGAACGATGCTTAACAAATCGGATCAATATGCTATAAATGGTTGAACCATGTCTAACACATCAGATCAACATGTTATGAATGATTGAATAATGCCCAACACATCAGATCAGCATGATATAAATGATTGAATGATACTCACCACATCAGATCAACATGTTATAAATGATTGAACGAAGCCCAACACATCAGATCATGACACTGCGAACGATTGAATGATGCCCAGCACATTATATCGACAGGCTGTAAATGATAGAATGATGCCCAGTTCATTATATCAACAGTCAGTGAATAATATAGAACAATACCCGGTGCATTATATGAACAGGTTGTGAATGATTGACCGATGCCCAGCACATTATATCAGTAGGCTGTGAATGATAGAACAAAGCCCAGTAGATTTGTAGAACAATGCCAAGTACAACAGGCTGTGAATAATATAGAACAATGCCCAGCGCATTATATGAACATGTTGTGAATGATGAAACAATGCCCAATACATTACATCAACAGGCTGTTACGATAGGACAATGCCCAATACATTATGTCAGCTGGCTGAGAATGATATATCGATGCCCAGGACATTATATCAACGGGCTGTGAATGACATAACAACGCCCAGGACGTTGTGTCAACAGGCTGTCCATGGTGGAACACTACCCAGTACATTGCACCAACACGCTATGAATGATAGAACAATGCCCAATACATCACATCAACAGGCTGCAAATGATAGAAAGATGCCCAGTGCATTACATCAACAGGGTTATTATTACATCAACAGGCTGCAAATGATAGAAAGATGCCCAGTGCATTACATCAACAGGGTTATTATTACATCAACAGGCTGCAAATGATAGAAAGATGCCCAGTGCATTACATCAACAGGGTTATTATTACATCAACAGGCTGCAAATGATAGAAAGATGCCCAGTGCATTACATCAACAGGGTTATTATTACATCAACAGGCTGCAAATGATAGAAAGATGCCCAGTGCATTACATCAACAGGGTTATTATTACATCAACAGGCTGCAAATGATAGAAAGATGCCCAGTGCATTACATCAACAGGCTGTGAATGATAGAAAGATGCCCACTACATCAGCTCAACAAAATTTGAATCAGGTACAATTGTTGAAGGACTGGGATGGAGTAGGTGAACACTTAGTTGATAGTGGCATGTGGGGTGTGTGTGTGTGTGTGTGTGTGTGTGTGTGTGTGTGTGTGTGTGTGTGTGTGTTTGCGTGCGTGCGTGCGTGCGCGCGCGCCCTCGTACACGCGCACACACACACACATCATACCGTTATCTGTCTATAATGACTAAGCTTGAAGCAACCGGAGAGTAATACCCCCCCCCCCCCCCATACGCCACCCACCACCACCATCGCGCCCCCCCTCCTTACCCACACATACACAAAACGATATGTAAAAACTGGTGCATTCTGGCTTGAGGAGGGTGCAGTCCTAACTTCACCAAGGAAAGGAAAAAAAAAGGGGCCGAAAAACAAACAACTCTTAAGCCAGCAAAATCCCTCCCTCTGTATGTGGAGGTCTGATAATGCCTCGACATAATAACTCCCCGACTGTCGGGGGAGTCGGTCACTGTGTAATCCCAGACACGGCCATTAAAGCTGATAAAAACTAATCCCCTCCTTTCAATCGGCCCTTAACATCCGGGCAAATGGAGGTCGGAGTGGGTGGCTTCCCTTTACAAGAGTTGTCAGACTTAGTCCAAAGGCTGTTCGACTGCAATGAACACCATGCCAAACTGCTACGTCTTGGTGGCATTTGTTTGTCGTACGGTGTTCTATTTTCTGTACGTTGCCCTGTAAGTCAACGTACTTGGGATCATTTTGTCCGGAGGGTCAAAGTGCACTTAATGACATTCAAATGCCGTTAACGCTGGTCCTGTCAAAAAAATCTGATTCTTTATTGTTCTAATTCCACGGCACAACACAAGCACTCACATAGGCCAGCTTATGACAGACACACAAACATTCAAGCACAAATGCGTCTGTCGTCACAAGCACACTTTCAAATTCAATATATCATTTTCTGTTGGTAGCATATTTGAATGAAGATTGTTTATGAACGGGTTGTTTATCTCAGAGAGAGAGAGAGAGAGAGAGAGAGAGAGAGAGAGAGAGAGAGAGAGAGAGAAAGGTATCAAGGAACAGATTGGGGAACGGATTTTTTTAAAAAAACACGAATGTAATGCTTGTAGAATTTTTGACATTGTTTTATTGTCCTCCCCCCCCCCCCCCCCCCCCCCTCTCCGGGCTCCTAACGATCTTACCCACTCTTAGCTTTTCTTTTAGTATATGAGGTTTAGTCTGATTGAATATAAGGCATATCAAAGTAAACTTACCTGTATTCGCTCCCAGGTGAGGAAAATCTTTAGTCATCTAAAACAAACACAAAAATAAATAACATGAAAATATTTTATCAAGGAAAATGACGTTCAGCTTCTTCTGAAAAGCAAAACCGAAGTGTTGTTTTTCAGTTTTTCCGATGAGAAGATTTTGAGAGAACCTTTCCACTTTGAAGAACGCAGACGACGTGTTCAAGTGACGTTCTGCACTGCACAGAACCGAGATGACTTGTTCTGGACGGTAACAAGAACACGTCATCAGACAAACAGGGTTATCTCCATCTTATTGCCTGAGGCGAGTTTCAAGGAGCAACAATGCAGCTTATTGGTACATTTCAATCCCTTGGTATACCAGACATGTATTCAATAATCTTTGCCCCTTCCCCCTCCCCTCCCACCCATTGTTGATCGGTGGCGTTTCCATCGTTGAGATCATTCCCCTCCACCTTGCTTGTACGTATCTGCGTGAATGGATGCTGGACATGGGTCGATCTGTGTATACAATACACGTCTGTCTGCACCTACCAAGGTTTGTAAGTACACTTCTGTGGAAGGGAATGGAACATTCAGACACTAAAACATTCATGCTAGCATTTCTAATGATGGATATATATCTGGACGTATGCATTCTAATTAGTTTGGAGTTACATCAAAAGTTGATTTGATGTCTACCCCGGTGGCCTTCACCTTCTTCTTACCACTGTCCAATCAGGTTCACGAGTTGTGACCTTCAGATTGTGCAAAGCCATGGAGAGCCCCGTGACCTTGCAGCACGTGCCCCACATCCCCAGGATCGAGGTGCAGGCAGCTGAAGAACTGGACTACAATCATCCCCTCACCCACTCCCACAGTCCCCACACCTCTCTCACCTGTTAAGGGAGAAGAGACACTGCTACCTTCCCGGCCATCCTTACCTCCCTCCCTCCCCCCACCCTCTGTCCGCGCAGCATCTCCGAGGTTCCCATGACAACCTCAGCACCATTCCGGAGACGTCAGGCCGGAGTCGAAGTCATCCCAGTCACATGAGAAGCCGGAGTTCAGACCTAGGGCGCGTTGTCTCGGACTCCCAGGGCTCTCACAGAGACCTCTACCCTCCGCGCCCTGCCCGATCTTCCTCAGAGCGGGACCTGATCCCCAAGGGACGTGACCTCATGCCCACGGGGCGTGAGCTCATCCACGCGGGGCGGAGCCTCGTGCGCGGCGCCAGCGCGGACAACCTGCTGCAAGGACACAACATCCGGGACAAGCTGAACAGGATCCTCCGCAGGCCCGCGGAAAGGATGAGCCGGGCACATTCCTTTCCTGCCACCACCTCACTACCACAGTCTCAAAGCATCGAGCTTTCTGTGGGCAACCTTCCAGTTCCCTCACCACATCCACATCGCAGGAGCTGGCCAGACGCCGAGGGTGATGCAGAGAGTCTGAAGGTGAAAAGAGAGGGGAAGGAGACAAGGGGTGAAGGAGAGGGGAGGCGTGTCAGCACGGATGACGTCATGGTGGATGTGACGTCAACAGTGACGATGGAGTCTGCAGACGTCACAGAGACCGCTGGCAAGGAGGAGGGCGATAGTGGTAGGGGTAGCGACGTCACCAGCGTGCAGATCAGGTAAGACGAGTGTCTGGTCTTACTTTTACGCTAATTTATGCATTGAGACAACTTTGAATTGTGTCATTATTTATGTCATTAACAACGCTGTTTGGTCTGTCTGATTTGTATCACTATTTATGTCATGAGCAACGCTGTGAGTCCTGTTTCATTTGTGTCACTATTTTCTCCAGTAATAACTTTTGTGTCATTCTGATTCGGGTCACAATTTCTGTCGTTAACAATGCTATATATCCAGTCTTATTTGGGCCACAATTTTTGTCATTGACAAAACCATGTGTCATGTCTGATTTGTATCATCAATTACTCCTTCAACAAAGATCTGTCCTGTCACCAGCCGCCGTGGTGAAGCGGTAAGCGTCGCGGATTCCCGGCTGGGAGGTTGTGGGTTCGATTCCCATCAGAGCGATGTGGGATTTTTCTGCCCCGACCGGCTCCTACCCAGAGTTGAGTTTGCTACGGGCTCAGTTGGGAAGACTGGGACCACATAGTCGAGTTTCATCCACTAAATGGATGCGTCTCTAACAGTGTTGCTCAAATCTCCTGACTAACACTGCAGGTGTCTGTATCTCTCGGACCTTGTTGACGCCGGGATGTATGATGAAAGTAAGCGTGGAATACAGCCCTGTCATGCAGTCTCAGACCGGAATGGAAATCCCGTAGCATCTTCTTCATCATCCTCATTCTCATCAACCAGACAAAAAAGAAGTTTGGTCTGTCAGTTTAAAAAAATATTTTTCAGTTATAGCAATGTTAGGTTAAAAATAATGTCACTTCAGTTTGCAGTTAAATACAGGGTATAAATATGCTGAGAATGAAAGATATTCACATTAGCGTATAGCTGAAGACAAGGTTGTAATATGCTGAAAATTAAGATAATTCAGAGCAGAGTACAGCTGTAAGGTTAACACATGCTGGCAATGAAAGATAATTTGCAACACAATGTGGTAGTCAACAAGATAATCAGAATGGAAGATAATTCACAGCAGATCTGAAGGGACATCCAGATTGCATCAAATACCATGCATTGTATGACTGGCGTGTCTGCAGTGACGCGTAGCATTTTTCCCCCTCACAGACCAGAAGAGTTCCATGCCTGGGACCTTCCACGCGCCACCAGGCTCCCCACCCCCGCCGGCTGCTGTCAGGGTCTGACGGGGCGCGTGCTGCGAGCCATGAAGGTCGGGGCCTACCTCGTCATGTTCCTGGGGGTTATGGGAGGGGCCGTGCTCAGCCAGGGGGTCCTCGTCACCATGGCCACGGAACTGGGTCATAGCCTCGCTTTAGGCCCAGCAGGGGTACGTTAAAAACTTCACGGTGAAATTTGATGTTTTGGGGCATAGCCACTGACAGTGAGTTTCGTGAAATATGTAGGCATTTTTTTTTCTCTGCAATTGTCTGAGAAAGAAAATCATATCTATGGTAGATGTGTAGTCTCGGAATCCATACTGAAAGTCTGGATGGATTCTCCCTGCGAGTAGTTGCGTGTATTTGGGGCCTGGTCAGTACAACTCGAGCCGACAGCTATACTGAGAAGGAAGATGCCGCGGTAACTGTTACGGTCGCTACTCTCAGCCCCAGTTAATGCAATAGCAGAGTGATTGATTACATCAAAAACTTTCTCAAAGTCTATGAAAAGTCTATATGTGTGTGGTTGCATCGTGCTGTGCTGTGCTGTGCTGGATTGCTCTGTGCCTTGCTGTGTATGTTATGCAATACAACACTACACGACACTACTTTATGCTGTGCTCTGCTGTGCTGTGCTGTGGTCTGCTCTGCTGCTATCTCTTCTCTGCTCTTCTTTACTCTGCTTTTCTCTACTCTGCTCTGCTCTGCTCTGCTTTACTCTGCTCTGCCCTGCCCTGCTCTATTCTACTCTGCTCTGCTCTGCTCTGTCCTCCGCGGCTCTGCTCTGCTCTGCTTTACTCCACTCTACTCTGCTCTGCTCTGCTCTGCTCTGCACTGCTCTGCTCTGCTCTGCTCTGCTCTGCCCTGGCCTGCCCTGGCCTGCCCTACTCTGCTCTGCTCTGCTCTGCTTCTGCTCTGCTCTGCTCTGCTCTGCTCTGCTCTGCTCTACTGCAGTCCACCCTACCCTACCCTGTCCAACTGTCTGTCCAGAAGAAGGACGCGGACTACACTACTGGCGCCATACTGTGTTGCCTCTACGTGCCAGTGGTGGTCCGTCTGTTGATCTGTGTGTGGAGAGTGGCCTTGGGGGCCAGGGACATCCCGCCCCTGACCATGGCTGTGAAGGTAAGGGAGCGAGTGATTGATGGAGACTAAAACAGATTGCGGCACTAAGGAAAACACGCCCACATGCAAGCAAACACACACACATTAAAAGTATAGTAACGTTTGATAATACACAATGCAGAACAGCCCAGTGAATGTTCACAAGCTATGTCTTCTAGACGTTACTGTCTAATGCCGCCTCTCTGTCTCTCTCTCTCTCGTGTGTGTGTGTGTGTGTGTGTGTGTGTGTGTGTGTGTGTGTGTGTGTGTGTGTGTGTGTGTGTGTGCGGGGTGTGTGTGTGTGTGTGGTGGTGTGTGTGTGTGTGTGTGTGTGTGTGTGTGTGTGTGTGTGTGCCGCGCGCCGCCGCGGTGTGTGTGTGTGTGTGTGTGTGTGTGTGTGCCAGCATGAATTCGCACGTGCGTGCATGCATGCATGCATGCATGCGTGTGTGTGTGTGTGTGTGCGTGCGGGGTGTGTGTGTGTGTGTGTGTGTGTGTGTGTGTGTGTGTGTGTGTGTGTGTGTGCGTGCGTTCGCTGCTGACAGCTATGTTGGGAGTATTGTTTCGAGCTTTTCTTGTGGCATCGGATGAAGTCGTACTTGTAGACAATTCGGTTATTCTTTTACGCCTTGTTTTGTATGTTTATTTGTATTTTGGCTTGAATTTACTGATGTTGATTTGATTTTTCGATCTGTTCATTGACTAGCTGATCGACTGATTGACTGATTGGTTGATGTATTTAGTTGATTTACTGGCTGACTGGTTGATTTATTTAATCAATTGGTTGATTGATTGACGATTGAGGGTCAAGCTGAATTGACGTCAAGATCTGTAACCGAACGTTTGCCACAACAGTACCTTTCCCTATGCCATACCATGACGTATGACCTGAAGTCCACCTGACACTCAGTCCTCATCATTGACGTGCTGTGCATGCCCCAGGCCAGCGTCGTGGAAGCCCTGCACACCCTGGCCGTCTTCACTCTCGTGCTGCACGTGCTGCCCGCCCTCCATCCTCTGCAGAGCGTCTCCCTCCTCACGGCCCTCTCCCTCCCGCCCTCCCTCGCCGCCCTCACCTCTTCCCTGCGGGCCCCGCAGTCTCTGCCGCAGTTGTTGAGGTCTCTGCTGGTGATGGTGCTGCAGATCGGCAGTGTGGGGCTGTGTGTGGTCTTCATCTTCCTCCCCAACGAGGACGTCGGCCTGGCCAGCTCAGCCCGGGACGAAGAGCTGACCCCCAAGGCACAGACCTTGTCCCTGCTGGTCCGTGCTGCTGTGTGTGTCGTGTTGCTGCCCATCAGGTGGTGGTCGACCTACTGGGACAGTGATGTGGCGGACACAGGATGCTCGGGCAGCCCGGCTCAGGACGATGTCGGCTGCTCTGTGTCGGCGAATGGGGACGTGGCTCCGGAGAACCCTGGACAGAGTTCTGAGGGAGTGAGGGAAAGAAAGAACCGTGCCCTCCTGCCGCTCCTGCTGAGTGTGGTGAGGCTGGTGGTGGGGGTGGTGTACGGGGCGGGCTACGGCTTCGTGCAGGATTCGCTGCACGTGTTGGTGTCAGACCCTGAGGACTGCCAGACTCCAGCCTCCACGGCGTCTGTCGTTACCCTGTACCCCACACCCAACAGCAGCCTGTCTGTCAACTCTTCACCCCCCACGCTGCCTCTCCCCTCCAACTCCACAGCCTGTGTCCTGTCCTCCATCTCGGACGACGTCTGGACCCGATACGGCGGTGCTGTGGTGCATGTGCTGACCTCTGCCCTCTGCTACCACCTCGCCATCACCGCCTGCAGATTGCGCATGCAGCGCACGAGCTTCTTCCTGCCCTTGACCTTGGCCCCCGCTCTGACCTTGACTCTGTTCGCCGTGGGTCCGAGGTGGGCGGTGGTGAGGGAATTGGAGGAAGGGACGGTGGAGGTGGGATGGCCAGAAACCAGCGTGAGGTGGTGGATGACAGTGGCGGCTTTCCTGGCTGGCTGGATCAGCAACGTGCTGCTAGCCTCGCACACCTTGACCCAGATACCCCCCGAGAGACTGATGTTTGTGGAGAGGTAGGTCATGCCTGCACACCTCTTGAGCCAGTTACCACCTGAAAAATCGATGTTTGTGGAGAGGTAAGCCACACCTTATACATCTTGATTGGGGTAATACCTGAGAGACTGCATCATGATGTTTGTGGAGAGGTGAGTCACACCTGTACATCCCTTGAGCCAGGTACCACATGAAAACTCGATGTCTGTGGAGAGGTATGTTACAGCTTACACATCTTGACCCCTGTACTTTCTAAGAGACTGATGTTTGTGGAAAGTTAAGTCGCATCCGTACATACCTAGACCCAGGTATTCCCTGAGAGACTGACATTTGTGGAGAGGTAAGTCACACCTGTACACACCTTCACCCAGATACCTCCTGACAGACTGACGTTCATGGAGAGGTGAGTCACACTTTCACGCACGGAACTTCACCATTCAGACATCTTCACACATCTGAAAGGAACACACACATGTATTTTTGATTAGACATAGGAAAATCTTGAAAACAAAAGTTCTAATCTGTGTCTTTTTTTTAAAACCCAAACTCCTTCCATCATTCATACTACAATAACATTCAGTGACATTTTCCTTGACAAGTTATCATGTTCTGTGGTCAGCGTGTCACTGAGGCACAAATCGATTTCTGTCTGGAAGGGCGTTTAGAAGATGTCGAAATCGTTATTCCTGGTGCGTGTAACCTTTGGGTTTATGGTGAAGAACCTGACCAGGTGATGACCCGATTTGCTACGACAGTCACAATTTTGGGGTGAGGTAGATTCTGTTCTACCACTCACATACCATGTACATTAGGGAAATGGAGTTGTTTCTTGTAAGCTTACTTGATTCCAGGAGAATTGTGTATCCGAAGCAATGAAAAGAGGACGGAAAACATCAATGATGACCGTAATTGTTATGAGTTGACAGGTCACCCCTACATTCGACAAAACATTGCCTCCAAACCCAAGAAATCGTCAACAAGATTTCAATCATAATCATCAAGTAAAACTGTTACAATGCCCCCGAACCCAAGAATTTGTTAACAAGACTGCAATCATAGTTATCAAAGCACACACACACACACACACACACACACACACACACACACACACACACATATATATATATATATATATATATATATATATATATATAATATATTATATATATATAGCATTACTATATATATATATATGAAATATATATTATATAATATATATCAACTTTGGATTTCTCTGAGGCACATAGACCGTATGGCGAAAGCTTGGCTGTGTCTGAGTGGCACTCTCTTCATCTGTCGTGGCATGGGGTTGGTTGGGTCTTGTGCGCCGGTGGGCTCTGCAGTCATGAAATACGGGCTGGTACACCCATGGGGGATGCTATTTTAAGGCTGTTATGAGTTGCATCCTGCAGTCTGATTTACCTCTGTTCAGGAGCAGTTATGTCCCTTGATACCTTAATGGAGTGTCCTGCGCGTGCCTGTACCCATCGTCAACACAGCGCAGGCCTCCAAGGGTGGTACAGGGCTGCTCTAAAGGCAGGTGAAGACAGTGCTTCTCTGGGTCCTCCCCAGCACCTTCGGGTGTTTCTTTTTCTTTTTCTTCATATATATATATATATATATACGGCTACTTCTGATAGCAACATAGTTATAGATTTGAAAATATGCTTCTTCCTCTTTTTCATCCTGCAGTGTACTCCTAGGATTTAAAAAAGAAGAAGAAGAAGAAAAGTCAGTCACAGGATGGAATCCCCATTTCCACCCCTACCCCAGAAATCCATCTCTCTTAAAGGGAATAGAGTTATTCTTATGCTTCGTAACATCATGGACATAGATGCGTCACAGTTCACCTTCATTCGCAGATTGTTCCGGTTACCGCTGTACTGCAGTCCAGTGGTGGCGCTATCACTGATGCACAGCAGACGACGCACGAGCTCCGCCGAAAGCAAAGCCACATCCGGGTCTCAGGTGAAGGTGGGGGAGAGTGACGTCCCCTGTCAGCGGTCCAGTGAGCCTATTACGCTGTACATATGCGCCACCATGTGGCATGAAACCCGGGAAGAAATGACTAAACTCATCACCTCCATTCTGAGGTCAGCTGATTTGCACTGCCAAGCAAGCCAGCGAGCAAGCAGCCAACCAAAAAACCAAACAACCAAACAAACAAAAGACAATAAACCAAACAACCAGCCAACACACCAAACAATCAAACTAACCAGTACATCAGCCAACAAACCTAACAATAAGCCCACAATACAATCAGTCAGCACATGTGAATGTACCTACAGCAGAGCGTCGCAAGGACTGTGTAGGACACTGCGGCGGTGGCTAGTTGTTGCACTGGGTTTATTGGAAGGCAGTTTCCTATATCCCTTCATGATAACACTGACAAACCAATACTCAGAAAATAGGCCTACCATTCTCCATAGTCAACGGTTCATTTAGCTAATTCATTTCAGATTGGAGGAAAAATTCTACTTAAGATATAGCACAGTTATGACATATGGAAAGGGTGGCGCTACTGTCTTTTATTTGAAGATGTTCAGAACCTTCATTTGATTTTGAATGTGTCATTTTATAACAGTGCAAATGTTAATCTTGAGAAGTGCTTTTCCTTCTGTTCGTCAGTTTTCTGATAACTATTCTACATTTACATTTATTTGCTGTTTGTTACCATTGAGCCTGTTTATTTCTTGCGTATTCTCTACATCCCTAAAGAGACAACGGTTTAAACTTCTTGAATCTTAAAATTTTTACCTGAAACGCGTGTAGTCATTTTTAGAAGCATTTATTTTATTTATCTTTCCCCATTCACCCACTCAAGCACATACTGTTAGTTAGGCAGAATTATCTACCACTACAGATATGAATGCCTATCTCCCCCTATTTATTCAATCTAAGACATAAGAGCAAGCTTTGTTTACAATTGAATATTTCTTGCAGTCATTGCAACACTAAGCTGCTCTATAAGTTGCTGGAATGGTGCGGTACTTATCCTTGGAATTTATTAGTTTATTGTAATTTAGTCCCTTGTGGATTCATTCCAAGAACTGGCCCTCAGCACTTGTGTCTTAAGAGGTTATCTTTTTATCTTTTCTACTTTTCACAAGAAATGTAGCTTGTTTTGCTCTTTCATGATTTTCTTTTGCTTCTTAGGTGGCACCTTTGCTTGGTTTTTTGAAAACTCAACAAACATACTACGGTATTGCACACCAGCCTTTTCTGGGATAGCATTCTTCTTGAAACCGAAAAGGCAGAGGAGTCAAATCACCACTTTCCGCGGTCACTAAGGAGAAACAATCAGGTTTCGAAATATCGGTATCTGACCAGGAGTTATATGTTAGTGAGTTTCCTCCCCATTGGAGATTGTCTCCCCCTTGGAGACTATAAGCTTGCAGAAGGCTCATTTGAGAAGCATTTAATTTATTTATTTTTCCCCATTTGCCCACTCAAGCACATACTGTTAGTTAGGCAGAATTATCTACCACTGCAGATATGAATGCTTATCTCCCCCTATTTCTTCAATCTAAGACATAAGAGCAAGCTTTGTTTATAATTGAAATATATATATATATATATATATATGAGCACATACACACATATATATTCAGTTCCTAAACCATGAGTGACCGCAGATTCTAAGATAGTATTTTAAGTATTATCGTAGCCCGTGGCACTAAATTAGTAAATGCAGTCAGTATCTAACGCAACAGGACACTGCAGCCACCAGTAATCTACAAATAACTTTTTGACCGAGAGATAAACTGCAGTAGGATGTTCGACAAATGTCTTATTCTCAGGTGTCACAGAACTACAGTTATAAACGAAATGCACAAAACAATATTCTCCAGAGGCACGATAACCCCCCCCCCCCCCCCCCCTGCACAAAACAATATACAGAATCATACTCCCTGGTTGCACAAAACACTATTCCTCTGATGTTCGATACAATACTCCCCAGAACCACAGAACGATACTCCCCAAATGCATACAACAATACTGCCCAGATGCAAAAAAAAAAAAAAAGCGACACACACACACAAAACAACACCCCCCCCCCCCCTCCTCCACTCTCCCCAAATTTCAGCCAACATTTAAGTGTCTGCTCCTTGTGACGTCTAAAGAAAAAATATTTCTCGAAAATTCAATTGTCTATTTCATATGTGGAATAAGACAGGCATTACTTCGCACTTTGTTACCTTATTATGTGTATTTTGACTTGTTATCAATAACACTGCAGATTGCCGCAATTTTCTTGGAAGAGGAAACGAATTTTTTTCCCCCTATGAAACGGGACACATTGTTCAGCCCTGAAGTAATCCTGTTGTCCATGTTGTGCTGGTGTGTGCAGGTTTGACATGAACCAGACGGCGGAAACCATTCTGGTCAAAAAGGGCATCGACTCGGGCAAGGTGTACACGTTTGAAGGTGAACACTTTAGATAACACGCAGAAGAGAACAACAAAAGAATATCAGAAGCAATTCCTGCAGATGCAAGTGCTGCCGTTACTGTTGTTGCCGCAGTAAACAGAAGAGAGAGAGAGAGAGAGAGAGAGAGAGCACAAATTGATTAACACTAAAGTGTGTGTGTGTGTGTGTGTGTGTGTGAGAGAGAGAGAGAGGAGAGAGAGAGAGAGAGAGAGCACACATTTATTAAAACTAAAGGTATGCGTGTGTGTGCATGTGTGCATGCATGCGTGCGTGTGTGCGTGCGTATGTATGTGTGTGTGTGTATGTGTGTGTACCAGCCCACATATTCTTTGACGACGCCTACGAAGGGAAACGTGGACGCCGTAAACCCAACTCATATGCCCGGGACTTTGTGTCTCTGCTGGACGTGTGTGTCAGGTGAGTGCTGCATTTTGTGTCTCTGTTGGACGTGTGTGTCAGGTGAGTGCTGCACTTTGTGTCTCTGCTGGACGTGTGTGTCAGGTGAGTGCTGCACTTTGTGTCTCTGTTGGACGTGTGTGTCAGGTGAGTGTTGCACTTTGTGTCTCTGTTGGACGTGTGTGTCAGGTGAGTGCTTCACTTTGTATCCGTGTTGGACGTGTGTGTCAGGTGAGTGCTGCACTTTGTGTCTCTGTTGGACGTGTGTCAGGTGAGTGCTGCACTTTGTGTCTCTGTTGGACGTGTGTGTTAGGTGAGTGCTGCACTTTGTGTCTCTGTTGGACGTGTGTCAGGTGAGTGCTGCACTTTGTGTCTCTGATGGACGTGTGTGTCAGGTGAGTGCTGCACTTTGTGTCTGTGTTGGACGTGTGTCAGGTGAATGCTGCACTTTGTGTCTCTGCTGGACGTGTGTGTCAGGTGAGTGCTGCACTTTGTGTCTGTGTTGGACGTGTGTGTCAGGTAAGTGTTGCATTGTTGTTTGTGTCTCAGCTGAATGAGTGTCTGATGAGTGCTACTTTTTATGTTACTGTTGGATGTGTGTGTCAGATGGGTACCATTTTGCACTTTGTGTCCCCGATGGATAGGTGTGTCAGATGAGTGCTGCACTTTGTGTCCCGACTCAATGGTTGTGTCAGGTGAGTGCTGTACTTCTTCTTCTTCTTCTTCTCCGTTCGGTTGAAGCTGGATGCGTCAGACTTGTAACCCGGCCGCCATGATGAAGCCCGCGGTCTTCTCCAGGTCGGAACGGGCTCCCCAAAGCTGCGCCTGTAACTCCGCTCCCCCCGGCCAGGTTTTGTGTCGTAGAGCTGCGTAAGAAGGACAGCGCAGGAGGACATGTTCAGGGGTCTGGGGTCCAGTGTCGCATGGACACTGGTCAGTGTAGTGATCTTCAGGCGGTTAAGGTGGCTCAGCAGTCTGCAGTGGCCGGTCCTCAGTCTGAAGAGGATTGTGTGCTGGTGCCTTTGGAGCTGGTGGATCGGGTCAGCACCACTCTCTGCACCCAGCCTTCTCTTCCACTGGGACTGAAACTGGTTGTGGATGATGGTCTTGGCCTCCTTGTAGGTCACGGGGTGGCTGAACTGCTCCATTTTGCTGCCTGCCTCGGAGAGAGCATCAGCTTTTTCGTTGCCCATGATCCCACAGTGAGACGGAATCCACTGAACTGTAATGACAGACTGTTTTGAGAGTTCATGGAGGGCAGCCTTGATGTCTTGCATATGTTGTTAATTTCTTGTGTTCTGAAGTCCCTGCAGCAGAGATCGGCAGTCTGTGAAGAAGACAACCTTCTGTGATGGGCTGCCTGGTCCCAGAAAGACCCTCACTGCGTGGAGCAGTGCTATTGTCTCCGCTCTGTAGTTGGAGGAGATCTTTCCGGCGGGGAAGGCCTTGTGCGTCAATCTTCCATTGGTGTGTCTGATGAAGAACCCTGCTCCTCCATTCTTGACTGCTCCTTCTGAGGATCCATCTGTGAAGACGTGGGTCCACTCACTGGGGTTGTATTGGTTGGCAATCATCTCCTGTGCTAGAGCTTTCATTACTTGAGGGGCTTGTCGGTCCATTCTTTTAATGCCAGGAACTTCAGTGATGATTGCGACATCCTCTAGGTGATTGTCTGGTTCCTCAAAATCTGGAAGCATCTCCATTTCGGCTGGTGAAGCAGGCAGCAGGTCTTCATTTCTGTGATGCAGGCTCTTAGACAGGTGGTTGAAACTTGTTCTCTTTAGCCTGTTTTTGGTGGGGTTCTGCATCTTGGTGTGCATGGGGTGGGTAGGCATACGCAGTAACTTTTCACTGTGGATGAAAACCTTCTCCTCGCGTCTGTCTTCGAGGGAATGTAGGCTAGTAAGCTTCTCCATGGCTTGGATTGGGGTAGTCTTCATCCCACCAGTGATCAGTCGCAATCCTGCATTCTGCACTTTGTTCAGGCGACTGGTGTTGGTCTTGGATGCAGTGGCCCATGCAGAACTGCCATACTCCAGGGTTGGTCTGACGGTACCCACATACACCTTCTGCAGGATGCTGCTGTTTGCGCCCCCGGATGTACCGGCCAGCTTCTTTATGATGGCAAGCTTCCTGACTGCTTCGTTTGTGCTGTACTTTAAAAGGATAGGTGTGTCAGGTGAGTGCTGTACTTTGTGTCCCTGCTGGATAGATGTGTCATGTGAGTGCTGTACTTTGTGTCCCTGCTGGATGGGTGTGTCAGGTGAGTGCTCCAAGTAATGGGAGACACGTAAAATGAGGGCTCAGCTTCTTACCTGCATGCTGGGCAAGGGGAAGACAGAGTGGGAGGAAGGACGGAGTGGAGGTGGGCAAAATTATTCAAAGCTTGTTACTCCTAGTCTCGATTAATCTTTGTTGTAAGTTCGTGCCACCGCCAGAACACGAAGACTATCGCCTGGGAGTATGAAAACATTCCAAGGAAAAGAATAGCCGGACTGCCATGTCGACAGCCATCACTGACCCTTCAGAGTCTGACGACCTCCACGAGGACTTTGGTCATCGAACTAATACCGTCTGGCCGACACCATGATGAATAACACTTTGAAGTCTTATCTCCTCCTATTTCTCCATGCCTTACTACAACTTCCCCTCCACCCCGCATCCCTCAGTGAACATTAACCAGTGAACTCTTTTTTTCCCAGTTATCTTTTCTTCAGTGAGCTCTATTCTATACTGTGTTGTTTGTCAGCTGGCCAGTTTTGCCTTGAAAGACGCTCTAATAAACCGAAACATTGCAATTCATTCATGAGTGTTGTGTGGTTCAACCTTTTATCTTCCTAACACTTTGACATTTGAGATTAAAATAACATCACAACAGGAATTTGACCACTCTGAAATGTGCCGTCTGGGATGAATTCATCACAGGTACCTGGGGGTATTTTATCATCACCACTCCGGAATGAGCTCTACACAATCCCCGTACAAACCTGTACAGGTTCGGAAAATCTGACAAGAGTTTAAGACGGATGAGATACTACTGACATTGACGGTTGACTGACGATGTTGTGGTGGGGATAGAAGGCCAGTTCGTGTGTTGCCTAACAGACCTCTCCCTGGTTGTCCACAGCGAGGTCCTGGGCATTCCTGCCGTGCTGAGGACCCCCGTGAAGACCAGGACGCCCTATGGACTGAGGGTCTCCTGGACCATGCCGGGCAGAAACCTCCTGGTCGTCCACTTCAAGGACTCCTTCAACATCAGGAACAAGAAACGATGGTCACAGGTCTGTCTGTCAGTGTCTGCCCGTGTCTCCATCCGTCTGACTGCCTATCTGTGTGAACACCCCCTTTTTTTACTATCAGTGTGTGTGTGTGCGTGTGTGTGTGTGTGTGTGTGTGTGTGTGTGTGTGTGGTGTGTGTGTGTGTGTGTGTGTGTTTGTGTGTGTGTGTGTGTGTGTGTGTGTGTGTGTGTGTGTGTGTGTGTCTGTCTGTCTGTCTGTCTGTCTGTCTGTCTGTCTGTGTCTGTGTGTCTGTGTGTGTCTATATGTCTGTGTCTGTCTGTGTGATCACTGTATTAAGACAATGTATTGATAATATCGTGTAATGTGTCAATGTATCCAGCTAATGTGTAAATACGTTCACCTGAAATGATAACGTATAACTAATGTGTAGATGTGTCCAGGTGGTTTGTTAATGTATCGAGGTGACGTGTTGATGTATCCAGGTGATGTGTTGATGTATCCAGGTGACGTGTTGATGTATCCAGGTGACGTGTTGATGTATCCAGGTGATGTGTTGATGTATCCAGGTGATGTGTTAATGTATCAAGGTGACGTGTTGATGTATCCAGGTGATGTGTTGATGTATCCAGGTGATGTGTTGATGTATCTACGTGAAGTGTTGATGTGTCCAGGTGACATGTTGGTGTATGCAGGGGAGGTAGTGATGTATTTCAGGTGATGTGTTGATGTGTCCAGGTGACATGTTGGTGTATGCAGGGGAGGTAGTGATGTATTTCAGGTGATGTGTTGATGTGTCCAGGTGACATGTTGGTGTATGCAGGGGAGGTGGTGATGTATTTCAGGTGATGTGTTGATGTGTCCAGGTGATGTACATGTATTACCTGTTGGGCTTCAACCTGTTGGAGAGGAATCAGGAAACCTTCAGCTCCTCCTTGCCCACACCACGTGATCTCAAGTCCACACACTGCCCCATCAGGTTCTTCACAAGGTGTGTGTGTGTGTGTGTGTGTGTGTGTGTGTGTGTGTGTGTGTGTGTGTGTGTGTGTGTGTGTGTGTGTGCTTGCGTGTGCGTGTGTGTAAGTGTGTATGTGTGTGTGTGTGTGTGTGTGTGTGTGTGTGTGTGTGTGTGTGTGTGTGTGGCTTGCGTGTGCGCGTGTGTGTGTGTGTGTGTGTGTGTGTGTGTGTGTGTGTACAACAGTCAGTACAACCTTGAGTTAATCTGACAACAAATTGGTTTCAGTCAGTCAGTGTGTGTGTGTGTGTGTTTGTGTGTGTGTGTTCGTGTGTGTGTGTGTGTGTGTGTGTGTGTGTGTGTGTGTGTGTGTGTGTGTGTGTGTGTGTGTGTTGTCTGTCTGTCTGTCTGTCTGTCTGTCTGTCTGTATATGTCCGTGTGTTTGTGTGTATTCGTATGTCTGTGTGTAGCCGCACGCACTTGACTGTTGACTGTTTTCTAGGTTATTTTTTATGTTTGAATTTGGAGTAAAGGGTTACGGCTTACTAATTAACTATTTATCATTCCCCCAAAGTCGGAGTGTGGCTGCCCACGTGGCGGGGTAATCAAAAACGGTCACACACGTAATAGTCTCATCCCTAGCTGATGCACTTGTACCATAGTGTTCAAGTACTTCGGCTGTTTGGATGATCCCTGGAGTCTTTTAGCCAGGGTACCACAACAACAACAACTATTTATCATGAACATATTTTCGTTAGGTGAGCAAATGTATGCAGGTGGAAAACTAGTGCCATCTAATATTTTCACACTCATTAAATAATGACCTGACAGAGATTTATAGAAAAGCGGATTGGGGATAATTGAAATGAAAAACAAGGTATGAAAATGTAACTCTGAAAAATTACGCATAAAAACATGACTGTTAAATCCTTAACCAGCAGCTGAAGGAGACCATCAAAGTGTGATTTGAAAACATAACCACTTGTATCGCTCCTTCGGAATCCGCTTTTCTCTCCTGACTGGAACTCATGGGATGTCTTAATTAAAGTTAGGCCTCAAATGATTGGCTATCCTGCAGCAAACCATCATCTGATAGGCTGTCTTAAAGCAAGGTTTCAGATGATTGGCTGTTTCGAATCCTTTTAGTCCCCCGAATGAGACTCTAAATCGAGTTCTGTGTGTGAACACACGCATGTCTTGCACATTCGTAAAATCCCGTCACCAAGTTTCGGATGTGAAGGCCTGTTTGGCCGTTGGTACTGATAGCACGTAGGCACATAGCATGCACCGAGAAAATGAAAATATGTATGAAAAACTGAGTGACCGACAGACTGAATGATGCAGGAAACGACTGAATGTAGCGTCAGGAGGTGGCTTCTCAGTCTGCTCTACCCAGGTAGGTACCCCATTATGTAAATGAGGGCGTGGATTTTAAAGCGTGTAGATCTTGGTCTCTAAACGAGAAAAGGCGCTATTTAACTACCACTACTACTACCACCACCACCACAGTTACTACTGGTAGTAGTTGTAGTAGTAGTAAAGCAGTAACAACAATAACAATAATAATAATAATAATAATAAATAAAAACAATAATGATGATGATGACGATGATGGCAATAATCAAATCAAGCGGTCATCTGATCGGTTCCTTCGAAACAAGGCGTCATCTAATTGGCTGTCACAGAGCAAAGCCTCATCTAACTGGCTGACTCAAAGCAAGGCCTCATCTCATTGGTTCTTTTCAGGCGGAACGCACCTTCATCCTGGCTCTGGACGGTGACGTGGACTTTCGGCCACGTGCCGTTCACCTGTTGGTGGACCGCATGAAGAAAAACCCGCAGGTGGCCGCCGCCTGTGGCCGCATCAAACCTCTGGGCTCAGGTACCGCTTGTCCCTGCTCCTCTTCCCTCTGGATGTCTTCGGTTCTGTCCTTGCTGGCTGTGTTCTTCTCTGTGTTGACAGTCCTAGCCGTCTGTGCTCTTTTCTGCTCTGACTGTGTTCAGTTCTGTCCTAGGGTAAGGTAAGGTAATGTTGCTTACAGCCCAGCCGACGGCAAAGGGCCATGTCAGGGCTGTCACCACGTGAGGTCAACTCACAAGTCAGTCATTCACACAACTCTTTATTTAAAAATACACCTTCTAAAAACACACCGGAAATTTTGTTCAAAATCTTTCTACTGTTAGATCTCAGATCAGATGAAAAATGTTAATCTCTCAAAAATTCAAAGGTCACATCAGTTGGAACATCTCTGAACAAGGTTTTCATGGAGTCCGCTGTAAAATGTTTGTGTCTCACATTATGCAAGTCCCATATATGACATCGAATGCACCACAGAGCTTCTTCACTCTTTAACAGGTGCAATTGAGTTTTAAAAAAACAAAAACGAATGGCCCTGTGCAGCCAGCATAAAACCGTTTCTTCTTTGCGACCACCAGAGGTAGATGAGAGGAACTCTTTTAGGTGTGGACGGATCTGAAAAAGTTTGTGATCTGTCTGTGTTCCAGTCTTCCTGCCAGGCGTCTCTGATATAATCATTAACTTTCGGTTTCAAATCTGAGTAGGCATAAAACCGTTTCTTCTTTGCGACCACCAGAGGTAGATGAGAGGAACTCTTTTAGGTGTGGACGGATCTGAAAAAGTTTGTGATCCGTCTGTGTTCCAGTCTTCCTGCCAGGCGTCTCTGATATAATCATTAACTTTCGGTTTCAAATCTGAGTAGGAGATAGATATGTCAGACAGTTTCTTCGTTGTGGCATTCTTGGCTCAACGATCAGCCATTTCATTTCCCCGAATGTCTAGTTCTGTCCTAGCTGTCTACGCTCTTCTTCGCTCTGACTATCCTTCAGATGGCCTCTGTTCCAGCCATGCTGTCTGTGGTCTTTTTTCTCCAGGCTAGCTTCAATCCTTTCCTGGCTTCTGTGCCTCTTTCTTCAACACACTCATCCTTCCGACTCTGTCCGTCTTCTCAGATCACATCAATCCTTTCCTGCTTCTGTCCCGGTCTTTCTTCAGATCACACTCAATCCTTTCCTGGCTTCTGTGTCTGTCTTTCTTCAGATCACACTCAATCCTTTCCTGGCTTCTGTGTCTGTCTGTCTTCAGATCACACTCAATCCTTTCCTGGCTTCTGTGTCTGTCTTTCTTCAGATCACACTCAATCCTTTCCTGGCTTCTGTGTCTGTCTGTCTTCAGATCACACTCAATCCTTTCCTGGCTTCTGTGTCTGTCTTTCTTCAGATCACACTCAATCCTTTCCTGGCTTCTGTGTCTGTCTTTCTTCAGATCACACTCAATCCTTTCCTGGCTTCTGTGCCTTTCTTTGTTCAGACCACACTCAATTCTTTCCTGGCTGCCTGTGTTGTTCTCTCTCCAGACTGGCCTTAATACCGGCCATGTTGTCTGTGCTCTTCTTTCACCTGACTGTTTTGTTTTGATGCCTACTGTCACGGTCATTTCTTTACAGTTGGCAGCGCCGGTGTATAATCCATAAAACGTGACTTCTATGGGAGTGAATACTATTGAGACGTTTTGTGTGAGTGTGTATGATGTTCTTAATCATTGCATCTGCTTTGATTACTTATACAGCGTCGACAACGCCATTTTTTTTAACCATGTCATACAGTATGTAGATATCTGTACAGCACATGTACACATGTTTAGAACTCTCTCTCTCTCTCTCTGTTTATGTGTTTTTGTGTGTGTTGTGTGTGTGTGTGTGTGTGTGTGTGTGTGTGTGTGTGTGTGTGTGTGTGCTTTATTTATCTATCTGCAAATTAAAGCCATCTGCGGGCAGGTTCTATTATCACTTTCATCCCATGCAACAGTTTCTATTACCATTTCCATTTTCCATACCCTGCATCAACCTGTGAGCCCCTCAAGCTTCTGGTGCTGTGTCCACTGTTGTCAGCTTCAGATATACCAAAATTAACATCCAGTCCATGTGAATTTTTATCCCCAATCACTGGTCCTAATAGACTGTGTCTGTTACATTTCTACTTTTATATTTGTACACAAATTGCAGCCTATCACTTTATCTAAAATTCGTATTTTCCCGTCACCGAGAGCTCTCGTTTGTTTGACTGACACATTTTCAAAAACACGAGACGATTTACTCGATTTTGAAGACTTTCCTATTTATGTACACGAAAGTGCCCCCCCCCCCCCCCCCCCCCCCATCAGCAGGTGAACAGGACCCAGTAGGAGGCCTGACGAACTCTTCATAGAGCGAATCAAGCGTCACTTGCTGGTCCTGTTGTCCTCAGTCTTGGAGGATCATTGAAACTAACAGTGTACTCACAAGATAAATGTGACCTCTCATGCGCCTTCCACTTCAACGCAGGTCTGTCTTTTAAAGTAAGGCAAAATATCTCAACTGAGACGAATTTTGATGTTTACCCAATTCTCTGGAAATTAAAGATTCCCGTGTGTGTGTTGTGTGTGTGTGTGTGTGTTGTGTGTGTGTGTGTGTGTGTGTGTGTGTGTGCGTGCGTGCGTGCGTGCGTGCGTGCGTGCGTGCGTGCGTGCGTGCGTGCGCGCGTGCGTGCGTGCGTGCGTGCGTGTCTGTCTGTCTGTCTGTCTGTCTGTCTGTCTGTCTGTCAGGGCCAGTGGTGTGGTACCAGAGGTTTGAGTACGCCATCGGTCACTGGCTGCAGAAAACGGCGGAGGACGTGTTTGGCTGTGTGCTGTGTGCCCCTGGGTGCTTCTCCCTCTTCAGGGCACGGGCACTGCTCGACGACAACGTGGTCAGGATGTACGCCTCTGAGGCTGCCACCTCCAGACACACCCTGCAGTATGATCAGGGTAGGTATCCGGGTACAACTACCCCTGCCACCTCTACACCCCCCCCCCCCTCTGCAGTATGATCAGGGTAGGTACCCGTGTAGAACTACCCCTCTGAAGCAGCCACCTCCACACACACCCCGCAGTATGATCAGGGTAGGTATCCGGTACAACTACCCCTGCCACCTCCACACACACCCTGCAGTATGAACAGGGTAGGTATCTGTGTAAAACTACTTCCCTGAGACTGCCATTTCTAGACTCTGTGATGTGACTGGGATGGGTTCCCCCTTGTGGAACTACTAGTGTGATCTTCACCTAAGAGTGACAAAACAATTGATCTTCTCTCAGCTACTACAGTAGCCACACCACCGCTGAAGAAGACAGACGGAGGCCTGTCGAAAGCTCCAAGTAAGTGCTATTCCTAGCTGAGTGACCTGTGTCAATCCGGTAGTCGTTATACTACTGTGAGGATGTCATATCCAGAGCACCTTTCAATATGATCAGGGTAGGTACTCGGGTAGATCTACCTCCCTGGGGCTGCCACTTCTAGACTCTGTGGTGTGACCGGGATGGGTTCCTGAGTGGAGCTACTACTCTCAGGATGTCATCTCCAGTGAAATATTGGGTAACGCTTTCACCTGTACCGTCCTAGTCTGGCACCGACTTCCACAGCAGTAGGCAGGAAAATACTCTGTTTCATGAAAACTTACCTGTTATTTTGAAGACAACTCTATGGACTTCAATGCTGACCAAAATGGAGACATTAGCTGGGCTTTTTGTTTAATCTCATTTTCAAAATCGTACGCACATATGTTCTGTCAATGTCCATGTGAAGATCGATCACATTCACCTATGTTCTGCCAATATCCAGAAAAATTACACTCACATACATGTTCAGAAATTGCAGGTGAAGAAAACACTCACATACGTTGTGACGATGTCCAGTTGAAGATCACACTCATATGTGTTCTGACATTGTCCAGGTAAAGATCACACTCACATATGTTCTGTCAATGTTCAAGTAAAGATCGCACTCACACATATCCTGGCAATGTGCATGTGATCGCATTCACATATATTCTGACAAATCATGGTGGAGATCAGACTCACATATGTTATGACAATGTCCAAGTAAAGATCACAGTCACATATGTCCTGTCAATGTCCATGTGAAGATCGCACTCACATATATCTTGGCAATGTCCAGGTGAAGATCACATTCACATATATTCTTACAATTCATGGTGAAGGTCAGACTCACATATGCTATGACAATGTTCAGTCGAAGATCACACTCACATATGTTCTGACAGTGTCCAGGTGAAATCACAGTCCGCTACGTCCTGACGACATCAAGGTGAAGTTGCACTCACATTTGTCCTGACAACGTTCGGGTGAAGATTGCATTTACATATGTCTTGGTAATGTCCAGGTGAAGATCGCACTCACCTATGTTCTAACAGTGTCCAGGTGAAATCACGTACAGTCACCTATGTCCTGATGATATCCAGGTGAAGGTTGCACTCACATTTGTCCTGACAATGTTCGGGTGGAGATCGCACTTATATACGTCTTGGTAATGTCCAGGTGAAGATCGCACTCACGTATGTCCTGAGAATGTCCAGGTGTATATCACACTGACATAGGTTCTGACAATGTGTCCAGATGTAGATCACACTGACATAGGTCCTGAGAATGTCCAGGTGTATATCACACTGACACAGGTTCTGACAATGTGTCCAGATGTAGATCACACTGACATAGGTCCTGAGAATGTCCAGGTGTATATCACACTGACATAGGTTCTGACAATGTGTCCAGGTGAAGATCGCTGGCTCTGCACTCTCCTCCTCCAGCAAGGTCACCGGATTGAATACTGCGCCGTCTCCGTGGCCTTGACCTTCGCTCCCACGCGCTTTGGGGAGCTCTTCAACCAGAGGAGACGCTGGGGTCCGTCCACCATGGCCAACGTCATGGACCTGCTGATGAGTCGTCGCTCCACCGTGGCACGGAACAGCAGCATCTCCTCGCTGTACATGCTGTACCTGGTGGTGCTCTTCGTGTCCTCGGCGGTCGGCCCGGCCACGGTGGTGCTGGCTATGGAGTCGTCGCTGCAGGAGGTGTTCGGGCTGGACACGTGGTTGGCCTTCCTTCTCACTCTGGGACCCACCGCCCTTTTTGTCCTCGTCTGTCTGCGTTGCAAGGCCCACACTCAGCTCAAGGTGAAGGGATTTGTGTGTGGAGTTAAGATCCAAGCTGCTTTGCTTTGCTTTGTGTGAATATCATCGATGTGGCTGGTCGGTTAGACGCGTGAGTAGGGTGCAAGAAGGGAAATGGTATGGAGTGTGTTGACATGACTGTTTGTGTCTAAGTAGAGTTGAGCAGTCAGCCTAACATGCGCGTGCAGAGAGAGAGAGAGAGAGAGAGAGAGAGAGAGAGAGAGAGAGAGAGAGAGAGAGAGAGAGAGAGCATGAGAAATGCAGTTGTACAGGAGTATTGCTTTGAATTGGTCACTTTTTTCGTATTGGTTGTTTCTTTTCCACCCGAGAGAGAGAGAGAGAGAGAGAGAGAGAGAGAGAGAGAGAGAGAGAGAGAGAGAGAGAGAGAGAGAGAGAGACTTTCACACTTTGACACTTTGATATTTTATTGTCATTACCAAAGAGGTCTTTTGACAAGGGGGGGGGGGGGGGGGAGGTAACAAAACAATAACATTTCCCTCTTCCTTTCCTGCAAACAAATAGTACACATTCATTCCTAGTGTGCACCAAATCAAAGGTTAAAAACAAATAAATTCACAACATTTCCTTATGTCCTCACGCACAGGAGTAATGCAATTAGAAAGAGAGAGAGAGAGAACTCAGAACTCAGAACGGTTTAATGTACATCGGCCTTGGGCCACAATACAAGGTACAAAGGGGAAAAGAGGGGGGGGGGGGGGGGGGGGGAAAGGGGGGAAGTGGGTAGGAACGGGAAGGAGTTAGCATATATGTGTTGCAAACAGAACAAAAAGCATTGCAATAATAATTCCCCAAAACTTCGTGTAAAAGATGATACATTATTCAGATACGTTTAGAGTACACGAAATTACAATACAAATGAAGTCAGTCATTTCAAGGAAAACCAAGGTAGTGGCAATTGTCCGCAGTAATTTATCCACTAAAGAATTGACTTGATCCTTCTGTTTATGGCATGAAAAATGTACCTTGATAGGCTATGTCTGTGCGAAGCACTGGATACCTTAAGAAGCAAATTAAGGGGACAACTAGCGAATTCTTTGAGAAATTTACTCCTTAGGTCTTGATAGAGGGAGCATTGAAATAAAAAATGTTGCTCATTCTCTACTTGATCATGGCAAAATGGGCACGCTTTGTCCTTTTCTGTTTTACTATAGCGATGCAAATTGTTATTCAGTGGAAGCAAATTAAACCTGGTTCGTGTAATGGCAACGCGGAAACAGTACGTATTTGTATCCAAAAGATATCTTTCCTTTTCAAAAACAGACTTAAAATTACTATAACATTCGTATCTCTCACGGTCTCGTATGGTGCCAGTCCATTCTTGAATGAACATATCAATAAGCCTTTGTTTAAACACATTTAGGAACATTTTAACGTCTCCAACACCTTGTTGTAACCAAACAAAGTTAAAACCTGTTGAACACAAAATTTCTCTTACCTTTGAGACCCAGCACTGTTTTCCAGATCTGTCTAATTCCAACAGCATCAAATATGCTTTATGAGGTAACCTTTCAGCTTTCATCTGTAAAAGTCTAAACCAGTATCGTAAACAAGTGACGTAGGAATTAATGTATAAAGAATATCGACCCAAATCCCCGTAAACCATTTTGTTTGGCGTAATTCCTGGAACACCCAGAAATCTTTTGCATGCCAGCATGTGTACTTTTTCTAAATGTTCCAATCTGTGTAATCCCCATATTTCGGCAGCATACATCAAGATTGGTTGAATCTTGATGTCAAAAACCTTGAAAAAAGTACTTACCGTCATTTCCCTGTATTTTGTAAAGATTCTGCTGAGTTGAACTACTGCCTTTTTAGCCTAAGTTGTTAAATGAAGGGTACCCTGTTTTGCACTGATCATGGTGGTAAAATTAAGCCCTAGATAGCAATAATTATTCACAACTTCCAGTCTGTTACCGTCGTAAAACCATTTCTCATGCTTCCCTAAATATCCTCCTTTTCTAAATACTATAACTTTAGTTTTGTTGATATTTACAGATAGTTTCATGTTATCACAACAGGTCTTCAATACATTCAACTGATTTTGTAGGCCACATGGTGTAGTAGATATCAGTGAGACATCATTAGCAAACAGTAATATAAATAATTCAATGATATCCAGCAAGCGGTTGAAGACAGGGACAGATGGAGGAGAGTGGTGGCTGGATCATCAACAACAACAGACGGAGAGAGAGAGAGAGAGAGAGAGAGAGGAGAGAGAGAGAGAGAGAGAGAGAGAGAGAGAGAGAGAGAGAGAGAGATTTTGATAATCTTTATTCCTAAGGGTCACAGATAAGCGAGAAGATGATCTTTTCCATGTGGCCCACAGTCCTGCCCAACAGTAAACGTCAACTGCCAAGTGTATATGTCTCTGAGATGTTTGTTCTGTGCATTGGGCAATTCGGTGAGTTGTCGTTGTGTTGTGAGCTGTGATGACTGTGCTGCCATTATGCTGACAGGCGAGCAGGGTTGTGAGTGACGAGCGCCTGATGAATGGTGGTGGCTGTGTTCCATGAAAATGAAAACAACGTTTTTGCTTCTGCTCCTCTCATCCAACACCACAGTCATGTTCAGCACTGAACGTTTGTATTCTTAATGAAGCTGTTTGTACTTAGGCTTTCCAAGTCCCGTCTCTCCCGAGATCCGGATGTCTATTTGAATGGACGAGTAACGGTCAAATTCAAATTCAAACAACTTTATTATCACAAAACGTGAAATTCAATGTGGCAACGTCATTATGACGTCATTATCTATAGGGATACTGGCAGTGGGCTTGGAGGGAAATAGGGGAGGGAACGGGAGATGTCCTCTGCCCATCAGAGGGCAATAATTAGTTCCGTGTTGTCGGGTTTACTGCCATCTGTCAAAATCTCGGACGCAGTCCAGAGGGAATTTCTTGGTTGCCTCCCTTTCCGTGGAATCTGCTCCTGATGAGAGCTGGGTTGTGGGTCAAATGTATGGCTTCCTGTCCTCTACAAATATGCTACCCGGTAAAAAAAACAGTCAGTCTCAGGCGATGCTGGATGTTGCAGGTGGCCATGAAGTCAAGCATGACGTAAACTGTCTGCCTCAGTGATGAAGGTTGAACGTTACAGGTGGCCATGATGTCAGACATGACGTAAACAGTCTGCCTCAGTGATGAAGGTTGAACGTTACAGGTGGCCATGATGTCAAGCATGACGTAAACAGTCTGCCTCAGTGATGAAGGTTGAACGTTACAGTTGGCCATGATGCCAGACATGACGTAAACAGTCTGCCTCAGTGATGAAGGTTGAACGTTACAGGTGGCCATGATGTCAAGCATGACGTAAACAGTCTGCCTCAGTGATGAAGGTTGAACGTTACAGTTGGCCATGATGCCAGACATGACGTAAACAGTCTGCCTCAGTGATGAAGGTTGAACGTTACAGGTGGCCATGATGTCAAGCATGACGTAAACAGTCTGCCTCAGTGATGAAGGTTGAACGTTACAGGTGGCCATGATGTCAAGCATGACGTAAACAGTCTGCCTCAGTGATGAAGGTTGAACGTTACAGGTGGCCATGATGTCAAGCATGACGTAAACAGTCTGCCTCAGTGATGAAGGTTGAACGTTACTGGTGGCCATGATGTCAGACATGACGTAAACAGTCTGCCTCAGTGATGAAGGTTGAACGTTACAGGTGGCCATGATGTCAAGCATGACGTAAACAGTCTGCCTCAGTGATGATGGTTGAACGTTACAGGTGGCCATGATGTCAAGCATGACGTAAACAGTCTGCCTCAGTGATGAAGGTTGAACGTTACAGATGAGCATGATGTCAGACATGGAGTAACACATCTCATTACTGAGGGCTTAATGTTACGGGTGGCCAAAATGTTTAGCATACTGTTTACTCTGTGGTCACCTGAATTTTACATGCGGTTATAACTTCCTCAGTGCTGACACCTGAATGAATCTTACAGGTGGCCACACTGTTAAACATGGTGTAAGAATTCTGGCAACTGAAATGAGATGCTACAGAAAGATCTTGGGCATCAATTACACAGACCATGTGACAAATGAAGAAGTCCGCAGAATAATTCAACAGGCAATTGGACCCCACGAAGACCTACTCATAGTCGTCAAAAAGCGGAAAATGAAGTGGTGCGGACATGTGTCCCGTTCAGCAGGCCTTGCAAAGACAATCCTGCAAGGAACAGTCAGAGGAAGACAAAGGAAGAGGTGGGAAGACAATATCCGAGAGTGGACTGGAATGAGCCTGGCAGAATCTCAGCGAGCGGTTGAAGAGCGGTTGAAGACAGGGACAATTGGAGGAGAGTGGTGGCCGGATCATCAACGACAACAGACAATGTCAAGGGATAGGTAAAGGTAAAGGTAAAAACTGTCTCTCCCAGTGGTGACAGCTAGATCTTACAGGTGGCCACAATGTTTAGCAATGGTGTCAGCTGCCTCACAGCCGAGTTGCCCAACGTTGCAGGTGGCCATGGTGCTGAGCACGGCGTACGCCCTGCTGATGATGGCGGTGATCGCCGGCACGCTGGTCTCCATCGCCCGGGAGGGCTGGTACACCCCCAACGCCATCTTCCTCTACGTCCTGACCGGCACCTTCATCCTGGCCGCCCTCCTCCACCCCCACGAGATCGGCGACCTGCCCTGGGGCGTCCTCTACTTCGTCTGCATCCCCGCCGGCTACCTCTTCCTGGTGCTCTACTCCGTCTGCAACCTGCACGTGGTCTCCTGGGGCACGCGCGAGAAGAAGACGGCCGACGAGCAGCAGCGGGAGTGGGAGGAGGACGGGAATGGTGACCCCGTGTCGGCCTCCGTCCACCTGCAGCACGCGGCACGGTCCCTGAGACGACGGATGGAGGAGGAGGAGAGGGGCAGGCAACACAACGCTAACAGGTGAGGGGAGGGGGAAACGATACAATGTTAACAGGTGAGGAGAGGGGGAGATACACAGTCTTTACAGGTGAGGAGAGGAGTAGACAACACAATGCTAACATGTGAGGGGAGAGGGAGACAACACAATGCTAGCAGGTGAGGAGAGGGGGAGACAACAAAAGCAAGCAGGTGAGGAGAGGAGTAGACAACACAATGCTAACATGTGAGGGGAGAGGGAGACAACACAATGCTAGCAGGTGAGGAGAGGGGGAGACAACAAAATGCAAGCAGGTGAGGAGAGGGGTTCACAATATCATACTAAAGGGAAGGGGAGGAGCTGACAACAGAATGCTCTGAGAGGAGGAGGAAGAGAGGGCCCGTAATAAAATGCTATAACATGAGGGGATGCATGAGTTCAGACAACACCATGCTAACAGATCGAAAAGAGCGAGGAATACAAGCAGAAAGAAAGAGACAGAGGGTGGAATGGGGGACTGGACTGACAACAGAATGTCAGGGAGGAAGGGTGAACGCTTTCGTCAGGGAGAGAGGGAAGACAGAGGAGTTCGAGAGAGAAGGGAAGAGGGGCTGACGTCAGATGGAGAGAGGAGCCGTGACAAAATTAATACTTGGAAATAAAGTTTTGAAAAGAAAGGACGTTATTTCCGCAATAGAATACAGACAGATTACAGGACAAAACACGATGCATTTCGACCTATTGGGTCTTCTTCAGGCAAAAACAAACAACTTTTAGGACAGTGAAAATGAAGAACGAGTAACCACTTATATTCGGCGCATAATGGTTGTTGAATGGTGGAAATATAGGTGAAGGGGACTGGGAACAGGGTAGAATAATGGATAGAAAGGAAGGGAAAGGAGTGGGGGATACCAATGAGCAGAGGAGACAGGCAACAGAAGAGAGCAACTGTACGTCTCGGCTTAAGACAGGTGTCTTGTACTCCCAGGTCCTGCTTTGGTTTGGTGCCGGCCTTCTTCCGCCGCATGCAGAGCCGTATGAGCACCAACGTCATCCTCCTCTTCATCCTGGAGGCCCTCAACCGCGTGGTAGGAGAAGAAAACTCCCCCACCTCCACGGACCCCACGCTAAGCTCCCCTTCTCAGGCCGACTCCACCCAGAGCGAGGCTGATCCGGATCGGTACACCATCTACAAAGCGGACTTCTTCGAGGGCCACACAGCGACTCTGGAGCCCACGGAGGAGAGGTTCTGGACTTCGCTCATCGCCAAGTACCTGCGACCCGTGGATCCCCGGGAGGCCGATGTGGTTCATCAGAAGCTGAACAGGAAGATGAGGCGACTGAGGAACGACGCGTGCTTCGCCTTTCTGTTCCTGAACGGGCTGTGGCTGGCCATCATGGCGGCGCTGGCCGAGGTGAAGCACGAGCTGGTGGTGGAGGTGCAGGACGGCGAGGACGTGTACCCCCTGGAGCCCATGGGGCTCATCTTCATCGGAGTCTTCTGCCTGCTGCTGCTGCTGCAGGTGCTGGCCATGCTCAGGCACAGGTGAGAGAGAGAGACCTCGTCACCCTCCTGTCCTTCTCTTCTCCACTTTGTCTGGGTGGGGGGTGGGTGGCTGACTGGCTAGCTTGCTGGCGGGCTATCTTTCTCTCCTCTCTCCCTCTGTTCTCTTTCTTTCTCCCTTCCCCTCTCTTTCTCTCCTCCCCCCTCCGCCTTTCTCTCTCCCTCTATTTCCCTCCCTCCCTCCCTCTCTTTCTATCTCCCTTCTCTCCCCCTTCATCTCCCCTCTCTCTCCCTCCCCCTCTCTCTCTCCGTCACTCTCTCTCGCCCTCTCTGTTTCCCTCCCTCCCTCTCTCTTTCTCTCTCTCTAGTATAAGATTTTCAGTCTCCAAAATCTCTCGAAGTGGGAGTGTGGCTGCCCACGTGGCAGGGTAATCAAAAACGGTCACACACGTAATGTTCTCATCCCTATACGGGCTGGCATGCTAAGCTGATGCATTTGTACCATAGTGTTCAAGTGCTTCGGCTGTTCGGATGATCCCTCGAGTCTTTTAGCCAGGGGAGGACAACAACAACGTTTACAGCCCTCTGACAGCTGCGACACACACATGACTGAACAGAGAGAGAGAGAGAGAGAGAGAGGAGAGAGAGAGAGAGAAGACAGACAGACAGACAGACAGACAGACGGACAGAGAGAGAGGAAGAGAGAATCATTCTAGTTGTCACCTTAACCTATGCAAACGAGTTAGATATTGCGTTTAAGGGGTGGAGCTAAGATTTTTTTTTCTTGTTACTTCCACCCACTTCATTCCCTACCCGTCCCTTTCTCTTTTCTTCCCTTGCCTACGAGCCACACAACACCCTCCTTTCCTCTCCCCAGTGTACCGTAGAAAGAAAATACGAGAAAGTAAAAAGTACACGGGGAAAGAAAGCAGTTTCCGTTGGCTGTAGTCTGATTTGAAGCCCGTCCTCAAATCGGCAGCCATGTTCCTTACCCTGTTCTGCCAGGTACGGCGCTCTACTGCACATCCTGGCCTTCACCCCGCTCCGCCGACACTCCCGTCAGCAGCAGGAAGACCTGGAGAGACAGCGAGTGCTGGAGGCTCTTCACCCTGACCCCGACTACGATGACCCGGAACCGCAACCTCCACATCACCACGCGCAAGCGCAGTCGGCAGGAAACCTGGCAATGCAGAGCAGGGATGAGGAGACTGTGGACACCCTACAACCTACAAGTCACAGCAGGTCAGCAGGAAAGACTGGAACAGCACGGGCCAACTGCAGGAGGCAGGCCGGACATCGGTACAGGAAGAGAGGAGAGGAGCGTACGGAGGACGTGCCAGGAGTGTTGCAGCGTTACCTGAGCCGAGAAGCCAGAAAACCCGTGGATCTGTACGACACCTTTCGTTTCAACACACTGAGACACCGCCATAGTCTGCATCACACACAGTTCTGACCGATTGAGGTACTCACCGCTACAGTCTGCACAACAGATGGTCAGCACCACAGTCTGCACAGCGCACACTTCTGATAGACTGAGATGGTCACTGCCATTTTCTGTGTGACACATACTGGTGATTCGTTGAGATGGTCACATTCTTCTGATTGCCTCAGATGGTCATCAGCGTATAGTCTGCACGACGCACACGTTTGACTGACAGAATTTGTCACCGCCATAGACCACACAACATACACTTCTGATTGACTGAGATAGTCACCATCATAGTCTGTGCGACACACGCTGCTTATCGATAAAACTGGTTGAACACCACCTAAACCACTAAACACAGAGGAACACACACACACACACACACACACACACACACACACACACACACACACACACACACACTTACACACACACACACACACACACACACACACACACACACACACACACACACACACACAAGTGTATACTGTATAATGTGTATTGGAAAAAAAAAAGTTACGTATTTCTACATTAAAACGTTTTATGGTGTAAACACATTATTCCAGCTTCGGTCATGTTGATCGAACTCGGACTTGATTGCATCAATTTGTTGACTCCTACATAACGTGTGTAAATTAAAGTCCTGCGTGGACACTCGGTCCAACGGTGAGACAGCGTCCATCAGAAATACAGGCCTGCGCATGTCGTGTCTTGCGTGGACAGTCAAATCTACAGGCGGAGAACTTCGTGAGGAACGCAAAGATGTGAATGACGAGCCCTTTTTCTACCAATGGCAGGGAGGTTAACTGACATCGGCGAATCACAGAGCCCGATGTAACATTTATGAATTAAAGTGACAGAGTTGTCAAAGACAGACGAAGTTTACACGGTCTACTTTCTTTTTCAGCGTCTTTCGTGCAAAACCCATTTTATCTGCCATTTAAACACGATGCATGTTGTCTATAGGAACTCGAGGTAAGCCTACAAAACGAAGAAACAGAAACTACTGATGTTCGGTGATTATTTCTCTTTCCTGTGGGCCGGGAAGATTGAGAAGCGCTCGGTCTTTCCATTCTCGCTCTGGTCAGTTTAGCGCCAGCGTGTGTGGGTGTGCGTGCGTATGTGTGTGTGTTCGTGTGTGTGTGTTTCTTTAGTGACGCAGGCCTCCTGCCTGACATGTTCTCTCCATTCATTTTTGGACTTAACCTATTTATGGATTCAGCTGGTGATTGCTCACAGAACAACTTGTGTCTTGTTTACATGAAAGCTTTTGCTTTGGTCATCAGAACACCTTGTACCTCGTTTGCAGGGTATTTTCTGCCACTGTCTTTGAACATCATGTACCTTGTTTGCAGGGTTTTTTCTACCTTGTTTTCAAAACATCTTGTGCCTTGTTTTGTAGGGCATTTTCCCCCTGTCTTCAGAACATCTTGTACCTTGTTTGGGGGGCATTTTCTGTCTCCAGAATACCTTTACCTTGTTGCATGGTATTTTCTGCCTTGTCTTCAGAACATCTTATGCTTTGTCCTTTATGACATATCTTGTCTTTTTTTTTTTTTGGTATGCATTTGGTTCTTAGTTTACAAGGCGTCTATTGAAATTGTTTGGGGGAAACCTCTATCTAGTGCTTTGTTTGTATGATATATCGTGCCTTGTTTGTAGACATCTTGTGCTTTGTTTGAGGGAAATCTGGTCCCTTTTTATGGTACTGTTTGTGCTTGATGAAGAATGTCTTGTGCTTTGTTGCTGACATTTTATGTCATGTTTGTAGTAAAACTTGTGATTTGCACTTATCCTCTCCCTTCTTGGCCTAAAGTTCCAGTGAAATGATTTGGATGTGCGTACTGTATGATTTCCATGGAACAGGACCGGATGGAAAACAAAATTTCCGGCAAACAGATCCCCATCTTAACTGCTAAATTTTGTCCATGGCAACTCTTCCCATTTAGTTTTTCGTTCTCTTCATCACCCCCCGGCAGTAACCCCTGCGCTCTGTCGCGCCAAGGGTTGCTTTTTTGCGTATGATGGGGGATGTAGCGAACTACATGGACCAGTCCGCGCGCGGCGACACGTAACTGACGAAACGTTCAAATGTATATAATAAATCTGTCATCTACATTCCCCACAAAGCAAGTGAAATAATTAACGTCAGCCAATGAGAAAAACGGTATTATGCCGCTTTTGGCACCCACTCTCAACCGGCTTTAGCCGGTATCGACCGGGCGACTCCAAAAGGGGCCCATAATCCCGTTCTCTACTAAGCATGACTTTAATACCAAAAAAAAAACGACCCTACAAAACATACTACTGTGGTAGGGTTATCCGTTTTTAATACTAATTTACAAAATTTTTTCAGATTTTATTTTTTGCTTAATCCTATGTTTTTCCTGATTATTTCAAAAACCCATCATTTTCACGCAAACATTCATCAAATGAGTCTCTGTCTTTCATGTGAAATAAAATAGTCTTTAACTGTTCTTTAAGTCTTTTAAAACTGAATTATTTTTTGACATAAAATCCACACATACACACTGCATGTGAGAGAGATTGGCTTATGCAGGTTGTTTTTTAAAGGCATGCAGTGAAAGCGCGGCACTCCCCCAAAGATTTCAATAGAAGCTTTCAGAGCAAAGCTAGCGGTCTCCACTCGTGCACCGTTGGATTTGTAAAGCCAGTCAGCATTTAAATGAATAGCGATCGTTTTTCTATTGCCTGCAGTTCTAAATAGCGAGTTTTTCTATAAGTGGGCTGAAAGGATTTTGCTCAGTCTTTCCCCGCCTGGGGTAAAACAGATATAGACATGTTTCTTACATTCACCTATCATAGTCAAGTTTTAAATCATGTGATAGTAAAAACACGTCACATCCCCAGCACTTAGTGTTGTTGACAACGGGCCTTGAGTTATCTTGTCATTTGGTGTTGTGGTGCTGTGGTAAACGGACTGAGCTTAAATCGTGACGCTTTGTGTTGTGCCTAGTTGCCCCATTTTACTTTTGACAGCGGTGCTGTGGGGTTGTATGCTGTGTGGCTAGCATTAGAACTTGGGGGTGTTAAAAACAGGGCAAAGTCAGGGAAGTGATGTTTCAATCCCTTCTGCCAGTGCTGGAAGTGACACTAATAATACTCAAGAAATGGATGAAATGTTGTTATTTTCGCAAGAAAATCTTTCTGATCAAAGACCGATCTTGTGGAAAAAATACATTTTTTTAACATGAGGCCATGGCAAAGTTTTTGAAAAAGAAATTGAGTGGCGAGCCTTGTTCTCCCCCCTCAAAGCCAAAAGGAAGCATTTCGTTTTTTTTTCCCTCAACAAAAAACGGAACTCTCAGTTGAAGATCTTGACAAATATTTGAAAACACAGCTTTGTGAGCGACTCCGATCCATTGATGAAACCAAAAACCCTTTGAAACTGTTCAAAAAATGACCCCCATCTTACACCGGGCTTGTTACTCAGTGAAAGATAGTGAAAAGAAATCTCTTTCTCGGGCTCTTTTTTAGGGAATTGGCTTCAGAAAGCAAAGACAATTTTGAAACAGTCAAAAACAAAAAACTGGGAGTCCTATCTGAAAGAAGATTTGTGGTTGAGCCAACTCGCGTAAGAAGACTAATTGAAGTGTCATTTTGTTTCTATTCTTATCCAAAATTTCAAAAACCTTGCGATTTCTTTCAACGAGTTATACAGCAAACGAAAACTCATTATAAAAATACATACAATCCAAACCCCAACTTTAAAGCATTCTGGCATGATACACATGACGTGTTAGAACCTGCATGGCAGGATAATTGAGCCATTTCCACAGCGGTAGTTTTACTAGCGCCCAACGAACTAGGCCAATCGGCAAACTCTGCCGATTGACCCACAAAGCCCACCTCTACCCCACCTACTGGAGCGGCGCCAACACTCCTTCACCTCTAAAGGCTACCTTTGGGTGGCCGCCGATTGAACTGAAACAGATCCTGTGATTATTGATTCAGGACTTTGATAAGTGCTTTCGGCGGCTGCCTTGAATTTACAACGTTCAAGTGTAAACAACAAAAACCCCCCTTCACTTTCCCACAAGAAAGGTCTGTCTATTGTGTGTTTGTTTGTTGTTTGTTTGTTGTTTGTTTGTTTTTGTTGTTTGTTTGTGGTGTTTTTTGTCCTACCCTATGCACGCACGCCCCCACCCCCCCACCCCACGCATGCACACCCCCCACCCCACGCATGCACACACTCAAGTCACTTCTAAGTTCTTAACTGAAGTTACCCCAAGTCACTTCTAAGTCATCCAAAAAGTTCTTACTCAAGTTGTCCTCAATTATCCTCAAGTCACTTCTAAGTTTTTAACTGAAGTTGTCCCCAAGTCATCCTCAAGTCATTCACAAGTTCTTACTTAAGTCATCCTTAAGTCACCCCAAGTCACTTTTAAGTTTCTTACCCAAGTCATCCCCCAAGTCATCTTCAGTCATCCCCAAGTCACCTCAAGTTCTTACTCAAGTCATCCTTTAAGTACAACCAAGTTCTTATTCAAGTTATCTTATCAAAAAAAATACAATCTATGTTTTTATCTTAAATAGTAGATGTCTAATATATACACACACGCCCCAAAAAACGCGTCATCGTTGAGGATGTCTTGCTCAGCGTCCTCTGCGCGAATCGATCAGCATAGATCTTAATGAAGTTCTTACATCCTAAGCAACCGCATTGATTACAATTCTGGTTATGGAAATGTCTTTTATAGACTCCATGTCTTTATTTATTGACTTCAACAAATAATAATCCGCCATGATCTATTTTTTTTCAAAAAAATTTTAAAATATTATTGCATTATAAATGGATCAAAATGATGTTTTGTTATTGGCGTTCCTGGCGTGCTGTTGTGTTCGTCTTTGCATTTAATGGTTGAGATTGTTTGGACTTGGTTTTTGCCAGCGTTGTTTATATATTTTATAACCGTAATAACCGCCCCCAACAGCAGCAAGGGCGCTAAAAATGGCAACATTTTAAGTTCAATATTCCATGAAGACTTTGGCCCCTGTAGGTCTTGAATCAATGGAGTTTTTATGGCTGGCATTTAATCAACTTGTTTTGGCGTTGGCGGTGTTATGTTTTCATGATGAGTTATATTTTGTGATTGTAACTGTAAATTTTTTTTTTTTTGTTCCACTCAGCTAATTTTTTTCCTGCCCCCAATGCGTCCAGGATGAGGTTTTTAGTGACCACTTTCACCTGATTCAATGTTTTCTGATTCTGCTGATTTTCTGGCTCGTTCATTTTGAAGGGAAATAAAATCTATATGATTAAAAGTAATTTAAATCCCAAGATTAACGGTGATAACAATGTTCCAAAAACTGTAATTTAGATCACATCCTAGAGACTCTAATGACTTTGTTAAAACTGGATCCTGCGTTAAATCATACGTAAGATCTTGTTCAGAATCAATGGAGCAAATCTACTGACTAGTTTAGTGTACAAACTAAGAACCGTTTGCCCAACGCTTTTCACCCCTTCTAGCCCCAACTGCGCTTTTATACCCGTTATGATACTTTATAATGTCTTGCGGCGACATCTGTTGAATCTGTTCTATGCTGAATTCAGTTCCGAGGAACTGTTTTGTTTTTCCACATGGCCGCCAAAGAATACAGTCTTTCCTTTTTGGGCATAATAGCTTGGTCATCAACTTGTTCATTTGTAATCACAAGTTCGCAAGGAATGTTTAGCAATCGTCGCTGTTCATGTTTTTTTTACTAAATATAAAATTTTTTTATTTTTTAAATGAGCACCGAAAAAAACTGTCGCCACCCTTTTATACCCTTCTGTGTTATTGGAGGTCTAAGTGTAGGATACACAATGCTTGGTAAAAGCTTGTTTAAAAAAAAAGCCAGCAGATCTTGGCAAACTTTAAATTTGAGGATTCGGCAAAACTGATTGCTGTTTATTACAGCTTCGTTCGCTACGAAAGATTTTCTAGTCAAGCAAGGAATAATTCCAGACAGTATAAATATGTAAATAAAAAATACATTTATAAAAATGGCTTCACTCGTAATGATGATAGTGGCGCTGTGGTTATGCGCTTGCTTTTAGCGGAAGTAATTACGCCCTTTAGTAAACTACGGGATGACGGCGAGAGAAAAAAAAACATAACAAAACTATGGAGCAACTAGCCGCGGCACAAGATCACTATGAAAAGGGAGAGAATTGAGCAGTTAGATTTCATTAATGATACTTGAAAAAACAGGGGCATGAGCTTTCACATTTAAAGATGTTGACCAGGCAATAAAAGAAATTAATCTTTAACAGGCAAACCAATCGAGACATTGCCCCCACCAAAAAATTTAGTGACTTTTTCACCCTCAGAAAACAAAAGATGCAAGAAATCGCGTTATTGTCGTTGGCATGACTGTCGTGTATTTTGTTTCGCATAATATTGGCTGAATAAAATGGACAAAATTATTATTCGCCAAAAGGATATTGAAGGGAATCACGGCAATTAAAAAGCTAAGCCAAGCAGCGGGAGTCGGTGAACAAACAGCAAAAGAATGGTTATCTAAACAAGCGATTTGGCAAATTTATTTACCTGCACCTAGGGCGAATACAGAGACCACACTTTGTCAATACAACTCCCAAAAGACACCCCTCAAATGGACCTTCTATATTTACCTCACGATACGATTAGACGAAAAGATTTAAGTACGCACTCACAGTCATTGACATAGCTTCAAGATACAAAGATGCTGAACCATTAACCAAAAGAGTGCTTCTGCTGTTGCTGGGCGCCATACAACTGATATACCAACGAGGCCCCTTAACTTATCCTCGCATGATTCAAGTCGATGATGGAAAGAAATTTAAAGGCCAAGTGAATCAATTATTGTTAAAACATAGAGTTACCATTAAAAGAGGCAAATTTCCCCGGGAGTCACAGATCACAGGCTTTAGTTGAAAACTTTAACAAACAGTTAGCCGAAAGACTTTTTTCCTTTCCAGTATCACAGAGAGCTGATTGACAATTCTCGCAAAACAGAATGGGTTAGAAGACTGCCCTCAGTTTTGCGCGCAATGAATAATGAAGAATTTAAAGGTCTAAAACCAGTTACAAGCAATCAAAAAACAAACAATAAATGTTGTTGAAGACGCTAGCACAACCAGCAAACTATTACCGTTTTGTTTTTAAAGTAAGGTAAACCTTTATTTACCGGGGGAAACAGAAGGGGACATCGCATCAGGGCAACAGATCCAGTTTGGAGTGTTGATCCATATGAAATAAAAGAATTGTAAAAATGAATCCCCGTGTATTATTTACGAGAAACTGACACAACAAAACAACCAGCTCCTCAAAAATCTTTTGTGAAAGAAGAACTGCAATAACCCACCAGACACAGTTCCGCTTTAATTAATTTACATAAATAATATTTGAGTTTAAATGAAAGCTCAGAAGGAAGCGCAGAAATGAAACAAGAATGGTAAAGGAAGAGACCTTGAAAATGATACGGGAATCATTTGATGGTGTAATGCTTTGGGGGGAACATTTTCGAAGTTTAATAATGATGCTAAACCCCCAGATCCCTAAACTAAAAACCCCCAATTGGGAAAAAGAATTTTTGAAAAAATAAAAAAAATTCGAACGCATCAAGCAAACAAAAAAATTTAAATGTTGGATGAAGCTATGTTTATCTTATAGATAATTTGTGAAAAATAAAAACCCAAAAATGATACAATTAGCCGCCCCTCCAGTCCCCGATTGCATATAAAACTCTGGATTAAAAACACACGTTTTGTTTTTGTTCTATCTAATGATTTTTTGTAAACTTTTGTGTTGATCTCATGTAGTTAGTCGCAGTTTTATTGTCATGATAAAAAGTCTTATTGTAAAACAAGCTTTTTTTGTAGTTGTCATGTGATTCCCTCGACGCACAACACTGCGAGATATTCCCTTTGCTTTTTGATATTTTTTTCTCCGGCTCGAAATACTGTACTTTTGCTTAACCCCCCAAAAAACTCCTTACACCTTTCCGAAATTCACCCTTCATCTTTCCTAAAACCTTTTTTTGTTGGAAATTGAATGAAAAAGGCACTCTTTAGGGTAATCGGACGTGTGTCCATCCCCTCGCCCCTTTTAGCTACTTCATTTCCATGTCTTTATAGGTCTTCATGGGTATCTAAACAAAACTGTCTGACTGTGTAAACACTCTGGATCCGGTAAAAGGGTTTTAAGTAGTCGTAAAGAATTCAACTAAAAAGTTTTGATAATTCTAAAACGGTAACCCGATAAAACAGGTTTTTTAAATTTGACTTTCTTTTTTTTACTTAAACCAAAAAAGCTGATCATGAAATCTTTAAAGTCCGTAATTTGGTTTTGAAGTCACTTAATTGCTTCGTTCTCTCTGGTGACCAATCGACATCTTTGCCTTTTGCGGTTTCTCCATATCTTTCCGAAACAGCTTTTGTTCATCAACTTGAAAAAAGTCTTTTTCTGAAGCATCGGGATTTAGTTCTGAGTCAGTGTTTTTGATGTAGGTTTCATAAACTGTTTTTTGACAAAAGCAATTATACGAGAACACTGTAAACTTCAACCGTTTTTAAATAAAATTGTAAAAGTCTTAAATGACGACATTTTTTTTTTGGAAGATTGCACAAGTTTAGGCGGGTCCTTGGGTTCGTCTTTTGACTTTCTGCGCTAAATGTCATTTTTCAGTCATGGATTTATGGGTTTCTAAGTCAACTTCAGAATAAGACCCTTTTACATCCTTTTTTTAAGATATGCAGATGTTCTACAAATTTTGAAGTTTTTAATACCACCATGTACATTTTAAAGTTTCGTAATGGAAGTGGGGCGCCATAGCCCATCCTACGATGTTTGCGCTAAATCATGAGTAGTTAGACCTTTTACTCGGATCATGTGTCCAAGTATTTGTTGTTTTTTTTTAAAATAAAGATCGACGCCATTTTAATTCCCCCAGCAAACCGTTTTCAAACATCGAACATTGGTAGGGTTTAGACAAAAAATCAATCAAATCCAGTAAAAATTTAAGAAAGCGTCCCAAATCATCCCCCGGCCAGAAATGTAAATGCCGGATCCAAGCTATAATGTTTCATGCAGGTCTTTCTATAATTTTCAAAGACTCCGCCAACAAACATCATCACCATCAAGTAGGAGTCATAAGTCCCCCATCGTTTTACACTCTAACTTCTGCCATGCATCTTGGCAGCTGGTAACAAATCACTGTGCCTTTCCTCTAAACTAGAAAAGAACGCCCTTTTGGTGGGAAGTGTTTTTTCGCAAACCTTTCCCAAACTTTATGTACCTAAGGGTAAAAGCCCTTTTTAACGGAGTTGGGGCAAAAATTCTTCCGTTATTGGGGAGACTTTAAGGACATAGCCTGACTCTAAACCCAACCCATCATGTGCTGATAGAGTAAAAAAACATGTTATTTAAAATGAAAAAATTTCTTTTCTGATGCTGTGCAAACATGCACCCTGAAGGGTCGGTTTCTGCTTTTTATTAAAAATGAGGGCATAACCCGCAAGTTAAAAAAAAGAGGGGGCAGCTTCCTGTCTTTGGTTCAAACTTTTATTGAAGATTGCATTTGTTATCCCCCTCCTCTAAACCTTCCCTAATGTATCTGGGCCCACGTCGGTTTTGTTTCCTCCTGAGTTCTAAAAACCCCAAAAACCAACAAGTGTGGCTGGGGCATACGTTCTGGTTTCAGGTGTCATTTATTTTAGATAAATTCAGTTTTTGAACGATTACGCACTTGCTGCAGCGGTAAAAATCTTCTAGCCGCATTTGGTCCTCTGTATAATTTGGGGTGAAATGAGCGCCATCCGCCTAACAATAAGAAGGCAAAAGAAAAAATCGATGTTACTCATTTAAAAACGTTTTTTTTGAAGTTTTTGGGGGGGGGGGTGGCCCTTTATAAGGAACAATGAGTGATTCGAAGTCTGCGTAAACTACGAAAGGAGAATTTTGCATTTTTTTTCCAGTTCTTAAAACTAACTTTACTGCCTTCTGGGGCGTAATAGTTCTGTATTACAGTCAACTGGGCCGATACAGTGTTTCTTATGTTCACTCGCCGCTTTAACAGAGGGAAATTTCTTGTTAAACATTTTCTACAAAATTCTTGTTTATGGTAATGCTTTGAAGTATGCCGCAATAATCTACTCATTGTTCGTATCATGTGTAATGCGGTCCCCCCCCGCTGGTGAAAATCAGTATAAGTCAACATGATTTTTGTCGGGAAATCACCTATTGTGGGCTGTTCTTGGACATTTTAAAATGGTTGTAGATTTGTTTCCTCATCCCATGTGTATACATTAACAGTTATTGGTTTTTTTGTTCTTCAAACTGATCAATGGAACCCAAACGCTAACAGGAAAGGACACCCCACTAAAGTTAAGATCATTGTGAAAGGGTGATAGTTAGACACTCTCTCTGCGTTTTTGCGGATATAATGCAGCCTTGCGAGAACACACCACATAAAACATTGTTGTCTGAAAAATTTCCCTTTATTTTTTGAACGGCTTTTTTTGCGACTAAAGCTGGAGGTAGTGGAATGTAGACCTGCCTACAATCGGCGCATACTTAGCCTGTTTTAATCTAATCTCTAAGACTTCGCCCTCTGACCAACCAGAGCCTCTCATTTTGGCTTCTTCAGGGGCCACATCAAACGGTAAGCAGTTGGTCTGCCCACCCAGGTGTTAAGTCATTATGAGAAAGAATAGTCTGTTGTTTAGTCGAGACCCCGACTTCTAGATTTTCTTCATTTATTGTTACATAGCGATTAAAACAGCTAACATTACTTTAACTGGCGGGTCTATTGTTAGTTTACCCGAACTTGAGAAATAGCATGAGCCAACACTTGCCTGTAACGTTTGCTGGATTAATGACTTCTAAATCAATATCATTCAGTGCTCTTGATAAAATCTTCTTGCTTGCTTCAAAGAATTCGTCTGGACCTTCATATAGCTTATCCATGCTGAGTTTCTTTTCTAACTCAAAATATTTATTTAAATTAAAAAAAAAAAATTAATCCGAATCAATATCAACGGTCTTTTTGTGCTTGGACTCATAAACTAAAGTATAAACGCCCTTTGGGGTTGTTAATGTGAGCTGTTTAGAACAGAGTTTAATGTTTCGTTTACTTTTTTAAGCATTCCTTTTTTATCTGCTCGGGGTCTGGCTGTTGAAAAAAAACTTGTCCTCGCCTTTCTTGAAGATCAAACTTTGTCTTTTGTAGTCATCAAAATCGGCCTTTTAAACGACTAAATTCTTCATCCGTGATGTTTGAGTCAGCTAGCGCTTTATTATAATCAGCTTGAAGGAACTAAGTTTAGCTGTTTTTAGTTGAACCATAGCTGTGTGCTTTTGGAGTTTAGTTTTTTATTTTTTTGCTAGCACACTACAGCTAATGAACACAGGCCAAGAGCTAAGACAAACCGCCTAGAGGTATAGCTGCGGGTGCGCCTATGCCTGTTGCTAAGAACCAACACTTGTTCCTGCTGAAAAGAGCACTTATAGTCGATGCTCCAGTATTAACATATGAACAGCATTAAAAGCAGCAGAATACCTTCGTTTGGCTTTGCTGTATTTTGAAAGGTCCTGCTCTAGTTTTGTTGCATTTGTGTAATGTTGGTTAATCTAAAGGTTTTTATGCCGGGGGCATCTCTTCTCTTGGCGACTCTGGCGCTTCAGGCCACATTTGGAAATGCTTAACAGACATGCTTTTTTATAAAATAAAAATAATTTAGTTTTGTATATTTTCTAATCTGTTATCTTGAATATTCAGCTGCGCTCATATATTAAAAACAAATACACATTAAGTGGTTTATCGACTTCTTCTTCTTATAAATTTGAATGTTTATTATGTCTCTAACGGTTTTCTCCCGCTTCCTGTAACTTATTATCCTCCGTTGACCTTAGCATCCATAAACCGTTATTTCGTTGTTAAATATGATCAAGTCTAACACTGTGAAAAAGCAGATCTTTAGACCAAGGTCAACTGTTGGATTTCTACACCTCCCACCCCCAAACAGTTTTTTTTATTTCATCAAATGCTGATAAGGTTTAAGCCGCTAGCGTAGATTTGGTTAGGATTTACCCTCAATTGTACATTGCACTTTTGTTATTTTAGGATTAATAAAAATTTTCAGTTTGTCTTTCGAATGGTCCTTCATCTTCACACGCAATAAAATACCTTTAAGCGATCTTGCTTTTGCACAAAAAACTAAATTCCATATAGTGTCTGCCTTGTTTTTAGGATATTTAGAATGATGATTCACTCTTTCGTAATATATTGCTAATTTGACTGATATTGTTGCTCAATTAGCCTTGCTAAATTAGGGTTGCTAACAACGTCAAACTCTAACGAGATGTCAGAAATGCTGTACTTTGCTTCGGTGTCTGATGATATAATAACACGTTTTGTGGTCATTAAAAGTTAGTTCATATGACAATCGTCTTTTAATGGCTCCTTGAAAGAAATGGCGCATGCCTTTTAACAACTCAAAATCTAGGGGTATAAAAAAGCGTTTTCCATACCATAATTTAACGGCTACAAACCTTTTGCCGTCTTTAGCGTCTGCGGCGCCTATTCTATTTTTTAGTGCTTCTTCATTTTCGATTCCTTGAAACGCAAGATCAGCCCTTTCAGTCGCGGTTAGCCATAGATCAGAATAGGTTAAAAATATGTCTGCATTGTGTAAAGAAAATATTTCTTGCCCCTCAAGTTTTATAGAAATTTTCTTAACGATGCCCGCCCCAGATTCTGTACAACTGTTCTTTTTTGGGTCTGTGTTGAAGCGATTTTCTTTTTTGAAAGTAAGACGCGCAGAGCCTGGCACAATCACTTCATCCGCTCCTAGGTCTGGAAATTTAACGTAAGAATTTGATCTAAATCAATAGTAGATGGATTATTTGGAACAGTAATATTCCGCTTTTTTCCCCTTCACGCCAAAGGCTCTTTCAGTCTTCTATGGGGGTCAAGAATCGAGCCTTCTATGTTTGTGACATTTTTTATAAAACAAAATAAAAAGTTTATTATTAAAGAAACATGGCAGGCATTGAAGGTGAAAAAGATTTATGATGTTTAGATCCTGGAGACGACATGAGTGATTCCCCTTGGGAGCAGCATCGCTCGGGGCTCTCATTGCATGATGAATTAGCAGAAATCGGGAGTACATTACCAACAAGTCGGTTTATAAATTAACAGAAAGTAAGGTCAGATCATTATACCAAAGTTTAGGACAAGAATTTTCCCGAAACTATATACCCTGATGATTTTGAAGTAAAAGATGACCATTTGTTTGTAAAAAAAACGACCAAGGACAACTTTTTCAGCTTACAACTAAACGAGACCCATCAAAGTTTGTAGGCATGAATACAATTAGACAAAGATCAGTGTGAGCGATCGAAGTCGCCTTGGCATTGTTAAACCAAAATTAAGGGGGGAGGCAGTTGCTAAACTTCAAAACACGCTACAAGAACTCCCAACAGATAACCAAATACAAACATGGAACTTCAAGATTTAAGTCAAACAGCGGACAAAGTAATGCAAGCAGAAACCAGTTTTTCCGAAGAAACAGCGTTTAAAAACAATTAATGATTCCCCGCTACCCATGCGAGAAATAGCGGCCCTTGATCATGCTTGAGAAGCATCAGAGGCGAATTAACAAACAATTTAGCAAAACTGGGTGAAATAGATACATATAAAAAGAGAAAAAGAAAAACTCGTTGAGGCTGATGACGCCAACTTGGGCATGATATTAAAGAAAGAATAACCCAAAGACTAAAAGATCTTGAACAAGGAGATCAGAAAGACTAGAAGCGTTGTCTACTAACCGAGAAAAATTGCGAACTCAGTGAGCAGAATAGAGAAACTATCCAAAGAATTTTATATGAAGACAAAAACGCTAGCAGAACGAATACGAACACTGTTTAGAGAGCAGGGAGTCACATTAGCAAGCGTTATAACAGCCTTAGGATTTGCAATAAGTACACGGGTGATGGCTTTTAAAGGGGCGGCGGGTGGTCCCGGGGTCAGTGCCTCCACCACCATCGCCTCCACCTGATAAATCATGGTAAAAAAACAGCTTGATCATCTTGCGGGCTTATTAAAAAAATTACCCAGTAAAGCTATAACTCTTTACGGGTATATTAGGGGGTGTTGTTAGCTGGCTTTTGTCTACTGCAAGCAAAGTAGTTGGCTTTATGGCCGAGCACTTATGGACATTAGTTCTCTTAATATTGGGTTACTCTTTAGTAAAATAAGAAGGAGTAATCCTAGGCCAGTTTAAACCAAAACAAGTGCTGTCTTTTCATATTCATGGTCATCATTTTTTTTGACTTCTTCAACGACCTTCGGGCTTGGGCCTTGGGGGTTGGAAAGACTTATTCTTGGGTGTTTGTTTAAATGCTTGCAATATTACTGGCTCAGAATTTATTTTGTTTTTTCCCACCTTCTGTTCATTTCCTGCCACAAGGATTTCATTATTGAGTTTATTATTGTTCCTACCTGGAGTTCTGAGGTCAGAAGGTAGCATGTATAAACCGTGCCAACAGCAAAGTCAACTTTCGATCTTGCGTATTTTAAAACATGTTGGGAACCTTTTTATACTTTAAGGCAAATCAACTGTAGAATTAATGGCGTCCTCTAAAATTTTCTAAGTATTGTTTTTGTGCATCAAAGCCAGTAGAAGGATCAGTTATGCTCGATCTCGTTTGTGCTTGCGAACCTAGCAAACACCAAACGTAAGTTACGAAAGAGTCGTTTATTCGTTCTAAATTCCTGCTTTAGTTTGGCCCTTAGAAGAGTCTAAGATAAATGTTGTCCAAGCTGTTTATGCTCTTGCTCTATGGACCCGAGGTGAACAGTTGTATCTGAAGAGAAAAATGTATAAGGGGATTCCAGTCATAGTTTATACTTTCTGTGCACGCCCCAAAAATAAGGGGTGCCTAAGCCATGATTAGATCCAAAATTTTGGTCTAAAGCTGTCTTAACATTAATATTTAATTCGTTACAGAAACCTTTCAAAAGCCTCATGTCTATTCTGTTGCTGAATGGATTAAACGGTTTGTCATTTTGGGAATGGCGCTTGCAGTTCAGTCAAAATACGTCTGAAGGTGTAATAAAAATGAAATCTATACACTGACCTCACCAAAGGATCAGATGATTTAAGTGATCGCATACGACACTCCACACCCAGTTGATGACAAAACACAGCAAAGTTTAACTGGTTCTGATAAAACTGCATCGGATGACTAAACCACACTTCGGGATGTAGTCTTTTTTATTTGGAGGTTAAGATAATTTGGCCAATGGAGTACTCACCTTACTTGAAATGTGTCAGTCTGGGTCACAGAAATGTCAAGAGTATCGGTTGCTATATTTTTAAGATTGTAGTGCGGCCCAGCAGAATATTTTGCATCAGTATATTTGAATGCACTCATTTTTAATTTTTTTTAAAAAATGTTTGTAACAATAACAACTCAGACCGTCCTTCGTTTTTAGAACATCTATTAATAACACATTGCGGAAGCAGAACGGTTGCGCTTCATGAAATATTTACAAAGTCGTATGGTTTAATATAAGTGAATCCAGGAGAAATAATACGATTTTAAAAGTTAACAAAACAGGGGCCAAAGTTAGCCAGTTAACAATACCTGATGGTTATTACGGGTTTTGCTCACTAAAAGAAGCAATGAGTAACTTTGACATTACTCTCCAAACTTTAACAATGCGAATCTGAAAACAATGTTGACCTTCAAACCTGAAGAAAAGAAGTAGGTTACATTTTGATGGAGAGCTAGCTAAAATGTTAGGTTTTACAACTGCCAAACAAGCCGTTCATAGTTTTGAAGTTACACCAAACAAAACTACTTATGAGGGAGAAAATCCGCTCGATCTTGCATTACATTCATTACTATATGTTCATTTGGATGAGCTAAGCACTGATGAAACTTTATGATGGGAAGGCCCTCAACTGTTTTTAAAAGCTCTTCCATCAGGAAAAGCTGCATATTGCGATTATGAAATTATACAATTTCCCTAATTTACAGTTTTTAAAAAAATAGTTTTGGGGGGGTGGATCATTTAATATAAAATTGCAGACAAAACAGTAAAATCGTGAAATGTGATTAACCTGCACATTGTTTTTGGAAATAAATAATAAAGCTGTACTAAAAATGTCGCGTGGGCCAGAAGAAAACCGGAGTTACATTAGCGCCGTGAGGTGTATAACTTTAGAATTAAAGACCTTGCAGGGCGTTACAGACTTTGAACAGAATGGTGAATAGGCACTTTGTATGGTTTTGAGTACACTAAAGATGGTGATTATAAACGTAAAGAGGTTGGCGACAGCAAAAAGTTTCCTAAACTAGAACAACTGCGCAATCTAGAAGCAATAATGTTGGCCGTAAGAATATAAAATAGTTCGAAAACCGACCTCAAATGGCAACTTAGAAAACCCTATTTAGAATGGGAAATAAAATTTGAATTCATAAGCCCATTTACATTTTTTAGCCGTCAAAAAAGTTTCAGAAAAGCATTCAACTCTGGCCCTTTACATGTAAGTCTTATGCCAGACACAATAGTCGGAAAGAAATTGAAATAACGCCGTATGGGAAAAAACAGTACATCCTCCACAGAAAAGAAACAGTTTGTAAAAAAAGCTTCTACAAAATTACAGTTCTTTCCAAGCAGAAAATTAGGAGACACTTCACAAAGATATTTGAAATTTCTGTCTTTAAAAATGGGGAGAGGGATGGGGTTGTGGGCGTTAGTGACGACCTTATAAAAGGAATTAATATTAGCTGGCAAAATTAGACGTTAAACGTCTTAACGTTGTTGTCGTCGTTCTTACAATGGTGAGGAAAATTAAGGTTATAACAACAAGCAACAAAATCAATGTTGACTTAAATAGAAACAAACTTACAGAACTGAATTGGATTAATCTTACACATTTAGGCCTCATAGGATTTTATTATACTGAACAAGTTCTAACAGAGAGTATGATAAAAATAATAACTGGATTAGATTAAATCCGTTATAAAAAACCCTGGAGCAGTTAAACTTTATGACAAAAACCCTCATTGCTCATTAATTTGTGGGCAAACCCGGTTGTGGAAAAACAATATTTGTCCTAGACCTATTACAAACGTTTATCGCTATAATTTTGATCACATTGTGATTTTCTGTCCAACACTTAATGGAAAAAAAGCATATCAAAGATAGAAGGTTTTATGGACAGATGTGACATATATTTAGTTGATCCTAGCAATAAACGAGTGAGTGTTTAGAACATTTTAAGACTGTTTGAAGGAACGCAGACACTATTTTTTATAGATGACTGTTCGGCAGAAAGAGACAAGTTAAAAAGAGAAACACTTTGTCAAAACTGGGTTTCAGTGGAAGACTGCTGGAATAAGTGTGTGGATTTAAAGTCAAAAATATAACTCAGTTTTAAAAGACTTTAGAGAACAGTTAAAGACTGTAGTTTTATTTCATATGAAAGACAGAGACTCATTTGATGAATGTTTGAGTGAAAATGATGTTATTGAGAATGACAAGAAAAACATAGGATTAAGCAAAAACTAAAATCTGAAAAGTTTTTGTAAATTAGTATTGAAAACAGATAACCCTACACAGTAGCATGTTTATTAGGGTCGTTATTTTTTTGGTTATTAAAGTCATGCTTAGTAGAGAACGGTATTATGCCGCTTTGGAGTCGCCCGCCCGAGACCGGCCTTGGCCGGTTGAAAGCGGGTGAGACAGAAGCGGCATAATACCGTTCTCTCAATGACATAACGACCATTGTTTTGTGTGCATGTGAGTGGGGGAAAGTCAGAACAGTCGGAAAATTCCAGTGCATCGTAACCTTTTAATTTCGGCGAAGACGGTGGCTGACTGCGTTCGATTGAGCGCGAGGGGGACAATGAGAGTTAATGTGATCGGTTGTGTCCAACAGAGTGCCTTCCCATGGAAGAATCCAACTGGGCAAGACGAAGACGACACATATTGAAATAAGTAGTTCAAAAGCGTTTATAACTTTCTTTTTCTTTCCTTTTTTTTACCCTTTAATCGCTTTCTTCAATATTTTTTTGCAATAAAAGTGCAATAGATCATAGTTCTATTTGCTAGCTCACACAAAGTAAAAATGCACAAGGTCTGTTGGGGAATCAGCGATGATTCTAAGGGGGCCTCAGTCGCGGATAAGTATGAAAATTTTCCGTAGTTACCTATGGTTGGTTGCGTGCAATCCGACCTAGGGTTCAACACGGAACAAACCAACCTTTCCCTTTCTTGTTCGATGTGCGTGACCGTTATTCTGATGTACAAGTGCTTAAAAAAATGTTTTTTGAAGTGCATACATATACACACTCACATGAACACACACACACACACACACACACACACACATACACACACACACCATGCACACAGGTGGGCACGCATAGTCAAAAACAAACAAAAACGAAACAAAGTACATTGGCTTTTTCTTGTTGTTGTTGTTGCTATGCTATGATTACTATTTTTTGCACTGTTACGTGTTTGCTGATTTACCTCTAAGCGTACGCAAAAAATGTGCGTGCATGCGTGAGTGCGTGTGTGTGTGTGTGTGTGTGTGTGTGTGTGTGTGTGTGTGTGTGTGTGTGTGTGTGTGAAAGAGAGAGAGAGAGAGAGAGTGTGTGTGTGTGTGTGCGTGTGTGTGTGTATGCTGTGTGCGTGCGCGCGCGCGCGTATGTTGTGTGTGTGTGTGTGTGTGTGTGTGTGTGTGTGTGAGAGAGAGAGAGAGAGAGAGAGAGAAAGTGTGTGTGTGTGTGTGTGTGTGTGTGTGTGTGTGTGTGTGTGTGTGTGTGTGTGTGTGTGTTCGTGCTCGTAGGCCTGACTAATGTGTTCATGTATATGTGCCTTTTTACAATTCACAATGGAATCGGCTCAACTGCAGTTGACGTGTTTGGTTGGTCTGAAACGGGAGATGGGAGGGAGCGGGGGGTGACAACAAATCCAATGGCTTTTGTTTGTATTGTATCTTATTTTCATTACAAGCGCTGGAAGTAATTCGGCAAGTGCCGAAATTAATTTCTTATGAATAAACTACTTTGATGGATGGGTGGGTTGACTGATGAATGAATGGATTGTGGACAGATGAAGTGCCAAATATCCCCACCACGGTGGGCAATATGATGAAGCCACATATTATAATACTATGGTTTGTATATACGGTAACATTACAGTTGTTTACCATAGTTTGCACAGTGACACGACTCATTACATACTGTGCCTGTACATGCAATGACGTGACAGGTCACATACCACGGACTGCACAGCACATAGAATGATGTCACGGATTGTGTAACAAGGTTTGCACAGTTACAGTAAGTCACAATTATATGCCATAGTTTGTACTTGGTTCGAGGAAGGAGTATTTGCTGTAGCCTACACGTGACAGCAGAAAGAACACCGTCTATTGTCACACGTTTTCATTAGCGTTGTAGTCGGTCAAGCTGAGCGGTCAGTTTGGTCCTGTATGATTTCTTTACTCTTCTGTTTTATTTGGAAAAGCTGCACGGGCCGTTTTTTTATGAACAGACATCAGGCGCCAGCACCACCACACCTTCGCCGAGTCAGACTGGAAAGATGCAGAGCGAAGTGTGTGTTGGTGGTTTGTCTGACTAGACTAGTTGGTTCGTTGTCCTGGTCATGTCGGATGCGGAAGGAAGATGGTGACGGTCCATGCAGTCTGCAACCTGACAGTGAGCCCTGTGTAGTCAGCACTGGCACGTACGCGCGCTGCACGAACACACACACACACACACGCGCGCGCGCGCGCGCGAGCGCGCGCACACACACACCCACACACACCACATACACACACACACGCCTGAGAGAGAGAGAGAGAGAGAGAGAGAAAAGAGAGAGAGAGAGAGAGAGAGAGTGCAGGAGAATCGCAGTTTGTTGTACAATTGTATTGCTTTAAATTTCGGTTGTTGTTGGTTTTTTTTTTTGTTTTTTTTTTGGGGGGGGGGGGTGATTGGCCGTTGCTTTTCGACCAGAGAGAGAGAGAGAGAGAGAGAGAGAGAGAGAGAAGAGAGAAGAGAGGGGAGAGTGCAGGAGAATTGCAGTTTGTTGTACATAGTATTGCTTTAAATTTCGGTTGTTGGTTTTTTTTTTTTTTTTTTTTTTTTTTTTTTTTGGGGGGGGGGTGATTGGCCGTTGCTTTTCGACAGAGAGAGAGAGAGAGGGGAGAAAAGAGAGGGGAAAATAGAGAAAACTGAAAAATCTTATTCCTAAGGGTAACTGATTGACTGACTGAAACCCAAATTATTGTCAGATTAACCTATGCTTGTACTGACATTTAAGAAAACATTATGAACAGAATGTTAACATTTTTCATTTAATGAAAAGGAAAATGATTAACACACACACACACACACAATGCATAAATACACCCCATCTCTATACGAACACACCCACACCCCTCACACACACACACACCACACCACACCATCCCACACCCTCAAAACACTAGCAACATGCACACACATCCCACTCTCTCACAAACACACACCCACCCTCTTACAAAGCACATCACACACAGCACTCTCTCACAAACACACACACAGAAAAAAAAAGGACATTTAAAAAAAAAAAGAAATTTGCCACCCCTCTCTCTCTCTTTCCTCCAAGTGTTGTCCACCTTTGAGTCCTATCCTTACTATCATCCTCCGTTTGCAAGGACAACTCTTCTAACATCAAAGCAATAAACATATAGATGGAATACTTCTACACCCCCACCACACACACACACACACACACGCGTATACACACACACACACACGTACACCCACACACTTGGGTAACAGTAAGCGAGAACATTTTTTCCATGTGGCCCTCGACCCTTCAGGACTACGAATAATAACACGAACACGAAGAGGAAGAGAGAAAGAGAGAGAGAGAGAGTGGGGGGGGGGGGGGGGGGGGGGGGGGGAGGAGAAGGGGAAAAACAAGAGAGAGAGAGAGAGGAGAGAGAGGGAGATTTGTGGGGCAAACGGCTGCAAAATAAAACAGCAAACGGGTTGGGTTGTTGACGGTGGGTGGGGCCTTGAAATGAAGCCGTCTGAAAGTGGGACTGATTCACGAGCAGACAGGGTTTACTGGCTTTCCGTCCCCTCAGTTTGCCCTTCAGGCGTTGGGATGGTTTACATTTAACGTGCGAGCAGGCAAAGAACTGCAGAGCAAGTGCTTGTTTTCCAAGTGTCTGCCTGTTCGTCCGTCTGTCACGCGACCTCCTGTGTTTACGATGGTGGTTGAAAAACAGGTGAATAGCGTTTTATTCTGGTTATTACCCCATCACACACGGCACGCACGCACGCACGCACGCACGCACACACACACACACACACACACACACACACACGTAATAAGACTGGCTAAAATAACAATAGCAATATCTTGCGACGACTGGATTTAAATAAGAGTGCAACATCTTTTAAACTACATTTTTTAAAACTTTGGGGCAATTAATGGTTTCTTGGTTAACAGAAGACACATGCACGGAAATTATCTTGAAACTGTATCAATTTCGTTTTGAACGTACTGGGAAATAAGTTTTAAAAAATGAGGAAAAAAAGGGAAGGATTCGTAGACTTGGAGGGAAAAAAAAAAAAAAAACAACATTCCTCATTGTGACTGTGATCGATGCCTATCTCAGGCGTGCCGGGAGCATAGAGTTTGGGTAAACTTAAAACTTCTTCTACCATAAACCACCTGGGTCCATTCCGCTCATCAACAGCTTCAGACCTGCTATGGCCATCACAATCACCTACAGCATCATCAACGTGGGCTCTAACAACGCTTGCCAGTCACTCAATCCCGTTGTAGTCTCAGTTCCAGGCACAAGGTCAGAGCCTTATACCAATGCAGTGCATTGTCCAGCCTGAATCTTGATGCCTACTTTACCGTTTGTAGACTTCCAATGGAACCATGGCGAAATACAGGCAAGAGAACGTTGTCATAATCTTCATGTTTCAAGTGCCTGAGTATATCTCACACACATAAATACAGAAGTGCGCCTCCTGCCACTCCAGACAAAGCATAGAAGCCATTTGAGCTTGAACAAGTCTTTTAATGTTACATCTTGGGTGCTAACAGTAGTACTGTGCAGAAAGAAGGGTACAAAAATATCACCTGGCATGATCATGGATTCCACAGCAAATCTCCTTTAGTATCCCTGCTGCACAGAACCCCCCCCTCCCCTTGCACAGCCACCACTCTCCAGCACCATTCATTCCACATCCAAGCTGCAAGAAATATCATCCACACAGTCCATACATCATCCAATCCAGTCCCAAAACACGTCATCCTTCATCATCCACCGCACAATCCACGTCATCCATCAGTCCATTCATCATCCACATTCTGCCGCGTGACACATCATCCATAATACATCGCACATCTATGTATCCACACAGTCCACACATCATCCACATCCTGCCTCTGACTCATCCATAATCCACGCAAGTTCACATCATTGTACAGTCCATTCATCATCCACATCTTCTGCAGTGCATGTCATCCTTTATCATCACCACAGTCCATGCATGATCCAAGTAACACTTCATCCCTACAGTCCCATTCACCATAAGAGTCCAGTGTTGCCAGCATGAGCATCATAATACAAGTACGGGGCACAGCCCTCAGTAACAGTGCTTTACACAACGCCCCCCTCCCCATCACGCTTGCATGCTCCTCTCTCTCTAATCCCCCCCCCCCCAATCCTCCAACCTGATCCCAAACCCTAACCCACCCCCCCCCCCCCCCCCCCCCCCCCTCATCCGACACAACTGAATGCGCACACCTGTCAGAGAGAACGCCACACCAAATACCCAAGAACTTTCAAACGAAAACAGCATGTTCCAGAAGTGTATTGACGCCTTGTATCCAGTCCTTCCATAAGTTCAGCACACTCCTTCTCCTAGTCCTACCCAAGCCCTCCTATCCACGGCAAAGAGAGCAGCCTGAACCAGCTTTGCTGAACCATGTAATACGCTATTCGCAGTGGCCATTGCGTGTTCTGTCGAGACAGCTGCTACACACTGACCTACATATTATGCTAATTTAGTGGTCATTGCATGGTCTATGGCAGCCACAACCAGATCAGTAACCCACACAGTGCTCTATTTATAGAGACCATTGCATGGTCTGCACACCCGACCCACAGCCCTCACTGCCATAGTAGCAGCCACAGCTGAAGAACAAAGAGCGGAAAAATGAACTGTTAGCCCTGTCCCTGTTGATGTGACTTTAGAAATGACACTGAGATAATCTGCTGTGATGACTTCTGCACCTTTCGCCCTGAAAGATTCCATCGTCACCTGTCCATCGTTCTCACTGGTTTCCTGGATTACCTGGCACCAAAACAGGCCAGTTTCAGCACCAAGTAAGCCAGGTACGGAAACAACACACAAAGTTGGAAATTCTATCCTGTCCATCCAAAAGTGGCAGGTGTCTCTGCACCAATCATGGGTTTCTGATGCCTTCACATGTCGGCGACAGTTGGATGGGCAACAGGCAACTGGAATCCATCTTCTCTGAACTACAAAGTAAATCTTAAGAGATTGCACAGTTATTTGCTTTTACTGACCTGCCATATTGTGGCTTTGGTGTTTTACTTAACACACCTAACCCTACCACACCAGCACACACAACCCCCCCCCCCCCCCCCCCCCCCCCCCCCCCCCCCCCCCCCCCCCCCACACACACACACACCCCAACAGTGCAGGTAAGATAGCACAACATAGTACACTGGTGTCTGTACTCTCCCTCAAAGAGCACAGTTACATTCAAAGAAAGCCCAAAAAATTGAGAAAGGGTGGGGGGAGGGGGGGGAGGGGGGGGGGGGGGGGGGGGGAATTCAGGGATACTGTTCATTTCACCTGAACATTCAAGTTACAAAAGCATACCTTTGCACAGAGAGTATTTCATCTGAAAATACCATACACATCACTGGAAAAATAGATTACATGGTTATTCTATTTAAACATAGCAGGCCAAATTTTCATTGAAAATAGCATGATAACTTCATGTACAAAAATAGCCATCAGTTAGTTAGTAACCAGAGGCAGGGGCACTATTTACATGCAACATGAATCCAAAGACATTGATATTCAAAACTGACACTTGCATTGTAATCGGACATGATCAAAGGACATCCCAATGGAACATGGCATGATTTGTGACCTGATATATTCTGTCCATCAACATGCTGACCATACTGTGTACAGACCAGGGGGAGGGGGGGGGGGGGATACAATCACCCACAGAGCCATATATATCACTGTACACAATCACACTGCCCATACTGTGTGTGATCCAGAGGAGGGAATACAGTCACCCACACAGGCTTCAGTCAAAGTACACAGTCGCACTGACCCATACGAAGTGGAGTCCAGGGGAGGGAATACAGTCACCCACACAGCCAGCTATCACTGTGCACTGTCATACTGACTATACTGTGTACAATCCTGGGCAGGGAGTACAGTCATCCACATGACCATCAGTTACAGTGCCACAGTCACTGCACAGATAATAGAGATGTGATCCAGGAACGGGAGGGAATAAACAGCAGAATGGGATGGAGTAGGAGGAGGAGAGGGGGGGTCTGCATGCCATCTGTTACGTCTGATCCAGGCTTGTTATGATTCATCATTTTTATGTAACTATAGTCAACTGGGGAGTTTTGAGGAACCGGGAGTTTTGAGTTTCAACAGCTCCTGGTGGGTGACAGACAGTACGGAGTGGGATTGTTTTGATCCCCTGTTCAGCCTGTGGGCAGACCTGCGGGCCCATGACCTGTGTATCCACATGTCCTGTGATACACATGAGCATCTGTTGAGCTAATGAAACGCTGCTGTGGCCAGTTATCATCAGGACGTGGAAAACAGATTGCCAGCACCAAGCACTGCCCATCACTCACCAAACCATCAGACAACTTTCATGCACCCTCATCTTCCTGCTCTGTCAATGTCGTCTGTATCAGTGGGTCAACCTTACATAGACAACCTCCATACAGTCAGACTTTCTATTCTCTTTGTTCACATCTATCCAGGCAGGCAGACTGTATATTTCTGGTCTGGTTATTTATTGATATGGACAATCTCTCTCTCTCTCAACCTGAGTTTCTCTCTCTCTCTCTCTCTCTCTGTCTCTCTCACCCACACACACACACACACACACACACACACACACACACACACACACTAATCTGTATAATCACAAACATGCTAACAGCAGAGTAAGGAAAATGGTAACTGGACACTGCAAGGAAAGCTTCTGGGTGCAAGCAAGGACTGTTTACTTTTGTTCCACACAATATCTTCCACTCCAAGGGTGTGTTTGTCAGTAGCAAAGTCACTGTACAGCTGAGCTATAATTGAGCGAGTAATTGACAAATCACAAGACTGCACATAGGGAGTACATAATGTATCACTGTCGTAATCAAACAGCCACATACTTGAATGCATCAGTGGACATCTTACATGCCATGTCAGCATCATGATTGAACAACCATATGGCAAAGTTTTGATCACTTTCACTTCATATGCCCTACCATACATTCTGAGTCAGCCTTTGTTAGTACTGGACGCCATCAACGCTCACAGCTTCATTATTATCAACAACAATACCAACATTACACAGAAAACTGCTATGATATGTTCTTTTTGTTCCAGCAGCCAGATTCACTGTGACAGAGAAGGAACTGTGGGGGGCGGAGAGAGGGGTATTAGTGACACACGGTCCTCCTCCCCCCCCCCCCCCCCCCCCCCTCAAATTCATGCAGAGGCAAGAAAAATGAAGTGAAGGTATGCATTTCATTTTACATTAACAACATGCCTTGGACGTCCACAGCACCATAGCTCTCCTTACCATTCTCTTTCTCTCTCTTCTTTTTTTAGCATGGGTCATGCCATTCTCTCCTTGAAACATGAATCAAGCCATTTCTCCTTTGAGTATAGAACGAACCTTCCTCTCCTTGGAACATGTATCTGTCCATTCTCTCCTTGGGCCATGTGATATTTCAATGCAGTCTCGTCTCGGAACATGTATCAATCCCTCTCGTTAATGTTTACATCTACGCTCTGCTTGAAATATGTTGGATAGCATTCTCTCCCTGGAACATGAATCATATCATTCTCTCCTTGGATCATGCCTTTCTCTACTTCAATATGCAAGATAGCATTCTCTCCTTGGGACATGTAGGATACCATTTTCTCCTTGAAATATGTATGACATATTGTGTTCTTGGAACATGTTGGATACCATCCTTGGAACATGCAGAACACCATTCTCTCCTAGAACCCATAGAATACCATTCTCTTCTTGGAACATGCAGACACCATTCTCTTCCTGGAACATTTCAGACACCATTCTCTCACCAGATCATATCATTTGTGACCTGTTTTCACAAAATGAGTCTTAAGGTGAATTAACAGATTTTAGGATATTGTAATTTTCAAAATGTCCAGATTATTACCTTTCTTTTCATATGAAATTTATCATTCTACTCCTAAAAATAAGGAAGTTATGGGTGTTTGAAGTGTGTAACATAGCAAACGGCCATTTTGAGAAAATCAAGTTTGAAAATTGTCACCACTTCAGTGAAGTTTTACCTTAGCAACAGGTATTTCTACTTCACCAATCTTTACCAAATTTTGTACCATGGTAAAACACATCATGCCACAATAGCACACAAAAATTGGTGTGAAAATATGTTGTAGTTGTCTTGTTATCTAAGTTTTTATATAGCCTTTTTTCTGACACAAAAAGCAAGCCGTGTTAGAAAAATAAATTTTATTAAATTTAATCTGTACACACCCATGTCCATTCGCCTTACATGAGCGTGTCTGTGCTCTTTGTAGCATAGCTGGCACGCCGTTGTCGACATCCATATTACACTCTGCACCTTCTCTTACTTCTTGTACGTGGACGAGGGGTTTGTCAACTTCATCTTGTGTTGGGTCAAGCTCCACGGAATCGACCGGCGAAGTTTCGCAGTCATCGTCACTGTCAAGCGTGTCTTCGTCTTCATAATCACTTGCAGCGAAATATTCGGTCACCAGTTTGCCAAATTCATCTTGATCTACTGCTGGTAGAGTTGAAGACTGACCAGCACTGAGCAAAAAAGACAGTCCTTTCTTTGCAAATCGTGGTTTTCGAAGCCATGCTGTTCGCGGTGAAAGGCGTAAACAAAGATCGGTCAGCCAACCCCTAAGCGCGATGTCCCTGCGGTTACCATGAAAGGTTCGTAACACGATCCCTCATTGGTCTATCGGCTCGACCTACTTCGCTTTTTGTTTATGCCAAAGATTTCGAAACAGTGTTTCGGATTGGCTGATTTTCACGCAGTGAATGTGTGACAAAGAAAGTAGAGTTCATGACCTTTCCAATGATGTACAACATGCTGGGGCCCTTTCGAGGGTGCTCCACACGAATGTTGATCAAAATCATGTCTGCTTTTAGCGTTTACCAAGGATCATCGCTATGGGTTATCAGCTTAAAACGCATTTTAAATACATTTTCCGATTGAATTATAAAGTGCCGATTACACGTATTTGTAGTTTAAAGATTAAACATTCCATTTTTGATTAAAAGTAAAAATTGACAAATTCGACCTATCACACCTTTTCCGGGCCCCTACGCTTTTCGCTGCCTGCAGTTAAGACTCATTTCGTGAAAACGGGTCACATTTTCTCCTAGGAACATGCATGACAGCTGATACCATTCTCTTCTTGGGACATGTAGGATACCATTCTCTCTTTGGAATATGTAACATACCATTCTCTCCTTGGGACATGTAGAATACCATTCTCACCTTGAAACACGTATAACACTATTGTTTCCTTGTAACATGTTGGACATCATTCTCCCTATGCTTCTTTTTCTTCTGCATATGCAAGCTGATACTCGTGCAGACACTCCCTGTATAGACAGGCAAGTATCAATCCCATCTGCCCAACGAAGGGAGTGGAGTTTTGTGTGCATGACCGTTTTTTATCCCGCCATTAAGGCAGCAGACCTGTTTACCCCAATTTCGTGTACCTGTAATGTCTCATAAAAAAACCTGTAATTTCAGAAAAAAACTGTAATTTTCATAATCGCAATATTTAGCGACTTTTTGCACTTACACATGTATATCAAATGTAAAGCATTTATACCATAATAACAAGACTTTGGTTAATTATACAATTATAGTATTTAATTTTTAATAACACTTTACTTACCAGTTACCTTCAAATTGTTCAGCTACCAGGCACTCTCAAGTCTGTTTCATGCTTGAACTTGTAAACACCACAACTGGGAGTGGGAGTATCCTTGTATTTCATACACACAAATCACTTTATGATGAAGAAGCCACTCTTGAATACTGTTTATAAGTATACTAATGTTGCAAGTCACTATATGTTGTTCAGCTAGCAGGCACTCTGAAGTCAAGTTCATGCTTCTTGAACTTGGAAACACCACAATTTCAGGGCTGAGCTTTAACGTTCGCCAACTCGCCAATGGCCCCTAAAATTGGAGTTGGGCGAACTCAATTTACAGTACCATTCGCCCGGCTGGCGACCTAAAAATCACCGCCAGTGATTCTGTATCTGTACACAAACGACATGCCCTGTAAAAACAAACACGCGCCTGCCGACTGCCATCTTTCATCACTGCCGTGCTGGGGCTTTCCCGGCCCAGGTTCAGAGTCGCGCGAGACTTGCCATTTCTGCTCTTCCGCTTACTTGTTCAGTCGGTGGTCATGTGGCGCTTTTTAACCGGTGTCTCTGAGCCTCCAGCAAAAAAAAAACTAAGTCAGAAGAAGAAAAAAAGAAGCAGAATAAGGAATATGAAGAGAAGAGAGATCGAAAGTGGGTGCCAGGATGGAAGAGGACAGAAACAGGGGAGGAGAGAGCATGGCTTGTGTACGATGCCGACAAGAAGGAGATGCACTGTGCACCCTGCCGAAAATGGATGACGACTTACAAACAGCAGCAGCAGAGTCTCAGTGCTGGGTTAGATGGTGATGACTTTGCTGGCCTGAGGAAGGCAGACCCAAGCTGCTTCACCTTTTTCAACATTGAGGATGATGATGATGATGATGATGATCTGGCCCTTGGCAGACTGTAGACTGAAGGTGCTTCAGGTACAAAACAGGGACAAATCTTGTCATGACGCTTTTTACTTCTACTAGTCAAATGCTTTTGGATATAAAAGATCTCTTTTTCTTTGTCAGTTATGATATACCTGGGTGGCAATATCAATGACAACTGAAAATAAATTTGTTTTCCAAAATTAATGAGCAGAAACAGTGTTATTGTTGTTGTTGAAAATAAGCGTGTGTATAAGCTGCAAATTTAAAATAGGACTGCATTTTCAATGAAAGGGTCTGGCAACCTGAAAAATTTTCTGGCAACCTCAACCTCCCAGGTTAGGAGCCCGGCTGGCTCCTTAGCCTGGCTTGCTAAATCTCAGCCCTGCGTGACAATGATAACATCAGACACAGACAATGGCACGTTCATTTTCACCAAGGTTTCCGCTACCATTGCTTCTGCCCTTATGACAGTCAAATCATCGAACTCCTTTTTGGTATTCTTCTTTTCAGTCGTGAAAAACGATGTCAGTTTCTGTGAAGACTCGGCATCTTTCTTCGTTTCAACGTACTTCAGGTGTTTTTTCGTTTTGCAGTGTAACTCTATGTCATACTGGCCTGAATGCGCGATAGAAAAATCCGATGAACAGTAACCACAGAAGGCATACTCTTCGCCAAGTGACGATCTCTGTATTCCAGGCGTCTTCAGGTATGATTCACGGAACTGTTGCCGAACTTTTGCAACTTTTGAACATTTGGATGAACCAGCCGTGGGCGCGCGTGTTCGCTTCGTCGCCATCTTTGCAAAGGATAAGACGCAAGGCACGCTGGGAAACGCTTCAATGCTGTTTGCCTTTTGACCGGAATCGTAGCAAAAGAAACTTTGCGTTTGATCTTTTTTTTTTTTTTTTTTTTTCCCCGTAATAATTTTTTTTGGCCGTAATTCCCGTAATTTCGATTTTTTCCCGTAAAAATTACGGCAAAATCGTAAGAGTAAACAGGTCTGAGGCAGCCATACTCCATCTTCGGGGAAGGTGCATGCTATGTGTAACGTGTCATCCATACCAACGGCCAAACTGGCCTTCTCTTCCAAAAGTTGGTGATGGGATTTTACGTGTGTGCAAGATGTTATGCGTGCGTTCACACACGAAACCTCGGTTTATAGTCTCATTCGAAGGACTGTATGGGGAATGGAGTCAGAACCAATGTTAACTCCGAGGGGAAAATCCCCTGAACCGAAACCGCCCGGCGGCAATTCGAACCCACAACCAGGGGTTCCACTGACTTTTTAGTTTTTGCGTCATGAAACGCACGCCTCCGCAAAAATTGCGTCAGCGCTGAAAAAAATGCGTAACATACTAACAAAGTAAACTGTACTCACTCCCGTCAAAACAGCTCTGAATCACGCGCCTTAACACCGCTGAAGTGCAGAGCAGCTCGCTGCAGGAAAGCGTTTTCTGTGCCACACGAGTCCGGGCCTTCCATGGCAAGCAGCATGGTATTGTCCACTCAGCCGCGACCGCTGACATGTCTTGACCCGGTTTTGGAGGCTGAAGCCACGTTCGCATGGCACACTGCTAACGCTGTGACCACGGTAAAGTTCCCATGAATGGGCGCACTCTGGCATCGAATCACGTGGGATGATCGTGTGTACGTGGGAAGTCATAACGTATTCCGATTGGAAGATGGCACCATCGCAGACGCGGGAAAGATTCCATTTTATTTCGAGGGGAGAAAGGATGAGGCGTTTGGGAACATTCTTGATCTAGCAAAAGGTCAGCGAGTGCCACAGAGTAAAATGTGCACGCACTATCACTAATTGGCGGTTGTCAAGCAGTCTGCTGTAGGTCTGTGCCGTGTTTTGCCCCTCTGACATAGGCTTGCGGTTGAGAACAGGGTCTGGGAAAATTGCGTCGCTAAACGCACGGCCGCGAAAAAAATGCGTAGGAAGGCAGAAAAACGCAATAATTACGCAAAATTTTGCAATAAATGGAACCCTGCACAACCCTTTGATTATGAGTCTGGCGCACTACCAACTGGGCTATTCCAGCCCCATTCTCCCTTTGCAATATGCATAACACCATTCTCTCCTCAGAACATACCATTCTCTCCTCGGAAATGTAGGTCACTGTCCTCTCTTCATAACATGTACGATACCATTCTCCCTTGGAAAAGTCAGGCACCATTCCCTCCTTAGAACATACTGGATTCCATTCTCTCTTGCAGTAAGCTGGATATCATTCTCTCTTTGGAACATGGTGGGTACCATTCTCTCCTTGGGACACGTTTGATACCATTTTATCCTTGGAACATCCAGGATACCATTCTTTCCTTGGAACATGTATACCATTCTCCCACTTGAACATTATGATAGCATTCTCTAGCGGGAAAATGTTCAATGCCATTCTCTCCTAGGAACACACACAATACCATACTCCCCTGGAACATGTATGATCATGTTCTCTCTTTGGAACCATTCCTATCTTTTCCTTACTTTCCTTAATCTCCCCTCTCTCTTCCTGTTGCCTTTTGAAAGCTTCAAGGCCTGTCCGGTGAGACATCTCACTGGCATGATAGGTTGTGCTATCACCACAAACATGGCCATTCACTGCCAACTACACAATCTTCAACTACACAATCTTGTGTTCTCTCTACCTCAACACTACTCTGCATCAAGCATCCTATATCTCCTATGATACAACCTAACTCTAACCGCATCCTACTTCTTCTGCCCAAAGCATAACTCTGTAAGAAACATCCTATGTCTCCAGCCACACTATCTCACTCTGTAATGAACATGCTGTCTCCTAACACACAATCTCTGTAATGAACATGCTGTCTCCTTACACACAATCTCTGTAATGAACATGCTGTCTCCTAACACACCAGCCCTGATGTGGCCCTTTGCGGTCGGCTGGGCTATAAGCAACATTATCTTATCTCTCCTAACACACAATCTCTGTAACTTAGTGCAAGAGCATCCAGTCTCATGCAACACAGCTTAACTCTGTAACGAGCGACCTATGTCTTCAGCCATACAACCTAAATCCATAACATATCCTAAGTCTTCTGTTACATTGTGTGTCTCTAAAAACAAATGTCCTGTATCTGATGCTGCAGTACTTAAATCTGTAACAGTATTCTACATCTCCTGCAATACAGCTTTGTAACAAGTATCCTACACCTCCTGCAACGTAGCATAACTCTTCACAAACATCCTGTGACTCCTACCACACAATCCAACTCTGTAATAAGCATCCTACATCTCCTGCCATACAGCTGAACTCTGCAATAAGCGTCCTGTGTCTCCTCCGACACAACTTCTTAATAAGCATCCTGCGTCACCTCCCACACAGGTTAACTCTGTAACAAGCATCCTATGGTCACATAACTTGGTCGCTTTCTTTGCTAAAACCACATATTGGGCGTTTACACTGCACTATGAGCACCAAAGGCATATCCTGATGTCAAACACACTGTCAGCCAGAAAAACAAAGCCAACTAGAACGACACACATCCAGTCAGACCACCACTCGGCCAGCTAGAGCTAGAACACACATCCAGCATAACACACAGCAAACTAGAACACATGTCCAGCCAAAATGACGCAAAGCCAGCCAGAACCACCCACAGCCAGCTAGAACAACACACATAGCATGCAAGAACACACTGCCAGACAGAATCACACTCAGCCACACAATACAATTCACAGCCAGTCAGAATAACACGCTGCCAACCAGCATAACGCACTAACAGCCAGAATAACACATAGACAGCCAGAATAACACACAGACAGCCAGAACTGAGAATAACACACAGACAGCCAAAATTAAGAGTAACACACAGACAGCTACAATAACACATTCATAGCCAGACTAACAGACAGCCAGAATGACACAACCTGCCAGAGTAACACACCACCAACCAGAATAACACATAGATAGTTAGAATAACAGACAGACAACCAGAATAACACATAGATAGTTAGAATAACAGACAGACAACCAGAATAACAGACAGACAACCAGAATAACACAGACACAAGCAGAATCACACAGACACAAGCAGAATAACACACACACAAGCAGAATAACACACACACATGCAGAATAACACACAGACTGCCAGAACTGAGAATAACACAGACAGCTTGGTCAAGTTCAAAGGGAAAACACCTCAAACTTGGGCAACGCCCCCCTTATTGACCAACTAGTTATAAAACTGTGCCTTTGAGCATTGTACAGCTGGGCTATGAAACGTGGGGTTGCCTGGTTTTCTTTCCTTTTGTTCTAAACTCTTGTGGAGAGAGTGTCTTAGTCCTGTCGGCAAAATGGGAAGTAGTTTCCATGCCATTTTCCACAGCTTTGAATTCCATGAAAAAATGTGTTTCCTACTGGCTGGCAATGCTATGAGGACACGTATTACTCCTTTGATCGTTGCTCCAAGGTCAATGAAACATGGGCATAACATGAGAATATGTGTGTTTATTCTGCATGCCTCTTATTCTCTACTTCTAGAGTTACATAAATATATGGGCATCACATGCAGCAGACTTGTGTTGTTGTGCTTTATATGATTTCTTTTTAGGAGCTTAAGTTATTACACTCATTAAAAATTTACTACACTGCTATCAAAAAGACACTATTTATCTGTTACTAATATATTACGACTTGCTCTATTCACATGATTGCCTGCTATTCAAACTATACTTATTTCTCATACATATATCCCTGACAATGGATACAGATTAATGCCTGCTACTCAAACCATAGGATTCATCTTTTATACCCACCATACAAGATATAACAATCCTTTCAACAACATCAGTGACCTCTTACTCATTCAAAAACAGTACATATAACCACCACATCATTCAAAACACAATATTAATAAACGCAGCACCAGTGTGCCACATACACTCTCTTCCCCCACTCACACAGCCACAGCATAATCATAATAGCATAATGGTTAAAAGCGGACCATATCACGGACCTGATGCTTTGTGACATTATATGATACACAAATGTGATGGATGGAGCATATCAGAGCCTTGATGATTGACATTATTATACACTTGTGATGGATGGACCAGATCACTGATCTGTTATGGGGCACTGGGATGGACCAGCGTCACAACCAACCAGACTGCTCCAATCAATCTCCTGTGGCCAGGATAAGGAGTTCAATGCGAATTTTTGCTAACAGATATCTGCCCTATTGCCCCACACAATCTCTGTGTGAGGAGAAAGGGGTCAGCGTATCAGAACTATCCTTGAGCAAATCCACAAAAAGGGGCTGCCTGGGCTCATACACTGCAGGGTGGCTGTAGACACTGGTGTGGTCACTTACCTCCCACACCTCGACATCCATGCTGCTCACCTTCAACATGAACACGCACAAACACACACACACACACGCACACAAACGCAAGCGCGTGCGCCGCACACGCACACACACACACTACCTCTCACTGATTCACATGACCTATGTCAACCTGAAGTAATCAGGCTATCTGTTTAAACGTGACACATCTCTACTGGGTACCAACTCGATCTGCACAGACCAGTGATGGTTATTCCTCAAGAGAGAGAGAGAGAGAGCAAGAGAGAGTGTGTGTGCGTGTGCGCGCGAGAGAGAAAGAGTGTTGTGTGTGTGTGTGTGTGTGTGTGTGTGTGTGGGGTGTGTAAGACAGAAAAGAGACAGACAGAGAAACAAAGAGAGACAGCGACAGTGTGTGTGCGTGTGTGTGTGTGTGTATGCATGCGTGTATGTGTGCGTATGGTGTATGCGCATGCATATTTGCATATGTGCAGACACGTGCACGTGTGTGTGTGTGTCTAAGTGTGTGTATGTGTATGTGAGAGACAGATAGAGACGAAGACAGAAAGAGACTGAGAGACAAAGTGTGTGGTGTGTGTGTGTATATGTACGGCAAAGTGAGCGAGTGTGCTCATCCTGTTGGTTAATGCAATTCCTTCAAGCTATCTGCTCCTCTTGCAGTGACCCACTGTAATATCTGTTGTCAACTAGATCCAGATCTCCATTGATGCCGTCATCACAGATCTCTGCTGTCTGCTCATTGCTTAACGTCCACACTGCCTCCGTCCATTTACCCTTCTGACGATCCCTGATCCTGATGGTGGCAAGGTCTTTGCTCAAGATCCTCAATGCTGATTTTTTAACGCAGACTGTCAGTCCAATCAGCACTACACCCACTCTCTCTCATGTTCACAATCACATGGGCATCACCTCATCTTTCACCTTTCACATGACCCTTCACCCCTCATCTGACCTCTGTCCTGCCCTATCCTTTCACTCCATCTTTGATCTCCCCTTCCCATACCCATCTCCAGTCAGGGTCAAAGCCTGAAGAAGAGTTGCCACCACCAGCGCCAGGCAGTGCTAGGAGTTATCTGCCTTGAAGTCTTTCTTGGTGGCCAGCACAGCAGGAAATCGCCTCTTGTCGATGGTCATGCGAATGGTTTCGATATGATGGAACAGCTGGTCAGCACTCAGGTCATCAGGGAGCTTGGTCAGGAACTGGGCCACGCTGATGAAGTCCATCTTGAGCAGCACAGCTTCATACAGCTTAAGGATGCCTGGGACACACAGACAGGGGACATTAGTCTTCATGAATTGAGAGAGGACATTACTCACTCTTCACGAATATAGAGGGGACATTATACACTCTTCACGGACACAGAGGGAGGGGACATTGCATATTCCTTGTGCATACAATCTTTACACATACACATACCATGATTTGTGACCATATGAGAATCGATATGTACACTGTGATTTGTCAACAGATGAGAATTGATGTACAGATTGTGATGTGCCCACAACAGACAACTGATGTACAGACTTATGTGTCAACATATGAGGATTATGTACAGACTGCGATGAGTACACAGATCAGAGGTTCCGTTAGACCGGCATATGCCGGTTTTTTACCGGTAAATATTTCCCTTGTACCGAAAAAAATAAAAGCTGCCGGTACCGTGTACCGGCAGAACATCTGAGCGCTTTGACTATCCTCTATCCCTGCACTGTCTGTCTCTCCGCCTGTCAGCGGGTGAGCGGGGATGGCAGGCAGGAAATAAGCCATGCCATGCCATGCCGACAACAATACATCACTCCTCTTCCCCCTTCCTTTCAGTCCCAGGACCTTTGCCCCCCCTTTTTTTTTCAATGGACAGCGCTGATTACTACAGCACTCGGTCGCGTCAAAATGGACGGTTCCATTTTTCTTTGAGAACCCCAGGTTCCCTAGCGTGTAGCCAAAGTTTCGTGCCTTTTACACGTCATCGGACGATTGCTTACTTAGGAACGCCGCAAATAGATCCGTTTCCTTCGAGCACGACTACTGATTTGTGTGTGTGTGTGTGTGTGACAGTGTGTATTCGCGTGTTTGCTGTTTTTTTTTTCCCCCTTCTTTTTATCTTGTGACCTTCGTACAGTTGTCCTTCATTGTGCATATCACAAGTTTGTGTCGCTTATTCTTGACTTCTGACAATACAAAACTGTAACTGTTCACTGGTCATCAATATCTTGAGTGCACGACTCTGTAAGTCTGTTGATCAGTAGAGACATATGGATTGTGTGCGTGTCATGCTGACAGTCTGACCCTGGATTGAACTTGCGGTAATCCCCGACCCAGTTTTCAATTGACTGTCGCTGTTTTCAACATCACTTTGAGTAACTGCATGGTTCGATGACGAACACTGACGGAATTCTTTCGCACGTGTGGATAGGTAGGCCTAAGTGAGAAGTTTGTTAAGTTTGTTTTGTTGTTTTGTTTGTTTGTTTGTTTTTCTTTCAAGTTACGTTTTGGTTGGTTGGTTTTGTTTTGTTTTGTTTTGTTTTGCTTTTTGTTTTCATTTATGATTTTTTTGCATGTTACTCTCTCCGTCGACTTTTCTGTTGAGTTCAGTTGACTGAAGGCTGTCACTGACAAGCCTGTTACGTGCTATCCGTGCCGGTAGGCCGCTCGCCATCGCCCGTTCGCGTGACCCAGAATCGCGGTTGAGTGTGTAGTGCATGGCAGGCAGCCAAGCGCGGTACCGGCTGATTTAAGACTTGTACCGGAAATTTTTGTTGTTGTCGGTACCAAGTACCGGCAAAGTCTATAGTCTAGCGGAACCTCTGCAGATGAGAACTGAATCACAGACTATGAAATGTCCACAGGCGAGAACTGATGTACAGACTGTAGTGTGTCCACAGACAAGCACTGATGTATAGGGTTTGAAATCTACAGAAGCATTCATAATGAACTCCATTCATTCACATAAGAATTTGAGAGCCATGAGAGCATGGGGCGGTCCTGCCTGGCCTCCCCGGCTGTGTCACTGACCTAAGGCTGTCTGGAAGAGGAACTCCTCCCCGTCACGAAAGTAGACGTCCCACACCCGACACGCCACATCCAGCGGCAACGACTTGCTGAACAGCAGGAAAATCCTGACACATACAAAGAGCAATTTACATACAGATAGTTCATGTCAAACACACTCACAAACACACAGAGTATGGTTAACACACACATGGTCCATGTCCTACCCATACACACACACAGAGCAAACACAAAGATAGTTAATATCTTACTTCCACATGCGTGTGCGCGCCCGCCGGCACGCACACACACACACACACACACACACACACACACACACACACACACGCACGCTTACACACACTGAGCACAGTAAACACACATACAGTTCATGTCTACCATACTTAGACAAAGCACATTTAACACACTGTTAGTTCCTGTCCCACGCACACATACAGACACAAAAATGCATAAGTAGTTCATATCCAACACACACACACACACACACCGGAGGACAGTTTACACAAGGATAGTTTATATCCTATACGCAACCTGTACACAGTACACATTTACTTTCTGTAATGTACGTAGACATCACACAAATCTGAAGTACGGCAGGACAACATAAATCCAGCGTTCCCTGGTGCTTGTCACACTACAATGAAAGGACTTAAAGAACCATAAAGAAGACCTCCTAATATTTTACCTGGACCTATAGCAGAATCAAGCATAATTTCTGGTGCAAAGATTGAATCAATTTGTCCTCAGAAGTCTACGATATCTTCAAATGTCTCTGCATCTGAGTCTTCAGGGTTTCTACATCCATGTCACATCATCTTCAACTCTTTCTTTCTTTCCCATTCTCTTCGGACTCTACATGAAGTATCTTATCCTGTTTGTCATCTTGCTCTGTCACATCATCTTCAACTCTCCTTCTTTCTCACTCCTTTCAGTGGCCACATGAAGTGTTTACATGGTTAACATTGCTCCTGGTTGCACGCAGATGCAAAGTACAGATACATGTAAGTACAGTTTTATAATAAAGGAACTCGCCACTCCATGATGACAAGGTTGTAGGTCATGTGAAGATACACAAAACTAGGGTACAGACAGGGGACAGCCAGACAAACCAATAGAATATAATAGAGGGGCTCTCCACCCCATCACATACAATCTGGATGTACAGTTATGGGACAGACAGACATGTGTTGAGAGTCATAAAAGAGGAACTCACCACTCCATGAGGTACAGGTTGGGGTCACATGAAGGGCCACAAAGTGTTTGTACAGCTCCATCAAGTTTTCATGGAAAAAGTCTTCAAAAGTCATGTAATATGCCCCCATCTGCAAAGCACAAAAGAAAAAAAAAATTTTTTGACTCCTTCCATCAATGGTGGCAAACTAGGGACAAGTCTTAAACGAAAAAAAAAGAGAAACTTATGAAAGGAAAGTAACAAGGAAGAGTAAGTACCCAGGAAAATGAGTGCGTGTGTGTACTGTAAAGCTACTACTGGTGTATTTTTTAATTAAAATCAGCACATTTTCCTAAAAATGTGTGTACACATCTTTTAAATTTGTTAAGTTTTGTAGAAGCAGAGGGTCCCTGCCATTGTTCTAACGTCATCCAGACACAAGTTCGCGCACGCGACGTTGCACGAGTCATCTGTCACTCTTCTGTTGCAGCGCTCAAACACAATGGTTATACACTGCTAGTGGCACTACCGCTCAAGGCCATTTGTCTCCAGACTTTTTATTTCCATGTTTTTTTTTCCAGTTGGTCGTATTCATCATATTTTTGCCTAACATGTGAACACAATACGGCGAAATCATATGGGTAAACATGTCTTGTGCAGCCCTAAGTGACAAGTCAATACATGCTTAGTATCAGTAACGCATAAGGGAAGAGGATGACAGGGATGGGGTCTGAGGAGGGTGGGGGGAGAGGCGGATGCTAGCGCAACAAGGATTACCACCTTGTCTTGTTCAACGTAGAAGAAGGGGAGCTGACTGGGTTTTTTGCAAAAGGCTGGCAGTGGAGGAGTGGAAGTTACTGGAAGGAAGGACAGGATGGCAGTGGAAGGGGGGGAGGATGGGGGAAGAGGAATGTGCAGGTACGTACCTTGTTCTAGCGTCCAAAGGTGGCTTAACAGGGTAGGTTCAGGAAGCAAAAGGGGTAGTTGTTTGGACACAGGTACCTTCTAATGTGTGTGTGTGTGTGTGTGTGTGCGTGGTGCGCGCGTGTGTGTGCGCGTGCTTGAGTGTGTGTCAATATACACTTTTGTTTGTAGGTGCATAGTACTTATTGCAATATTCATCTTATTGGTTTCATTTATGTTTTCTTTTATCTTTCTACATTTCTAAGTGCTTAGGGCTTATGCAAGATTAAGCGCCATAATAATCATTACCATCATTATTATAATCACTGTTCCCTGCGGAAGGAGTTGACCTAACAGTCGGCTCATGAGACTGGTGGTAAGGGGTGGGGGGGGGGGGGGGGGGGGGGGGGGGGGGGGGGGGGGGTAAGGAAGGCAAGGAAGGATGAGGAAAGGGGGAGAGGAGGCTGAAGGAGGGGATGTACGGGTACCCACCATATCCTGATCCATGCGGAAGAAGGTGACCTGACAAGGACGGTTCAGAAGGTTGGCAAAGCAGACAAAGGCGTCGGGCCCCGTCCATGTTGAGCAACAGGATGGCTGCAATGAAGGACATGCCCTGCACCTGCACACAGAATCACACAATAACACAGCCTGCACCGTTGCTGTAAAACAGCAACAAACAACCAACACACCCATTTCTTTCTCAGATCTCCTATGACCACAATACACCCTGCACCTGCACACTGACTAAGACAGGAATATGGCCACATTACTACCATAAAACAGTTATACTAACCAACCCCACTATTCCTCCCCCAAACCTGCTATGACCTCATTCAAGTCTGCAACCTGTCCCAGCGACTTCATCCAGCCCACCATTCCTCCCTCAGACTGGGAGATAAGAGATAATGTTGCTTATAAGCCCAGCCAACCTGAAAGGGCCATATCAGGGCTGTCACCACGTTGAAATTGATTCTCAAGTTATATATATATATTTTTTTTTCCCCATAAAAAATCCACACAACTCATCAAAACACACCTTTTAAAAACACACAGGAAAATTTCGTAAAAATCTTTCTTCTGTAAAATCTTAGATCAGAAGAAAAATGTTGAATCTTTCTGAATACAAAAATCACATCCAGTGGGACATCCCTGAACAGGGTTCTAATGGAACCTGCTGTAAAGTGTTCTTCCCCATTTGAACAATGCAGGTATAGACCTTGGAATCATGTGTGTGATTTGTCCAAGTTTCCTGATGACCCACCATGGCCTTTCCTCACTCCAGAGATCCGGTTTGATGTACCCTCATATCGTAAAGATACCACCAGCTCCTTGGCATATAAGTCCTCCCTCAGACCACTGTCAAGGACCACAAGTGGGCAGCATCAACAACACAGACTGCTAAGAAGGATCTTGTCCAGCATCACTAACTGACTGACTCGGAGGCAGAAAGGGTCCCAACATGTCCAGCGACTTCAGTCAGTCAATCACTGCAGGTAGTGGCCATGCTGACAGAAAATCAATATGTTGGCTGGAGATGTATGAGGCAGAAATAGTCACTGGTGAATGCCACTATGACTGTCCTGGGGTCGATGTATGAGAGACCAGGAGAAGTTTCTGTAAACTGATTTCTGTTCTCAAGTTTTTAATACACCAGTATATAGAGAGAAAGGTACAGGGAGAGAGAAATGACATGCACTCTCTCTCTGTCACCACACATCAGACCGTCTGTCCCCTTTTTCATTGCCTCTACCCACCGACCCCTGTTCTCAGTCTGTCACCATGTTTGTCCATCTCCCCCCTCAAGAAGTCCATCCTGCTAGTACAACGTCAAAATGTGTTAGCTCTGTTGTCAACGATCTTGATGTCATGTCTTCAACGACAGTTTCAGGAGGTCACGACAGGAAAAACACTGCCATTCTTTAGTTCTTTTTCTTTCATATGAAGGACCATTCCTTTAAAATTTTTTGTTCATTTTAAGCAACTGTTTGATGTAATCGACATACAAGTCTTTCTTTCGTGGTACATGAAATTATTCCCTTTCAGTTTCATGCACAACGTATACATAACATTGTTCAGAGTGACTCAGCTGTCCACTCTGTCTTTATGGCACACAATTATTCCATTTCCATTTTATGCACAACACACACATCCATCAAATTCAATACAAAAACTAGTGGCAAATGCTTATTTCTTTCAATGAGATAAAATTTTTCAAAAAACTGACTACTACCATACTGAGTGGGTGAAAATGAAAAGTCTGATCTTTCCAGTCATTTCTATTCAGCCAGATAGAAAGTAGTCACATCTTGGGTTCTAACACCATAAATAACAGTCACTTCATGACCTATTTTGGTAGGTAAAGGTAATTCTCATTATTTTAGAAGGTAAAGGTCACAGTCGTCTGCTCTTTTGGCAAAGTAAAGATAATTTTGATTGACTCTTTTGGCAAGATCTTTTCTTCTTCTGCGTAAAGGCCGATACTCCTGCAGACATTCCCTGTATAGACAGGCAGGTATCAATCCCATCTGCTCAACAAAGGGAGTGGAGTTTTGGTTTATGATCACTGTTTACCCCGCCATTAAGGCAGCCATACTCCATCTTCGGGGAAGTTTAGGCAAGATAATTCTGATTAACATTTTTGGCAGGATAAATGTCATTCTCTTTGACTCCCTTGTCGGTTAATGTCATTTTATTTATATGTCTTGGCAAGGTAAAATCAATCTCAGTAGCCATTTGCAAGGTACAAAGTCATTTACTTAACTGTTTGAAGGTAAGGGTCATTCTCATCAGCTGTTTTGACAAGTAATGGTTATCTCATCAACAGATTTGGCAAGATAAATGTCATTTTTCTTAACTGTTTTGGCAAGGTAATGTCATTCTCATTAGCTGTTATAAACAAAGTAAAGTCTTTTCATTTGCTATTTTGTCAAGTTGAGGTCCTTCTCTTCAGCTATTTTAGCAAGGTAAAAAATTGTTTTCATTAGTTGTTTTGCAGATATATGTTTTCTCATTACCTGTTTAATAAGGTAGAGTTCTACATTCTCATTGCACTTTTGATAAGAGAAGGGTTTCATAACCTGTTTGGGTAAGATAAAGATATTTGGCTGGGTAAAGGTCACGCTAGCTGTTTGGGCAAGATAAGATCATTCTCATTAGCTGTAAGGGCAAAATAAAGGTCATTTTCATAAGCTGTTGGGCCAGGCAAAACATTTTCATATGCTCCTCGTTACCCATTTCAGCAGAGTGAAGATAATTTGTTAACCATTTTAGTAAGATAAAAGTGATTCTTGCTAGCCATCATGGCCAGGCACAGGGCACTACTATTAGCTGTTTTGGTAAACAATCGTTCTTATTTGCTGTTTCTGCAAGGTAAAGGTCATTAACATTGGCTGTTTTTGTACAATAAACATCATTCTCAACAACCATTTGGGCATGGTAAAGATCATTCACATTACCTGTTTGGGCAAGATTAAGGTTGTTCTCATTAGTCATTTGGCAAGGTAAAGGTCACTGACATTAGCATTTTTTGGAAGATAAACATCCTTAGATGTTGTGGTAAGGAAACGATTATTCTCAGCAACAACCTCAGTGAGACTGAGAGTGAGGAAAAGCATCATAACAGGCAAATGAGGGCACTCACATAGCCCACATCAGGACGGTAGCAGGCGTAGGCACCAAGCAGGTTATGCATCAGATCATGGTAGGGACCACCCTGCAACATCACACAAACAACATCATGGCTGCTTCCTGATATAGTAACGCAATAACAATGACAATGAGAGGAGACATTCAACACAAACGAATAACCATGTAACCCTGATATGCAAATGACAAGGCTTCCCTTATTTTCAATAACATGAAAGTCTCACTGACATACAAATACACACCATACGGTCCATCCCTATACAGAGTAACACTCAAGGTCTCCCTAAATACAGAGATAACATCAAGGTCCTAATACTCAGCCTAAACAGAGATAACATCAAGGTCTCCCTAATCAGAGATAACATCAACATTGTCTCCCTAAACATACAGTCCGATGAATAACATCAAGGTCTCCCTAAATACAAGATAACATCAAGTCTCCCTGAACGCAGAGATAACATCAAGGTCTCCCTAAATACAGAGATAACTATCAAGGTCTCCCTGACACAGAGATAACATCAAGGTCTCCCTAAATACAGAGATAATATTAAGGTCTCCCCGATACAGAGATAACATCAAGGTCTCCCTAAATACAGAGATAACATCAATGTCTCCCTAAACGCAGAGATAACATCAAGGTCTCCCTGATACAGAGATAACATCAAGGTCTCCCTGATACAGAGATAACATCAAGGTCTCCCTAATACACAGGTAACACCAAGGTTTGCCTGATATAGTGATCTCTTCCTGATATAATACAGATAACACCAAGGTCTCCCTGATATGGAGGTACCACAAAGGCCTCCCTGATACAGAGATAACACAAGGTCTCTCCAATACACTTACAGAGGTCTCCCTCATACACAGATAAACCAGCATGATGCTACCACTTGTGTTCTTGTACAAACAGCATATAACCCTTCCTGCTGATGAAGATAACCTCACGCCAGTGTCATGGCATGCTTTCTGGAAACTGGGGTCTTCCCTACACGCCAGCAACTAGGACATCTAATACAGCAGACGGACCACTTTCTGAAACACATGGAAGGAAGGAAGACTGTGCACATCAGTCTGTCTGGCTTTCTGAAATGTGTACAGCTGTGGACTTTTCAAGGATATACACAGCTGTGTGCATTATACCATAACATACTCTCTGGGATACACACAGCTGGTGGACATTGTTCCATGACTTGCTGATATGTATACAGTGGTGAACACTATTCCATGACTTACATCCTGGATTATACACTGCTGCGAACATTATTCAACGACTTACTTTCTGGAATATACACAGCTATGGACATTATTCCATGACTTCTTTTCCAGGATGTACACAGCTGTGGACATTATTCCATGATTTACTAACAGGGATATACACAACAGTAGGTGTTGTTCCATGACTTACTTTCTGGGATATTAACCAACGTCAAATGGTGGTGATATTTTTCCATGACTTACTTTCTGTGATATGCACAGCTTTGGACATTATTCCATGACTTACTTTCTGAGATATACACGGGTGTCATCATTTTTCCATGACTTACTTTCTGGGATATACACAGCTGTAGACATTATTCTGTAACTTATTTTCTGGTATGCGTACTGCTGTGGTATGGTGTCGACATTATTTCATTACTTTCTTTCTGAGATACAAAAAGCTGTGGTGATTATTCCAAAATTTACTTTCTGGGACATACACAGCAACACACAGCTGTAGCTGTGGATATTATACCATACCTTACTTTCTGGGATATATACAGCAACACATAGCTGTAGCTGTGGATATTATACCATAACTTACTTTCTGGGATATATACAGGAACACATAGCTGTAGCTGTGGATATTATACCATAACTTACTTTCTGGGACATACACAGCAACACATAGCTGTAGCTGTGGATATTATACCATAACTTACTTTCTGGGACATACACAGCAACACATAGCTGTAGCTGTGGATATTATACCATACCTTACTTTCTGGGATATATACAGCAACACACAGCTGTAGCTGTGGATATTATACCATAACTTACTTTCTGGGACATACACAGCAACACATAGCTGTAGCTGTGGATATTATACCATACCTTACTTTCTGGGATATATACAAATGTGGACATTATTCCATGACTTTACTTTCTGAAATGTACACAGCTGTGGACATTATTTCATGACTTACTTTCTGGATTGCATACAGCTGTACACATTATTCTATGACTTGTTTTCTGTGATACACACAGATGTGGACATTCTTTCATGATTTACTTTCTGGAAGATACACAGCAGGGGACATTATTCCAGGACTTACTTTCTGGGATATACACAGAAGTGGACATCATTCCATGACTTACTTTCTGGGATATACACAGCTGTGGACATTATTCCATGACTTACCTTCTTGAATACACATACAGCTGGGGACATTATTCCATGACTTACTTTCTAGGATAAACACAGCTGTGGACATTACTCTGTGACTAACTTTCTGGAAGATACATTCTTGACTCACTTTCTAGAATATACACACCTGGGGACACCATTCCATGCCTTCCTTTCCAGAATATACACAGCTGTGAACATTATTCAACGACTTACTTTCTGGAATATACACAGCTGTGGGAATGTTCGAGAGACGTCCAGTTTGATGACCTTGACACTGGCCTCTTTACTGGAGGGAGGCTCTGTAATGGCTGAAAAAGAAAAGAAAGGGAAGTCAGTCAGCCAACATGTCAACCATCACAACGAAAGATACATCAAGTGTCAAACTGGCTATTCTTACAATATAATGGAATAGAAACTTTACACAATTCTGTTTCTCATGATATAAAAAGAATGACTACAGGCTCCTTGACAACAGAGTAATGAACTTGAGATGTTGGTTGGTTGGTAATCAACCATAGTGAGAAATCACAGCTGAAATCATTAGCCAGTGCCCTCACCAGCCATTAAGTATTGTCTTTAAAGACTGAAAAGTCCAAAACACACTTGTTGTTGAAAGACAAACACAGTGAAATCAGAGACTTTACCACTTAGTGTAATCTTTCCTGGTGATGAGTCACATACTGAAAGGGAATGATAAAGACAAGGAATTCCGAGTTGTTGACACAATGTGCCTATCCTGGAGATAGATCACATAATGAATGAACAGAATGATAAAGACAATGTATATAGAGCTGCTGACTTGATGTGCCTTTCTGGTGATGGACTACATAAAAGAATGATAAAGATTATGTATTTAGAGATTTGATGAATTGGTGATGGGTCACAGGATAATACTATATTCAGGGAACTGCTAACTTGATGAGCCTTTCCTGGCAATATGTCACATAATACAATAGGATGCAAACTGCCTGGCAAGTAGAAACCACGACATGTATACATGGAACAATATCACACGGTCCACAAGAGAAACATATCTGCTTGAATATAAGTAATATGCAGAACAAAGCCTAGAGCCTATAACACACATCCTACTGCTAAACATGTTCGTCATAGATTGATACGCTGGTCATTCATGGACACATGGTAGTGCTCACAAGTTCATCGTGGACTAATACACCAGTCATTCACTGACATGGCACTGCTAACATGTTCATCGTGGACTAACACACCAGTCATTCACTGACATGGCACTGCTAACATGTTCATCGTGGACTAATACACCAGTCATTCACTGACATGGCACTGCTAACATGTTCATCGTGGACTAATACACCAGTCACTCACTGACATGGCACTGCTAACATGTTCATCGTGAACTAATACACTGGTCATTCACCGACACTTGGAACTGTAAATATGTTCATCATGAACTGGAACACTGGTCATTTGCTGACACACGCTACTGCTAACATGTTCATCATGGACTGATACTCTGGTCATTCATCAACACATAGTATTGCTAACATGTTTCATCACTGGTCAATCAGTAATGCTTTCATCACATTACTGATCCGTCATCAGACGTTCATCATATCACCGATACTTTCATCACTCGCTGATCGATTCATCTTGACTGACATAATCATTCTCACATTACTCATGAATCATCATCTGACAAAACACCACGCTATCATATCAGAGACATGTTCTCCACAGAACTGATCCAAGTCTTTTTTAACTGAGCAACCCACTGACTACAGCATACAGACTTACTTTCAGGAGAGCCTGGAGCATCTTTACACTCCTGTATTAACCTGATACGATCCTCTGCTCGACTCCGGCAAATCTCGTACAGGTCTGCATCAACACACAAGCACAGGGCCCACATCATCCAACATATACACATTCACAACACAGCAGATCTAACAATGTCACTGGTGGCAGACAATACAACACAGGTGGTTTACAACCTGTTATGAATACAGGACACCATACACAGTATAATCATTAACTCATACTAGAGAACACACACACACACACACATGCGCGCAAGCTGATACACACAGACTAGCCCAAACATTGCATGCAGTTCATTTCTTCCTTTTTTTTGTAGAGGGTCTGCTCTATTCCCTTCTGCCTCCCTAGCTAGCATTGACATCACCTCACCTCTTCACCATCAGCCTGTGAGAGGAAGTGAGATTATGTTTTATATATCCCAGCCGATAAGAAAAGGGCGTTATAAGGGCTGTCACCTCATTGAAGTCAACTCTCAAAGTAGATTTAAAACAAAAACAAGAACAACAAAAACCATACAACTCATTAAAACAGATCTTATTTTCTAAAAGTATGCTCAAATTTTATGAAAATCTTTCATCCGGAAAATCTTAAATCAGATGTAAAATGTTGTTCTCTTTCAGAAAGTCAAAAATCACATCAGGTGAGACATCTTTGAATAAGATTTCACAAAGTCTGCAGTGAAGTGTTTATGTCCGACATGAATTAAGTCCAAACATTCTATAAGAACATGTTTTAAAGTGAGTGGTCATCACATGGAATACATCATGGAGCTTCTTCACCTTTCAAAAAATACGACTACCAGCCGCCGTGGCGAAGTGGTTAGCGTTGCGGACTCCCGGCTGGGAGGTCGTGGGTTCGAATCCCATCCGAGTCATGTGGGTTTTTCTGCCCCGACTGGCTCCTACCCAGAGCTGAGTTTGCTGCGGACTCAGTTGGGAAGACTGGGACCACACAGTCGAGTTTCATCCACTTAATGGATGCGTTTCTGAGAGTGTTGCTCAAATTTCCTGACCAACACTGCAGGTGCCTGTATCTCTTGGGCATGGTTGACGCCGGGATATATTATGAAAGGAAGCGTAGAGTACAGCCCTGTCATGTAGTCTCAGACTGAAATGGAAATCCATAGCATCAACTTAATCATCCTCATTCTCATTGATCAGCATAAAAATAAATGTCTCATATTCTGTGGCCCTTCTTGCCCTGCTCTCATGGTGACCTCAATTTCGATGTGCTCTCCACGTCTGTGGTCTTGGTTTGGTTCCGTCGGGATCACCGGCATCGGCGAGTCCATGGGGGCTGTCGTTGGACAGACGTGGTGGCGCCCTCCGGAGGGAGAGCTCACTCACGCCGGCTCCGCGACTAAGCAATTATTGTCGTCAGTAGGGGGCTTAGTAGGTGGAGTCCTGCGTATGTTAAATCAGAACAGGCGCCACTGAACACCACCGAAGTGACTCCGCAGCAGTGCAGTGTCTCCTCCGGTGGGTTGCCTCTTCACGACTTGACACTGACTGCTCCCTGTGGATTGCTGGCGCCGGGGCTGCGGTGGGACTGACCGGCCTGCAGCTGTGGACGGGGTGTCGGAATGAGCAGCGTGGGTGCACTGCCTCTGAAGTGGCACAGAGGTTGGGACAGCAAAAAAACAACAAAAAAACCAAAAAAAACACGAGTGGGTGTAAAAGGTGTGGCCTGTGTGCAAGCGCCACAAGACTTTCGTCTTTACGGCTGCCCATGGCACATGGTAAAAACCCTTTCAGGTTTGGAAGGACTTCCTCAGTCTGCTGACAGGGCAGAAGCAGTGGAGTGGAGAGAGAGAGGGAAGGACAGCTGGTGAGGGGGGCGGGGAGGGGGGGGGGGAGAGGAGTACCTTTGGTGATGTTGAGGTCGTTGCCCACTGCCATCTGCCACACCTTGCCCCGCACATTGGTGGGTAACCCCATCCACCACAGCTCCCGCACTTTCTTCGTCTGTCTCCTGTCACATACATGGATTACCACATCACCACATGTTTTACCAAATCACCACATGTATCACCATGTAACTCACACATTCATGGTAACCTCTTCCACCACACCTCCCATACTCTTCCACCACAGCTCCCATACTTTCCTCATCTGTCTCCTGTCACATACATGGTTTACCAGATGCTTTAACAAATCACCACAGGTTTCACCATTTCAACGTGAGACTCACATGTTAGGTAACCCCATCCATCACAACTCCCACACCCTTTTTCGTTTGTCTCCACTTACACAGGTTGAAATCATTCAGGCACTGACAGTGACACACTCCATACAGTCTCCTGTTATTCACAGGCAGCCTGTGATGCATGCCCATGTCATTCACACACTGGCCACACTCACATAGTTTCCCAGTTGGGCAGGACGTCTTTGTTCCACATGGCTGCTGCGGCCACCATCTTGTCTTCATGACGTCGCTGTTGCTGCAGTTTTCGTTTCTTCATTTTCAGATCTCGTTGTTCTGAAAATAAGAAAAAAAAAATGTGACAGAACAAAAAAAGAAAAAAAAAAGCAAGAAGCGTGACACTGGACTGTGTCCTGATATCAAGATACAACACACAGGAGCAATGCCTTTGTGACATCTGGAGCAACGCTGGTAACTGGGGGAAAAAAAATCCAAAGTAATATTTGGATCTAGATCCTCTTCAGGCAGTGGACCAAGACCAAGGGCAACACAAACCACATGTCACGAGACACCATAGGGCAATGTGAGAAATGTGACACTATTTGGCAGCGTGACACACTGGACATCAAAGGACCAACTGAGAAATGGGACACTTGTGTTGGTGGGTGACACACAAGACATCAAAGGACCAACTGAGAAATGGGACACTTGTGCTGGAGGGTGAAACAAAGGACATCAAAGGACCAACTGAGAAATGGGACACTTGTGCTGGTGGGTGACACAAAGGACATCAAAGGACCAACTGAGAAATGGGACACTTGTGCTGGAGGGTGAAACAGAGGACATCAAAGGACCAACTGAGAAATGGGACACTTGTGCTGGAGGGTGAAACAAAGGACATCAAAGGACCAACTGAGAAATGGGACACTTGTGCTGGAGGGTGACACACTGGACATCAAAGGACCAACTGAGAAATGGGACACTTGTGCTGGAGGGTGACACACTGGACATCAAAGGACCAACTGAGAAATGGGACACTTGTGCTGGAGGGTAACACACAGGACATCAAAGGACCAACTGAGAAATGGGACACTTGTGTTGGTGGGTGAAACACAGAACATCGAAGGACCAACTGAGAAATGGGACACTTGTGCTGGAGGGTGACACACTGGTTCAGTTCACTCATGGGAAATATTCACCTGAGAAAAGTAACATCCCAACAAACATTTTTCAGTTTGTCCTTGTTTTGTTTTTAAAGCCAATAACCACCCCATCCCCTTTTCATTCTCTTTCTACCTGGCAGGGACACATCAGAGGAGTCATGAACCATTTCCCCCCTCACCTTTCTTTCTGGCAGCTTCCACCATGGTCTCATACTCCTGGCGATGTTTCTCTAGTTTCTTCTGGGGATTTGGAGGCAGTCCCCTGAAAACACACACCCCCTACATTGCTATATGACATCAAACACACCCTACACAACTGTCTAATAACATTCACACATACACATCCTGTATAATTGTCTGACCTGCTTTCTGTGTTCTGCATCAAAACAGATCCTGAATTTGATGATGGCATTTATTCATGTCGAACATACTTCCCTGAAAAGTTAACTATGCGTCTATTGTGATTCTCTGCAAAGACTCTAACATGCCTGGCCATCTGTCACCTTAGAGTACATCCATTAGTGGTCTCTGTCTTTTCACCTTTCTTTTAGTCTCGTGTGTGTGGTGTGTGTGGTGTGTGTGTGTTGTGTGTGTGTGTGGGGTGTGTGTGTGTGTGTGCGCGCGTGTGTGTGTGGTAGTGCCTGTGTTTTTACCTTTTCTTTAGTCATATTTTGTGTGTGTGTGTGCATGCGTGCGTGCGTGAGTGCGTGCATGCGTGCGTGCGTGCATCTGTGCGCATGCGTGCATATAAATGCAAGAACATGTGCATGCGTGAATGGTGTGTGTGTGTGTGTGTGTGTGTGTGTGTTCTGTGTGTGTTGTGTGTGTGGTAGTGTCTGTGTTTTTACCTTTTCTTTTAGTCATGTGTGTGTGTGTGTGTGTGTGTGTGTGTGTTGTGTGGTGTGTGTTGTTGCATGGTAGTGCCTGTGTTTTTACCTTTTCTTTTCGTCATGTGTGTGTGTGTGTGTGTGTGTGTGTGTGTGTGTGTGTGTGTGTGTGTGTGTGTGGGGTGTGTGTGTGCATGTGTGAGCATGCATGCATGTAAATGCAAGAGCATGTGCATGTGTGAATGGAGTGTGTGCATGATGTACATGTGTGTGTGTGTGTGTGTGGGGTGTGTGTTGTTTTGTGTGGGTGTGTGTGTGTGTGTTGCATGCATGTGTGTGTGCATGTGTGCGCATGCATGCATATAACTGCAAGAGCATGTGCATGTATGAATGGTGTGTGTGCATGATGTGCGTGCGTGTGCGGTGTGTTTGTACGCGCACATGTTTTGGTTTCCATATGCCTCCATTCTCCCATACTCTCTACGTACCAAGTCCACTACTAAGTGTCACATTACGTTTGATTTTTACACAACCTGATAACATCACAGTATGACACTTACTCAGGCCTGTTCTCCAAGATCAGGGCAGTGGTGGACATGACCTCAGAGTTCTGTCCCTTGGCCTGAGCAGCGGCAATCTGATTGGCGCGTTGTTTGGCATAGTAGTCAAGGTAATCTGGGCGAATGGCGGGGCCCACTGTCTTTGGGGGGAACCCGTCCAAACAGCTTCCAACCAGGGCACTGTCCTCTTTGGACTTTCGGGAAAACAGACCTCTGAAACAATTATGATTAAACTGTCAAAGGCAAAATGAAAAACAGACTCTGCAACGATCATTATCATTAAGTGGACAACAACTACATGGAAAATAGACCTCTGCAACAACCATAATCTTAAATAATAAATGGACAATGACAAAATGGAAAACAGACTCTGCAACAATAATAATCATTTCGTGGACAAGGACAATATGGAAAATAGACCTCTGTAACAATCATTACAGTGGACAACAACAAAATGAAACAACCTCTGCAACGTCATAATCATTAAGTGGACAAGGACAAAATGGAAAACAGACCTCTGCAACAATCATACCCATTAACTGGTCAAAGACAAATTGGAAAACAGACTTCTGCAACAATCACTGTCATTAACTGCCTCGGGGATGGAAAGTGGTTGAAAATGAAAAGTACTTCTGGGTCAAGAACATGTTCATTGGAATTTTCTTTTAACTCCACCCTGATCACCTCTAAACTCTATGTGTGTGTGTGTGTGTGTGTGTGTGTGTGTGTGTGTGTGTGGTGTGTGTGTGTGTGTGTGTATGTGTATGTAGTAGTACTTTAATTTAACGTCTCTTCACCCTCAAGTGACATTAGACAAAAAAAAAAAAAAAAAGCATGTGATGAGTAAATGCAACATCAATGACACACTTAAGTATTGGATTCTACAAACACAAATGATCTCAACATTACCAACAACCATCAAAGAAAAATACCAACAGAACTAGAATGCAAAGTTTCTGAAAACAACTTAAGAAGATCAAGGTCATTAACTATTTTCTGTATTGTTAATCGGATTTCGATGGTTGAGTACAGTGCCTCCCTTTTTGAGCATTTGAGCTTTGATGACAGGACAGTGCAGAAGCAGATGATTCGTAGAAATCTGACTCCCACAAACACAAATAATATCTTTACAAAATTTTGTTTTGAGAGCGTTTAGACGAATCTTAAACATCAAAGACGTAATTGATCTGGATTTGATTTGACTTAAACTCTCAATTATCATATCCGAATGCAGTGTATCACAAGTTTTTACACAATTATGTGAATATTGTATATCTGAGGTCTTCAACTTGTCAACAAAATTATCCTTTGCTAACTTGTCAAAGTATTTACAATATTCATGTAGATCTAGCTAAACATTAAGTTTAATTGTCCCTGTAGCATTGCGTGCTGCACTCTTGCTGCATGATCTACCTGTTCATTGGAGAGAATTCCACAGTGAGATGGAATCCAATAAAAAGTAACACTGATATCTTTGCTTGCTAATTGATATATTAAGTGCTTGACTTCGTGAGTCATCTCAACCCGTGTCTTGGTATTTTGACCTTTGATAGCGTATAATACTGATTTTGAATCCACACAAAATAATATCTTGCATGCATTTAAAGGTAACTCTTTAATGTGATGTAACGCCATTAAAATGGCTGTTAATTCAGCAGTGTAAATGGAATAATGCCTACCAATATTATAACGTTTTAATGTTTTCAAGGAAGGAATAAAAAATGCTGATCCTGCACTGCCATTTTCTATTACAGACCCGTCTGTGTAAATCTTGATATAGTCAGTATACTTGTTTTCAATGCTTATGTTTACTAAATTGTTCAAGATATTTGGAGATTGATTTTTGTTTAAATTTGTATCATCAATATCAAAAGCAGTTTAATATGCTCCCAGGGTGCTACTGGTGAAACAGTTGGCTTAGTGGCTATTTGTTTGTGTTTTAATTCTTTAGAATTGATTATATGTGTATGTGTGTGTGTGTGTATGTGTGCGCGCGCGTACATGCGTGCGTGCGTGCATGCATGTGTGTGTGACTCTGTGTGTGTGTGTGTGTGTGTGTGTGTGTGTGTGTGTGTGTGTGTGTGTGTGTGTGACTCTGTGTGTGTGTGAGAGAGAGATAGAGAGAGAGAAAGAGAGAGAAAGTGTGTGTGCATGCGCATGCGTGCGTGTGTGCATGTAAAGTAAATCATCTGCAGTATAAACCAAACATTTACAGCATATTTATCTATGAGGATATGATGTCTATGGGTTCACACACACACACACACACACACACACACACACACACACACACACACACACACACATGCATGCACACACACACACACACACACACACACACACACACACACACACACACACAGGTCATCTGTTAAGTGTTACGCAATGTATAACTGGCTTCAAGTTGAGGTGTAAAATTTACACCTTTAGGGACATAACTGGCTTGAAGAACTTTAGTGTAAAACATATATACCATTATGGAAATGTAATGCCATAGCTGGCTTGAGGTTATAGTAAAATACATACCTTTATGGAAATGTAATGCTCTAGATAAGATAAGATAATGTTGCTTATAGCCCAGCAGACCGCAAAGGGCCACATAATGCTCTAGGCTTGAAGTTACAGTTGTAAAATGCACTCAAATGCAACTGAAATGTGGTGCTAGAACAGCCAATCTAAACTTAGAATGCAAAAGCAGTCTGTATGCAAATTACATATAATGTTGTGCACAGCAGGCTTCCTTTACTGTGTAAATCATGCAGACTTAATGCAAATGATATGCACGGTGAATAAGCTAGTCACAGGGAATACTAATGTACAGCTGTCTTGAAGTTATTGTGTAATACATCCAACTGTGGGCAATGACAAGCAATGTTGTGTTGTGTATAACTAGCTTCAAGTTACAGAGTAAAGTACATGCCTGTGTGCAGATAATAAATACTAATGGGATGCTAAGTATTGCTTTAAGTTGCAGGAAACAGTCATTTCCTTGATGAAGCTTGACTTACTGATGTATGTCATGTGATCTGGTTAATGTCTATGCATGTGTGCTGCATGCATACTGCACATACACACACCACACACACACACACACACACACACACACACCTCTTGCTCTCTCTCTCTCTCTCTCTCTCACACACACACACACACACAACACACACACACACACATGTATGCACACATGTATGCATGCACGCACACATGCACACACACTGTTTAACAAAAACAGATACAGTCAGACAATCCAACTTGAATAATGTTGTTAACACCCTAGTCAATACGGGAGGAAATGTCAGGACCGTCACATGTCAAAGTCAATTCCTCGCATGAAAATTAAAATCAGCACACCAGTTTTTGTCTTCTCGATAAAAAAAAAATTGCTTCAGAAATCTGTCTTCCAGAATTATCTCCAACTGACTGGGGAAAAAAATCTTTCTGGGCGGACAGACACAGAGAGATGGATGTGATCAATCGACCAACAGAGTGATAGATAGATAGATAAGTAATCAATATAGATCGCTTTTTTTTATATCTCAGTTTAGATGAAAAATATCTATCTTTTTCCTGGACAAACTGATACATAGTGAGACAGATAATCATAGACAGATACATACATACAATACATGGATGGATAGACAGAAATAGACAGACTGATAGATACATAGATAAAGATATACCTGTGATAGACAGCTACATACATAAAGATATACCTGACAAGACTATAGCCACTAGGGAAGAGAGGATGGTAGGAAGGTGAGGATGAGCGGTGCTCTCACTGGATGTAGTGTTGTGGGTGTGTGCACTGACATGGAAGTGGGAAGTGGTCCAGTGGGAATCAGACAGCTGAGAGCAGCACAGGGCCTGCTGGCCAACAGAGGAGAGAGAGGAGCAGAGGTGAAGGGCTAGGGAGTGGGATGTAAACTTGTAAGGCGCCATGTCAGGTGCAAGAACTGTCTGGTAATGCTGATGGCTGTGACCCACTGTTTCCCCTAATGCTCACTGACTCCTCAAACAGCTTCCCCCCCCCCCCCCCCCCCCCCTCCCTCCACACTCACAGAGCAGGGAGCGGTAATTGGGGGTGAAATCGAGTTTTGGGTCACAGACCCCCCTCCCTGACCTCAGGTTAGTCACGCATGATGCTCCATTCAGGTCACCGACAACCACTGCCCTCAACTTCACACAGCATCACACAGCTAGCTCTCCTTCACCTTTATCAGGTAAGAAAGCATACCACCACCACCCATACCCCCTACTTGCCACCCGCCCCATCCCCATTTCATGACTTTCTTAATAATTCTGTTCATCTTTTCTCTTCCTGAAGAAATGGCATGCTAATGAACATAAAGCAAATCCCACTGCAGGCAATTTGCATATAAAAGCCCATATTATGCAAACTAAACCAGTAAATGAATTCCTATCCCAAAGTGATCAACTCTATTTGTGACATGTTCTATAAGAATACTCCACCCCCACCTCCACCCCTCCCACCCGAACTGTGTATCCTCAGCAACAGTGATGCAAACAGCAACTGGGCATCGTTCATCCCTTCTGTTCTGGTGAGAGTCTACAGAACATTTTCATATGAGGATGATGGGAGTGCAAGGGCACCCTCAGTGTCACTCATGACGTACTTTTCTCTGCCAGAAAGATGCCAACACACACACACACACACACACACACACACACACCCCACACACACACACACACAAAAGAAGAAGCAAAGGAATGCACGTTTACTACACCACAAGTGATTCTTTAGAAATATCCCTTCTGACATCCAAAGAACAGGCATTAAAATGCACTTGTCTTGCTCCCCTACATGGCTGTCAGCACCAGCAGAACAACAGTACCATGTCTCGTGATGTTATAAACTGATGGATAAACTCATTTACAATATTCATACACACATGCCATGAACTGATGCAGATATGTCTACATACATACATATGTGTTAAAGGTCTACTTTTGAGATTTTCGATAATTTGTTAAAAACAGGTCTACATGTCATATAACTACAGTATGGTATTCATTTTTCAAAAAAAGTCCCGGAAGAATTTAATAGATAAAAAACGAGTTTTGCACACCTGTTCAAACCCCGCGCGGTAGACCGAAAACCGTGACGTCACTTGATGGACTGGCCGTCAGCCGCGACCTACACAAGAAGCCAAAGCCAAGTGAAATCAACACGAGTTGCGATCCCCCACAGCCTAAAAAGTCACGAGGGGGGTGCAGATATTGTGCTGTAGGCGTGTGCAGCAGCTCAGCAGGAGACGGATATTCTTTGCACACATTTCCATCTGATCCAGATACTCGAAAGAAGTGGATTCGGTTGGTGCAACCATGCCGGGCCACTAAGTTATTTTTACCACTCAGTTCCAGCTGGACAAGGAAACGAGCTGTTCCGACAATTGCCGAGCCCGTTCGAGTGGATCAAAAACTTCGTCTGCATTGTGCGCGTATACTTTGAAGGCGGAGTAGTAAGCTCATACAGATGAGTACGATAGTCGCACGTTTATTCTGTTCATATCTATGGACAGATCACACTTGTTAAATTGAATGAACACGTTAAGGCTTGAGGAAGGAGAATCTCCGCTCGCCGTCCATGCGTGATCGCATCAAGAAGTCAGTCGGTAGCCTCCCTCGAGACTTCGGTAAAGTCCGTACGCCTTCGGAATGATGTGTTCGGGCGTCCAGCTGGAACTGAATTGCTCGTTTCCGTGGTCCAGCTGGAACTGACGTGGTAAAAAGAACTTAGCGTTCAAACTGATAAGGTAAAGGCCTTGCAGAAACATCCCCATTGGCTGTTGCAATCATAGTCACTGCTTTTACATGATAAATTAAATACCGATCGAGATGTGCAAGAACCATCAGAATCGCTTTCTGTCGCCGTTGGTTTGTTGTGTAGGTCGCGGCTGACGGCCAGTCCATCATGTGACGTCACATCCAAGAGTAGTTAAGCCATGCCAAGATTTAGTTGATTACCTCCCGTTTTCTTGATTACAGGTGAAAATGCCCACTTTCGGGGATCGATTTCGTGTGATCGGAGCGAATCGGATGTTTATTTTACCAATTTATCAAACATTTCATATTTCTGCATAAGCTGACCAATTATCGAAAACCTCTAAAGTAGACCTTTAAACGTTTTCATGTTTTTAATGCCAGTGTTTTTTCTAATCTATGTAATGACAGCTCTGACAGTGCCTGTGTGGTTTGGCTGGGCTGTGATCAACGTCACACAGAAACTGATGTCTGATTCAAGGACTTTTGGCCAGGAAAGGTCAACAGAAACTGATGTCTGATTCAAGACTTTTGGCCAGGAAAGGTCAACAGAACTGATTCTGATTCAAGGACTTTGGCAGGAAAGGTCAACAGAAACTGATGTCTGATTCAAGGACTTTTGGCCAGGAAAGGTCAACAGAAACTGATGTCTGATTCAAGGACTTTTGGCCAGGAAAGGTCAACAGAAACTGATGTTTGATACAAGGACTTTTGGCCAGGAAATATCCAACAGAAACTGATGTTTGATTCAAGGACTTTTGGCCAGGAAAGGTCAACAGAAACTGATGTTTGATTCAAGGACTTTTGGCCAGGAAAGGTCAACAGAAACTGATGTTGATTCAGGACTTTTGGCCAGAAAGGTCAACAGAACTGGTGTTTTATTCAGATTTTGGCCAGGAAAGGTCAACAAAACCTGATGTTTGATTCAAGAACTTTTGGCCAGGAAAAGTCAACAGAAACTGATGTCTGATTCAAGGACTTTTGACCAGAAAGGTCAACAAAAACTGGTGTTTTATTCACGGACTTTTGGCCAGGAAAGGTCAACAAAACCTGATGTTGATTCAAGGACTTTTGGCCAGGAAAGGTCAACAGAAACTGATGTCTGATTCACGGACTTTTGGCCAGGAAAGGTCAACAGAAACTGATGTCTGATTCACGGACTTTTGGCCAGGAAAGGTCAACAGAAACTGATGTTTTATTCAAGGACTTTTGGCCAGGAAATATCCAACAGAAACTGATGTCTGATACAAGGACTTTTGGCCAGGAAAGGTCAACAGAAACTGTCTGATTCAGGACTTTTGGCCAGGAAAGGTCAACAGAAACTGATGTTGATTCAAGGACTTTTGGCCAGGAAATATCCAACAGAAACTGATGTCTGATTCAAGGACTTTTGGCCAGGAAAGGTCAACAGAAACTGATGTTTGATTCAAGGACTTTTGGCCAGGAAAGGTCAACAGAAACTGATGTTTGATTCAAGGACTTTTGGCTAGGAAAGGTCAACAGAAACTGATGTCTGATTCAAGGACTTTTGGCCAGGAAAGGTCAACAAAAACTGGTGTTTTATTCACGGACTTTTGGCCAGGAAAGGTCAACAAAACCTGATGTTTGATTCAAGGACTTTTGGCCAGGAAAGGTCAACAAAAACTGGTGTTTTATTCACGGACTTTTGGCCAGGAAAGGTCAACAAAACCTGATGTTTGATTCAAGGACTTTTGGCCAGGAAAGGTCAACAGAAACTGATGTCTGATTCACGGACTTTTGGCCAGAAAAGGTCAACAAAACTGATGTTTGATTCAAGGACTTTTGGCCAGGAAAGGTCAACAGAAACTAATGTTTGATTCAAGGACTTTTAGCCAGGAAAGGTCAACAGAAACTGATGTTTGATTCACGGACTTCTGGGCCCAAAAAGAGTCCAACAGAAACTGATGTTTGATTCAAGGCCTATTGGCCAGGAAAAGTCCAACAGTGATGTTTGATTCAAGGACTTCAGGCAAGGAAAAGTCCAACAGAACCTGATGTCTGATTCACGGACTTTAGGTAAGGAAAAGTCCGACAGAAACTGACATTTGATTCAAGGACTTTGGGTAAGGAAAAGTCCCTTGCAATCTTTTCCTCTTTCTCGTTTCTCCTAACATGACACCAGAGCTTGATCAAACCAAAACCAAACCATGTAACAGATTAGCTCACTGTGGATATAAAAAATTCTTGTTCGAGTGTAGAGGTATTCTTAGGGAAAGCCAAGAGGATGAAGTCTTGAAATGACCAGACAATAGTTCCATCAAGGAAGCCACTGGAATGCAGCTGTACAAATGAAGCAATACCATTTATTTTGATATGAATAAAGCCAGCTGAATACAGCCCCCACCTGAATAAAGTTTTACTGAATTGATCCATCTGAGGAAAGATATCTGAATGGGGTTTTCAGCATGCAGCTTTCGGAAAGAAGCTACTTGAACAGGGAGGGATTCCCGACTAAGAAAAAGAAAAAAACAAAGGCAAAAACCATGGCTAATGATGTCACACTGACGCTTTCATTTGCTGAAAACACTTTTTTGTAAGAGAACAAATTTCATGATAAACTCAGGAGACACATGGTGAAATGAGGTAATTAAGAGTCAGTTTGAGTTCCCTAGTGTCCAGTGAGAGAATAACAATGACATTTATTTGAAGATGATGCAGAACGGGCATTGAACATTTAGTTCTTGTCTCCTAGCAACTTCATTGCTCATGCGTCATGAATGCTTTCAAGTTGTTCGTACATTACTTCTTGCCTACAAACAACTACTCTGCTCATACATGAATGTTAAGTTGTTCTTTATGTTGCTTTCCAACTTCCTCAGATAACGGACAAGCGTGTGGCTATCACATTATTCTAAAGTTGGTTTTACAAGCCCTGAGACGTGTATAAAAACGCACATCCTCTCTATACCACATTTTTTCAGCACACCCTCTTTACACCAACACCACCACACACACACACACACACACACACACACACACACACACACACACCACACGCACACACACACACACACACACACAACCATATACACACACACACACACGCACACACGCACACACACACACACACACACACCACAGACAGCAAAGAGAGGAACAGAGACAGTGCCAAATGTAACAGGAACTGTGAAGCTAAAGCAACAAAGGAACTGGGCTGTTGGTTTATCTGAAGTATCATATATCCGGACTGCAGTGCAGTTCCAACAGGGTCACTCCCCACAGAGCCATCTGTTCATGACAGGTCATGCATACTGTCAGTTAGTCTGAGGCTAGGCCCTTAATACATGGCTATTTAGAGGCAAAGCCTAATACATTATCTGTTCTTAAGAGGCCAGGCCCTTAACACACTGTCCGTTACACTACAGTGTTAGTCTGAGGCTAGGCCCTTAATACACGGTTATTTAGAGGCAAAGCCCTTAATTCACTATCTGTTCTTGAGAAGCTAGGCCCTTAACACTGTCTGTTAGTGGCAGGCCAGGCCCTTAATAATAATGGTTATTTAGAGGCAAAGCCCTTAATACATCATCTGTTCTTGAGGCCATGCCCTTAACACTGTCTGTTAGTGACAGGCCAAGTCACACCACACTGTCTTGATTTGTAACATCAAACTTTTGTCACTGTATATAAAACTGATTTTCTGACTGTTATTGCACTGATTTTGTTGTCATTCCTGATTTGTCACTATTCATCATCAAACCAATTTTGTCATTATTTATATAAAACATTTTGTCATAATTCACTACCACTCTGATTTCATAATTGTTCATAACCGACTAATTCTGTGGCCATTTCTTAAACTTTTATCATTATTTACACATCTAAGTGATTTTGTCACTGTTAGTGTGTTCTCAAACTGATACAGCTTCAAACTGTTTACACTGATTTTGTCACTGTTCATATTACGTCAAACTGATACTGATTTTGTCATTGTAATTGAGAAATCAAACTGGCACTAAAACTGTATTGAATGGACATCATTCGAATGGACATCATAGCTGTCAGTATCACATTAACTCTGTCATTATTTATCAAACAGACCTGGTCATTACTTACAAGCCAAACCCATTCTGTCACTGTTTACACTGAAGAGATTTTGTCACTAGTCAAGAGTTGTAAAACAAGCTGTTTCCATATGAAACAGATCATCAACACAATGCGGTTCTCTCCCTTTACAGACAGCAGTCAGGACGGGCCAGGACAAAGCCAAGGAGGCAAGGTCATCCCCTCCCTGCAGCTGTCTGGGCAAAGGGGAAAGGGTTAAGACAGAAGAGGATCAAAGGACCCTCACTGCCTCAGGATAATCTGACATATCATCTGACATTATCAGCAATTTGCCAGTCATCCTATTACTAGCATTACTACTGCTGGCCTGCAGCCCCACCCCCCACCCCACCCCGCTCTCTTTCTTTGCATGTCTCCCTTCCTCCTCTCTGTGTCTTCTTCTACAGGTCTAAAGAATTCAACCCAGTTAATTTTTCCAACACTCAGCCCTGTGAACTGTGAACCCTGAATCCTCAGGCTGGTCCAAGGCCCACAACCACACTGCCCAGATCTAAAACCCTGGCCCATCAGACAGGTGCTCCTCAAGAGATCCTGTGCACAGGGTGTTGCTGTACACTGCCTGACCAGTCTGCTTAAATTGGATGATAAGCTTCAGTCCCAATTCAACCACACGTTACATCAACCTTTATTGCACATGTTTTCCTATCCTGCGTGACAATCTGCCTTAACATTGTATTCTGTCCTCCGCTAGGCTGCCTGCGACTGCAGTACCTGTCACCTACCTGACCGCTAAAAAAACTGAAATGAAAGAAAAATAGAAGAAAGAAAAAGAAGAACAAAGACCACAGCACAAGTAAACATCATTTTCCTTATGTTGTTATCCCCCCCCCCCCCCCCCCCCCCCCCCAGCTCAACTCTACCTCGTTCATTAACGGTCAAAACAGAAACGCAGTCACAGACTTCAGACTGTTAACAGGGGGCCGGATAGCTCAGTTGGTAGAGCGCCGGACTCGTGATCCTGGGTTGCGGGTTCGAATTTCGGTATAGGGGGATTTTTCCCTCGGAGTTAACATTGGTTCTGACTCCATTCCCCATATAGTCCTTCGAATGAGACTATAAACCAAGGTTCCGTGTGTGAATGCACGCATAACATCTTGCACACATGTAAAATCCCATCACCAACTTTGGGAAGAGAAGGCCAGTTTGGCCGTTGGTATGGATGACACGTGACACATAGCATGCACCTTCCCGAAGATGGAGTATGGCTGCCTTAAGGGCGGGATAAAAAAGGGTCATACACACAAAACTCCACTCCCTGGCTATACAGGGAGTGTCCGCAGGAGTATCAGCCTGCGTACGCAGAAAGAAAAAAAAAGAAAGACTGTTAACGAGACAGGTAGTGCTGAGGTAGGGAGGGAGGTAAGAAGAAGGGGGAATCAGAAAAGGGATGGGGCAAGATAATGTTGCTATAGCCAGCCGACCGCAAAGGGCCATATCAGGGTGTGGGGTGGGGGCAGAAGAGAGACAGAGAGATAGGGAGAGAGAGAGAGAGAGAGAGAGAGAGGGGGGAGAGAAAGAGTCAGACTCAGAGAGAGAGACAGACAGACAGACAGGAAAAAAGAGAAAGAGACAGAAAGAAAAAAAACTGCTGTGTCAAGCGGGAAATGAATAAGCGCACAACAGACTTCCTACAAATGCAGGGGAAAATAGATATAAAAAGCACTGTCTAAAAACAAATCTGGACGAGCACAGCACTATCTGGTTTCAACACTGACTGCAGTAGATTAATTAAAATTTAAATTTAAAAAAAGCATGCCACACACACACACACACACACACACAAAAACAAAAAACAAAAAAAAAAAGGAAAACCAACCCGAACAAATCAATGCAAAATCCAACGCAATGAGAATGACTTAAAAGAAAGGAAAACCAACCCCAACAAATCAATGCAAAAACCAACGCAATGAGAATGAATTATAAATACAGAAAGCCAACTACACACATTAAAAGAGAGAGACAGAGAGAGGATGGTGAGCTGGTGAGGCAGGAAGAGAAAGGGAGGGAGGGAAGGAGGGAGGGAGGGGTCAGAGGGAGAAACAGACTAACAGACAGGGCATTCCAAAGAGAGTCTGAGAGATCTAGTATGTAATCAATAGACAGATTTATGTGGTGTGGAGTCAACAAGGCCTGATAAAGCGGCAGGTCATTATCGCTGACAGACAACGCCCAGCTGTGTGGCACCTTCCCTCTGGCACCAGCCCTCTCCGCTGCAGCGCTCGGCACTATTGATTCCCTGTCTGACAATGACACGGCCTCTGCTGCTAATGGAGAGCGCTGCATTGTCGTCCAGTGGTCAGGAACTGACACGCCAGTTCAATTCTTCACTTACTCTGTACTCCACAAAAACAACAAGCTGTAAAGTCTCACAAATAACCACAGCAGGAAAATGTCAAGCTAGCAACACAGAACAGCCTCATAACTTTGCAGTGATGAAGACCGATTAAGACGGAAGGGGAAGGAATGGGGGGGGGGGGGGGGGGGGGGGGGGGGGGGGGGGGGGGGGGGGGGGGGGGGGACAGGAAGCTAAAGGACATCCAGATGCTTCCCTATTCTCTCCCCTGACCCTATTCAAGATAACATTTTTTAAATCAAGTGTCTTGCAACTTTAAAAAAAGGAATAAACAAAAAACAAAAAAAAGATAAATAAACAAAAAATAAAATCTAAAATCTTCCCTCTCATGTGACTCCAGATTCTGTGTGATAAGCACTTGTTTTGCTTTCTGTCATCTCAGAATCAGACTGAACTGTGTATGTCACTCAAACACTTTGCTGGTCACACTGAAGACCAGATTGTCTGTGACTCACCACAGTTTCCCTGCTTTCTGTTGCCTCAATGTCCCATGCCAAATGTAGTCCAGGTGACTAGCCTCACTAGAATAATCTGGCTTTGCTTTCCATCAACTCCCATGAGATCAGGACACCTTTCTACCCCATCAGGTTATCCCCTCCGGCTCCTGTCTCACCCAAGCTAGCCCAATTCCTGACCCTCCTCTAACCACTAAATCACATGCATCTGACCCCTGCTTCACCCCTATCTGACTGCTAAGACCCTTACCAATGTGCCCATTTGACCCAAAGTTCTGCCCCGTCTGACCCACACCATGCCCCCATCTAACCAATAATATACAATCCAATTTTACCCATTTGATCTCATCCCATCTGACCTATGGATACCTCTCCCCACTAACCTTCTCCTATCTGACCGTAACTCATTCACATTCGACCCATACCTCACCCAATCTGACACATACCTCACCCAACCATACCCACCCCTTGTGGGCAGTGCTGCATACACTGAATCAGGGTATGTCTGTAATAGTGTAGAAGTACACAGTACTATAAACTTGTGTTGTTCCTCTTCAGCTCTGAGAGAGAGAGAGAGAGAGAGAGAGAGAGAGAGAGAGAGAAGAGAGAGAGAGAGAGAAGAGTGGTGTCTTCATCCACTGTGTATGCACCCTTCCATGCATGTGCACACATGTGCACAAGCACATTTGTGCATGTGTGTGTGTGTGCATGCATGTGTATGTTTTTGCGGAGAGAGGAAAAGTCAGAGCAAGAAAAAGGGCAAGAAAAAGTAACAGATTTTGTGTGCATAACACCATGTGCAAGTATACGTGTGTGCGTGCTTGTGTGCACACCTGTGTGTGTGTATGTGCAAGCCTGCATGTATGCATCTATGTGTTTATGTGTGCACATATGTGTAACTGTAAGTTATATGTGGGGAGAGAGAGAGAGAGAGAGAGAGAGAGAGAGAGAGAGAGAGAGAGAGAGAGAGAGAGAGAGAGAGAGGAAGAGAAAGAATGAGACAGAGAAACATAAAGATTTTGTGTACATGAGAACAAGTGTGTGTGTGTGTGTGTGTGGTGTGTGTGTGTGTGTGTGTGTGGGTGTGTGTGTGTGTGTGTACATGTGTGTGTCTGTGTGTGCTTGTATACATAAGATAATGTTGCTTATAGCCCAGCCGACCGCAAAGGGCCGCCGCATCAGGGCTGTCACCACGTGCTTGTATGTGTCTGTGTGTGTCTGTGTTTGAGACAGACTCATAGAAAGAAAGAGATATTTTTAAGTAGTCCACAAGAAAGTGAAGCCATACAATAAAATCAACTCAATCATGAATGTACACAAGAAATCTGCAAATTATATCCATCAACCCATCACTAAAGGCTAAGAACGCCTTGCACATAGTGATACAGTTTTACTTTCATCGAGGAGGTGTCACTCCATGCATACAAGTCCTTCACGCTACACCACATCTACTAAGCTACAAGTCCACAGAGTGTAAAATAAATATACACTAAGTACAGGATTTAAGACAAGAGTCTCATGGATACAACTTTGCAGATGTCTGACCCTTACATTAGCTCAACATGCTGGTCAGACATTGCATACCCAACACTGATTGCATCACTACTACAGTTGTATATGGCATGTGTGCATGTATGCGTGTGTGTGTGTGTGTGTGTGTGGTGTGTGTGTGTGTGTGTGTAAATGTGTCAGCCTAATGGTGAGAGTGCGTGTGTGTGTGTGTGTGTGTGTGTGTGTGTGTGTGTGTGTGTGTGTGTGTGTGTGTGCGTGCGTGCTTTGCGTGCGTGCGTGCTGCGTGCGTGCGTGCGTGCGCACACACCTGTGTGCGTGTGTGTGATTACTTGTGGAGAATGGTTGTTCATGAGATGATATTGTCGATCAATAATAATAATCATCATAATAATCATAATGATAACAATACTATTGTCGATCTATAATGATAATCATCATAATCATAACAATGCCAATAATAATAATGATTATAATGATAGTAGTGCAAAAAAATTAATAGTGATGAATTTAAGATTACCAGCAATAAACATGCTAATACTGGTAATAAGAATAGTAGTAGTAGTAGTAATATTATAACTATTTCATTATCATTGTTATTGTCATTATCATCATCATTCTTATTCTGATGCACACAGTAACACAAAATTTCATAGTCACATTCTCTCTCACACTCTGTCTCACACACCCACGCACACAAATGCACGCGCGCACACACGCACGCGCGCACACACACACCTACTACTACACACACACACACACCAGCAAACAGCCCAGAAATAACAGAGACATATAATTTACCAATCTAGGTTTTACTGCACACTCCTACTTTTTTTTCTCTTGCTTCCTCCTCAGCTCTTCCCATCTTGAGAGCTGTGTAATTGCTACTTTGTCACTGTGAGGAATGTGAAAGTAGCTGTTACAGCACGAGTGTTCAGAATGCCTGGGCTGTCAGACCTGAGTGCGTAACAGTGGGACACTGGGACAATGACTGAGTGACAGTGGGACACTGGGACAATGACTGAGTGAGTGGGACACTGGGACAATGACTGAGTGACAGTGGGACACTGGGACAATGACTGAGTGACAGTGGGACACTGAGTGACAGTGGGACACTGGGACACTGAAGTGACAGTGGGACACTGGGACATGACTGAGTGACAGTGGGACACTGGGACAATGACTGAGTGACAGTGGGCACTGGGACAATGACTGAGTGACAGTGGGACAATGACTGAGTGACAGTGGGACACTGGACTAAAGTGACAGTGGACCTGGGACAGACTGAGTGACAGTGGGACACTGACTGAGTGACAGTGGGACACTGGGACAATGACTGAGTGACAGTGGGACACTGGGACAATGACTGAGTGACAGTGGGACACTGACTGAGTGACAGTGGGACACTGACTGAGTGACAGTGGGACACTGACTGAGTGATACTGGGACAATGACTGAGTGACAGTGGGACACTGAGTGACAGTGGGACACTGGGACACTGACTGAGTGACAGTGGGACACTGGGACACTGACTGAGTGACAGTGGGACACTGGGACAATGACTGAGTGACAGTGGGACACTGGGACAATGACTGAGTGACAGTGGGACACTGGGACAGGACAGTGGGTCTGTAGGACAGTGGGACTGAAGGACAGTGGAACTGCTGTGGAACAGTGGGGTGTAGGACAATGAGACTGCATCTATAGGACAGTGGAACTGTGCAGGCTGCAACAGCAAGATTGTGGTACAGTGGGACTGAAACTAATGAAAGAGGGCAGAACTGTGAGAAAGTAGGTCAATGGGACTGAAGGATTGTGCAACAGCAGGACCGTGGATACTGTGGGAGAGTTGGATTGTGGGACAGTGGGAGTATGGCGAGTCTGAGACGGGGCAGTAGAAGCAGGACTGGGGGACAGTGGGACTGTGGGAGTACCTTCAGTCTGACTGTGAGACTATGGGGCAGTAGAAGCACAATTGGGGGACAGTGAGGCTGTGGGAGTACTGTGAGGCTGTGAGACAATTGGACTGTGGAACAGATGGACTGTATAACTACAGAACTGTGGGAGAACTGTGAGGTTGTGAGACTGTGGAACAATGGGACTGTTGAGCTGTAGAACTGTGGGACTTAAAACAGTGGGAGTGTTGTGGTAATTGAGACTGTGGGACAGTAGTGACAGTGAGACTGTGGAACAGAAGTACTGTGGGACAGTGGGACACTGCCACAGAGAGAGAGAGAGAGAGAGAGAGGAGAGAGAGAGAGAGAGAGAGAGAGGGAGAGTAGATTCCATGTACCACAATTTTTCCCCAGTTAGGCCAACACAAAGCTCTACTGTACTCTGTAGTGATCCCTGAGAAACAAATCCCAACCATCACAGTCTCCAACTGTCATAAATGCTTGCTGTAAACCATATTAAATATCTTAAGCAAAAAAAAAAAAAAAACCCTGTAAAACAGTCCTGAAACTAAATTTTCCTTCTACCACCACGTCAGACAGCTCAGGACAGCCATCATAATAGCAGCCTATCAATGACTTCAAAATGTTTGTAGCTTTTCCCATAGTATGGATTTTTGCCTTAAAAATTGCAATGTTCATTATTTGAAATATTCGCACAAAACCAGCCTCACCAACATACTATTAGTATTACTCTGTGACCATTGCTCTAGCAGAATGGCCAATTACATGAGTTAAATCAGTTCCTGACAAATGTCAAAATGCATTATTTTCAACGTTTCATGAACACTTTCCACAGAAGTAACACAGACACTGAGACAGTAGCAACAGACAACCCTGAGACAAATCACTCCTTTCAATTTGCCATACAGCCTCTTGCCAGGATAATATCAAGCATGGACACATAGTAAAACTTTTATGAAACGGAGTTAGGAATTCAGGCCTTCAGATTGTGAGGAGGTGCACCATTTTTCGTGTGCATTTTTTGATGGCCAATCAACCACTGCTCTTGCACGATCCTATCATGTACATGTCATGCAGGGCTAGGGTTGGAATATTTTCTCTCTCTCTCTCTCACTTGATCTTGTGAAGCACCAGAAGTCGGCAAACTAAGTCTGTCCGTATCACCACAGTTCATTCAGAAAACTGTGAATGATAAGCTGCTGTGGACAGACTTGGAATCAAAACAATTGACAAGAGATGTTGCTCGGACTTGAAGAAGACCCATTTGCTATATTGCAAAATCAGCTCAATACACACTGCATTTGTTGTACCATGCAATCAGCAGTAGAATTAGTGTTACCAAAGATGAAGTCGAGACTTTCATTGTCAAACCAGTCAACAGAGCTTGAACAAGGGAATTTTATTCAAGCAAATCTAAGGTTAATTTCCAAACATAGAAAAACTAATTGAACTAAATCTTCCTTCACATATTTGTGATGTTCATCGATCATACCATATTATTCTCTCGGTCTCTTTCTGTCTGTCTGTCAGTTTGTCTTTTTTTTTTCTGTCTCAGTCAATCACACACACACACACACATGCACACACACACACACACACACACACACACACACACACACACACACACACACACACACACACATCACTTACTCAGCTCACTGACAGTGACACATATAACATACATGTATTTAATGTACACGCATGAGTGAAAGTTGAAACATTATCAATTATAAACACATGCATGTGTGCATGCACACGCGCGCACGCACACACACACACACACACACGCACACACACACACACACACACAGAGTGACACACTCACAGGCACACTGATTACACACATACAGCAACACATTCTGTTAGTTACCAATTCACAAACAACAAATACACACTGACACAGAAAAACACACACATGATACACACCACACACACACACACACACACACACACACACACATACACACTGATAGTTTATTCACACTGTAAGTAAACTCAGTAAATACCACTAATGACACAAAGATTCAAAGAAATGTGGAGGACTCTGCATAGGTAAAAATCCTGTATTGATAAAAGCTGAATAAATCATCTGAAAGTCTACACTCGGTACACAGATGGTTCTGGGCTCAATTAGTCAATACCTGTCTTGTTGATGCCGCTTCTATTATTTGCCACAAAGGTGGAGAGATCTTACCACACTGGAAGGTATAATTTATACATGATCTTGTCACTCCTATCATAGATTTAAACTTGATCTCCCCTCTTCTGTGCTTAAGACACTGTTGTACCAATCTAAATTTTATCTGTTTTACATCATTAAAATCCTTTCATGTGAGAGTGAAGGGCCAACTGGTGATGGAAGTTATTCATTTAGGGATTTTTCTTGTGGATACATGGATCCACTGTTAATTTTTGTTAGATTTCTTCGTATTGTGACTATACATGTGAGTTAGAATGTAAATGAATAGCAAATCAACAAGTATGAAAGGATGCAATGAATGAAAAGAATTCAAATAATTCAACTGAAACACAAATTTTCTTATCCCTACAGGATGGTTGCAGTCTTTGGGGAAAAGCTTGCTAGAATTTGGTAGTTCCAAATCAAAACAAAAGGAAACATATGCTATAAAAAAACAAATGAATCAATTCATAAGAACCATGAATAATTCATAAATCGCTGGGCAAAAGAAAACTGCTATCAAAGAAGACTCAACAAGCATGTTATTCAGATTTACACTAGATGGACATCACCAAATTCAGATGTAATATGCCCTGAAATTTGTTTCTTTCGTTCTGCAATAAAGTATTTTCTTTATAAAGTTTGTTTAAATTTCTACATGCAGTCACCTCATTTTGAAAGTAATTTTTGAAGGTTATTCTTCAATAGTTTACACCAGATTTGTCAATTTCCATACATACATACTTATGCATACAACATGTGTGCATGCACTCACATTTCTTTTTTCTTTCTCCCCCCCCCCCCCCCCCCCCCCCCCCCCCAGTCCCATTAGTTAGAAGACAAGCTAAGAATGAACACACACACACATACACACACACACACATGACACACCACACACACACACGCATAAACAGAGGAATCTTTTCGCTGTTGTCAACTTTCACACGTATACAAAAACTTATGTGTACAACATGTGCGCATGCACTCACATTTCTCAGCCCTGATGTGGCCCTTTGCGGTCGGCTGGGTTTAACATTATCTTTATCTTAACTCACATTTCTTTTTTCTTTCTTCGCTTTCCCCCCCCCCCCTGTATTATCATTTTTAGTAAAAAGAAAAGCTAGGAGTAAGAACACACACACACACACACACACACACACAGATTCTTTATCAAGACCCATTCAACAGGCAAACCTCACCAAATACTTAAAACATAAAAAAAAAACACTAACTTTCACGTAAACAGCAGAGCCTTGAAAGTTACTAATCAACTCTTCTGTGACATACATTAATTAATAATGTAAATATATGAGTAAACTGTGTAAAATTCAACTTTTATACACTGTTAATAACCATCCCCCCTCCCACTTATACTCTCTTGTTTCTTTTAATTTTCTTATTGATTTGATTACCTGGTTAAAAATCCAGAAAAGCCTTTCTTCTTTGGTTTGGCTCCCCTGTCTTCAAAGCCACTGTCCAGGGAAGAATTTCGACTGGCATCAAAGGAGTTTCTGCCATGCAGGTTGACCTCAATGAAGGCGTTTTCATCACCTTCACACATCATCAGTCTGGACTCGCCTGGCTCCACAGAGAAATCAGTTCCTGTGCTAATGCTTGAAAGACTTGACGTGTCATACAAACGTGCTGCAGCATCTGGTGATAGTGTAGCAGAAGTGAAACTTTCCACACTGTTCAATGTAATTCTGTCAGGTTCTGGTCTCAACCGTCAACATCGCTGCAGCTGGACCCTGTACGAAACAGAGAAATGGAACGTCCTTCAGCTCCTGAGTGCTGAAAGCCAGAATCTGAGCGACTGACCGGCAAAGAGTCAACATTACAATCAACTTCCCCTGACAGACCACAATGCATGTAATCAGCTGATTCGTCTCCCCCATTCACAATCTGCTTGGTGGTGGGCAAGTACAACAAAGGTAGGATATGTTTTCCAAGACTGACGATAAACGATTGCTAGCACCAACATCCACTGGAACATCTTCTGTCAGTAACACTGGTGACATAAGTAAACCAGCTTTGATGCTGCTGTTAGTACTGGTGCTGCTAGTGTCCGAATTAGTTCTCTCATGCGTAGCTTCACATTTGACACTGGAATTATCTGTGTTTTCCCTGTCTTGTGCCACTTCGGCATCCTTCGATTCTGTTTTACAGTCATCACAGTTCAGTGTATCGTCACTGGACAGAGATAACGTACTTTCACGGCCGCTTCCACAAGCACTCGGAGGATAGGCGGTGTCCTGTTCCCCTTCCACACCCCCAATGACTTCATTTCTCAGCACAACTTTCTGAACCCGACACTTCAATGTCTCAACATCTTCAAAGTTCTCTACGAGTGGCACGGTTGGAACTGGTTCGCAGTTTAGATCCTGTTGTACCCCTGACAGAGGCTCTGTGCCAATCTCTTCACTCATCACTGTCAATCTCATTTTTCTAGGCTTTGCAATGAAATGTTCAGACCCTTTGGATCTGCCCATTGTTGACACTTACACAAACCTCGCTTCTTTGGTTGTACAGCGAGTCTCACCATTTTTCTTCTCATCAAATAAAAAATAATAAACAAAACACAAGACACACAAATAGCAGTGAGAACTCAAGTATCCCATGCAATTCGTGCAGACTACATTTCTCTAAAACCAACAGAATTGTCAATAGTACGGATAGGAAAACACAGAGTAGTTCACCCTGTCAGCCATTGCTCTTGATGGGTATGCTAATTAGGGGGTGGTAAATTAGTCTCTAAACAAATTAATAATAACGGGTTTGTGCTTTTTGTCACCAAGTGCGTAGAAAAATACAATTCAACAATTGATAATAAGATGTTTGTTTTTTGTATCGGACAAAACACAGCCAATACGACGCAATGGATAATAAAATTCAAAACTATCCATGCACATCTGCAGAGAGTAAAGTACATTAAACATGGATATATGCTAGAAATGGACCCGAGTTTGCTTTCAGGGAGACAGCGGTTGTAGCAGTAGCAGTACATAGTGGTGTGTTTGTTATACGTCCCATCCTTGTTACAAATGAATTCTTTATCAATTTAATGTCGAGGTGCAACGAACACCGATGTGCCCTGGAGTGTTTCTTTTCTTTCCTTAACTCTTTGCACACTAAGGTTTTCATCATCAGAGTGAGAAACAAAGGAGAAAAGAAGAGCCAGGGTAAAATAACATTGGAAAAATAATCCATTTCAAGTCTATTGGTCTTTGATTTCAGGGCCCTCTCTTCTTTTAAAACACTTTATAAATACGAGTAAGAAATAAAATCAATGAATCAAGAGACAAAATATTTGAAGCGTCAGTTTCATAACAAAATTAGTTGCTTATCGGTAGCTGACGCTCGCGCGTGCGCGCTCTTCTCGGGCAGCAGTTCCACTGGGTTCATTCCCACCAAATGCTATCTATTTAAACAAACTCTGGCACTGGATGCGAGCAAGTCCTCTCCGATATCACCTTGTACAACTGCCGATGAACATCCTCTTTTCTTATCAATGTTGTAGGAACTCCGAATTTTTGACAATCTTGCTTGCTGCACCCCCCCCCCCCCCCCCCCCCCCCCCGCTTCTTTGCCCCCTCCCCTTTCCACTCCCTTTTTTCTTTCTTTTCTCCCCCCCCCCCCTCCTCTCTCTCTCTCTCTCTCTCGGCACATCCCTTTGAATTCAGTTTCATTTTCATCAAGGAGGCGTCACTGCGTGCGGACTAGTCAATATACGCTACACCACATCCGCTAAGTTTTGAGACCACACTACGCATGATTTGAAGCTGATGGGTATATGAATTAACAACAAAGATGAGACAATTGAAGACGAGGGTCTCGTGGCTACGACTCAGCGGATGTCTGACCTTCGCATTAGCCCAACGCGCTGGTCAGACCTTGAGTGCCAAAGTACCTGGCTTCAATGGCACAGGCAGATGACCAGCGGACAGTTCTTCAATCGGCTTTACTCAGCGAGGAAGCCCGACGTGTAAACGAGAGCGTGGATTGTAAAGCGTTTACAGCCTGGTCTCCAGTCAAGGATAAGCGCTATGTGAGCTGGAGAGATAATGTTTATAGCCCAGCCGACCGCAAGGCGCTATTTATGTGCTCTCAATGATAATGATGATGATATTAATAATGATGAATTAACTAATCAATTAATAAATTGAAATAAATAAACAAATGAATAATGATAATGACAATAATAATAATAATAATAATAATAATAATAATAATGTGTGTGTGTGTGTGTGTGTGTGTTGTGTGTGTGTGTGTGAACATAATATGTATGCACACGAGTGCAAGTGTGCATCTGTGTGTGTGTGTGTGTGTGTGTGTGTGTGTGTGCGTTGATCGGTTTTCTTTCATAATCCCTTCCCCCCACCCCCCCCCCCCCCCCCACCCCCATCCTTTTGTATAATAGTTTCCGTCAAAATATTGAAGCTAATAGATTGAAATCTAAAGCAACTGTATCATTCCTTGTCTTATTTGAGTATCCATTGAATTATCATTATCATTATGATTTCATTATTTTCTAAGGCAAAAGGGTCGCCTTGATATATAGCGGAAAGAAGTGACAGAATGTAAGGGGGCAAAAAGGAAACTATTTTGTGTACATGCATGTGAACGAAGTAGGTATACTCATATGTGTTTGAGGTTAGGTTTGAGGAAGGTGGGGTATGGGAGGAATGGATGGGTGGGTTAGGGTGTATGTAGGTATTTGGGGAGGCAGGGGGTGGGAGTAGGGGTGGCTGCTATATCATTTCCACATCATCGACAGAAACATTGACGAAGATGAAAAACAGGAGAAAAACAAGTGCGTGCGGTGGTGTGGTGTGTGTGTGTGTGTGTGTGTGTGTGTGTGTGTGTGTGTGTGGTGTGTGTGTGTGTGTGTGTGTTTTATGCGTGCGCGCATATGTGTGTGTGTGTGTGTGTGTGTTGTGTGTGTGTGTGTGTGTGTGTGTGTGTGTGTGTGTGTGTGTTGTCTGTCTGTTAGCGTGCTTTCATGCTTGCATGTGTGTGTGTGTGCAAGTGCGCCAATGCACGCGCGCGCGCGTGTGTGTACGTAAGCGCACACCTGCGTGTGCTGCGTGTGTATGAAGTAAGCATATTTGTAACCAGTAAGGTTTGTCTGTGTGGAGGGTGAAAGAGGAGGGTGATATGGTTGGTATGAGTGAGGGGGGAATATGCTGTCACGACTAGCTTTTGCACACAAGATGTTTATCATCAGAGAAAGTGCAATAGACGAAGATCGAGAACGGCCGGAAGAACTGGAGAAAAAGTGAAACAACTAATTCAAGTGCATCAGCCCGAGGCCTTCTTTAACGGAAACACCGAGCTTGGAAATATTAAAGGCTCAGTACATATTCAGACACCACACGTTTCGGGTAGGGGCCCCACTAGGCCGGTTCCTGCTTGATGTTAAAGCTTCTGCGGCATATTAGACTGCCCCTGGAAATCCTGTCATATCCTGAGCCATATTGCGCGGCGACTTCATGTTTTATCCCTGACCAAATGTAGGCCTGCCGCTATCAGGGCAGTCTCGTCACGTCCAAAGTCTCTCTCATTCTCCGTTCCCACCCCCACAACCGAGTCATAAAAATCCTGTTTTCTGACCACTTTTACGGGTTATGTGTAAACGAGAGCGTGGATTGTAAAGCGTTTTGAGCCTGCTCTCCAGTCAAGGATAAGGATAAGTTAAGATTAGATCTTTGACGATGCAGCTTGTAGCATTTTTATTTCCTTTTATCAGACTCCTGTGAACACCCAATAGATATATTTATTTGGCATGACTCACGTTTTCGTGGTACTTTCGCTAATCCGTGGAGGGAAATGTTGATCTGTGTTCTGAGGCCTAAACTTTTGTTATTGATTCCTCACCCACTAACAAACTTATGACGAATCTGCCTTGAAATATCTACTCTGGCGTGCTGCTATTGCCAGTATAAACGGCAGATAGTTCCAGCAGCGGAGACATTCGCATCGTGACCAATGAAAACAATTCAGGTTCAAACATCTCATTCAAAACATACAAACGGAAAATATGCTATTGATTCAAAGTCGCACAACTGAACACTGACATCAAAACAAAAGACGTTACACGGTGTTCGCTTTGTCTGACAGCAATATTACTACTGACCCATCATGGCAACTCCAGAGTTTTTGCTCACCGCTGCTTCTCTGTAAACTATAGCACACAGCATGTGTCAAAAGGAGCGTGCTGTTGTGTTATGCAGACAATGAGTTGCAAGGGTTTGTGAGTGGTCTTTTCTTATCTGGAAAGTATTACCAGGGTAGCGGGGAAAGGTGGGAGATAATTGAGGTGGGAGGGATGGGGATGGTGAGCAGTTTGGATGCGTGCCGTGCAGCCCAGATTCTCCGGGGTTGAGGGGTGCGTGGGTAGGGTAGCACTTTTTCGGCAGGCGGACAAACAGGGCTAACCTGTACTCACAGATATACACTGTTCCCTGCCTCATTTCATTTTCCATTTTGAATTCTTTTCAAGTCGATGCGTTTAATCATTGTCTGGGCGAGGTGGGAGGTGAGTTGGGGCGGGCGCTTAAGGCTAGCTTGGCAAGACAGGACAGGCGGAGAGTAGGGGGTGGGGGAGACAGTTTGGGCAGTGACACTGAGATTCCCCACTCAAGCCGTCAGGGTGTCGGGGCTTGCTGTCTTCAAAATTCATGCTCGGTCGGCGATCCTGCTCCACGAGATAATGCGATAGCAGGAAAATTAGGATCGAGGGTATAAACCGGTTGGAAGGGGAGAGGGGAATGGCGGGGGCGGGTGTGTGTGTGTGTGTGTGTGTGGTGGAGGGAGGGGGAGGGGGGAGGAGGAGAAGCAAATCCAATCAGGATTATCCTGTTTTCAGCGAGGCCTTTCCAGTTGGGTAACATAATCGAAATTCTCAGTATCGGTGGCCGGCCAGCCTGATCTCAGTCTATCATCCCACATGTCACTGCTCAGCTAGGGGAGAGCTTGCTCAAAACAAGCACACACACACACACACACACACACACACAGAGAGAGAGAGAGAGAGAGAGAGAGAGGAGAGCAGCAGAAGACAGACAGACAGACAGACGGACAGAGAGAGAGAGAGAGAGAGAGAGAGAGAGAGAGAGAGAGAGAGAGCATATTTCGGTCGTCGTTTAACACAGAAACGCAACAGCCTTCTCATTTTTTGAAGTACGAAAATTGATTTTTTTTTTACTCAGTTCTACAGACAGACAGACAGACGGACAGAGAGAGAGAGAGAGAGAGAGAGAGAGGGCGCATATTTCGGTCGTCGTTTAACACATAAACGCAACAGCCTTCTCATTTTTTGAAGTACGAAAATTGATTTTTTTTTTTACTCAGTTCTACTCAAAATGTTTTCCAGTTGTGTTCATATACCAGAAGTAGTGTCTGTCAACGAAGTAGATACAGATGTCGTCATTTCGCATGAGCATGGTTGTCACAAACGAAATTGACAAGCATGGAGTCCACAAGTCCAGGCCAATCCATTTTTAATTTGTCAATGAATAAAGCAGACGCGCCATTTTCTAAGCACAACGTTGTCAACAAAAACAGACTAGGTGAGTTGATCGTGCTGTTTCTAAGTTTAAACGCGGCTGAAATAACTGTAGTTATTGTTGGCTGTAGGCAATGAACATATGGAATCATATAGGCGTTTTTGGTCATGTGTAATCGCTGAAGATTTGGTCGATTTTTCACAGAATTATAAAAGTGAAAGTCGGCAAATCAGGACTTGCGAGTTCATAAACTTTCTACACAGAATCTTCCTCAAGTCAAACATGATCTTGTCTGTATATATATTGTGCTTTTTTAGTGAAAGATTCAGGCAATCAAAAGATTCTTAACATTGTTCGAAACAGGCGCAAAGTTAGCATTATGATTTTGTCTACAAATTCGACCATGTTGATGAAAAGATGTTAAGAACTAGGCCTATATTTAATTCGGAATTTAGTCCCAAACCCCACATCCTCCTAGATGAGGGGCTTTTATAGTCCCAAGCCATCTGCATGAGATATGCAAAGTTCTACCAGTACTCGCAATTCAAGGTTGTCTGCTTAATGCAAGAATTTTTGACATTCTTATGACTTAGAAAAATATATGGACAATCCTCTGAGATGACCTCGCATCAGCAGCCAGAGAGCACATTCCGCACATGTCCAGTACCAAGTGGCACAATTGCAAAGCCGAGCCATTTTCAACCAGGAAAGTGTCAAAATGGGAATGCCACCAGGGAAACGGAAAAGTAGTGATTTAACTAGAAAATTCATGGACGAACACTTGACTGCGCTAAGTAAGTGAAGCACTGTTGACACTCCATCATCTAAGTCAGATGGAGCCCACACATCATGAACGTCAGTAACAAGGCCAACAAGACCTTATCCTTTCAATGGCAAAATTTAAAGATCAACAACAAGGGGCTGAACAATCAGGCATCATCATACACAAAAAAGATTCCTTGAGTATAACCACAGCAAATTAAAGGTAGCTGTCCAAGCCTGCGCGTCATTTGCTAGGTTTCCTCAGACTGTAAAATTTAAAAAAAAGAAGAAGACACCTTTCATTCCCTGACACATCCCAAAACAGGAGCGTGGAGTATTGTGCTCCTCATACAAGGTACGCTAGAAATAGAATGTATACACAAGCCATGTGATATACCTGACTTGCAAGGCAAAATGGCCATGCTAGATACATAGCTGTAATGTAAATGAGACATTTCAGAAGTTCAGTGATGACTCTTTTTGACTTTTATTCAAAGGATCAGGTGGTTGCTCAAAACAGTATCCAGAGAGGGTCCTGGAAAGCTGCTTTCCATGAGCAGATTATATTCTTATAAAGGTGTTTGTTTATGAGAAAGCTGAATTCTTCGATTTAGGAAGAGAGGGCAGACCTTGTTTTGTGAGTTTTATACGTAACCATGAATAGTTTCAGAGCCAGTAATGCACAAAATAAAACTTGTTTGATAAAGAAAAAGTGGTGACAGTTTGGCTTCTCCTCACAAAAGGCTTAGTTTTCCTGCTTCCCACTTTTGTTTTAGTTTAGTTTTTAATTTTTCTTGCTTCCATGTTTCAGTTTGGTATCTCTTCTGGTTCTTTGTGACATGTGTGCTGATCGAGTTAAATGAAATGCTGGTTTGATGGGGAAAAATTTACAGTATTGATTGTAACTGAGCACAGTAAGGAAGAGAAAGAAAGAACTGATCTGAAGTTAAAACCTATTTATGCTGGTGCTGGCGTAATATTGTATGTTTACTTCAGCTAGGAATAGTTCATCATTTCATGACTTGCCAACTCCTTAGTTCACAAGGAGGAGTAAGGTCTGGCCATGTGCTCTATATGGAATAGAACCTTGCACTTTTTTTTGTTGAGCTCTTAATATGAGGTCATCCTTGGGTCACACATGAGGGCGGTGTTGACTTTGGTACACTGCTTTCCTGAAAGTAAGATAACACTTAGATTCAAAGTTAACTGTAAAGTCACAAAATGGAGGCAGGATTTGATTTTGTACACTTTTTCCAGAAAAAAACACAAACCATTGAGGTTTAAATTCGAAGATAATTATAAAGCACAACATGGAGACTGTGTTGGACCCCTGTGTTGGATTCCTGTCCTGGATGAAGTTTGGGATTCAAGGCGATGGCTGTGCTTCTGGCAGCCAGTTAAATGATCATTCTGTTCTTCCATTGACCAAGTTGACCTGCACACTTTTTTGTGTGTGTTTGTTGGCATGGATGTATGAAGGTGAAATAATAACATATTATTATCTCTTGTTCCAAGGATAGAATTCTTCATCATGCTTGGAGACTGTGATCTGGAAATGAGTACAGTATTTGAGACATCTTGGCTGGAAGCCTGTGGCGGTCTCCTTAAGTGACTGAGAGAGAGAGAGAGAGAGAGAGAGAGAGAGAGAGAAGAGAGAGAGAGAGGAGAGAGAGAGAGAGATTTTATCAAATCAGCCAGTGGAAACATGACGATAATATTTTTTTTTTTTACATATACTTGACACATTTTTTCTGCTTATGCCTTGGTGAATGAACAGATTGTTCTATGTCATATTTCTCTCTGTTAGAGCTCAATTACACATTTGCAGAATACACTGTTATTGAATCTGACTTGTTACTGTACTACTGATAGTTAATTTTATCAACTGTTTCTTTACTTGGAAGGGGGAGGAGGGGGGGGGGGGGGGGGGGGGGGAGGGGCAGTAGAAACTGGAGGTGGGGATGGGATGGGGGGACAAGTATATTTCCTTATCTGCTTGTCCCAAGACAACTACAAATTACTTGGGAATTTCTAGTCCAGGATAGATTTGTCTAATCCATGCCATAAGAAAAGAAAAACCCACTCACTGACCCCCCACCCACCCCCTCACCCCCTCACCCCCCCCCCCCCCCCCCCCCCCCCCCCCCCCCCCCCCCCCCCCCCCCCCCCCCCCCCCGCTCCACACACACATCTGAAGTTTTTCCAAGGGCAGTGTATGTTAAGTTTTGATTAATCTGGACAGTGTGAAATTAAGTAACCAAGATTTTTGTAAAGTCAGTAATGAGGACAAAGAGAATTGTCACAAGGTTGTGCACAGCAGTCATAAATGTAAAGCCCAGTCCATGTCAACTGATCAAGCCAGTAGAATTAGTTTAAACTCCATCTCTTAAGTTTCAAGATATCACTTGGTTACAGTGTGCCAGAACAATCCTCAATGGTGGTTTTGTTTGTTTTGTTTGATTTTAAAATAAGTAGTAAAAACATTTTTTTCAAAACATCTTGACACTTTGTCTCATAGAATTTCAAAATGTCCTGTAGATTTTGCTTGAGTAGGATATATGCATCCTAAGCATTAGAATTTTCAGATAAAAGATCGAGTTCCAGCTTGTCTTCAATTTTATGGGTCAGTAAACAAGCTGCATTATATAGTCATCTGACTGAGCTTTTTGCTGAACTTGTAGACAGATGTAGGCACAGTGGTAACATCAGCCCAGGGTCGTACTTTAGTCTTGACTCGTACTCTGCTGCTGTGATTTGTATCACAGAAGATCTGGTCCAAACTATAGGTGTGGCAGATTGGCATTGGAAATAGCTGCTGTGCTGGAATGCTCTGATGTATGGACATCGGAGATGCTGCTGAATAGTGCTGTTGAAGCATAACCAGAGAACTGATAAAGAGAACACTGAAGCCTTGATTAGAATTTTGGCTTCTCTGCCATCTCACCTCTTGCTTTGTTTTGCAGTCATTTCTGCTGCTGTTTCCATTCTGTTACATCTTTTCTTGAGGCCAGTCTGTTGGGAGAAATTCCAGCAATTCATGACAAAATCTTTTGGCTCATAAGATTGATTTCTTCTTTTGCTTGCTTGAAGTTGTAGTACTAGTAGGGCGGTCATCTTTTCCTTGGCCTGCTTTCAAGGGGAATTGTCCAGGTCTTTGTTGGAAAAATCAACTGCACTGACTCATAGAGCTCTCATGATTTTTCCTCTTCATGCCAGGGAGACATGGCAGAACTGTTTTACTTTGTTCACAGCCTGTTTGGAGGTCTTGGTTTTTCCAAAATAAGCATTTTCACTCACCTTCTTATCAAGACTTTGCTGGAGAATTTATTGATTGCCTCTCCCCAGATGCGTTTTCAATTTCAGGCAAGATCCTAGCAGGCAAATGTTGAGAGGATTGAGATCCTGTTGTAGGACTCTAGGGTTGTGGCTGGCCTGCTGGAATTTTATTTTAACGGTGTCTTTTAGCTCCTTGGTCCTGAAGAATGCTTCAGACTTCATAATTTGGTGGTATGAGGACTGACCGTCCATCTTGGTGGCCGTAACAAAGTTTATTGCCTCTCTTTCCAGACTTCAGCCAAATTAATCCCAACTCTTACTCTCAGATCAGTTAGTGCTGTTTTGTGGCTGGAGAGCAGATTAGATTTCTTTTCACTTCACAGTTTTCTTTTTTTTTTCCTTCTCTATTTTGTTTCTTTTTTTTCCATTCAAATTTTAGGGAAAGGAACAATGCTGCCTAGATGATCTCTCTAAGATGTTACTGAGTCGAAAGAAAATCTGGATTTAGTCAGAATGTAGTGATAGTCATGTCTTCCATGGCAGTGATGATGTCTGGTTCTGTTAGACAGTGATGTGTGTCATCTGCTTGATGCCTTCATTTCTTTTTGGGGAAGAAGGAGATCTTGATAGACTGCGTCAACATTGGTTGTGTTGCCTGCCCCTGCGCTCATGTTCTTTCCTAATTTGACTTGGAGTATAGAACTAGTCCGTCTGAATTCCTCGTGATTTTGGTAAGTCTGGGACACTAACTTTTCCTGCTGAGTGAGGAGAAAGGTGCCATTAAGATGGTGGCCATTCGTCAGTCTTGTGGCATACCAACTTCCAACGATGGTGACCTTGATGGTGACCTCAGTTGTGAGGACGGTATATGTTTGTATTTTTTTTCCTGTGTATTAGTACTGTAATTTTGGCCCACTCCTGTGTCGGTGATGTGTGCTGGAAGCGGACCTTGATGAGGACTACGATTCAGGCCTTCTTTGATTTGACCTGAATCGCTGCCATCAAGGTCTGTCGTCCATGAGGTCTGGCAGAAACACATCCATGTGATGAAGGCTTCTCGGTCCTTGGTTTACAAAGATCTTTCATGGCTGATGCTCATTTTGGCTGGACTAGTGACTATTTTTTTTTACATGCTGAGCTTGGAGTCGGTGTGAACATGTGCATTTGAATGACATGGATTCGTGCTGGAAAATGGTTATGCCCTGCCAAGGACCTCCTGTCTGCATTCCAGAAGTCTCTAGAATCTGTTCCATTCTCCCATCCCCTCCGCCTTTCTCTGCGGTCGGTGCAGTCATGATTGATGGGGGGAAGGGGTGTTTGGAAGGGGGGGGGGGAGGGGGGGGAGATGGGGGGTATGTGGGAGGGTGGAAGGGGAGGGAAGTGAATGAAAATTATGAGAAAAAAAAAAGAAAACAGCTGGGGGTTGTGTGTCGAGAGGTGATGAAACAAAATTGTTTATTCAGGTATGGTCAGAAGATCACATCCGTGAAAAAGAAATGAAGCGAAAAGAACTCTTTTGATTTTTTTTTAGCCTAAATTGGAAAGATTCTCTTTGAAGGGCAGGTAGGCTGATTGATTGCTCTGCTTTTCAATGCAGATAAAAGATAAAAGGATAATAATAATTTGCAAATGACTACTACTACTGTACTGCTGCTACTACTATCACTCCTCTTCATAGTAGTAGTACCACTAGTACTAGTAGTAGTAGTAGTAAACACGTAACAACAGTCACTGTGATTGTCTTGTCACATGTCTGCTGGAATATGTTTGATGTGTGGAAATTGTTCTGAAAAAAGAAAGGAGTGGTGACTAGCATTGTGGTTGAGGATAATGTAGGCATACTTGCATTGTTGCAGAAACTGATCTGTCTCTGAAACTATGACATAGTAGGAATGATCAATCCAGTTCAAAGTGTTTAGTGAAGGAATCTTGAAACATAGTATTTTCTCATTAACTATTCCAACAACAGCCTCAGCACAAGTGAGGAAATGTTTCGGTCAAAAAACCCAGCCAGCCTTGGAAAAAAGACAAGGAAAAAATAGGTTTCACTCCCCCTGCCTTCCTCATGCCTCGCTCCTGCCCTTCTCCGTCTGTCTGTCCATCTGTCTGTCTTTTTGCCTTCTGTGCGCGCGTGTGTGTGTGTGTGTGTGTGTGTGTGTGTGTGTGTGTGTGTGTGTGTGTGTGTGTGGGTAGTGTGATGCGTGCGTGCGTGCTGTGGTGCTATGGGTGCGTGCGTGTGTCCGTGTGTGTGCGTGTGTCCGTGTGTGTGTGTGTGTCTGTGTGTGTGTGTATGCGTGTGCGTGTGTGTGTCTATCTCTCTTTCTCTCTCTCTGCTCTCTCTCTCACCTGCACAGACTTGACACACACATACCCACCCCCCCCCACCGCACACCCACACACACTACACACACCATGCACACACACACACACACACACACACACACACACACACACACACACATGCCACACACACACATGCCGCACACACACAACACACACACACACACACACACACACACACACACACACACACACACACACACACACACACACACACACCAAACAACAGACAGAGCACACACAGAGGATTGGGGGTGGTGTCGGGGCGAAAACTGAATATATGTGCTCACATACACTTGTTCACATTTCTTCTTCTCCAGTTTAGGTGAGCACTTTGGCATGTTGAAGATTATTTCACACATGAGGGGCAAAAAAGGAGACCCTCCACCCCAAAAAAAGAAAACAACACCCCCCATCCCCCAACACACACATGCGCACACACTCACACACACACACACACACACACACCACACACACACACACACACACACACACACACACAACACACACACAAAAGACCCTAAGACCAACAACTTACTGAAAAAGAAAGTGCTGCTACATGCGAGCTGCTGGCTGGCTATATTAGTGGAGTCCGGACACTGCCTATGTGATGGCCCTGAGCCATGGCCAGGCCCATGAAGTGCCGCATTCTACCAAATGTGAGAAAACAATATTTGGGAGGGGGGGGGGGGGGGGGGGGGGGGGGGGGGGGGGGGGGGGGGGGGGGGGAAAAGGTTGTGTTTAGATTTAATGTTTGAAAGACTCTACAGAGGATGCAGACACTGTCTCCTCTGGAGCATATTCCAGTTCACAACTGTATGAGGAAAAGAATTTTCAATCGTTCAGCAGATGGGTACATGATAGGATTGGGAGTTGGTATGGTGGGCTAATGTCTGCCTGGATCTGGGATGGAGAATACTGGCTAACAAGGGCAGACAGTTTATACGAAACTTGTGAAAGTTTTAGGGCGTGCCTTTTGTCTCCTGTTCAGCAGTGGCAGCCACTCTAAGCTGGACATAATGTCATCTACACCCAGCGGTTCTCCTGTATCTCTAGTACCCCTTCTCGTGGCTCCACACTGGACGTCCCCAAGCTCTTGATATGTCTGTGATTATGAGGGTCCAAACAGAGCAAGCATTCTCTAGTGCTGGTCTGGCAAATGGTTTGTAAGCCTGTCCTTACTCCTTTTGCCTTTATTTTCAGGTTCTTCTACTTCCTTTGTTGGTGATGGTGTGAATGTGGGGCTCCCAGGACACATCATCTGGCAGGGTTATGCCAAGATAGTTGGTGGAGGTGACCTCGTAAAGTGGTTTGCCATGAAGAATGTATTTTCAATATTACATAGAGTTCGTGCACTCTTGCAAGCATGCATCAGTGGCACACATGTATGCATGGGGCATGCACACACACACATGTGCGCACATGCACGCACGCATGCACATATGCACGCATGCACGCACAGAGAAAGAGAGAGAGAGAGGAAACATGAACTTGAATTTGGTCGCATATTTCTGTTCACCTGCACATTCTGGGCACCAAAATCGAAGTTGAATCAGAAAGGTTGTAGAGTCCATCAGGACCATTTGCTCCTCATAATGATACTTAAATAGGGCTAATCAGAATAATGCGTGAAGAAAGTATGATGTAAGGCACAACTGGAAAATTCATTTTTATGCTCTTTTTCGAATTTAACTCAAATTACAGAAAAAGGTGTTCAGTGCATGCAGCCATGATGCATTCCATACATATTCTAACGGGTTTGCTTGCAAGTTCAGCACTGAATATGAGTTCATGGTGTAAACGGGGTGAGGTATTCTGGCATCATGACCGAGCATGTGCCAAGTCCTTCTTCTGTGGTCAGTTTTAATTGGCTGCATCAGATCTTCAACCCTGTCACCACTATGAATCGCCACAGTCTTCTTAAGTCTTGACAGCTGTCCCAAAGTGCATCTACGTTCTGTGCTCTCTGGCCAGATTTGAGCCGTAGAACATGGGCCCTGGACAGTGCTGGAGGGTGGTTCTGGGGTCTGAGACCCCGCGCTGCATGGACATACATCAGTGTGGGCAATCTAATTCGGCTGAGGTGCTCACAGTCGGCAGTGGCCATTCTCTCAGTTGAAGTGTGTGCTGTTGTGTAAATGTCCCTGCTTTCTTGCATCCATAGCTGTGCTCCTTCCATTTCCCATAAGGTCTTACATGAGGGATGGTTTGTGGTAAGGATAGTGACAGCTTAGCATAGCAGGAGTTGATGGCATAAATGCTTGGGCCAGAGAGTTTCCTCTCGAATCCAGATGAAAAGTTTTGGGTTGGGGGGGGCATAAACACACCATGAAATCCCGTTCAGTGTGTGTGTGTGTGGGGGTGGGGTGTGTGTGTGTGTGTGGTGTGTGTGTGTGGTGTGTGTGTGTGTGTGTGGGATGTGTGTGTGTGTGAGGAGAGAGAGAGAGAGGAGAGAGGGAAGAAAAGAGAGTGACAGAGAGAGAGAGAGAGCATGTGTGTGTGCGTGCTTGTGCATAACCTTTTATGGCTGCTGTTGGGAAAAGATGTTACCATATGTCATTGTGTTTGCCTATTTTGTGATGAATGGCTAGCATTTCCATGAGTTTGGAGGTATATTTACTTTATTCAGGTGTTCAGAGCAGGACTGTTTATTCCTAATGTTGCTGTCACAAGCAGCATTTAAATGCCATTTATGGCGGTGGTAAAGGTTTGGGCTATCATGAGCATGTATGGTATTACTGATCACTGTCCTGCTGAATTTTTTTTATGAAGTCATATTTAGTTAATTGTGATTCATCTCTCCCTTTACCACACCCACTTGGAGTCCAACTAAGGGGCCAGGGCCAAGAAAACCAAATGTCTTGACCCCCTCCCCTTCCAGGCTTCGGTGAGAGACATAGACAAGCAGAAACTACCCCCCCCAAAATGAAGAGGGAAGGCGTATCCCCTATTTCACGGGGAAATTAGAAACAGACAGTGATTCTGACAGTGAGGTAAGACAGAGAAGGTTCCTGGGCTTCTGGCTCGTTGGTGGAAGGGGGCAGAACAGAGCAGGAAAAGACACCCTTTCATGCTCTGAGCCCTTTTGCTGTCCAAATGGGCTTTTCATGGTATAGAGGTGAACATAGCGTCCATAAAACGGTTGAGGAATGGTCATTTCTTTTCAATGTCGAACACTGAAAGCAATCGAACAGATGCAGAAGGCCAAAAAAGCTTGTGGATAGGGAGATCAGGGTGACTCCCCATAAGCATTAAATTCATAATGGTGTGATTAGATGCAGAGATCTGGCGCGGGGGTTTCTGAGGCGGAAATAAAAAACGGAGGCTGGCGTCCCAGGGTGTGACGGAGGTGCGGCAGGGGTGACGGTAAGAAGGGTTCAGTGAGACGTGGCCACACAACCCTAATATTGACTTCTGCAACCTGTGCTGCCTCGGTTTCATCAAGGGTTGGTTACCTAAATGTCATGTTCAGCTCTATGTGCCGTCCCCATTGAGTGCTTCGGGTCCAGAAGTTTTGCTCTTGTCAGGGACGCGTTCAGGGCAAGTGGTAATGCGGTGTTTTGGATTGCTATGGCACCATGCTGGGCGTCGTCAAGATCGGCACATTGTGCTACTGCGGTGGCGTCCATCCCTTCCTCTTCATGAAACTGTACTCTGTGGATATGGATATCAGCAATTCATAGTACTAATGACTGATAAGAATATTTCCTTTTTTGAAGCCAGCAAGCAGGTTCGTGGGCAGTAGACGCCCCCGGACAGCTCTTCCTTTGCTTCGGCTGTACGGAAAGTTCCCAGTTTCCACTGATAAGTCTGCTGTCAGACTAGATGACTTTTCGTTTCGAAGACCTGCAAGTCCGTACTGTCAACTTGCGTGGAGCAGTCCACACCTCTATCCCAAAATGATTGCCCCTGGTGGAGGCAAAAATCCGCCACACCTCAGACTGCCCCAGCACAGTCTAATACATCTGCTGCTGCTGGGCGATTAATAAAACAAGCAGTTCCCCATCGTACTCCTCTGTCCAGTGCCCGTGCGGGCATGGGATTGGGAAAAAAGGGGGGGAATGTTAAACCCAGTGTGGAGTTGGTGGAGATAGGAAAAACCCTCCTCCATTCTCCAAATCCAGACCTCCACCTTCTCAATACTCCAGGCCTTTGTCACCTGCTGGCCAAAGTTGCCAGCAGGTCCAAGACCTACACCAGTCAGTGAAACTACATATTAAATTCACTCATTGGCGACAGATGTCGATGAGGAGATGACCTGGATCTCTCTCTTTTCGCCTCTGCCACCATGGATAGTACAATATTTCTTTGGAATATCCTTGGATTAAATTCCAACTTTGAGGGCTGCAGATTCTGTGTCAGTCTATTAAAACCTCGTCGTGGCTCTTTCTGGAAACTCAAATTCAAAGCCAGTGGACCTTTACTCATTCTGGACTTATTATTCTTTCAATACCCTGCACAACCATCCATGTGGGACTGTCGCGGCGGTGTTGCCCTTCTCCTACACAAAAACTTTGTTGTATATAGTCATGTCGCTCTGTGTCTACCTCGCTTCTGGCTGTAGCTGCGAGAGTCACTCTCCACAAGACTGTGACCATCTGTTCTCTTTATCTACCTCCTTCAGTCCCGGTTTGTCGTCAGGACCTTGTAAGTCTGTATAGGAGGAACGTCTCGACCTTTTTTGCTGTTGGTTGTACTTTTAACGGTTCACAATCCTCTTTGGGGTAGTGCCGGTAAGACACCAGAGGTCTGCTGATTGGGATGTCTTCGACTTGGATTTGTGTTGTCGAACAGGACGGATCTGCAACTTACCTTCACTCTTCAAGGTTCACTTTCGTGTTTGATTTGTCGGTTTGTGTCCCGGAGGGGTCCTGGGACTATGAGGTGGTCTGTCCATGACGATCTGCACGCAAATTTAGTGTCCTTTTCCCTGGCTTATTCAACCTGTATTACTGAACTACGTCTCTGTCTCTCAACATCTCAATTATAAAAAAGCAAACTGGGATCTTTTGCAAGCCACTATTTCAAAAGAAATTCACAGGACAACTGATTTTTTCTGAGTCAGACCCAGCAGAATTCTGACTTACAACTATGATAAATGTGCTAAAGCCTGTATTCCAGTGTCTTCCGATAATAATTCAAATGCCCAAAACTCCCTGGTTCGATTCGAATGCCAAACAAGTTTACAAAGTTAGTAAACGGGCTCAGCGTCAGGAATAACAACGGACATTCGGGGTCCCAACGCTCGAGCCATCAGAAAACTCAGTGCTAAATCAAGACAACTTTTAAAATCAGGTAATCGTTCGGTCCTGGAGACGCTTCTGCTCCAGGCTGACATCAAAAAACTTCTAAGAAAAAGTGCTTGGATCATCATTAAGAAATCAAGGGAAGAACACCTTGTTCCCACTGTTGTAACCTTATCAAGTTTTCGGTTTCTTTAATAACAGAAAAGAAAGCAGTTGCTAATCTGCTTGCTTAAAACCATTGAAAGAATTCTCTCTTCTAATACAATCAGTCACTTTTGTCAAACACAAAGCCTAAAGAAAATTCTCCTGCAACTTTTCATCCGACATACATGGAAGACTACAATCTTCCTTTTACATTTAACGAAGCTGAAATCTCCTTACTCTCTTGCAGCGATTCCCTCTCAGGTATAGATGACATACTTTATCAACTTTTGAACATCTTCCGCAAGAAGTCTGACATCCTGTTACAGGTATACACAACGTGTGGACTACAGGTTTGCTTTCCACCTCTTGGCGGTCAGCCCTCATTATTCCATCCCAAACCTGGAAAAGATTCTTTCTAATCCATCTATCTACCGTTCCCATAGCTTTGACCGCTGTGTCTGTTAAATTGATGGGAAAAAATGGTTAATGCTAGGCTCATGTGGAAACTCGAAAACCGATGGCTTTTGGCCGAAAAGATCAGTGTGTTTCCGCAAACATCGAGTACAAGTTGTCCATTTGATCGTCTGGATTTACACTTTGGTACGCTTTTTTAACACAGTCATATGCAGTAGCAATTTTCTTGACGTGGAGAAGGCCCTACGATACCACCTGGAGTCAGGGGATTCTTCTGATTCTTCCACGATCTGGGTTTTCGAGGTCATCTTCAGTTTTTTATTCAAATTTTTTGCAGAACGACAGGTTTCAGGGTCCGGGTGGCACCACTCTCTCTGATGTCCACGGAAGGAGTTGGGTGTTCACAGGGGAGCATACTATCCTCCTGCCCTCTTTAGTATTCAAGATCTAACAACATTGTGAAATCAGTTCAGCAGGGTTCAGGAATGCTCATTGTTTGTGGATGATTTTGATGTCTACGCAACTGGAAGCCTGTACCGAGGGTCAGCGCAGGGCTCCAGCTTTGGTAGATAATACCATCGGTGGGCGGATATGAAAACGGTTTCCTTTCTGCTACAAAAACCCAGTGTATTCATTTCATAATTTTCCGTCAGTTTTTTTCCTTGATCTCGAACTTCATGTAGGGAAATCTCCCTTTCCAGCTGTTTAAAGAGGCCTAAATTTTGGGTGTCATTTTTGACCAAAAACTTAACTTTCTCTGCCATATTAAAAACCTTCAAAACTGCTTGCAAATGGCACTGAATTTCTGCGGGTCGTAGCACACACCGATGGGGCGTGATTAAGAACTTTGGTT
>CM031597.1:130046199-130108699 GCA_018398815.1 Conus ventricosus | reverse complement strand
TTTTACTGAGGTGTGTGTGTGTGTGTGTGTGTGTGTGTGTGTGTGTGTGTGTGTGTGTGTGTGTGTGTGTCTCCGTCCGTCCCTGAGTGAGTGCATGTGTGTATGTGAGAGAAGCTTGCACAGTGCTTAGAGAGAGGGTGTGGAATCATTGTGGGGTGCAAAAGGGAGATAAATCATTGGTTTTATGTTCACAACTGTCTGAAGAGATTACTTTTAAAGTTTCCTGCAATGCTATGAGTTAGACAAGTATGTGTAGTGTTAGCTAATTTTGTTGTTATTGTTTGTGCAGAGAGAAGAAGATATGGAGGAAGCACAGAGGAATGGGCGTCAGCTGCGCACAATAGGCACAGGGCCTGCGTCCACTGCAGACTCCATTAGTGGTGAAGATGCTGTTCAACGCAGGATTCAGCAGCAGAAAGAAGAGGATGACCGACTGTTGTTGGGTAAGGTAGCTAGCTATGAAGTTGTCTGCTGGACATTTATCTTCATGCAAACAGCCTGCAGATGGGTTCCGTTGCAACTTAGCACAGTGTCACTTTATCTTCATGCAAACAGCCTGCAGATGGGTTCCATTGCAACTTAGCACAGTGTCACGTTTATCTTCATGCAAACAGCCTGCAGATGGGTTCCATTGCAACTTAGCACAGTGTCACAGTTTCTTTGATTTGAAAAGGTGATCACAGCACCAATATCACTTTGGGCACAGTCGGACACACTTACGTTTTCGGATATGCTTCGGTGACAAATTTTCCCATAACTATCCCATAATAATTTCACATTTTCACTCTTAAAGAAATGGACATAAAAGCCATTCTGATGACTTGTGTCATCCAGGCTTGTTGACTGAAGTCATTGCTGTGAATATTGATGCATTAAAACCATTGTGACTGGTATGTCACATATTGACAGTATCAGCCAGGGATGATTACTAAAGTCCTTGCTATGAATATTGATCAGGACAGTTCACAGACAAGGGTCTTTGGCTCAAAGAACAAATGGAAGAGGAGCATCAAGGATTGAGTTTTGGTTATTGGGCAGACAGCGGATTGATGAGTGTGAGGCTGGTATGTTGGTCACAGCCAATACTCCGACACACATCATGTCTGTGTCTAATCATTCTCTTATCCACGGTCGCCTGTTTTTCTACATTTCCCTCTTGGGTTTGGTTTTACCGAGATAGTAATTTTGTGAACTCCCCTCACCTATCCCCCTTTTTGCAAATGCATGTTTCAGAGGATAATGACATACAGGTGAAAGTCATAACATGAGAACAAATGTTGAAGTACTGAGCTTCCAGATGAAAACATAACAAACATTGAAGTGACTAGTCTTGACTTATTGTCGTCTTCAGGTAGGACAACTACAAAGAAACAGACAAGGGAAATAAAGATGTATTGGGGAAAAACAAATGCACAAATGCATTTGAGTCATTTTCATAGAAACTAAAGATTTGTTCACATGCTCTTTTTTTGCTTGTAGTTGCCCTGCCTGCAGAAGACTAGTCGGTGGAGGCTCATTATTTAATGTCTGTTATAATGTCTGGCGGCTCATTACTTCAACATTTGTTTTAATCTTTTAGAGCTGTTTATTTTGATGCACAAGTGGTTGTTTTGTATGTGTAGTAAATGAAGGGATGCCTTTCAGAATAGCTTATTATAAGGGATGCATTACTATGAGCAGATAAACACTAAGACTCAATGAGCATGAGGAATGTTGATAATGAAGAACTGTATTTCAGATACTTAGAAGATTTTAGAACAGAAAAAAAAGACAAAGCCAGAACAAAAATCTACAACGTTTCGGTCATAGACCGTCTTCAGGACTTATGATGTAAAAAGAAAAACAAATAAATAGGTATAGGCAATGACGTATGAAAACATATACATAAACGGACGATTACATGTTTAAAGGTGTGTGGCTCAGAGGTCTGCAACACACACACACACACACACACACACACACACACACACCACACACACACACACACACACACACACACACAACACACACACACACACACACACACACACACACACACACACATGCACGCACACCTTTAAGCACGTAATCGTCCGTTTAAGTATATGTTTTCAAACATCATTGCCTATATGTATTTATTTGTTTTTCTTTTTATGTCACAAGTCCTTAAGACGGTCTATAACCGAAAGGTTTTAGATTTTTGTTCTGTTATTGTTCTTTTTCCCTATTTTAAAATCTTTTAATTATCCTCAAAGACATTTTGCATTGTTTACAGAAGATCTGCAGTCAAAAATCTGTTTTATTTTGTATTTCAGATGCTGGAATTGAAGCGGACGACATGGGGGAAGAGGAAAAGAGACAGATTCTGGTAAGGGCAGCACTTTTATTATTATATATATATTGTAATAATAATAATAATGATAATAAGGGCATCACTTCTCAGTCCTTCATTAATCATAATCAGTCAGTCATTCTCCTTTTTTTAGTTTTTACTTAAGCAAAAACAAGAAGAGTTAAAAAGAACATTTACATAACCAGCCTGAGCGTAACTGTCCACAAGACCCTAAACTTTTTTTTCTCTCACAAATTTCTGCTGGTAATATATAAAGGGCATTTGTCACAGAATGATTGTGCACAAGAATGTTTCAGTAAAAAAAGGAAAATATAAAGTTTTCCTTTCAATATGAACACTGTGAGAATAGTGTTCACAAGTTGATAACTATCTATGAAGTTATATTTGTTCATAGAAATACTTTTTCAACACTTTGTATTTTTCATGTCGAGTTTCCACGCACACACACACACACACAAAAACAACCTACCAGAATGTGCACTAGAGAAGTAATCTTTCAGCCTGTGCTATCTATTAGTGTCACTTTCATTTTCATTTGTAACTGACTTGCTCACAGAAGTCAAAACAAACAAGCAAACAGAGAAAAACCTTGCTACCAGCCTTACTTTTCTCCTTTGTTACAGTATACACACCATTTCCTTAGCAGCCATATTTTGTTACAGTATACACACCATTTCCTTAGCCATATTTTGTTACAGTATACACACCATTTCCTTAGCCATATTTTGTTACAGTATACACACCATTTCCTTAGCCATATTTTGTTACAGTATACACACCATTTCCTTAGCCATATTTTGTTACAGTATACACACCATTTCCTTAGCCATATTTTGTTACAGTATACACACCATTTCCTTAGCCATATTTTGTTACAGTATACACACCATTTCCTTAGCCATACTGATATTATGTTAAAACCGGCTTCTGTACGAGTCAAACAATTGTACATAGGGAAAAGAAGATGGGATATGTCATGTTTCCACTCTATGGTCTATAAGAATTTTACTTGGGGAAAAGAAGGCCCGTTGCCACTCAAAGGTCTGCAATAATTTTACCAGGGGAAAAGAATACTGTACATGTTTCCACTCTAAGGTCTACAATAACTTTTACCCAGGAAAAAGAAGACACATGTTTACACTCCAAGGTCTATAGTAATTTTACCCTGGGAAAAGGAGACCTGTTTCCACACTAAGAAGACCTATTTCTACTCTAAAGTCAAAGTAATTTTACTCAGAAAAAAGAAGACCTGTTTCCACTATAATGTCTACCATCATTTTAGGGAAAAGAAGACCTGTTTCCACTCTATTGTTTATAATGATTTTACCCTAGGAAAAGAAGACACAACATGTTTCTGCTCTAATCTTACCCATGGAAAAGAAGACACTATGGTTCTACTGAAAGGTCTACAGTAATTTTACTCAGGAAAAAGAAGACCTGCCCCCACCAAGGTTTGCTACAATTTTACTAAGGGAAAGGAAGACAGGCTACTACAAGTTCCCCGTAAGCTTTGTAACAACTTCACCACTGGAAAAGAAGACAGGATGCCACATGCTCTCCTTAAAAGTTTATAAAAATTTTACTAAAGGAAGGGAAGACAGAATACTGCACATTTCCTTTTGAGCTTTATAACAGTTTTACCAAGGGAAGAGACAACAGAACATTACATGTTCCCCTCCAAGAGTTTTACCAAGGGAAAAGAAGACAGGACATGCTTCCATCTCCAAGTCTACTCGAATGCTACCCATGCCTTAGAAGACAAGATATTAATTCATCCCGTATAGTCTTTAAAAAGCAGCAAAACAGCAAAGAAGGATAAGTAGACTAAAACATTTCTTAGCTTTCTTCATTGTGTTCCATACGGAAAGGGAGGAAATGTCTAGCGAAGTTAAAGTTAATAAAATGTCTGTTCGTGTGAAGAAAAAAGGACTAAGGTAAAGACCCATATTCTGGACTGCATCATGAGGTGTGCAGTTCTTGGGAGGAAAAAGTACAGAAAGAACTAGCAGTGTGTTATGTGTGTGTGTGTGTGTGTGTGTGTGTGTGTGTGTGTGTGTGTGTGTGTTTGTGTGTGCGTGTGCATGTGAATGTTTATTTGTAGTTTTCCTGCCCCCACCATGTCAGGCACAGTGTGTGTTTTCAGGAGGCATTGCGGCAATCGTTACCAGCCCCAAGGAAACCTTCCCCTCATGCTTCCCACCAGGCCCCCTTTGTCTGACGAAGACAACACCCGAGAAGAAGACGGCCCCAAATCGGCAGAAGAACCACCTCCTCCACAACAGTCCGTAGCAGATGAGGACAACCGGGAGGAGATGATGGAAGTACAGGAGGGTCCCCCACCTCCTGCACAGTCCCTGGAAGATCGGGCCAACAGTCAAGAGAGGATGGAATTAGAGGAAGAGATGGCGTCTCCGGTTCAGTCGCTCGAGGTGTCACCTTTGAGGTATGACAGTGAAGAAGAAGAGGGGGGCCAGGAGTGTGACTCCACCACCGTCACAGCGCCAGCATCTGATGACCGGGCCACAGCTGCAGGACTCTCAGATCCCAGGAGGGAGACAGGGTTAGCCCAGGAGGTGGAGGAGTGTGACCAGGTGGCAGGAGGGGATCCGTCGGACAGTGACAGTGCGTCGGACCTGGACACAGACTTGTTGACCAGGTCCAGGAAGAAGCTGGGTGGTCAGCAATGTCCAGACATGAGGCTCAGCTCCCTGCAGAAAGAGCAAGGCCAGAGCAGGTTTAAAGAGCTCTTCAACAGAACGGTCAGTGCCAGGAGAGTAGCATAGAGAGGCAAGGAAGCAAGAGAGAGAGAGAGGAGAGAGAGAGAGAGAACTGAACTCTGAAATTTTTAATTGGAAGGCCACTGACCTGTATACAATGGGTACATGTTTGCTGAGTATAAAATAAAAAATGAGTACGGGTCATCAACAAAAGGGAGTAACTTGTTTTCAGAAACACATATGCAAACAATTGCAAGGGGAAATACTTCAAGGAAACAAACCAAGATAAACAAAAATTATTTTCGCTTGCATTTGAAACTAATCACAACACGTATTCATATATCTATTTTCTGTTCATAAGTTAATGTCTAGTTTTCAGTGCATAAAAAATATACATTGCCAAATTTGTAAGAATCAACATGTTTCCAGATTGCATCAAATAAGCTAAACAATCGCCATTTGGATAGGAATACAATCTTGATAAATATTTTTCTTGCAGACATGAGTACTTTAGACATTCCAACAAGAAATTTGTTTTCAATTTTATTCTAAATGGACATGTTTTTTCGTTGTTCGTCATATCTGTTATTAATTCTTAAATTGCATAATCCCAAATTAAATCTCGAAAGAGCATACCAGAATTTACTAATTGTGATAACTGACAAATATTTTTCTGTGTGAAATGTAGATTTGAATGATCTGTATGTTGAAAAACGATCGCTCTGAGAAATTTTTGCCTTCCAATCTTGCATATAGCAATCCAATATTTGTTGTTTTAGTTCCTTGAAGAACATAACTTCATGTAACAAAATTGAGACCTTGCACAAAGTTGCAGTTAGTCATCATACCACAACAGCAGTGTTAAGTCATACCTACGAGTTCTGGCAAAGAAAGTCAGGAGAACTTGAACGAACTGAAGAGTGTAATAAGTTCAGAGTTATGCATGGTATTCATTAAGTTATTAGAATTATAAGCTTTTGGATTGTTTTGAAAGTATTAAACTGTTAGAAATGCTCAATTAAACATAACGAAATTGATTACCTATTTCGCCCAAGTTAACAGAGAAGCTAAGTGTAGGTCCCTTATCTTATATAAGTCTAATTGTGAACAGATAGTTTAGCTGAATGGAAATTTATGACTGGGAAGTTCGAAATGTTTCCATTTTACATCAAATTTTACATCAAAGGTCGTATTCAAATTAAATGATTTGCATATGCCCATCAGAGAACAAATATATCATATGTGTATAGCGCAGCATTCTGAAAAGTTTCATTCATGATAAATGACTTGATGAAAAATACTCTGAGGCTGCTTGTGTATTAAGAGAAGAACAGACACACCAAATCTGTTTCTTTCAGATGCATTTATATATTGTTATTAATGTCTTGGTGTATGCAAGAGTGGTTCTGTCTATTCTGTCTTGGTGTGTGCAGAAGTTGTCCTGTCTGTTCTATGTTGGTGTGTGCAGAAGTTGTCCTGTCTATTCTATGTTGGTGTGTGCAGAAGTTGTCCTGTCTATTCTGTCTTGGTGTGCGCGGAAGTTGTCCTGTCTATTCTGTCTTGGTGTGTGCAGAAGTTGTCCTGTCTATTCTATCTTGGTGTGTGCAGAAGTTGTCCTGTCTATTCTGTCTTGGTGTGTGCAGAAGTTGTCCTGTCTACTCTGTCTTGGTGTGTGCAGAAGTTGTCCTGTCTACTCTGTCTTGGTGTGTGCAGAAGTTGTCCTGTCTTGGTGTGTGCAGAAGTTGTCCTGTCTGTTCTGTCTTGATGTGTGTAGTTGTCCTGTCTGTTCTGTGTTTGTGTGTGCAGAAGTTGTCCTGTATTCTGTGTTGGTGTGTGCAGAAGTTGTCCTGTCTATTCTGTGTTGGTGTGTGCAGTTGTCTTGTCTATTCTGTGTTGGTGTGTGCAGAAGTTGTCCTGTCTATTCTGTCTTGGTGTGTGCAGAAATTGTCCTGTCTGTTCTGTCTTGGTATGGGCAAGAAGTTGTCCTATCTTTTCTGTCTTGATGTATGCAGAAGTCGTCCTGTCTACTCTGTCCTGGTGTGGGGCAGAAGGCATCTTGTCAATTCTATCTTGGTGTGTGCAGAAGTTGTCCTGTCTATTCTGTCTTGGTGTGTCTATTCTGTCTTGGTGTGGGCAGAAATTGTCTTGTCTAATCTGTCTTGGGGTATGAAGCAGTTTTCCTGTCCATACTGTGTGTGTATGCGGCAGTTGTCCTGCCTCTTCTGTCTTGTGCGCAGTTGACCTGTGAATCGTGTCTTGGTGTTTGTAGAGGCTGTCACAGAGTCAGGGCTGGGAGCCCTCTCAGTCTGCTGGGGAGGACGGCCAATCTGGCAACAGAAGTGTGCACAGCTCGCAAGACCTGTTCCAGGAACACTCCCCAAATGAGGTTAGCAGGATGGATGGTATGGATGCGTGTGAGAGTCAGTCTCTGTGCGAGACCCGCATCAGGCAGCACAAAAAGATGCAAAGGAGAACTATGATTGTGGCTGCAGCCTGTGACCTAGCAGGACTGGACTGTTTCCTTGAGCCCATTTCTTTATTAGCCACTGAATTCAGGGCTCATACATTTCCTTGAAAGTTCTTGAATTTTTTTAGGATCCCTTTTTAAGGACTAGAGAAGTCTTGAAATTTGGACTTTAATGCTTATGAATAGCTCAGAATGCTTTAAACTTAAAGTGATTGAAAATGAAGATTTTGATGGAGCAGCTTATATTTGGGTTGGAAAATTATGTATATATGGATTTAGTAAAAAACATGCAGCTAGATATGTGGGCTAGCCGATGGCGCTTATTTTTGTAGACCTGTTAATTGCAGAGGAGATTAACAGGTAATTTAAGGAGCTGTTTGTTCCTGGTGAGCATTGACTGTGTATGGAGCTGTTTGTTCCAGGGAAGTTTTGACTGTGTATGGAGCTGTTTGTTCAGGGAAGTATTGACTGTGTATGGAGCTGTTTGTTCCAGGGAAGTATTGACTGTGTATGGAGCTGTTTGTTCAGGGAAGTATTGACTGTGTATGGAGCTGTTTGTTCCAGGGAAGTATTGACTGTGTATGGAGCTGTTTGTTCCAGGGAAGTATTGACTGTGTATGGAGCTGTTTGTTCCAGGGAAGTATTGACTGTGTATGGAGCTGTTTGTTCCAGGGAAGTATTGACTGTGTATGGAGCTGTTTGTTCCTGGTGAGCATTGACTGTGTGTGGAGCTGTTTGTTCCTGGTGAGCATTGACTGTGTATGGAGCTGTTTGTTCCAGGGAAGTATTGACTGTGTATGGAGCTGTTTGTTCCAGGAACATGGTAGCAGTACACAGCCAGACCACAGCAGTACGGATGCAGCGTCCAGGACACAAGCCTCACATAGCGCATCACCAGCAATGCACGTGACAAGGAGCACCCCCTCCCCCCCTCTCCCCCACAGGAAAAGCGGTCATCCCCAGGTGACAGAGAGGACGGCGTTGAAGAGAAGGAGAGGGAGTGTTTGGAGGATGCAGAGACCCTGCCCCCGAGGACTTTGAGGTGGAGGAGGAGGAGGTGGAGCATCAGGGGCCATGTGGTGACAAGGAGGCGGACAGTGGTCGTCGCAGTCCTGTCTACCCGTGAGTGGCTTTGCCTCATCACATGGCGTGGATGGGGGGAGGGGGGATGGGGGGGGGGGGGGGGGGAGAAGGGGAAGGATCAGGGGCAGGACATTGACAAGTAGGTGGACAGTGATGGGAGCTGTCCTGGCTAACATGTGAGTGGTGTGTCTCATCATGTGGAGAGGAGTGGGGAAGGGTCAGGGGCTGTACATTTCCAAGTAGGCGGACAGTGGTCATTGCAGTCCTGTCTACCTGTGAGTGTTTGTCTCATCACGTGGGGAGGAGAGGGGGGAGGAGGAAGGGGACAGATCAGGGGCAGTACATTGACCAGTAGGTGGACAGTGACCAGAGCTGTTCAGGCTACGAATGATTGGTTTGTCTCATTATGTAGAGTGGGGAGAGGGGAGGGAAAGGATCAGGGACCATGGGGTGATGAAGAGGTGGACAGTGGTCATAGTAGTCCTGTCTGCCTGTGTGTGATTTGTCTGATCATGTGTGTGTGTGTGTGTGTGTGTGTGTGTGTGTGTTAAGCATTAGGGGCCATATGGTGACAAGAAGACAGACAGTGGTCGTCTGGGCCCATTTATGGTCTGCCTCCACCTGTGAGGTGGAGGATGGAGGGGAAGGAAGGATCAGGGGCTGTGTGGTGTGGGATGACAAGGAGAAAGACAGTTGTTGTAAGAGAGAGAGAGAGAGAGTTATGGAGATAGAGAAAAAGAGAAATTAAAAAGGTCACGCAGTGTTTACATGGAAAAAAAAAAGAGTATACAAAGAGACAGAGAGATGAGGAGAATGGTTTAATGGACACTGGAGAGTGTAAAGAGATGCTGATAAATGAGGAAGGTGATAACAGGGATGCAGAAGAGAGCGTCAAGACATGCAAAAAAAATGAGGAGGAGGATATGAAGGATAAATTTTATGAAAAAGAGATTGTAAGATAAGATAAGATAATGTTGCTTATAGCCCAGCCGACCGCAGAGGGCCACATCAGGGCTGAAAGAGATTGTAAAGAGATGCAGATGAGGAGATGACATGGTGTATATAAGGAAGCATGTAAAGAGATGCAGACGAGGAGATGACAGGATGAACATAGGAAAGCATGTAAAGAGATGAAAGTAATGAGATGACATGATGGATATAGGGAAGCATGTAAAGAGATGAAGGTAATGAGATGACATGATGGATATAGGGAAGCATGTAAAGAGATGCAGACAAGGAGATGACATGATGGATATAAGGAAGCATGTAAAGAGATGCAGACAAGGAGATGACATGATGAATATAGGGAAGCATGTAAAGAGATGCAGACAAGGAGATGACATGATGGATGTAGGGAAGCATGTAAAGAGATGCAGACAAGGAGATGACATGATGGATATAGGGAAGCATGTAAAGAGATGCAGACAAGGAGATGACATGATGGATGTAGGGAAGCATGTAAAGAGATGCAGACAAGGAGATGCCATGATGGATATAGGAAAGCATGTAAAGAGATGCAGACAAGGAGATGCCATGATGGATGTAGGGAAGCATGTAAAGAGATGCAGACAAGGAGATGACATGATGGATGTAGGAAGCATGTAAAGAGATGCAGATGAGGAGATGACATGATGGATTAGGGAAGCATGTAAAGACATGCAGACAAGGAGATGCCATGATGGATATAGGAAAGCATGTAAAGAGATGCAGATGAGATGACATGATGGATATAGGAAAGCGTGTAAAGAGATGCAGATGAGATGACATGATGGATATAGGGAAGCATGTAAAGAGATGCAGGTGAGATGACATGATGGATATAGGAAAGCATGTAGAGAGATGCAGATGAGATGACATGATGGATGTAGGAAAGCATGTAAAGAGATGCAGACAAGGAGATGCCATGATGCATATAGGGAAGCATGTAAAGACATGCAGACAAGGAGATGACATGATGGATATAAGGAAGCATGTAAAGAGATGCAGACAAGGAGATGACATGATGGATATAGGGAAGCATGTAAAGAGATGCAGACAAGGAGATGACATGATGGATATAGAGAAGCATGTAAAGAGATGCAGACAAGGAGATGACATGATGGATATAAGGAAGCATGTAAAGAGATGCAGACAAGGAGATGGCATGATGAATATAGGGAAGCATGTAAAGAGATGCAGACAAGGAGATGACATGATGGATATAGGGAAGCATGTAAAGAGATGCAGACAAGGAGATGACATGATGGATATAAGGAAGCATGTAAAGAGATGCTGACAAGACGGCATGATGGATATAAGGAAGCATGTAAAGACATGCAGACAAGATGACATGATGGATATAAGGAAGCATGTAAAGAGATGCAGACGAGGAGATGACATGATACATTTAGGTAGATATAGGGGAGAGAGATGTGAACAGACACAGAGAAAGGAGGAGAATGACATAATGAACATAGAAGAATGTGAAGAGATACAAAAGAGAATTTCATGGATGTAGGCGAGAAAGAATGTGAAGACATACAGAGAGAGAAAGGTGATGTCATAGTGGTTGTACAGGAAAGAGAGAGATGCAGCGAGTGAAGAGAAACAGAAAGATACGTACGTTGTCACAACAGAGAGAGAGAGAGATGCTGAGAGCATGAAGAGATGCAGAGAGTGATGAGATATGGAGATATAGATGTTGTCCTGACAGAGAGAAAGTAAAGAGATATAGAGTGTGAAAAATTACAGAGAGATATGGATGTTGTGAGTGTGTGTGTGTATATATATATATATATGTGTGTGTGTGTGTGTGTGTGTGTATGTGTGTGGTGTGAGAGAGAGAGAGAGAGAGAGAGAGAGAGAGAGAGAGATGCAGGAAGTATGAAGAGATGCAGGAAGTATGAAGAGATATAGATAATGTATGAAGAAATGTGCAAGTTTTCATAATGGATGTAGGAGAGAGAATGTGAAGAGGTACACATACACATGCACAGAGAGACAGACAAAGAGGTGCAGAAGGTGTGTGAAGAGATGCACACAGAGAGAGAGACAGACAAAGAGGTGCAGAAGGTGTGTGAAGAGATGCAGAGAGAGAGAGAGAGAGAGAGATGAAGAGGTGTAGAAAGAGTATGAAGCAAAGCTGCTAACCCTCTGAAAATGTTCTGGAATTTCTCTATGTTAAGAATCATGCCCAAATCCTGAAATTTGCGAAAAAGATCCATAATGTCAAACTTTTGTTTATAAAAAGTGGGGTTTCAGTTTAATTAAAAAAATGACTTCCCAAACGGTTTGGGAAGTCATTTTTTTTAATTAAACAGGGTTGATAAAGTATTGCAGAATAAACCCCAGATCATCTGGTGTTTATTCTGCAATATTTTATCAACCCTGTGAATGTCGGCAGTTACATATGTGGACTTTTCTTTTCTTTTCAAAACCTGCCAGCTGTATGGGGTTAGGAATGCTTTCACTCAAAAACCAAACAGCCCCCTCTTCATCCCCCCTCCCCAACCCAGTTCATCTTCTGGTCCCTGAATTTTGTCCCCAGAAGGCTGGGTGCGATAGTGAAGAGAAAGTGTGCAGAGCTACAAAGGGACAGGAGACTGAGTGACTCATTGCGTATTTTCAGCATGCAGGTGACTCAGGTCAGCTGTTCCTCCCCTTCACCTGACGCCAAGACCCACGCCCACCGCTACTTCCTTACTCCTTCAGTACGTATACCTCAACCCTCAACCTCTGTCCTTCTGTCTGTGTATCGTGTCCTGTCTATATTGATGCTTCAGACTATTTTCTTACTGCTATTGTTGGCATACATATTGAAATGTCCACAAGCAATATAGGCCATTGCACAGAAACGTCTGTACAGGGTAGTTAGTGTTTTTTTTTTCTGCGTACACAGGCTGATACTCCTGCAGACACTCCCTGTAAAGGCAGTCAAGGATTAATCCCATCTACCCAACAAAGGGAGTGGAGTTTTGTGTGTATGACCGTGTTTTATCCCGCCATTAAGGCAGCCATACTCCATCTTCAGGGAAGGTGCATGCTATGTGTAATGTGTCATCCATACCAATGGCCAAACTGGCCTTCTTTTCTGAAAGATGGTGATGGGATTTTATGTGTGTGGAACACACGAAACCTCAGTTTTTGAAGGACTGTATGGGAAGTGGAGTCAGAACCAACGTCAACTACGAGAGAAAAATCCCTCTGTACCAAAACGGCCTGGCAGAGATTTGAACCTGCAACCGCAGGATCAACAAGATTACGAGTCCGGCAGTCTACCACTGAGCTATTCTGGCACCCTGTACAAGGAAGTGAACTGACTGGCACAACTCATGCATGCAAATTAGAGAGATAGATGGATGTCGAAATCCCCACTCAAGTTCTCTCTATTTTAGGTTTGTATTTTTTCTAGGATTTTTTACACAAATCTTTTTGGCATTTTCACAAATCTCCTATCCTTGTGGAAGCTGTAGTGTCTCTTTTCTGACATGTGTTTAATACTTATAGATCTGTTCCATCTGCTCATAAACTTGTTCTAATGCCAACTGTTTTTTCTTCCTCTTTCCCTTCACTACTGTTGCCAGGGTTATACTTATATTTGTTGTTGTTGAGATATTTTGAGACACTAGTATACTGCTGGTGATCAGTCATTGCTGTCCTGTTGTGTATACCTGTGCCTGTAATGATGGTCTTCACATCATGATTGTGTACAGATATTGAGGTATTGTTATGTATGTTTGTGTGCATGTTACAATGATATACAGATGAAAGAATATTGTGATATATATTTATGTGCCTGTAATAATGATGTACAGACAAGCATGTGTGACCGAAAATGGGTATTTCAGTATCATTGGGTCAAGGTAAGCTGTACAGGGACTGGTTGCTGTAGGATCCCCAAAACAACATTACGCTCTATGTTCTGTGTGTGAAAGATCGCTGCATTTGGCGTCTTGGGCGAGATCGTCCTCAAAAACCACACACTCATGCTGACTAGCGCCACAAAAAGAGCATGGCGCAGTATTTTAAATACACGCGCGTTCGTGTACCTGTCTTTTCAAGCGGACAGGTAGGTAGAGTGGCACTAGTTCAACCTCTACACAGACCCCTCCAACTCGGGCTGTTGCCCCTTTGAGAACCCTCATAACTCGGGAGTGTGGGATGTACAGTCGGCCCATCTCCACATCGACGTTCTGGAATTGGAAGCGGTCAGGCTTGCCCTCCCCGGCTTCCAACCCCAGGTCTCGCACCGACTTGTTCTCCTGCCCACGGACAACACTTCAGTGCCTTGTTATGTCAACAAAGGAGGGTAGGGGGGGAAAGGGGGCTCGCTACGTCAGCCTCTCCCTCCGAATAGAGGCCCTCCTCCGCTGGTGCCACATGCGGGGAATCACCCTCTGCACGAGACACATAGTGGGGACCTTCCTCCACACAGAAGGGATCCTCAGCAGGCTAACCCTCAGCCCTGTGGGGAAACAGTGTTCAGGCCCAGGGTCGCTCACCCTTCCCTGGTCCGGCCTCAACATACGCCTTCCCTCCATTCCCAATCCTCCACAGGATGAGCCTTTTTCCAGAGGAGAGATGGCCTCATGATGCTCAACTCTGTTCCTCCATCTGGCCTTCCAAATTTCAGATAGGCAGTTTCTATCTCCTCTATCTTCTTCGTTTAGGCTCTTGGCTGGCTCCATTTGGGGCTACTGGGAACCCCCGCGCCCCAGGCGCTCCTCCCAGTCCTTCTTCTAAATGCTTCCAAGACAGGCAGATCGGCCTACGCCCAGGCGTATAAGGATCTTCCCATCTTATCTCCCTGTGCCCATGAGGGCAGAGCGCTGGCCACTTCCACAGCGATCCAGTGCTGTGTCCTCTTGCGCCACATCCTGGAGGCAGCCTACTGGCATCCGGAAAATCTCTTCATAATCTTTTATTTAAGGGATGTTCGCATGGTTCTAGAGACTCCTTTTGCGGCTAACATATCTTTTCCTCCGCTAACCCCAAGAACCATTAGGGCACTAAGCCCTCCTCCAATTCCTTTGAATTCTGCTATGGTCTGACATGGTTAAGTATATGACGCCAAAATGGGGAGTTTGTGTTATACTCCCTGTTTGGCTAGTATACTTACCATGTCAGACTCTAATGCCCACCCTACCTTCACCACTAGCGCTATGGTTCTCGGGGTTACCTTGTGCATAGGCCTCGTTGAATGAGGAACAGGAAGTTTACACCGGCTTCTCCCTGCCGGAAGTAAGGTGGGCGCCACGTGATGGTCGTATTACTGCATTAGCCACAAAAAAATTCGGCCTGGCAGAGCTAACTGCCGTGGAATGCTATGGTCTGACATGGTAAGTATACTAGCCAAACAGGGAGTATAATACAAGCTCCCCATTTCCGAATTATTGATATGAATGTTGTAATGCCTGTAATAAGTAACTTGTATTGAATGAGCACAGATACTGAATTAGTATGAAGATTGCGATGTTTTTCATGAATGAGTACAGATACCAAATTATCGGCATAAAAATTGCAATGCTTTATATGAATGCGTACAGATACTAAATTGTTGGTATGAAGATTGCATTGCATTGCTTTTAATGAATGAGCTCAGATTAGTAACTAAAGTATTGGTATGAAGATGGCAATGCTTGTAATGACAGAAGACAGGTACTAAGTTAATGGCATAAAGATTTAAAAAGCCTTTAATGAATGATTACAGGTAATAAAGTGATGGTATGAAGATTGAAATGCCTGTAATGAATGACTGCATATAGAACGGTAGTGCTATGAAGATTGAAATGCCTGTCATCATTAAGTTCAAATGAAGTATCAGTAGGAGCAGTGAAACGCCTGTATTGATTGGTGCCAGATAATAAAACAGAGGCAGGAGCGGTGAAATACCTGCATTGATTGGTTTCAGATAATAAAGTAGAGGCAGGAGCAGTGAAACACCTGTAATGAGTGGTTATAGGTAATAGAGGCAGGAGCAGTGAAACACCTGTAATGAGTGGTTACAAGTAATAGAGGCAGGAGCAGTGAAACACCTGTAATGAATGGTTACAGATAATAGAGGCAGGAGCAGTGAAACACCTGTAATGAGTGGTTACAAGTAATAGAGGCAGGAGCAGTGAAACACCTGTAATGAATGGTTGCAGGTAATGGAGGCAGGAGCAGTGGAACACCTCTAATGAATGGTTACAGATAATAGAGGCAGGAGCAGTGAAACGGTTGTGATGAATGGTTACAGGTAATAGAGTCAGGAGCAGTGAAACACCTGTAATGAGTGGTTACAGATAATAGAGGCATAGAAGCAGGAGCAGTGAAATGCCTGTAATGAGTAGTTACAGGTAATAAAGTTGAGGTAGGAGCAGTGAAACACATGTAATGAATGGTTACAGATAATAAAGTTGAGGCAGGAGCAGTGAAACACCTGTAATGGGTGGTTACACTACAGTAATAAAGTTGAGGCAGGAGCAGTGAAACACCTGTAATGGGTGGTTGTAGATAATAAACTTGAGGCAGGAGCAGTGAAACACCTGTAATGAGTAGTTACAGGTAATAGAGGCAGGAGCAGTGAATCACCTGTAATGAGTAGTTACAGGTAATAGAGGCAGGAGCAGTGAAACACCAGTAGTGAGTGGTTACAGGTAATAGAGGCAGGAGCAGTGAAACAGTTGTAATGAGTGGTTACAGGTAATAGAGGCAGGAGCAGTGAAACACCAGTAATGAGTGGTTACAGGTAATAGAGGCAGGAGCAGTGATCACCTGTAATGAGTGGTTACAGGTAATAGAGGCAGGAGCAGTGAAACACCAGTAATGAGTGGTTACAGGTAATAGAGGCAGGAACAGTGAATCACCTGTAATGAATGGTTACAGATAATAAAGTTAAGGTAGGAGCAGTGAATCACCGGTAATGAGTGGTTACAGGTAATGGAGGCAGGAGCAGTGAAACACCGGTAATGAGTGGTTACAGAGAAGAAAGGGTTGGTAGGAGCTGTGGAATACCTGTCCTGATGGTGTGCAGAAGTTGCCGGTGGAGGATGACGATGATGATCGGCCATTGCTCCATGACAACTGGTTCAGCTGGCCCCTGTTCCCCCAGTCTGCTGTTTGCACAGAACTTACAGGTACCTGTCTTTGTGTCTGTGAGTGTATACCTGTGTGTGTGTGTGTGTGTGTGTGTGTGTGTGTGTGTGTGTGTGTGTGTGAGAGTGAGAGGGGGAGGGAGAGAGAGGTGTCTGATGAATGTTAGAATAAGAATCATTTCCTGTGTTGTACTGAGACATATCAAACATGTTTAGGAGCAGTGCTGATTGATGTTTATATTTTCCTTCCATGCAATAATGAAAATTACTTGTTGATATTTATATTTTCCACTTGTCCAATAATGGAAATTAATGATGTGTAATGAATGTGTCAGTGATCATTTTCAGAGTTAAAGAATTGATCTATTTTTGTGAAGAGCTTCTGTCTGTTACTTTCCTTTCCATACCAGTAGTAGGCTGCACAGGAATACATTGAAAAGAAGAAGAAATCAAAGATGTTATTGGTGTTCACAATTGGTGTCACAGGTGTAAAAAATAACTGGTGCTACTGGGCATAATAGTAAACTTCTCTGTTTACTCCGTACGATGGTATACATAACTGAGATTTGTGCCTGCCTATGATTGCATGTTTTCTTATTTGAGAGCTTTCAGAATATATTTTATCTTCAAAAATAGATAAAGGGGATTGTTGGACATGATGATGTTTGAGAGAATGGAATTGCAGTTTTTCAGCTTCCATTTCTGTGACTAAAAGAACAGTTGTATTGTTATTGATTGTGGTGTTCTGTGTTGCAGAACATCTTCAAAGAAGAGGCAAGAGGTGAGTGTGTGTCATTCCTCGTTCTCTGCTCTTGTAGTTTCTGACACTTCCTCTGCATTGACTTGAGCACACAGCTCGGTGACTGGAGGAAAGACTGGAGGACCCACATTTAGTGTGACTGTGATGTGCGATCACAGCTATCAGACATGTTGTAGGCATATAAACAACATTTTGTAAGGAAAAAGTTAATGTTTAGGTCTGTACAGGTGTGTCTGTGTCTCTGTGAATCATAACTTTTGGATGATAATGTGCATTGAAATAATATTGCAACCATCCTCACACCATCACCATCATCTGCCCCACCTCCTTTCATTGTAAAGCAAAACCTTTTCTAACATGATAGTAGTACAGCACATGTTTTTGTCCCACATCAGACAGAATGAAGGAAAATGGCATCATTAGATGTGCAGCCGTCATGTTTTGCTCCTCGTTAGTCTGAATTAAGGGGAATGGCATAACAAAGTGTACAGGTGTCATGTTTTGCTCCACATAGTCTGAATTAAGGTGAAAAGTAGCAAGTGTACAGGAGTTGTGTTTCGCCCCGTTTTAATCTCAATTAAGGGAAACACATCAATATGTGTTAAGCTGTTATGTTTTGCCCTATATTAGTCTGAATTCAGGAGAATTGCACCAAGTGTTTTGCCCTATGTCAGTCTGAATGAAGGGAAAAGATATCATTAGGTGTGCTGCCATCATGTTTTGGCCTGCATCAGTCTGAATTAAGGAGAATGGCATTGTTAAGTATACAGCAGTTGTGTTTTGCCCCACATTAGTCTGGATGAAGGAGAATGGCCTCATAAAGTGTACAGCAGTCACGTTTTGACTTCCAGTCAAAGTGAAAGGTACTGATGTCATAGAGTATACAGTGGTTGTATTTCGCTCCCTGTCAATCCGCATTCAAGGGAATAAAATCACAAAATGCACAGCAGTCATGTCTTATCCCACATTCATATGAATTCACTTAAACGCGTCAGTTTGTTTTTTTAAAGTAACATGTACATGCTTGCCAGAATGGGGGTACTGTTTGAGAAAGAAAAGGAAAAAAAACACATGTTCGTCAAAATCGTATTAACTTTTATTTAAAAGTCTAGCAGTGGGTGTTGTGTTCTGTGCATATGTGTGTTTTATTACATATTGATGTTTGTAACTTACAGTTATGATAACTCGCCTTCATTCTGAAAATCCAAATTCATATGCAGTGCTCAGTGATGTCGACTTCCTTTTCTTGGTCACCTTGTACACTGTCATTACTCTACGTGAGTTAGGACACTTGTACAGTCGACACTGCTTTCAGAACCATATTTATTGATGATTCAGCAATGCCTGGGTCACTAATTTGTTGACAGTGGTGTTAAATAGAAAGTCCCCTGTCACATTACAAATTGACATTTTGCGTGGGCATATGCAAGTGCTGTAGCATATGCCTTAAAAGGCATGTTCTGATTCTGAGTGTCTCCAGATAGCTAGTACATGGACGGAATATAGGGTCACAATAGCTGCCAACCCTCACAAATTTTTCTGGACTTACCTTAATTGACAAATTATCCCTAAATTACCAAATTTAGTGAGAAAAAAAATCCAGAAGTTCAAATTTTGTTTGAAAATGTGGCAATTAGGGGGTCATTTTTGAAGAGGGATGATAGAGTGTTGCAGAATAAAGACCATATAATGATATGTCAATGCTAGCAATTATTTATGTGGAAAATGCATTTTCTGTTTTAAACCCCATGTTTGTCAGTTGAAACCCAGGGTTTAGAAATACTCTCAGTGAAAAACTGAACTGCCCCCTCTTCAGCCCAGCCCACCCCCTTCAACTCCTGGTTCCTGAATTGTGACTTCAGTAGGTTGGCAGCTGTGAAGGGCCACCCTTGAGGAGTGGAAATGGTGGACAGGCATTCAAGGGCGGATCAGTGGTGAAAAGGTCAAAGGTAATGGTGTCAATGAGACAGTCCCAGGATGAATAGGATGGCTGGCTTGACATAGATACAGATCTGGGGACTGGTCAGATGGTGTGACAGGGAGATAATCCTGGATAGGTTGGGTGGTATGACAGGGAGGCAGTCCTGGAATAGGTGGGGTGGGCGGTGTAACACGGAGACATTGGTATGATTTATCTGACAGCAAGGCTATGCCAGCACGGAGCAGTGTTAGGAAGACAGGGTGGAGATGTAGGATGATTGTGTGATGTTTCAGGTTGCCCCGGACACCAAGCCCTATTTCTGCCCACAGAGGGAGAGTGTGGCGGCGTACAGTGAGGTGATAGCGTGTATGCTGGACTCGTACTTGCAGAAGTTCACCACTGTCCAGCGCCAACTCCACACCCTCATGCCCTGGGGAAAACCTGTGCGTGCCGGAATGCACCAGTCAGGGTCCCTCGACGTCAGAAAGAGAGGGCAGCCGGAATTTAAAGTCTTTGGTCTGGAAGAGGAGGATGATGATGATGACGATGACTTCCAAATTGCAAAGCCTCCACAACTAAAGGCAATCATGCTGCGACGAAAACGGAAAATCAGCGATGATGATGTCCCTGGAGAGGCTGAAGCTGACACCAAGGTCAAGGTGGAAGTGGATGTTGATGAAGGTGAAGGTCACGTAGCTGTCACTCTAGATGATGGAGGGGATGCAGCTGCGTACGACGCAGAGACCCAACCCATGGACTCTGACAGTGAGCTGCCTGACCTTCACATAGAGCAGGCCAGTGGTGGTAACGGCACCTGGGGTGCCAAGGCCCGGAAAGGGAGAAGGTGAAAGCCCCCAGCCCCACCGTGGTCAGTGAGGACAGCCAGAGCTCCAGCTCCCTGCTGAACGAACAGGGAGACCTCTACTCCACTCAGCTGCCACGCAGGAAACGCACTGGTCAGGTGGAGGACAGGGAGGTAATGGTCATGCGAGTGAAACGACCACGCCGGGCAGCACAGGTGGCGGAGGCGAAGGAGAACAGCCCAGAAAAACTGAGGCCTCTGAGCCGTAAACGTAAACAGGTTCCTTCTAGCAGTGTAGACAGCAAAGTGTACCTAGCCAGTGTCAATGATGATGACCAGGAGGAGGATGGAGCGTCTTTTCTTCCAGTCAAAGTGCAGGTAGAAAAGAAGAGGAGAGGCTATGTCCACATTTCCAGTAGAGCGGTGGGGGGAGAAGGAAAGGCAGTGACAGTCCAGCCAACACCTGGAGGCAGCCAGTCACTGGGGGGCCGGTCTGGGCCATCAGCATCGTTTGAAGAGTTGAAAGACGGTAAACCAAACCCACAACCTTGTGGCTCTTCCAACGTGTCTTCCTCATCCCATGTGCCGTGGGGTGCTGCTGGTGGTGTTGGTGAGGAGGACAGTGACGACTCTGTGCAGTACCTGGATCCTCCTCCCGGCAATGAGTTGGCTCCACCAGCCAGGATCGGCCGTCATCGGGCAGGACAAGATGACCAGCTTGAGGAGGAGGAGGACCAGGAGGACAGGGAACACAAAGCAGTATCTGCTGCAAGACTTCATGCTCAGGAACCTGAGGTGGGTCTGTCTGCCTTTTTGGAGCACATTTTTTCCTGTCATCCCTTGAAATGCTGGGTACTGCCATTTTTGTCCCCCTTCAAACACACAGATTGTCTCGTTTTGAGGATCGGCAGACAAGCAAGAGAAAGATATCGTAAATGTTTTTGAAGTAGATGAAGGAAGTGTTGGGTGAAAGGGTGGATGACCGCTATTTATTATCAGCACATGAAGATGATGTGGAGAGCGGTCTCACAGGCTTTGTATGTAAGAATCTACTGGAATTGAGAAGCCTTTTTATCCAGGCCTTTAACCCATTGATCAGTAAAAAAAACGTTCCTTGTCTTATGTCAGAACAGCTTTAATAGATCCTCAGTCATTGACTGGCTGTTGTCTTTTGTAAACGAATCTTGAAAATGCGCATATCCAATATTTCACATTCATAGTGGTGTAATATGTTGTGTGACCAATCATTCAGCCTCACAGAGACATTATGTTGTGTGATCAATCACCGTTGCAGTGAGGTGTCCTGTATGTAGCCAATCATTCACCCTCACTGAGATATGTTGTGTTACCAAACATTTACCCTCACCTAAATATTTCCTGTTGTGTTACCAAACATTCACCCTCACTGAAATATATCCTGTTGTGTTGCCAGACATTCACCCTCACTCAGATATATCCTGTTGTGTTGCCAAACATTCACCCTCACTGAGATATATCCCGTTGTGTTGCCAAACATTCACCCTCACTGAAATATATCCTGTTGTGTTGCTAAACATTCACCCTCACTGAGATATATCCTGTTGTGTTGCCAAACATTCACCCTTACTGAGATATATCTTGTTGTGTGACCAAATATTCACCCTCACTGAGACATATCTGGTTGTGTGACCAAACATTCACCCTCACTGAGATATATCTTGTTGTGTGACCAAACATTCACCCTCACTGAGATATATCCTGTTGTGTTACCAAACATTCACCCACACTGAGATTTTTCTTGTTGTGTGACCAAACATTCATCCTCACTGAGATTTATCTTGTTGTGTGACCAAACATTCACCCTCACTAAGAGATATCTTGTTGTGTGACCAAACATTCACCCTCACTGAGATATATCCTGTTGTGTGACCAAACATTCACCCTCACTGAAATATATCTTCTTGTGTGACCAAACATTCGCCCTCACTGAGATTGATCTTGTTGTGTTACCAAACATTCACCCTCACTGAGATATATCCTGTTGTGTGACCAACATTCACCCTCACTGAGATATATCTTGTTGTGTGGCCAAACATTCACCCTCACTGAGATATATCCTGTTGTGTTGCCAAACATTCACCCTCACTGAGATATATCCTGTTGTGCGACCAAACATTCACCCCCACTGAGATATATCCTGTTGTGTGACCAAACATTCACCCTCACTGAGATATATCTTGTGTTACCAAACATTCACCTTCACTGAGATATATCCTGTTGTGTTGCCAAACATTCAACCTCACTGAGATATATCCTGTTGTGTGACCAAACATTCACCCTCACTGAGATTTATCTTGTTGTGTGACCAAACATTCACCCTCACTGAGATATATCCTGTCATGTGACCAGACATTCACCCTCACTGAGATATATCCTGTTGTGTTGCCAAAATTTCACCCTCACTGAGATATATTCTGTTGTGTTGCCAAACATTCACCCTCACTGAGATATATCTTGTGTGACCAAACATTCATCCTCACTGAGATATAGCTTGTTGTGTTGCCAAACATTCCCCTTCACTGAGAGATATCTTGTTGTGTTACCAAACATTCACCCTCACTGAGATATATCTTGTTGTGTTGCCAAACAATCACCCTCACTGAGATATATCCTGTTGTTTGACCAAACATTCACCCTCACTGAGAAATATCTTGTTGTGTTGCCAAACAATCACCCTCACTGAGATATATCCTGTTGTGTGACCAAACATTTACCCTCACTGAGATATATCTTGTTGTGTTACCAAACATTCACCCTCACTGAGATATATCCTGTTGTGTGACGAAACATTCACCCTCACTGAGATATATCCTGTTGTGTTGCCAAACATTCACACTCACTGAGAGATATCTTGTTGTGTGACCAATCATTCACCCTCCCTGAGATAAATCCTGTTGTGTTGCCAAACATTCACCCTCACTGAGATATATCCTGTTGTGTTGCCAGTCATTCACCCTCACTGAGATATATCCTGTTGTGTTGCCAATCATTCACCCACACTGAGATATATCCTGTTATGTTGCCAATCATTCACCCTCACTGAGATATATCCTGTTGTGTTGCCAATCATTCACCCTCACTGAGATATATCCTGTCTTGTAACCAGTCATTCGCCTTCACTGAGATATAATCTGCTGTGTGACCAAACACTGACCCTCACTGAGATCTACCCTGTTGTGTTGCCAAACATTCACCCTCACCTAAATATATCCTGTTGTGTTGCCAATCATTCACCCTCACTGAGATCTATCCTGTTGTGTTGCCAATCATTCACCCTCACTGAGATATATCCTGTTGTGTTGCCGAACATTCACCCTCACTGAGATATATCCTGTTGTGTTGCCAAACATTCACCATCACTGAGATCTATCCTGTTGTGTTGCCAAACATTCACCCTCACTGAGATCTCTCCTGTTGTGTGACAACCATCCACTGTCACAGTGACATGTCCTGTTGTGTGACAACCATCCACTGTCACAGTGACATGTCCTGTTGTGTGACAACCATCCACTGTCACAGTGACATGTCCTGTTGTATGACAACCATCCACTGTCACAGTGACATGTCCTGTTGTGTGACAACCATCCACTGTCACAGTGACATGTCCTGTTGTGTGACAACCATCCACTGTCACAGTGACATGTCCTGTTGTGTGACAACCATCCACTGTCACAGTGACATGTCCTGTTGTATGACAACCATCCACTGTCACAGTGACATGTCCTGTTGTGTGACAACCATCCACTGTCACAGTGACATGTCCTGTTGTATGACAACCATCCACTGTCACAGTGACATGTCCTGTTGTGTGACAACCATCCACTGTCACAGTGACATGTCCTGTTGTATGACAAGGTGTGGACTGTGCAGGACAGTGCAGAGGAGCGGTCGGAGGAGCTTATCACCTGTCCACTGTGCAACAAGCAGTTTCCCAGCAGTGTGATTGAGCGCCACGCCTCGGACTGCAGTCTGGAGATGGAAAGAGAGGAGCCCCCAGCCCTGCACCAGTCCGCTGGCCCCCTGTCAAGTATGGAAGAAGAGTTTGATCTCTTATCAGTACCCATTGTCTGTGTGAAGATGCAAAGCCGGTATCATTGGGCCTGTTGTGTGTAGACTATGTGTTTGGGTACTTGTATGTACACATATGTGTTGTTCCCACTTTTCTTTCATTTTGGAGAATCTAGAGTAATGCTAAAAAAGAAAAGAAAGAAAAGAAAATTATATTTCATCAAAAAAAATTGGAGGGGGGGGGGGGAGGGGAAGGGAGAGTAGTGTGCAGCGGAATCTTCAGAGTGCTGGTTGGGTTTCCGGGCTACTAGCGGATGACAGTGACATCAGGAGATCTTGTGTAAACTTCTTTGTAAAAGTGGACAGTCGCATGTTGTCAAAATGATTTCACACTTTAACACTGCAGATCAGTGTCTTTCATATGTCACATACTGCAGTGGTCATATACTGCAGATGTACTGGGTTAGTTGTCATATACTGCAGATGTACTGGGTTAGTTTGTCTGTGGTGTGAGCAGGAATAGGTGTTTGTATTTCAGACGTTTCTGTCTTGGCCGAGCACAAGGCTCTGCTACACAACTTCTGGAATGGAGCCACAAAAACAACATTCAGCTCTTCCCCAAACCCAATCCTTCCAGACAAACTGGTTTCATGGAAACAACTCACAACAGGCAAACATCTCAAGCACATCACATTGGAAGGATTATGAACACAAGCATCATGTCAAAGTTTGTGAAGAGTCCCTGTAGTCTTGCTGAAAGCTTTCTCTAAACACTGACACAGCTTGATAAACATTGCTATGGATTTTCAGTGCCACCAGGTCCCCATTAAATGTAGTCCGTGAAATGCTGTCTTTCTACAGATAAGAGATGTTAGGGGCCTGGAGAAAATCACCATGGCTGTGTCCTCAGTGATGCACTGACCATGCTATGTATTGTCTCCAATATCATATTGGCCACGCTATATATGATATACCCAGTGCTGCACTGACCATGCTGTGTATCATGTCCCAACGAACATACTGACCGTCTATGTACTGTGTCCCTATTAATATACTATGCTCTAAGTTATGTCCCCAATATTATATTGACCATGCTATGTACTGTGTCTCCAGTGTTGTACTGACCATGCTGTGTACCATGTCCCCAGTACTACACTGAGCATGCTATATACTGTCCTCAATACCTGACTGACCATACTATGTCCCAGGTACTGTATGGACCACGCTATGTACTATACTGACCACACTATGTACTGTGTCCTCAGTAGTATACTGACTATGCTATGTACTATGTCTTCAGTAGTATACTGACTATGCTATGTACTATGTCCTCAGTAGTACCCTCCGGGGGTTGCGACCTTGTCGTGGTCGGAGGGCTTGCGCGGTCCAGTGATCCCTTAGGCTTTGCTGGCGGGGGCATCAATACTTGGAGATAGGCTGGTTTTTTTCAAACTACTTCTAGGTCCGAAAAGCCAAGATGCTGTCTGGCCTAAGCGTAACATGGTAAGGAGTTGATGCGCCTGGTAGGGCTTCCCATGTCAGATAGGCTAAGGGTGAGGATCCTGACTAAGAGTAACCCGCCTTTCTCCTTTTCTTGTTTTCTGCCTTCCTTATTTGGCCCTTTTTCTATCTTCGTCTCCCCTTCAAGTCTTCTTTTCCACACTCCTTTTCTCTCTGTGGTCTCCTTAAGATCCGCCGCGTTTTGCCGTGCGGTGCGACCTGTGTCGGAGGGGAATGAGATCCTGGTGATTGAGAGGGCCAGCGCTCTCAACACATCACTTTGGCTCGGACCTCTCCTAGACAGGGAGTACACTTTGGCCCGGGTGTACTAATCGGCTCCCCTTCTTGGGGCTGGGTCAAGACAGGCAGTTCCCCTGCTGGCCATGTGAACCCCTGCAGTGCTCAGCTCTCTGTCCCCGGGAGTTGAGCATGATCAGGGGGGATAGGGTTGGTGGTTTCTGTTTGTCGTATATCTCTCCCGAAGCCTGGAAGGGGTCAAGACATTGGTTTCTTGGCCCTTGCCCCTTAGTTGGACTCCAAGGTGGGTGGGTAAGGGAGAGATGAAACATCATAACATTATAATGGCTTTTTCAAAAAACATCCCCCCCAAGAAGAAAAGGAAGGCAGCTTCCCCTATTTCGGGGGATTTTGATACTGACAGTGATTCTGATACAGAGGTTAGACAGAGGACAGGCTTTTGGGCTTCCTGGCTCGTGATGGAAGGGACGGAGCAGGAAAGACCCCTTTCAGCTCTGAGCCCTTTTGCTATCCAAAAGGGCTTTCAAGGTATAGCAGGTGACCCTCGGTCCATCAAGAGGTTGAGGAATGGCTCGTTTCTTATTCAATGTAGATCACAAAAACAATCTGAACAGCTGCTGAGGGCAACAAAACTTGTGGACAGGGAGATCAAGGTGACTCCCCACAAACAGTTGAATTCATCGAAAGGTGTGATACGATGCCGCGATTTATCAGGTGTCTAAAGGGCAGAGATCAAAACGGAGCTTGCGTCCCAGGGTGTGACGGAGGTGCGCAGGGTGACAGTAAAGAAAGGCGCAGAGAGAGTGGCCACCAACACCCTCTTTCTGACATTCTGCAACCCTGTGCTGCCTCCGGTCATCAAAGTTGGTTACCTGAATGTTCGTGTTCAGCTGTATGTGCCGTCCCCGTTGAGGTGCTTCAGATGCCAGAGGTTTGGCCATGTCAGAGCCGCTGTTCTGGGCAGGAGGTGTGCGGTGTTTGCTGCAAGGCGACTCATGATGGGCCGTGTAAAGATCCGGCACATTGTGCAAACTGCGGTGGCGATCATCCCTCCTCTTCAAGAAACTGTCCTCTTTGGATTCAGGAATCCACTATACAATGCATTAAAACAGAAAAGAAGATCTCGTTTTTTGAAGCCCGGAAACAGGTTGTGGGCAGTCAGACGCCGACAGCTTCTTCCTATGCTTCGGCCGTAAAGAAAGTTCCCACAGTTCCCACTCGGTCAGTCTGCTGCCAGACTGATGACTTCACTTTTTCGAAGACATTGCAAGGACGAATTGTCAGCTCTGGTGGAAGCAGGTCCACCACCTTCCAACCCAAAGTGACTGCCCCTGGTGGAGGCAAAAAATCCGCCACCCCTCAGACTGCCCAGCAGTCTACAACATCTGCTGCTGGGCAGATTAAAAAACCACCAATCCCGCCTCGAACCCCTCTGTCCAGTGCCCGTGCGGGCAAGGGAGTTCCACCCAGTGTGGAATGGTGGAGATGAGGAAGAAACCTCCACCATCTCCCAAATCCAGACCTTCTTCACCTGTTGGCAAGTCTGCCAGCAGGTCTGAAGACAAACACAGTCCAGTGAAACTCAAAAATAAATTCACTCCATTGGCAGCAGATGTTGATGAGGAGATGACCTGATCTCTCTCCTTTTCGCCCTCTGCACCATGGATAGTACAATATTCCATTGGAATATCCGTGGACTAAATTCCAACTTCGAGGAGCTGCAGCTTCTGTGTCAATCTATAAAACCTTCCGTCGTGGCTCTTCAGGAAACTCAAATTCAAAGCCAGAAGACCTTTACTCTTTCTGGCTTTAATATTCTTTCAAAACCTGCACAACCATCCACGTTGGGACTGTCGGGCGGTGTTGCCCTTCTCCTACACAAAACTTTGTTGTATAGTCCTGTCGCTCTGTCTACCTCCCTTCAGGCTGTAGCTGCGAGAGTCACTCTCCACAAGACTGTGACAATCTGTTCCCTTTATCTCCCACCTTCTGTCCCGGTTTGTCGTCAGGACCTTGTCAGTCTGATAGGAGAACTTCCTCGACCTTTTTTGCTGTTGGGTGACTTTAACGGTCACAATCCTCTTTGGGGTAGTGTCAGTACGTCATCCAGAGGTCTACTAATTGAGGATGTCCTTTCGGATTTGGATTTGTGTTGTCTGAACGACGGATCTGCAACTTACCTCCACTCTTCCACAGGTTCACTTTCGTGTTTAGATTTGTCGGTTTGTGACCCCTCGCTGGTCCTGGACTATGAGTGGTCTGTCCATGACGATCTGCACGGAAGTGACCATTTCCCTGTCCTTCTACAACCTGTAATAACTGAACACGTCTCTGTCTCTCAACATCTAAATTATAAGAAAGCAAACTGGGATCTATTTGCAGCCACTATTTCTAAAGGAATTCCAGGACACTGATTTTCTTCAGAGTCCGGACCCAGCAGAATCACTGACTAACACTGTGATCAAGTGTGCTAAAGCTTGTATTCCAGTGTCTTCCGATAAACTTCAAATGCCAAAAACACCCTGGTTTGATTCAGACTGCCAACAAATTTCCAAAGTTCGAAAACGGCTCAGCGTCAGGTGTACCAACGACCTTCGGGTCCCAACGCTCGAGCCCATCAGAAACTCCGTGCTAAATCAAGACACACTTTTAAAATCAGTAAACGTTGGTCCTGGAGAAGCTTCTGCTCCAGGCTGACATCGAAAACTTCCAAGAAAAAAGTGTGGAACATCATTAAGAAAATCAAAGGGAAGAACGCCTGTCCCACTGTGAACCATCTCAAGTTTTCGGATTCTTTAATAACAGAGAAGAAAGCAGTTGCTAATCTGCTTGCTTCAACCATTGAAAAGAATTCCTCCTCTTCTAACAAATCAGCCAGTTTTGTAAAAACAAAGCCCTTAAAGAAAAATCACCCTGCAACTTTTCGTCAGACAACATGGAAGACTACAATCTTCCTTTCACGTTAAACGAGCTGAAATCTGCCTTACTCCCCTTGCAGCGATTCCTCTCCAGGTCTAGATGAAATCCATTATCAACTCTTGAAACATCTTCCGCAAATAGGTCTGAACATCCTGCTACAGGTATACAACCATGTGTGGACTACTGGTTTCTTTCCACCTTCTTGGCGGAAAGCCCTCATTATTCCAATTCCCAAACCTGGAAAAGATCTTTCTAACCCATCAAACTACCGTCCCATAGCTTTGACCAGCTGTATCTGTAAATTGATGGAGAAAATGGTCATGCTAGGCTCATGTGGAAACTGAAACCGATGGCCTTTTGGCGAAAGAACAGTGTGGTTTCCGCAAACATCGGACTACTGTTGACCATTTGATTCGTCTGGAATCTACACTTCGGAACGCTTTTTGAACAGACAGCATACAGTGGCAATTTTCTTTGACTTGGAGAAGGCCTACGATACTACCTGGAAGTCGGGGATACTTCATGATCTCCACGATCTGGGTTTTCGAGGCCATCTTCCGCTTTTTATTCAAAATTTTTTGGCAGAACGACAGTTTCAGGTCCGGGTTGGCACCACTCTCTCTGATGTCCACGAGCAGGAGTTGGGTGTTCCACAGGGGAGCATACTGTCTCCTGCCCTCTTTAGTATTAAAATCAACAACATTGTTCAATCAGTTCAGCAGGGTTCAGACTGCTCATTGTTTGTGGATGATTTCGCTATCTACGCAACTGGAAGCCTGTACCCGAGTGTCCAGCGCAGGCTCCAGCTTTGTGTAGATAAAATCCATCGGTGGGCGGATGAAAACGGTTTTCACCTTTTCTCCAACAAAGACGCAGTGTATTCACTTCCATAATTTCCGTCAGTTTTTCCCAGATCCTGAACTTCAAGTAGGGAAATCTCCCATTCCAGCTGTTAAAGAGGCCAAATTTCTGGGAGTCATTTTTGACCAGAAACTTAACTTTCTCAGCCACATCAAACACCTCAAAACTGCTTGCCAGAAAGCACTGAATATTCTGCGGGTCATAGCGCACACCGACTGGGGCACTGATAAGAAAACTTTGCTGCACCTCTACAGAGCCTTGGTCCGTTCCAAACTGGACTACGGTTGTGCTGTCTACGGCTCCGCAAGATCGTCTTACCTCAAACTCTTGGACCCTATCCACCATCAAGGGCTTCGTCTCTGTCTTGGAGCGTTCCGCACCACCCCTGTGTACAGCCTGTACGCAGAGGCGGGTGAACCTTCATTGTCCAACCGCAGGCTGAAACTGTCTTTGAATTATTATATCCGACTGTTCTCAGAACCGCAGAATCCTGCCTATGACTGTGTCTTTGACCCTCCGTTCCAAAGTAAGTTTGAAAACAACCCTAAATGTATTCCGCCGTTTGGTCTTCGTATGCAGCCTCACGTGCGGAATGCAGGTCTAGACCTGGAGTAGTTTCCGATTTTTCCAAGTTTCCGGATCAACCTCCGTGGACCTTTTTCACACCAGAGATTCGTTTCGATCTTGCAGCTTTTCGCAAAGAGTCTACCAGCTCTCTGGCGTACAAGGCTTTGTATGCTGAGCTCTGTTCCAAATTCCCATCCTATCAAAAAGTTTTCACTGACGGTTCCAAGTCTGAGGATGGAGTGGCCTGTGCAGCCTACTGCCCTGGGGCTCCTTCTCAGATACTGTTGGAACATATACATTCAGATGCTTCTGTCTATTCTGCTGAACTTACTGCTCTGGTACTGGCTTTGAAGATAATCTCACATTCTTCAAAGAGGGACTTTCTGGTTCTGTCGGATTCGCTGTCAGCTTTGGAGGCCATAGCTGGCCGCAACCTTCAGCATCCAGAACTTTTATATTTCTTTGAACTTTTTAGCAAGTTGAAAGCGGACGGTTACAACATTAGTCTGGCTTGGGTTCCTGGTCATGTTGGCATCGGCGGGAACGAAATGGTTGATCGTTTAGCCAAGAATGCCACAAGAGAGAAACTGTCCAACACTTATATCCCCTGCTCAGATGTGAAACCCAAAATTAACGGGGGCCAGAATAGCTCAGTTGGTAGAGCGCCGGACTCGTGATCCTGGGGTTGCGGGTTCGAATTTCGGTATAGGGGGATTTTTCCCTCGGAGTTAACATTGGTTCTGACTCCATTCCCCATATAGTCCTTCGAATGAGACTATAAACCGAGGTTCCGTGTGTGAACGCATGCACATCTTGCACACACGTAAAATCCCATCACCAACTTTCGGAAGAGAAGGCCAGTTTGGCCGTTGGTATGGATGACACGTGACACATAGCATGCACCTTCCCCGAAGATGGAGTATGGCTGCCTTAATGGCAGGATAGAAAAGGGTCATACACACAAAACTCCACTGCCTGGCTATACAGGGAGTGTCCGCAGGAGTATCAGCCTGCGTACGCAGAAAGAAAGAAAAAGAAAAAAATTAACGATTATGTGAGAGACCTCTGGCAGGAGGATTGGAACACACAGACGAATAACAAACTCTTTCAGATCCGTCCAAACCTTAAGGACTTCCTCCCATCTACGTCGGGTGGTCGTAAAGAGGAAACGGTTCTGTGCCGGCTGCACACCGGCCATTCGTATTTTACCCATTCTTACCTTTTAAAGAGTGAAGAAGCTCCGTGGTGCATTCCATGTCATGCGCCACTCACAATGAAACATGTTCTTTTAGAGTGTTGGGACTTGCACGATGTGAGACACAAACATTTTACAGCGGAGTCCATGAAGATCCTGTTCAGGGATGTCCCGCCTGACGTGATCCTTGAGTTTTTGAGAGAGATTAACATTTTTCATCTAATTTAAGATTTTACGGCAGAAAGATTTTTAACAAAGTTTCTGGTGCGTTTGTAGACGATGTCATTTAACGAGATGTGTGAAAGTTGGTTTTTTTTTTTGTTTTTTTTTAAATGACTGGTGAGTTGATTTTAACGTGGTGACAGCCCTGATGTGGCCCTTTGCGGTCGGCTGGGCTATAAGCAACATTATCTTATCTTATCTTATCCTCAGTAGTATTCTGACCAATGCTGTCACACATATATACCAGGGTATATAGTATGCTATATACTAAGTCCACAGTATTATACTGACCTTGCTATGTTACTTTATCCCCAGTATTGTAATGACCAAGCTATATTCTAAGTTCCTAGTGTTGTACTGACAACTCTATATGCTGTATCCCCAGTAGCATACTCACCATGCTATTTACAATGTCTCCAGTGTTGTACTGACCATGCTGTGTACTGCGTTCCCAGTACTATGCTGACCATGCAATGTAATGTGTCTTCAGGACACTGACCACTCTGTGTAGTATGTCCTCAGTGGTATACTGACCACTCTGTGTAATATGTCCTCAGTGGTATACTGACCACTCTGTGTAATATGACCTCGGTACTATGCTGACCATGCTATATCCCAAGTGCGGTAATGACCATGCTGTGTACTATGTCACTAGTACTCTACTGACTGTGCTGTGTGCTGTGTTTGCACTACTATACAGACCATGGTATGTAATATGTCTGCAGTACTCTTCTGATCATGGTGTCCCAAGTATTACTTTGACCGTACTATGTACTAAGCCCCCCCCCCCCCCCCCCCCCTCCTCGGCATTATACTGACCATGCTATGTATTATATCCACAATATTGTGCTCACCAAGCTATATACTGTATCCCCAGTATTATACTGTCATTGCTATAAACTATGCTGTCAGTACTTTTTCACAATGCCAGGTATTATATACACCAGTACTATACTGATCATGGTGTGTACTATGTGCCCAGTTCCTCCAGCCAGTCAGCTGAGGAGACGTCCCCTACGAGGACAGCTTGAGAATGAGAGGTAGGAGACTGAAAATGGCATGTATTAGATATTCACCCCATAGATAGCATCTCTGAGGAGATTGGGAATGGCATGTATTAGATACATTCACCACATTGGTAGCATCTCTGAGGAGATTGGGAATGGCATGTATTAGAGACTGAGAATGGCATGTATTAGATATTCACCCCATAGCATCTCTAAGGAGATTGGGAATGGCATGTATTAGATACATTCACCGCATTGATAGCATCTCTGAGGAGATTGGGAATGGCATGTATTAAATACATTCACCCCGTAGATAGCATCTCTGAGGAGATTGGGAATGACGTGTATTAGATACATTCACCCCATAGATAGCATCTCTGAAGATAGTGGAATGGCATGCATCAGATATTCACCCCATAGATAGCATCTCCGAGGGGATTGGGAGTGGCATGTATTAGATATTCACCACATAGATAGCATCTCTGAGGAGATTGAAAATGGCATGTATTAGATATTCACCCCATAGATAGCATATCTGAGGAGATTGGGAATGGCATGTATTAGATACATTCACTCCATAGATAGCATCTCTGAGGAGATTGGGAATGACGTGTATTAGATACATTCACCCCATAGATAGCATCTCTGAGGAGATTGGGAAGGACATGTATTAGATACATTCACCCCATAGATAGCATATATGAGGAGATTGGGAAGGACATGTATTAGATACATTCACCCCATTGGGAAGGACATGTATTAGATACATTCACCCCATAGATAGCATAGCTGGGGAGATTGGGAAGGACATGTATTAGATACATTCACCCCATAGATAGCATATATGAGGAGATTAGGAATAGCATGTATTGAATACATTCACCCCGTAGATAGCATCTCATGTCTTTCCAAGGGCTTACATCATAGCCAAAAGTGTATCAGAAACAGTCAGAGCAAAGTTACAGTATGTAGCTTAGCAGATTTGGTATAGGGTATATGCACTAGTCTTCATGCAGTGGACATCTGCTAATGAAACTAAAACTGAAACGGTAGATGTAGTAGAATTTTTCTACACGTCTTGGCTGATTCAAGTCAAACCTCCTATTCTGCTCGTCAGGAAAGTGTTGCCATTGACCACATGACCTGTCAGATAGGATGGACAGAATTGGCAATAGGGCAAAAACAGTGGAAACTAAATTGAGTGACCATTGAGTGACTATGTCACAGATCCAGCATCATCTGTACATGAACATGTGCAAGAACACCCACTAGGTGGATTTGCTACTGACATCCGTGACTAGGACCTGTCTTCATGACTGTGAAAATCAAAGAAGCCACTGAAAGAAGAGGAGAAAACTGAGCCTGAACAGACACAAAGTTGATGACTTTCCATCAGTGTACAACCCACTGTGGCGTGATCCTCACCTGTAACTACCAGGAGACTTCAGTCAGCCAACCCACTTGACTGAATGAGAGAGATGAAGGCCCGAGAAATGATTGAACTCTTTCTTGGATCCTGAGTCCATAATTCTGAATCTTCCTTGTTTCAGGACTCTGAATCTTCCTTGTTTAGTCTGGGATCAAGCAACTTCTGTTTATCTTTTCTCGACAGTAGTCTTGATGGGAGGGAGTTCACATGAAATTGGAGAGGTGTCCTTAGAAGGTTTGTCTGCATTATGCTGTGAGGGTTGATTGTGATGCCATTCTATTTGGTTGTTTAAGTGAGCTGATGTGATCTGCGTGTACAACAGGTAGATATCGAAGGGTGGTGTGATAGACAAAGCTGCACAGTGGATCACGAAAAACTTGCCCAGATTGCCTGACCCAAATGAAGGAGGACTGGTGTGTTGCAGGGAAGACGAAGTGTGTGGTTTGTTGCCATGTCAGGCAGCAAGGGAGGGCAGCTTTGAAGCGGACACTTTGAGCAGTGCCGACAGAAGTACGAGAAAGAGGAGGCCTCCAGCAGCTCTGGTCAGGACCTTCCATGGACACAAGGCGTCCCTACCCCACCAGGGCTGCTCAGTCCAACTGGCTCACAAGTAAGTGTCAGCACTCACTGGGAATGGATGAGCACCTTTTTGTACCAGTCTTCCCACAAAAACAACAGCCTTCTTGTCCACACCAACCGGCCTACTGGTGTCTGGGTCTTTTGTAAGAGTCTAGTTCACTGGTAACTGTCAGTTCCAAGAGTGAATGGACAGCGAGCCGCCCTGAGTGTAATGGTGAAACAGAACCATCTTACACATGCAGTGCTGAAGTCCTCAGTTTGTCTGTAAACAATGCCTTTTAAAAGACTGGAGAGCCCTGTAAATCCTGTACGTTGTGAGCCAATCAAACACACGAGGGCAATAGTTGTGTTCGGGAATCTGTTTTGAAGCTTAGTTGTTGATACCACATGTTTTGTTCATGTAATGTAATATCACCATCATCATCATCATCGTCATCGTCATCATCATCATCATCAGTCCTGGACCTTAGGGTCATTTGGGCACCACTTTAACTGACTTTTTCCTCCTCTATTTCCCCATCTGTCCTCTGCTCTCTTTCATGTACAATCACTTATATTTAAAATCTATTCATAACCAAAAAACAGTTTCTTAAGGCTTTCAAATGGTTAGTCATACAGTCTATAAATCAAATGACTCAACCAATATTTCAGAGTACAGACCTATCTCTAATTTGTCTATACAAACAGGACCTTAAGAAGAACACAGAATGTCTGCTCAGACATTTTGAGAAATCTGATTTGTTTCACACGGGTCAGTCTAAGTTTAGGAAATTTCCACTCTTGCCACACACCACTGATCAACCTTATCGATGAATTGCTCTCGAGTATAAATGATGACAGGTTTACTGGTATTCTCTGTATGGACTTTTTTGTTCAAGGTCTTCAATGTGATTGATCGTGCTCTACTCTTTTAAAAACAAACATAACCAGCAAAACCCTTGGATTATTATAGTCTATGAAGCAAAACATTGGAACTAATTTGATCATTCCTAAAGAGCAGATAATAGCTTGCTTTCAGTATTGTACATAAATCTTCACTTTTACCTGTCAGATGTGGTGTTTTTCAAGGCTCTGTCCTCAGACCTGTTTTCTTCTCAATTTTTATTATCAACCTTAATTCTTACAAACTATTTGACTTCTTCGCAGATGATGCAACTGTTCATACTACTTTTTTCTAAAGGTTAGGACATAGTGTTTGTATTGCAAGACAATGTTATTCAATTAATCAGTTGGTCCAAATTAAGTCATGAGTATCAACCCAAACAAAACCAAATATTTCTTAAATTTAAATACAAAACAAAAATTACAGTCTTTCCCATTCTTCTGCTTGACTATAGTTCAATGGCAGAAGTATTAAAGAGGTACACTGCCCTAAAGTTTTAGGAGTAGTTACTGACATAATTTATCATGGGCTGATCATGTATGAAGTGTGTCACGGCGGCGCAGGCACACTCAGAGAAACGGCATTAAGTTCGCTCAACGCTTTGCCTTTTGACCCCAGCTAGGCAACCAGTCAGCCACACACTTCCAGACGCGCACTCTTTTCTCAGGCGAAGACGCTGTATGCTGTGTGTGTGTGTGGACGCTTCGAGACATGTTTTAACATCATTAAGTTATATTTACTGTACAGTTGTTTTTAGACTATAATTTCTGTGTGTCAGGAAAATAGCCTCACTGTGAGTTACTTGGAATGTGACAAAATGGCATTTCGATCAGCTCATGTGAGTACCATAATTAAGCATGTGTTCAACTTCTGACAGGATACTTTTGCGTCCGGCCCCACCTTTTGTGCGGCGGTGTGCGTCGTTGGCTGTTATGCTTTTAAGCCGAAGTAGGTCAATTACATTGGGGAAGCGCAGCATCTTTTGAATGAAAAGTTGGCATTTGTAAAGGGGGTCGTATTCTTACACCGTTGTTATACACACATATTTCTTCATGTTGCTACATGTTATATGTTACTATGGTTGCATGTAAGTAGCTACGTAGGCCTAAATAAAGGGAAATCGTAGAGGATTACATAATTACTACAGCAATTAACACTACTGATAAACAGTAATGCGTAGTAGGCCTAACAGTAATAAGTAAACAATTATCATAAGTATAATAATTACTTCATTTCCAATCACTACTTCTATTTCTATGGCAAATTCAAATTAAAGTGTGCTGTTGGAGTAACCCCCAATTAGGCGTGTTTTTTATTTGTGTGTGTGTGTGTGTGGTGCGTGTGCGTGTGTGTGTGTGTTGTGTGTGTGTGTGTGATGAGTGAGGAGAGAGAGTGCAGAGTGAGAGAGAGAGTGGGGGGGGTGGCCGAAAAAGGATTATGGAACCTAAAACGGTCTTCTCTCACTGTACATTTAGAACGTTTTAAATGGTTCTTGTGTTAGTCTGTGTGGGAAAAGTTCTAAGAGATTAAAGAAGATAAAAAAACAAATCAGTGGTAAATGTCTTGTGTATTGCTTCTGAAATAAATGTATTCTTCAATGTGAATGTTCTGAGTGAAGATTCGGGAGAATTACATTCATATATAGTCTGTGGTGATTGAACAGTTATGTGAGGGAATGAGATCGTGGATATTGAACAGGAACCATGGCAAGGGTCGTGAGTACACATGTGTGTGTGTGTGTGTGCGTTGCGTGCGTGCGTGCGTGCGTGCGGTGCGTGCAGTGCTTCAGTGTGTTGTGTGTGTGTGTGCGTGCTTTTGTTGTGGTGTGTGTGTGGGTGTGTGTGTGTGCTGTGTGTGTGATCGTGTGAAGTCAGTGTGTGGTGTGTGTGTGTGTGTGTGTGTGTGTGTCGTGTGATGTGTGTGTGTGTTTGATCTGTTTTGTTTGTAAGCTACATGCAAGCACGTCAGTTTCGATTCAGCTTCTCTCTCTCTCTCTTCTCCTCTCTCTCTCACTCTCTCTTTCCTCCCACCCACCTCTCTCTCTCTCTGTCTCTCTCTCTCTCCCGCCCTCCCTCCCCCGACCCACCTCAGTCTCGTATGCCGTGTGCATGGATATGTTGTGTGTGTTGTGTGTGTGTGTGTGTGTGTGTGTGGTGTGTTGTGTGTGTGTTCGTGTGTGATATCTGTTTTGTTTCTTGATGTCAGGCATTGCACGTAAGGTTTCAGTTCAAGTTTCTCTCTCTCTCTTCTCTCTCTCTCTCTCTATCTATCTCTCTCTCTCTCTCTCGCTCTCTCTCTCTCTCTCTCTCTCCGCCTACAGACGCGTAGGCAGTGTGCCGTGTATATGTAATTTTTTAGTGTGTGTGAGTGTGTGTGTGTGTGTGCTGTGTGTGTGTGTGAGAGATGAGAGAGAGAAGAGAGTGTGTGTGTGTGTGTCGGACCCTGTTGTGTGTGAGCGAGAGAGAGGAGAGAGATCGAGAGAGGGGGGGAGATGAGATGAGAGAGAGTGTGTGTGTGTGAGTGTGTGTGTGTGAGAGAGAGGAATGAGAGGAGAGTGAGAGTGAGTTTGTTCAGTTATGAGTGCCATAGCCATTGTACTGTGAAACATTTTCTCTCTGATAGGCTTTTATTTATTTTGTTGTTCAAAGCTATCTGTGCATGTCAAGTTCATCATATATGTATATTAATCAGTCCACCCTCCATACCTCCCACTCTCCTCCTCTCTCTCTCTCTCTGCTTTGCTTTTATTGATTTTGTGTGTACAAAGGTATCGTGGCATGTCTGTTTCTTTATGTAGGGTATTCTCAATCAGTCATCTCCCCACCCCCAATCTCCCTCCCTCTCTCGCTTATGTCAGACCTCTCTCTCTCTCTCTCTCTCTCTCTCATCTCTTCTCTCTCTCTATCTCTATCTCTCTCTCAGTTTTTGCATTGCGCGCCAGGTGTAAACTGTGATGTTTCTTTTTCTTCCCTATTGATTTTATATGTGGTAAATTTGCGTGCAGTGTTTCTTGTGTTTGTCATGTTTTCTCAACCATCCTCTCTCACTCTCTTTCTCGTTCTCTCTCTCATTCTATCTCTCTCTCTCTTCTCTTCTCTCTCTTCCTCTCGAACAGACCACACGCGCGCACACTCATCTAACACAACAACTCACACACACACACCCACACACACACACACACACTCGACTTTGGTTGGACAGCAGTTTTTCGTCAAGCGTGGTCTTGTTTTTGTTTTGTTTTTTTCCATTAGCTCTGGCTGTTTAAAAGTTCTGACCTAAAACCCACTTCTGTAATGTTAATAATCATTATGAGGGTATTGACGGTAAGTTTCTGCTTTTATGTACATATTGTGAAGTGCGCGCGCATGTGTGCATGCGTGTGCGCATGTGTGTGTGTGTGTGTGTGTGTGTGTGTGTGTGTGTGTGTGCGCGCGCGCACGCGTATGTGTTCGTGTATGTGTAAGAATTCAAGCGCTTCGGAACAGATACTTCGTCCGGCACGCGAAAATAGCTCACAGCGTGTTGTGGACAGAGACAATTCCGCTTTTCTCGGTGTACCAGGGCTTGGCTGTGTGCAGTCGTTGTGTAAATATTGGTCAGCTATAGGCGCGATACAGACACCAAAGCAGTGTGTAGTTCGCTATTCTCCACGCTTTCAGTACTAGCGCGAGACTTTTATCTCCTGACACTCCAGGGTGTCGGACACAAGACCGCTAACAGTAACAGACCCAGCGCACAATTTGTTTCTTCTGCTTTTTCCGTCTCACGCTATTGAAGACTTTGACTCAAGCGACTTAATGCAGCAGTCAGAACTGCCGTGGTGTGCAAAACAGTGTCAAAAAAAGACTTATCTCCAGTCTCAAATAAAACACTTCTTATATACCCTTTTTTACATCGAATCTCATGTAAATTATGCTTCTGCAATTTGAGAATTAGTAAATGAGCATATCCTGAAACCACTATACACACACACACGCACATATACTTACATGTACATACTCGCACCTACACATTTGCATCACTTCATTAGTGCACACTTAGTAGTGCACATACATTTGCAGTAAATCAAGCGGGGGATCCTAAAGATTCTTTCTTTTTTTTTTCTGCGTACACAGGCTGATACTCCCGTGGACACTCCCTGTATAGACAGGCAAGGTTTAATCCCATCCACCCAACAAAGGGAGTGGAGTTTTATTCATATGACTGTTTTTTATCCCGCCATTGTGGCAGCCTTCGGGGGAAGGTGAATGCTATGTGTAACCTGTCATCCATACCAACGGCCAAACTGGCCTTCTCTTCCAAAATTTGGTGATGGGATTTACGTGTGCCAGATGTTATGCGTGCGTTAACACACGGAACCTCGTTGTATAACCTCATTCGAAGGACTGTATGGAAAATGGAGTCAGAACTTATGTTAACTCAGAGGGAAAAATCCCCCTGTACTGATACGGACCCGCAGAGATTCGAACACACAACCCCAGGATCACCAAGATTACGAGTCCGGTGCTCTACCACTGAGATTCAAGATCTGTTATCTTAACTGATGTGTGTAGTCTTGTATCTGTCATTGTAAAGGCCCAGTATGAGTCTGCCCCATTCTCTAGGAGTCCTCGCAATGTTGGTCTTGGGATTTTTCCAGTATTTTTTTGGCTGGTGATGCTTCTTGCTATTCTTTTTTTAGCCTCAATATGTGGCCACTTCCTCTCATGATGTTGAGTTCTCCAATCTGGTCTGTGGTATGGTGGCTTCAATCCTGTTTATTGGGGAGATTCTGTAGGTTTCTTATCACAGTTCATTGGCCAAGCTATGATGCAGTTCTTGAGGTTGCCTTGCCTGCCAGTGTATCTGCTCTCTCAATACCTTTGATACTTGTATGCTCAGGGGAAGTATGTCCATACAAGTCTTTCCAGCGTAAGACTGCGCATTACTTCATGCTAAGCAAGGCTTCTGTTTCCACTTTCTGCTTTTTGGAGCACACTGAACAATCCTGGCAGAATCTCCCTGTGCAGGCTGGACAATTTTTGTTCTTCCATTTATATAATTCATTGAACAGTGCAATCTCAGTGCTGTCAGATTAGTTTTGTTTTTCGGAGTGTTAATACCAAAAAAAGAACAATATGTGTTTATTATGGTATTTGTTTGTATGTGTGTGTGCTTCAGGCTACAGGATACCACGGAAAGTCGAAGGTGCTGCCACTTCTACTAGGTAAGGAGCTTGTGCTAACTTTCATGGCACTGCCAAATTACTCTGGTCACTGATGACATGAAGGTGGTGTTGACAGGGGTGTCAGGTGTTGAATGACGGCAGAGTGATTCACCCTGGGGACCAGTGTTAGCAGCTTTGTTCTGAGGCAGTGCAGGGTGAAAACTGTGTTGCCCACCACTTCTCAATAGCAGCAGACAGCAGAAGCAGACTGGTATTTCAAGGGCTCTTCAAAAATCTAGTGCTGCTTTGAAAACTTACAGGTAGCAATTATGTGGCTGTTTCTCGGAAAACTGATTTTAAGTGAATTTTTGTTTTAAAAATGGTAGACTTCAATACTGATTTTGACATAGAATTATTTTTGTGCATTTGATGACTTGCAACTAAAAGATGGAGAACATGTAATTATACTTACATGGAATCTGATGTTCTACTACAAAAACATGCTACCTATGTATCTACATGGAGTCTGATATTTAAATACAGCAACATGTCGTATATATCTTCATGGAATCTAATGTCCCAGTACAGAAGCATGTTCTGTATGTATCTGATGGAATCAGATGTCTCAGTACAGAAACATGTCTGTATGTATCTGATGGAATCAAATGCCACCGTTCACAAACCTGTCCTTCATGCATCCACAAGATATGGGGCATGTGATGTGTGTATATCTTCATAGAATCTAGTGTCCCAGTGCAGAAACCTACCCACCTTGTAATGATGACAATTGCTGAACCATTCTCAGAATAGAAAATGCAGGTTTGTGAAGTTGGGTGATTTTTTGCATAGGAAATCCCCCCAGTAAAGACCCAGTGAGCACAAACTGTTTGTCCATGAAGAGTTGTTGATTAGAACCTGTTTCTCTGTGCCTCTTCAAGATATTCCACACCTACATCAAAAACACTGTTTCTCTCCATAAAGATTGGTTTTTGTAGAACCTGTGTCTCTGAGTCTCTGCCAGATGGACCCTCCAGAGAGACTTACCCCCCCCCCCCCCCCCCCATCCCAAACACCACACACACACACACACACACACACACCACACACACACACACCCCAAACACACATACCCCTCCCTCAACCCCACCTTCTGAGAATCGGTAGTTATTTCAGGAGGCGGTTATAGTGACAGTGAAATATATTATTGCTGTGAGGCTGATTGTATAAAAGCCAAAACAGTATGGGCGGAAGTTGTTCATCCAGGAGTGAAAATCAGCCAAAGAAGGAATTCTATATTTGGGAAGGGGGAGGGAAGGGGTGGAATCAGATGTTTCTGTGAAAAATGCAAATGTGGAATACTGTGCGTGTGTGTGTGTGTGTGTGTGTGTGTGTGTGTGTGTGTGTGTGTGTGTGTTGTTGTTTTTGTTGTATGTTTAAGGTTTTCATTGTTCTCTGCTTTTGTTACTTGTGGGTGTGTGATATCTTTGAATTGAAGATTGAGGATTCAAGTCAAGAAATCTGAATTAGTCGCTTTGTTGCTGTCATTTTAATGAGATATTTCAATAATTTGTTATCAAATATTTAGTGGAGAAGAATAATTTTCAAGTATACTTTACGGCATCTGAAAGCTCACCAAAATGCTACCGATATCTTGTTTTTCTTAAGCTTCTTAGGAGACTGGTGCCCTCATGCCCCACTCTTTGTCCCCTGCCCTGCTCTTCCGACCCCTCTCTGAGCAATTGCCCCTGTGCCCCCTTGGGGCTTGATGACCCAGTCATGGTCGCTAAGCCGGACGGCCCTACCACCCTTACCCACGCCTATCACACACTAGGTCAGACAACACAACACACTAACACAGTTTTACAATCATGCACGCTTCTTTATTTCACACACACTCCATGGCACCACCACTCACACACATCCGCAACTGCACACAGTATCCCAATTCCTGCTGACTCACCCTACCCTACTATAATGACCTGAAAGACCCTAACCTAACCTCAAACACCAGTTGCAGTATATCACTATGACCTGGGGACACAGCAATAGCCTGCACACATGGTGACTAACAACAAGGGACGAGGATTTACCCAAGGGACTCTAATCTCTAATCTATTACCACCCACACCTCTCCCCTAGGACTCGCCCTTCTCTTTTGACCCGGGACCCCTACCGCACTGATCGCTGCGTCCCTAAGGGAGGCAACGACAAGTACCCTACACTGTGCTGGCCAATACGTCCTGAAAGGAGGCAGTACCTAACACCCCTAACCCTACTGCCTAACGCTACACCCCTTCTACCACAAACACGGGACAACCCATCCCGGCCCGGAGAGCTCTAGTCCTCGGCGCTGTACGTGGCCCTCACAGGCTGACACCTCCCCGAAGACTCTGCACCCCGGTGCTGACCGTGGCTCCCCCGCAGTCTGACTCCTCCCCGCGATGGGCACGACACCCAACGCACACACACACCAGACGCCCTCTCGACGAGTCCGGGGCTCGAAGGACGCCTCCTCCTCTGAAGGCCCCGCCGGACACTGAGGGTGAGGGAAGGCCTGGTGCAGCGCCCTCTCACAGGACGCCTGAACAGGGAAGAGTAACAGGTGCCGGAGAACTCCCAGAGAGCCCTGGTAGCAGGAGGAGAGCTGCCTCACAAACGGCAGACGGCCTGGGTGGTCTCCCTCTCCCGGGAAAGCAGCAGGTAATGGGAAACTGCCGCTCACCTGCCAGCACACGGCAGTAGACTGCGGTGGTCTGGCCCCAGCCTCAGGACGTAGCAGGATACCTGCTGACACAACTGGACAAACAGACGACTAACCACACCAGTTCTGCAACAATATTGCATGTCCTATTTCCCTAGCCCCCCTACCTAGCCTAACTTTCCAACCTAACCCCAAACCCCAATCTTACACACACGCGCACACACACACACACACACACACACACACACATATACACATATGCACCCACACACACACACGCACACGCACACACGCTCTCTATTTCTCAGCTATCATTACCCCAAACACATGGACATGCTGGTTTAGTACCACCGATCGGTGACAACCCCTTTATGGACCTGGTCCCATTCCTTACGTTACGTTCAGGAAACCTCCACCCATGAACTAGTGATGGTGATTTGAAACTAATTATGGTATAGAACAGCCTGTCCAACCGAGGATGAAGTGCTGTGATGCTGATTGTGCAGAGTATCCAGACAGGCCCTGCCAAGGCTGGCAGAGGAAGAGGACGATGTGATTGAGGAGGAGAGCAATGACTCGGACAAAGACCCGCCCCTCAGGCCCTCGGAGGAGGACAAACAACAGGAGAAAAATGACAAGGAGGAGGACAGACAGAAGAAGAGAGTTGGGGCAGCCAGGGAACGTAGATGAAGGCAGTGCCACCCTGACCTCTGTCTGGACTGGCCAGTCCCGGAGGTTCCTAGAGGCCTTTCACACATCCCTTGGAGTTACTGGGATCGCTGTGTAGCTGACTGTATGCTTTGACTGAAAGTGTCCTAATCTCTGGGCTGGCCAGTATCTTGAGGTTTCTTCATGGCCTTTCACACATCCCATGGAGCAGCTGGGATCGTTGTGTAGCAGACTGTGCTTTGACTGAAAGTGTCCTGATATCTCTCTGGACTGGCCAACACCCAAAGGTTCCTAGTGGCCTTTCACACATCACATTGAGTTACTGGGATTGTGTGGCAGACTCTATGCTTTGACTGAAAGTGTCCTGTAGTCTCTCTTGACTGGCCAACACCCTAAGGTTCCTAGTGGCCTTTCACACGTCACATGGAGTAGCTGGGATTATTGTGTGTGTGCGGCAGAATGTATGCTTTGACTGAAAGTGTTCATAACATGGCAAGTCTTTCAGCGAAACATGGATGTGTGTGTGTGTGTGTGTGTGTGTGTGTGTGTGTGTGTGTGTGTGTGCTGTGGAGAAGTGTTTGTCCTGCTTGTGGTGTGTTTAAGGGAGTGAGGATGGAGTCCAGACAGGCATTCAAGTTGAGCCAGTAGTGGACAGACAACCGGACAACTTGGCATGAACAGATGGTGAACAGGCCCATAGTGTCGCCACCTGCTCATGCCATCTTATCAGCCACTGCGATAGCTGTTTTATCAATAGGATTCCTGGTTCCTGTCTGCTGTTAACATTGTTTCTCCCTGACTTGGCCGCAGTGTAGGAAAGATGTAAGCAGACAGAACTACTGTTTTTGCTAACTGACAGCACACTGATTGTTGTCTTCAATTTTGTTATCTACCATCCAGTAATTTTCGACGCTTTTCTATCATTCACCATCTTTCCAACTACACATGATGATTGTTGTCCTCAGCATTACCATTACTTATCATACTTTCTAACAACACATGACAACCATTGTCCTCAACTTTACCATTATCTACCATACTTTCTAACAACACATGATGACTGTTGTCCACAACTTTACCATTACCTACCATCCTTTCTAACAACACATGACAACTGTTGTCCTCAATTTCCCATTATCTACCATCCTTTCTAACAACACATGACAACTGTTGTCCTCAATTTACCATTATCTACCATCCTTTCTAACAACACATGACAACTGTTGTCCTCAATTTACCATTATCTACCATCCTTTCTAACAACACATGACAACTGTTGTCCTCAGTTTCCCATTATCTACCATCCTTTCTAACAACACATGACAACTGTTGTCCTCAGTTTCCCATTATCTACCATCCTTTCTAACAACACATGACAACCAATGTCCTCATTTACCATTATCTACCATCCTTTCTAACAACACATGACGACTGTTGTCCTCAACTTAAACATTATCTACTATCCTTTCTAACAACACATGACAACTGTTGTCCTCAACTTTACCAATATCTGCTATCCTTTCTAACAATACTTGACAACTGTTGTCCTTAACTTTACTGTTATTGACCAACCTTTTTAACATAATGACTGTTGTCCTCAACTTTACCATTATCTACCGTCCTTTCTAACATGATGATTGTTGTCCTTAACTTTATCGTTGTCTGTTATCCTTTCTAACAACACATGATTACTGTGGTCAACTTTACCATTACTTACCATGTTTTCGAACAACACATGACGATTGTGTCCTTAACTTTACCGTTATCTACCATCCTAACACCACATGACAGCTTTTGTCCTCAACTTTGCCATTATCTACCATCCTGTCTGACTGACAAACATGTGAAGACTGAATGTGATGTGTTGATGGGCTCACTCTGTGTGATGTGGCTTGGTGTGCATACACTGTGAGATGGTGTGACGTGTGCACACTGTGTGATGTGGCTTGATGCGTTGACATCGTATAGTGACATAGTGCAATATGTACACACTGCGTGCTGTAGTTTGATGTGTTGACATACTTATGACATGGTATGATATGTACACACTGTGTGATGAGGCTTGATATGTTGACTTGGTGACGTAGTGTGATGGGTACACATTGTGTGATGTGGCTTGATGTTTTGACACTGTAACATGATGTGATGTGTACACACTATGTGATGTGGTTTGAAGTGTTGTTATGAATGGCATGATATGTGTTGTGATCTGTTTGCTACTGGTTCCAGTATGTTGTGTGTGAACAGCTCTGAAGATGCATGTCACTAGTGATGATCTTGATGGTGTAGAAGGAGAGCGTGACGCCTTCTTGCAATGAGTGGGAAAGTGACAATATGAAAGCCAAGTTCTGTGCTGCCTTTGAAGCGTTGGGGAAAGTGTGTGGAAAATAGAGCTGGCGTTTTCACTCCTTTATAGATTTGGGAAACATGAAAAGTAGATCTAAAGTTTGGGAAATGTGACAAACTGTTCAGCATATGCAGCAGACGCATATAAAAACTGTAAGGCAGAAATATGTTACAGGACTGAAAAAATAAATCATGTAAAAAGTTCATCTGATGCCTTTGCTTGTTGTTTAGTCTCTGTTGCTGAACACTGTAAAAAATATTGAGTTCTTTGCCTTGATGTATCAATCGTTTAGACAGGTAAGTGTATTATGAAACTTTTTTGAGTGAAAAATTCCCTTCCAGCACCTGGAAGCAAGTTACAACAAATCCACAATGCATTGAATTAGTTGATGTAATGACATTCAGCTCGAATAAAACACAAATCATTTTAAAAGATGTTAGAAATGTACAATGCCGTGAATGATTAGTGTACCATGTATCAGCTAAAGTGGTCATCTTTCCATTAGAGATAACATCACTGCAGAGATGAGTGAATATTTTAATTTACATCTGGAGGTTGGCTGATTTTGAGTGGGTAGGGTGTGAAAATGAGCGAGTGTTATATTTATTTTCGGACTTCAGAATTGTGACAGAATTCCGTCAAGGTTTGGGAGCTTTTAAGTGCTTTCCTTGTATGAACCCTGAAGGCCAAATCTTTCACGCTATGCCCACCCATCACTGGACCTTCTCATGTGTCTGCTCCTTTCTAGGGCATGGGTGTTGAAGGTCATGCTACTTGAAGGGGCACTTCAAAGGTGTGCTCTGTTCCTGCTTCAAGGGTTGCCCAGACTTATTCTCCAAGCAATTCACTTCACTGCAGGAGTTGAAATACTCACATGTCTGATTGTCTATGAAAACAAAGCAATTCACTTCACTGCAGGAGTTGAAATACTACATGTCTGATTGTCTATGAAAACAAAATTTTCTGGCAGACAAGAGGAAATATGTCTCCATTTGTTTTTTGGGCAGCCTGTTTTTTTTGTTTTTTTTTTGTAAGTGCGTCATTGAAAGGATTGCTAGGAAGTAAGATTCAGTGCAGACCGATCATACTTTCCTCATTCCCTTTTGACTTCACTACCCCTTATCCCTTCCCCCAGGAGGTGGGAAAATCAGACTGTGTCTGATCTGTACAGCCACTGAGAGAAAGAAAGAGAGCTTCAAAGTCAGGTGACTGCAGACGGAAATATAAACACATTTTAAAAAAGAATTATTAGTAAGTCCGCCGAACAACAGGGGCAAACAAATTACAAGACAAAACATGACGTATTTCAACCTCTTAGGTCTTCTTCAGGTAAAATAAACAACATACAGGACAATGAAAACGAAGCACAAGCAATCACTTACCTTCTCAAATTCAGCACAAGATGGGTGTTGAATGAAAACCATTTCATCCAACGCCCATCTTGGTTTTCATTCATCGCCCATCATGTGCCAAATTTGTGGAGCAAATGCAACAGGAAGAATAAGATTATTTCTTTTTTTCATCAACATAATATTTTTTCATCAAAATAGTATTTCCTTTGTCAGGATCTTAGTCCCGTGCCAAGTTCATTCATGTCAGAAAATGTAATCTTGTGTTGGAAAAAAATGATTTCTGACTTGTCTCAAACCATTACCAGTGGATAACATGACAGTGTTTTTAGTCTGCAGCAAAGGTCATGCTGATGGCCTGTCTGAAAACAATACTAGCAGAGAAAAGAATTACTCTTTTTAGTGTATGGCAAAGAACTGTTTATAGTGAAATAGACTGATGGTTTGTGTGATTTCCTTGAAAATCGTGCTTAAAAAAACAACAAAACAAAACAAAAACAACAACAACAAAAAAGAACACCTCTCGTTGATGCTGAAGTAAAAACTTTGGCATGTCACAGTTGGTCAGTTTCTGGGGGTGGAGTTTAAATTTCAGCAAGTCTCCGTTGAGTCCAGTTAGGTCTCTGATTATTGCTATACTCTTATTGAGAGTGAGTAACAGAGAAAGAGGGACAAACAGAGAGAGATGAAGGAGGGGAGGGGAGAGTGAGGAGAGAGGGAGTATTGTGTCTGAGAGTAGGAAAGAAGAATACTGTACCTTTTTTACGCCCATGCGAGGTAGGTTAACAGTACATTCGTTATTTTTTTGCAGTTTTTTTCTCTGGCACTGGGATCAGGAACAAAACAAACAAACAAAAAAAACTAATAAACAAAACAACAACAAAAACATAACAATCAACAAGAAAAAAAGATTGGGTGGTTGGGATGGGAGGTTGCAAATACAAGCCCACAAATGTGATGATAATTCACATTAAATTGTTGTCTTTATTTGCTTGAGAAATGCAATAAAAACTTAGATCAAAATATCACAGGCATCAAAAAATACTGAGAACAAAAATGGCTGATATGGAAAAAGTACATGCAGAGAGAGAGAGAGAGAGAGAGAGAGAGAGAGAGAGAGAGAGATGCACAGACAAAGAAGAGAGAGGAGGGAAGATGGAAACAGAGATACACATCCATAAAAAGAACAAGACAGACAGGGAGAAAAAGTGGTTGTGACAGAAGGCAAACATTCATGAATGCATGTGAAAGCTTGCATGTATGCTTGAACAGACTAAATGAGAAATGGAACAATTACTAAAAAAAAATGACAACCGGAATAGCAAAGTTGCTGTGTGTGTTCTGATCATTTCTGTGACTGTCGAATTTGCAGAACACCTGTATGCAGATGTCTGGTGGTCACTACACTGACCATAAGCACAGACAAAATACTGATCAAACAAACTAAAACAGAAAGAAAGAGTGTAGGATGTGTGCTGATCATTGAGTACACTGACTGATGTAAAGGTCAAAATGCTGAATAAACATATTAAAATGGGGACAATTTTTGTGTCTTTTGTATTAAAATTGGAGAAAGAAAACAAATGAGTAAATATACGTAAATAAACCAGAAAATACTCCCCCCCCCCCCCCCCTCCTATGTCCATGTATTTACATGAATTGTAAACATGATATATATTCCATGTCTATGCACTTATAATTTGTAATTAATACATTTCATAAAGGTCGACCAAACAAGCTACAGTGAGATAAGATAGCAATAAAAAGAAAGAAAGCTTTTACTTATTATTGGAAAATATGACAAAAGTGAGCATATTGGAAAGAAAAAAATGAACGAGAGAGAGCGAGATAGAATAAAAAACACCCGTCAAAAATTCTCTGGGAAAGAATACAAACTAACAAACGGATACAAAAACTATCTCCTGCCATTTACTTAATTAGCAGTGCAGCTAGCATTGGACATAATCTTGCAGATGAGGGTTTAATTGACAAATCTAATGGGAAAAATGAGTTGGCTCCTCATGCCATCTAAATAGCTTTTTAAAAAGGTTTTTTTTCACGATACTTGTTTACACAGCAGGGAAGCACGTATTCAACTACCAACATTTTGCTCATAATACCAAAAATGGAACATTAAAATCCTGGCAGATTTCTCACAAAGCCAGGAATGAAGTATGTGAATTCTTACAAATAACAAAAAACAAGACCGATCAATATATTTGAACACCGGCAAAATGCACAAAGAGCTGGGAAAGAAGTAATGCGGCAAATTGCTTTAATAAGGCCAGAAGTATTCAAACACTGGCAAATTACTCATAAACCAGGCAAGTATTTAGATACATACTGCTCACAAATCCTGGAAATCATTCAGGTACTGGCAAACGTCTCACAATAAAATTAGCCAAGAAAAGTGTTTAAATATTGGGGAAACTGCACATAAAGCCAAGAAAGTATTTTATTACTGGCAAGTTTGTCATAAAGACGGGAAATCATTGGGGAAATGGCAAACTGATCACAATGCCAATAAAGTAATTTGGGAACTGGCAAACTGATCACAATGCCAATAAAGTATTTTGACTACTGACAAATTGCTCATATTGCCAGGAAAAAAATTTGCTTGTAGTTTCGTGGAGAACTCTGCTGCCACGCTCTCCACGAGTTTCTTTCTACTGTTTACCTTGCATGTTGTCTCATAGGAGTGCTTCACATTTAATACTTCTGGACACATGACTAGCACTTGAAGAACAAGGGAAAAAAATGAAAAGAAAGAAAAGTGGTGTTGGGTTTAGACAGAGGGCGGGACACAGGAAGGGAGTGAACTCATGGCTGCATGAATATATTGAATACTGGGCGCACACTACTGTGTCGTTTCAAAATCAAAGTGGGTGCAAGCTGTAAGACACTTCTGGTCAGCAGATTGACCCTGCCCATCATGAGCATCACAATCAATGGGGTATTTCTATCATGACAGCAGTATAACTGTACACTTACAATGTCATTACAGATGAACTACAAAGACAACAGAAAATTTCGGTGAATATGTATGGCAAAATATGCATCTTATGAAAAACAAATAGTTGATGGATTGGAATTCCACTCAATATTTGAATACACCTCAGCAACAGACATGAGGGAGGAAGGAAGAATGTGCATTCTTCATAAGTACAAACAGTAAATGAAAACACGGAAAAGAATGCATCCATATTTCACACCACACATATCCTTGCTTCACACCATGCATGCCCCTGTTTTAAACCAAACAAATTCATGTTTTACACATGCATGTCCATATTTCACATCCTGTCTTCTGGGTAAACCCCTGACATTTTTTTCTGTTCTTGATCTGCCCCTGACACCCAAGGGAATACGGCACAGCTGTAGACCTTCTAAAGTCAAAATTCAAGAACCAAGAGATGACATACGTAGGGTGCGGTGAAAAGGGCCCGCAGTTTGACTTTTAATCGATTGCAATTTCAACCCTCAATGTAATAAATGTGGGGTTTAAAAAGAAAATACGTTTTCTATTCTATACAACTGCCACCATCACATATCATTTCGGATTTACTCTGTACATTTCATCCACCCCATTACAAAAAACACCACCCAAGCTCTCAGTTTTCAAACAAAATTTGAAATTTCTTCTTCTAAATTTGGGATTTTTGGAGCGATTTTTCAAATGGTAAAACTCCAGATGGTTGATATGGCCCTCATGGAATGGACCTTATCTCCAACCAGGAAGCGGAATGGGAAGTGGACCGACCTCATGGAACAGACCAGGAAACTCAATGGAACATTAACTCCATAGAATGAACTTGATCTCCAACCAGTCAACACAAGAGGCAATGGACTCCATGGAATGGACAAGACTCTGACCATGAAACTCAAGGGAAAACTGACGTCAGAATGGACGAGATATTGGACCATGAAACCCAAGAGGAAAAGGACCTCAGAATGCAACTGGTCTCTGACCATGACATCCCAAGAAGAAATGGACTTCAGAACAGGCCAGTTCTCTGATAACAAAACTCAAAGGGAAATGGACCTCATGGAATGGACCAGATTTTTGCCCTTCCCATCAGAAAGAGGTCACACACAGACACGCACACACACAGACAAAACACACACACACACATACAGAAACACACACACACACACACACTGAAAAAAGTCAGTCTGGCTAGGTGATATCCAGGACAATTCACAAACAAGACACACGAATAAATGTAATATACCTTCAAAAGTAGATGCGAAATTGTTCATCAGCAGAAGTGAACTGGGGAAAAGACTGAGTGGGGGTGGAGAGGGGCGGGGCAGTGGAGGAGGAGATGTGTGTGTATGAGATTTTATTTTACAGTGTGTCCAAAGGAAGACAAAAGTCTTTTAGGAAGGACACTATGCAGGTTAAAGACAGAGCATGAGAGACAGAGAGACTCACACGCAGTGATGTGAAGGAATGGCAGCAGACAACAACGACGGAGATCTTTACAGGTTTGAGCACTGACATGCATATCTGCAGGCACTAGCAGCAAGGCAAGAGGGAAGACAGGAATGAATGAGTTGCAGGTTCATGAAAAAAAGGAAAGAAGGGTGAAAGGTCGGTGTAGAAATACCCACAGAGCAGGCCAGTACTAAATGGATACCTGATGCCAAGGTGAAAAGAAATGACCATTCCAAACTTTACTAGTCATGGACACGACCAGGGCCCTAAGCCCTGGATCTGAAGATGGAATGTGGCTGCCTATGTGTCAGAAAAATCATAGTACACACGCCTTCCTATCATCCTGTGAAAGCCACTTAATGACCTTGCCTTTGTTAGCATTTACACAGTGACTGTGACCACCATCAATGAAAACAACTGCTCCATCTACATCACCATCAAAACCACCACAATCCACAACATCGGTATCAACAGCACGGCAAAGACAAGGAATGCTAGACATCTGTGTGGAACGACTGTGAATGATAGGAAGTCTGTGGATTATGGGAAACTAAGATCACCCTCTTTGCTCATTAAGTGACGGACTCCCAAACACAAGTCTTTTCACTTTATATCATAAGGTGCAGAATCCCGATCATGATTCCCGTCATTGCATATCATGACATGTGGGATTCCAACCATGACTTGTCACAGCCCATAATGACATGTAGAATTCTGACAATGACTTGTGTCACAGCCCATAATGACACGTAGAGTTCTGACAATGACACATGTCACAGCCCATAATGACATGCAGAATTCCCACAATAACTTGTGTCACAGCCCATTATGAGATGCAGAAATCTGACAAGACTCCCTGGCACAATGCTTGCTGATGTCACATGGACTGATTATAGTATCATAGACATTGGCACTAATTCTATGACGTAAACATGAAGTCATAATGGCATCATTGTGAGTGAAACGACTGTTTGTTATGACATGGAATCAGGAGGATATCGTTGGGAATGGCCCAATTCTTATGATGTGACATGGAAACAGATCAACATGGTGAGTGCCCTAACTCATCACAAAGGATATATCACTGTGTGTGTCTGGTCCATATTTGCTACATCATATCTGGCAAGTCGTGAGACCATACTGTGCTGGCGTTACGGCTGTATGGCTAGATAAATGAATAAGTAAAAACAACAGTTTGAAAAGTGGGTCTTGTGGACAAAAAAAGCCAGACGCCTGATCTACACGTCAACACAACGTGCTGTTCAGGCATCGGAGTCAATGACAGCACCACTCTGTGATGTGACAGACTGATCACTCACTCTGAATGGACATGTGGAATCGGTATAATATCAGACTGAGTGGTTCCACCCTCTTTGAAATTCAACATGGAATGAACGTAAGATCAAAGTGAGCGGCATAGTTTTCTATGAAGTGACACATTGGGCAAAACTACTGGATGCGAAAACAGATGGTTCCAAATGCTGATGATGAGGATGGTGGGGAACATTATATCATTCCATGCTGGGTGATGTTCTGCAGTTGGGCACACATGTGGCTGTCAAACATGAAACTCTGAAACACAGTAAAAAGACATTGTTACACACAAGCGGCTGTCAGACTCAAAAACTCTGAAACACAGTAAAAGACACTGTTACAATCATGTGGCCATCAAACTTAAAACTTTCAAACACAGTAAAAAGAAAAACCTCACTGTTACAGACATGTGATTGTCAAACTTGAAACACAGTAAAAAGATACTGTTACATACTTTCTTTACATTATGTACAATTCTTTTTTTTTTTTTTTTTTTTTTTTGCTGTCCCAACCTCTGCTCCACCTCAGAGGCAGTGCACACACGCCGCTCATTCCGACACCCCGTCCACAGCCACAGCCCGGTCAGCCCCGCCGCAGCCCCGGCACCGACAATCCACAGGGAGCAGTCAATGTCAAGTCGTCAAGAGGCAACCCACCGGAGAAGACACTGCACTGCTGCCGAGTCACTTCGGTGGTGTTCAGTGGCGCCTGTTCTGATCTAACATACGCAGGACACCACCTACTAAGCCCCTACTGACGACAATAATTGCTTAGTCACGGAGCCGGCGTGAGTGAGCTCTCCCTCCGGAGGGCGCCACCACGTCCGTCCAACGACAGCCCCCATGGACTCGCCAATACCGGTGACCCCGACAGAACCAAACCAAGGCCACAGACGTGGAGAGGACATCGAAACTGAGGTCACCATGAGAGCAGGCATGAAGGGCCACAGAATTTGAGACATTTTTTTTAAATGCTGATCGATGAGAATGAGGATGATTAAGATGATGCTACGGATTTCCATTTCGGTCTGAGACTACATGACAGGGCTGTACTCTACGCTTCCTTTCATAATATATCCCGGCGTCAACCAGGCCCGAGAGATACAGGCACCTGCAGTGTTGGTCAGGAAATTTGAGCAACACTCTCAGAAACGCATCCATTAAGTGGATGAAACTCGACTGTGTGGTCCCAGTCTTCCCAACTGAGTCCACAGCAAACTCAACTCTGGGTAGGAGCCAGTCGGGGCAGAAAAACCCACATGACTCTGATGGGATTCGAACCCACGACCTCCCAGCCGGGAGTCCGCGACGCTAACCACTTCGCCACGGCGGCTGGTCTATGTACAATTCTTGGAAAGGTCATGTGGTGAGTTCAGATAACCTGAAGAGACCGACTATCTCGTTCTTCAAATCTCACAGCTGGTTTTAGGTGTGTACATTCATTTCAATATCATAACATGAATCGTAATCTTTGCAATTGCTTCTGGTTTGATGTCATTTTGTTCCCTCAGAACTTTGGCTGATGGTCAATAAGCATGCCTGTTGGTCAGTCCAACACTGTTCAGGTTTTTTCTTTCTTTCTGCGTACGCAGGCTGATACTCCTGCGGACACTCCCTGTATAGCCAGGCAGTGGAGTTTTGTGTGTATGACCCTTTTTTATCCCGCCATTAAGGCAGCCATACTCCATCTTCGGGGAAACACTGTTCAGGTCATTCCAATAGTGTCGGTTGTCTCAGCTACCAGGCAACGCCAGCCTCTGCACATTCGCCTGGAGACCTTTCCCCCCAAGACATGAAACAGAAAAGTGGGTACCCTGGACAGACGGCCCATTCACACTGTTTTACAAGACAAATACTCTAAGACTGTAGAGAGTCTGGAACCTGTAAACAACATTGCATTCTTTGTTGTTGTTGTTCTTGTTGTTGTTGTCATACTCTGGTTAAAAGACTCCAGGCATCATCCAAACAGCCGAAGTACTTGAACACTATGGTACAAATGCATCAGCTAGGGATGAGAACATTATGTGTGTGTTTTGATTACCCTGCCACCTGTGCAGCCACACTTTGACTTCAAGGGTTTTTTGAGACTGATAATGTTATGCTAGGAGCTTGTCACGACTGAAGACAATCCCCGCATATATATGCAGAGCATAACAAAATTCTGATGTAGCCTTAGTGTTCTAGCCTCTGTCAATTGGTCTCACACAGCCTTAAGCATTTGCATACTTTAAGTTGGAAAATTCTCAACTGAAAAATTTGGAGAACTGGATCGTAGCGTTGACTGATGGGAAAAACAACGGAAAAAGAAACTGACCCTGGAGTAGAACTCCTTGGCACGAGCGCTGTCCTGCTTGATGCCCAGTCCCCCGGCCAGACAGCGGGCCAAGTAGAAGGCTGCCATGCTGATGCCCTTGCTGATGTACCCTGGCAAACAGTCCGTCTCCTGGCGATCAGATCCACATCGTTCAGCACGGCCACCCTGCCACATCACAAACCACTTAGACCATATGACATGCCACATCAAAATCACATCACATGTTATACCACATACCATAGCACACCACACATACTCCATGATGTACAACAATACATGCCACATCACAACCAGACACAATATTTTGCATCACATGTTACTGAACATGAAAGCACCACACACTATGTTATTTACCTCTTAGCAAACTACAACACACACCCTTATAAATAAATATATAAATTGATAAATAAATAAACACATACACACATATGTATATATATGTACATTTTAAAAATCTATCTCTATCTATCTATCTATATCTATCTATCGTGTTTGTGTGTGTGTGTGTGTGTGTGTGTGTGTGTGTGTGTGTGTGTGTGAGTTGCTTTTGGATTGCTGTCTTCCATTTGCTGTGTGTATACATGTCTTGCATGCCTTCCACTTTCGCGATTATATGGTGTTTGAAGTTGCATACATCAAAATGTTTCTGTTTCTTTTTCTTTGTATTTTTACCTGCTGAGGAGGCTCCTTCCCCAGGGATTTTGGCCATGAAACGGAGAGAAAAAAGTGGGGAAATTTTTCTTCACGGGATATGAGTGTTAATGAAATGGGGAGAGGTGGACAGGGGCACATGGAGAATGGGATGGAAAAAGAAGGGAAGAAAAGGGGAGGCAGGAGGTGGTGTGTGTGTGTGGGGAGACTGGGGAGTTGGGGTGGTTGAGGGTGTTGTGGGCGGGTGTGGATGGGGGATTGGCAACATGTGCTTATTGTGATGTGATGGGCGTGTGTGGAGGTTGGAGAGTCGGTGGTTGGGGTGGGGGCTGGAGGTGAGAGAGTCAGAACATCTGTGAATTGTTTTCATTAACTGATGAACTGGATACCTGGACCCATTCTTGCCATGAAGTCTTCTGAGGAAGACCTGTTAACAGGCCGAAATATTGGGAAGAATTATATGAGTCTGTTGTTTTATCTTTGTTTTATGTACATTTACATCTGTCTATCTACACACACACACACACACACACACACACACACACACACACACACAACACACAACACAACACAAACACACACATATAGATAGATAGATAGATAGATAGATAGATAGATAGATAAATAGACAGATAGATAGATAGATAGATCATATCGATAGATATAGATACATAAAAAGAGAGATAGACACACACCACAACCACACACACACACACACACACACACACACACACACACACACACACACACAACACAACAGATCACAGCCCTCCTTTCATCCTAACCTATATTACACACCCTGGTCATGTCACCCCTAACATCACACCACATTTTACAACCACATCAATCACTTACTACTGCTATATTACACATACAGAGAATCACAGACCACAATACACACCATGGCACAATCCACATGCCACATCACATTGTGTAGCCCAAAACACATAAAACACACAATATAACATACCATGTCCATGATCCTATGTTATTTTGAGGCAAGTTCTCATGACAGGACACACCATATCGGTGAACCTATCCTGTGTGAGACTGAGACTGGTCCTTACTTTGAATTGCCACCAGTACAGCTACACATTTCGCATTAGCCAATGTACGCCATGTTTCACAATGAGAATCACTTGCAAATATCGTTTACCATATCACTGGCACATGCACCTAAAACCTCTCACTTACGGATTCGCAAAAATAATCCGGCCATCACTTCTTGTTTACTTTCCGTTTAATTACTGGATGCATTTTAGTAATAGTTACAAAAAAGACAAGTGTCTCATGGGAACCCTCCTTCCCCACTTCCCCGGGAACCCTCCTTCCCCCCCTCCCTTCCCCACTTCCCCCCCCCCCCCCCCCAACTTCTCCCCCCCCCCTCCCATCCCCTCCACTAACTTGCTGGCCAGGTCGGCTGCCTTGGTGAAGAGTTTGCGTTGGTAGAAAAGAGAGATGAGGTTCCCCATGGCGTACACGTTGCCTCGGTCAGCAGCATCCTTCAGGCAGATGTAGGCAGCATCTGTGTCCTTCTTCACCCCCAGACCATAAAGGTACATCACTCCCAGTGACCCTGGTGACACACCCCCACATCATAAAGGTACATCACTCCCAGTGACCCTGGTGACACCCTCACATCATAAAGGTACATCACTCCCAGTGACCCTGGTGACACACCCCCACATCATAAAGGTACATCACCCCCAGTGACCCTGGTGACACCCCCCCACATCATAAAGGTACATCACTCCCAGTGACCCTGGTGACAGACACCCTCACATCATAAAGGTACATCACTCCCAGTGACCCTGGTGACAGCACCCCACATCATAAAGGTACATCACTCCCAGTGACCCTGGTGACAGACACCCTCACATCATAAAGGTACATCACTCCCAGTGACCCTGGTGACAGACACCCTCACATCATAAAGGTACATCACTCCCAGTGACCCTGGTGACAGACACCCCCCACATCATAAAGGTACATCACTCCCAGTGACCCTGGTGACAGACACCCCCACATCATAAAGGTACATCACTCCCAGTGACCCTGGTGACAGACACCCCCACATCATAAAGGTACATCACTCCCAGTGACCCTGGTGACAGACACCCTCACATCATAAAGGTACATCACTCCCAGTGACCCTGGTGACAGACACCCTCACATCATAAAGGTACATCACTCCCAGTGACCCTGGTGACAGACACCCTACATCATAAAGGTACATCACTTCCAGTGACCCTGGTGACAGACACCCCCACATCATAAAGGTACATCACTCCCAGTGACCATGGTGACAGACACCCTCACATCATAAAGGTACATCACTCCCAGTGACCCTGGTGACAGACACCCCCACATCATAAAGGTACATCACTCCCAGTGACCCTGGTGACAGACACCCCCACATCATAAAGGTACATCACTCCCAGTGACCCTGGTGACAGACACCCCCACATCATAAAGGTACACACTCCCAGTGACCCTGGTGACAGACACCCCCACATCATAAAGGTACATCACTCCCAGTGACCCTGGTGACAGACACCCCCCACATCATAAAGGTACATCACTCCCAGTGACCCTGGTGACACACCCTCACATAAAGGTACATCACTCCCAGTGACCCTGGTGACAGACACCCTCACATCATAAAGGTACATAACTCCCAGTGTCCCTGGTGACAGACACCCCACATCATAAAGGTACATCACTCCCAGTGACCCTGGTGACAGACACCCTCACATCATAAAGGTACATCACTCCCAGTGACCCTGGTGACAGACACCCCCCACATCATAAAGGTACATCACTCCCAGTGTCCCTGGTGACAGACACCCCACATCATAAAGGTACATCACTCCCAGTGACCCTGGTGACAGACACCATCACATCATAAAGGTACATCACTCCCAGTGACCCTGGTGACAGACACCCCCACAGCATAAAGGTACATCACTCCCAGTGACCCTGGTGACACACACCCCACATCATAAAGGTACATCACTCCCAGTGACCCTGGTGACACCCTCACATCATAAAGGTACATCACTCCCAGTGACCCTGGTGACAGACACCCCCACATCATAAAGGTACATCACTCCCAGTGACCCTGGTGACACACCCCTACATCATAAAGGTACATCACTCCCAGTGACCCTGGTGACACACCCCCACATCATAAAGGTACATCACTCCCAGTGACCCTGGTGACAGACACCCCCACATCATAAAGGTACATCACTCCCAGTGACCCTGGTGACAGACACCATCACATCATAAAGGTACATCACTCCTAGTGTCCCTGGTGACAGACACCCCCACATCATAAAGGTACATCACTCCCAGTGACCCTGGTGACAAGCACCCCCCACATCATAAAGGTACATCACTCCCAGTGACCCTGGTGACAGACACCATCACATCATAAAGGTACATCACTCCCAGTGACCCTGGTGACAGACACCCCCACATCATAAAGGTACATCACTCCCAGTGACCCTGGTGACAGACACCCCCACATCATAAAGGTACATCACTCCCAGTGACCCTGGTGACAAACACCCCCACATCATAAAGGTACATCACTCCCAGTGACCCTGGTGACAGACACCCCCACATCATAAAGGGTTTACATCACTCCCAGTGACCCTGGTGACAGACACCCCACATCATAAAGGAACATCACTCCCAGTGACCCTGGTGACAGACACCCCCCACATCATAAAGGTACATTACTCCTAGTGACCTGGTGACACACCCCCACATCATAAAGGTACATCACTCCTAGTGTCCCTGGTGACGGACACCCCACATCATAAAGGTACATCACTCCTAGTGTCCCTGGTGACAGACACCCCCACATCATAAAGGTACATCACTCCTAGTGTCCCTGGTGACAGACACCCCCACATCATAAAGGTACATCACTCCTAGTGTCCCTGGTGACAGACACCCCCACATCATAAAGGTACATCACTCCCAGTGACCCTGGTGACAGACACCCCCACATCATAAAGGCACATCACTCCTAGTGTCCCTGGTGACAAACACCCCCACATCATAAAGGTACATCACTCCCAGTGACCCTGGTGACAGACACCCTCACATCATAAAGGTACACCACTCCCAGTGACCCTGGTGACCACACCCCCACATCATAAAGGTACATCACCCCCAGTGACCCTGGTGACAGACACCCCCACATCATAAAGGTACATCACTCCCTGTGTCCCTGGTGACAAACACCCCCATGTCATAAAGGTACATCTCTCCTGGTGCCCATGGCAACAGACACCCCATGTCATAAAGGTACATCATGCCAGTGCCCCTGGGGTCAAGCACCTTCGTTCTTCTTCCCATGGTGTGGGTCTTGCAAGGCCCATAGTCTTCAAAGAGTTGCAAAGATGTGAACTGTATAGGTAATCAGAGACCCTCAGCATAGGGGGCGGGTAGTCAGACTCAGTGTCTGGTAATCAATGTTGATACAAACCATTCTTCTTCCAACGATGGGGGTTTGCATTACACACACTTATTTAAAGGGTGCAAAGATGTGAACTGTGTGGGTTGTGAGAGACCTGCATTGTTGATGTGTGCTGCTAAAAGTGATGGCTGGTAAAGGGAAACTGAAGATCAGTTTTTCTTGAGTTATCACAGAATACAGTTTAGTTATGAACCTATCGTCTGATTAATGTCAAGGATCTCTTCAAATCTCATGTTCTGATTAATGTCAAGGATCTCTATTCACCCCATGTTCTGATCTGCTTACAGCAACAGTCAGCAACACTACTGCACCATCACCATGGTTATATATTCATATCTTAAAATAATTTCTGTTTACGGCACTATGAACAGAGAATAACACATATTGACAATCAGTCGCTAAGAACTGTACTGCATTTTTGTGACAAGCTTTACATGCAAACGAAAAGAAAAATTATAGGTAACATTTCTCCAAGGTCATTTTTAAAAAAACAAAAAAAAACTGTACAGATTGTAGTTCAATATCATCAGCATGAACATTGTAATACTGTTCACACTGCATCTTAATAGCCAAACATGAATCAGAACAAGAGGTAAAATGTCATGTTGAGAACCAGTCACAAATCAGAAGGGACAATGTGTCATCTTCAGAACATTGGCAAATCAGGACAAAGGGTAACATGTCATCTTCATAACCAGTGACAAATCATAACCAGGGGTACACTGTCACCTGATAACCAACCACAAATCAGGGTAAATGTCATCCTGAGAATCAGTGACAAATCAGGACACAAGAGGTTACATGTCATCCTGACAACCAAAGATAAACCAGGACAAGGGGTACACTGATGTGCATCACTCAGGAAGTCAACTGTCACCTTTACAGAACAACCATCAAGACGGGTGTGCATCACTCAGGAAGTCAACTGTGACCTTTACAGGACAACCATCAAGACTGGCGTGCATCACTCAGGAAGTCAACTGTGACCTTTACAGGACAACCATCAAGACTGGCGTGCAAACACTCAGGAAGTCAACTGTGACCTTTACAGGACAACCATCAAGACTGGCGTGCATCACTCAGGAAGTCAACTGTGACCTTTACAGGACAACCATCAAGACTGGCGTGCATCACTCAGGAAGTCAACTGTGACCTTTACAGGACAACCATCAAGACTGGCATGCATCACTCAGGAAGTTCACTGTCACCCTTACAGGAAAACAACCAACGCTGACAAGTATCACTTAGGAAGTCCATAGTGACCTTTATAGGACAATCACAAACACTGGTTGTTTCATTTGGGAAGTTCACTGGGACCTTTACAGGACAATCACAAACACTGATATGCATCAATCAGGAAGTCCACTCTGACCTATTTAGGACAACTACAAAGTCTGTTGTCACCATTAAAGGACAACCACAGAGACTGGTGTACATAACTCGGGACGTCCACTGTCACCATTAAAGGACAACCACA
>CM031597.1:129978699-130041199 GCA_018398815.1 Conus ventricosus | reverse complement strand
ACTCCTGTGAGTTAATCTGTGTCTGTGTTTTGATATGTGTATCTGTGTGTCTTGATGCGTGTGTCTGTGTATGCTGATTTGTGTCTGGTGTGTGATTACATGTGTACATATGTGTGTTGACATGTGCGTCCATTCATGTTGATGTGCATGTGTGAGTGTCTTTACACATATGCATGTGTTTATGTGTGTGTTTATGTGTTGATGTATGTACATGAGTGTGTTTATGTTTGTGCATGAATGCACTTATGTGTGTGCATGTGAGTGTTCACATGTGTGCATGAATGTGTTTGTGTGATGTACTATTTGTGCGCGTTTGTGTGATTATGTGTGAATATGTCTGTGTTTTTGTGTGTATCAGCTTGTGTGTTTATGCATGTGTCTGCGTGTGTTAAAGTGTGTAAAATAAGATAAGATAAGATAAGATAATGTTGCTTATAGCCCAGCCGACCGCAAAGGGCCACATCAGGGCTGTCACCACGTTAAAATCAACTCACCAGTCATTTGAAAAAAAAAAAAAAAAAAAAAAAAAACTTTCACACATCTCATTAAATGACATCGTCTAGAAACGCACCAGAAACTTCGCTAAAAATCTTTCTTCCGTAAAATCTTACATCAGATGAAAAATGTTAATCTCTCTCAAAAACTCAAGGATCACATCAGGCGGGACATCCCTGAACAGGATCTTCATGGACTCTGCTGTAAAATGTTTGTGTCTCACATCGTGCAAGTCCCAACACTCTAAAAGAACATGTTTCATTGTGAGTGGCGCATGACATGGAATGCACCACGGAGCTTCTTCACTCTTTAAAAGGTAGGAATGGGTAAAATATGAATGGCCGGTGTGCAGCCGGCACAGAACCGTTTCCTCTTTACGACCCCCCGACGTAGATGGGAGGAAGTCCTTAAGGTTTGGACGGATCTGAAAGAGTTTGTTACTCATCTGTGTGTTCCAATCCTCCTGCCAGAGGTCTCTCACATAATCGTTAATTTTGGGTTTCACATCTGAGCAGGGGATATAAATGTTGGACAGTTTCTCTCTTGTGGCGTTCTTGGCTAAACGATCAACCATCTCGTTCCCGCCGATGCCAACATGACCAGGAACCCAAGCCAGACTAATTTTGTAACCGTCCGCTTTCAACTTGCTAAAAAGTTCAAAGAAATGTAAAAGTTCTGGATGCTGAAGGTTGCGGCCAGCTATGGCCTCCAAAGCTGACAGCGAATCCGACAGAACCAGAAAGTCCCTCTTCGAAGATTGTGAGATTATCTTCAAAGCCAGAACCAGAGCAGTAAGTTCAGCAGAATAGACAGAAGCATCTGAATGAATATGTCCAACAGTATCTGAGAAGGAGCCCCGGGGCAGTAGGCTGCACAGGCCACTCCATCTTCAGACTTGGAACTGTCAGTGAAAACTTTGATAGGACGGGAATTTCGAACAGAGGTCAGCATACAATGCCTTGTACGCCAGAGAGCTGGTAGACTCTTTGCGAAAAGCTGCAAGATCGAAACGAATCTCTGGTGTGAAAAAGGCCCCAACAGAGGTTGATCCGGAAACTTGGAAAAATCGGACACAACTCCTAGGTCTAGACCTGCATTCCGCACGTGAGGCCGCATACGAAGACCAAACGGCGGAATACATTTCGGGTTGTTTTCAAACTTACTTGGAATGGAGGGTCAAAGACACAGTCATAGGCAGGGTTTTCTGGTTCTGAGAACAGTCTGATATAATAATTCAAAGACAGTTTCAGCCTGCGGTTGGACAGTGAAGGTTCACCCGCCTCTGCGTACAGGCTGTACACAGGGGTGGTGCGGAACGCTCCAAGACAGAGACGAAACCCTTGATGATGGATGGGGTCCAAGAGTTTGAGGTAAGACGATCTTGCAGAGCCGTACACGGCACAACCGTAGTCCAGTTTGGAACGGACCAAGGCTCTGTAGGGGTGCAGCAAAGTTTTCTTGTCAGCTCCCCAGTCGGTGTGCGCTACGACCCGCAGAATATTCAGTGCTTTCTGGCAAGCAGTTTTGAGGTTTTTGATGTGGCTGAGAAAGTTAAGTTTCTGGCCCAAAAACAACTCCAAGAAATTTGGCCTCTTTGACAGCTGGAATGGGAGATTTCCCTACTTGATTTCAGGATCTGGAAAAAACTGACGGAAATTATGGAAGTGAATACACTGTGTTTTTTTGCAGAAAAGGTGAAACCGTTTTCATCCGCCCACCGATGGATTTTATCCATGCAAAGCTGAAGCCTGCGCTGGACACTCGGGTACAGGCTTCCAGTTGCATAGACACAAAATCATCCACAAACAATGAGCAGTCTGAACCCTGCTGAACTGATTTCACAATGTTGTTAATCTTGATGCTAAAGAGGGCAGGAGACAGTATGCTCCCCTGTGGAAACACCCAACTCCTGCTCGTGGACATCAGAGAGAGTGGTGCCAACCCGGACCTGAAACTGTTGTTCTGCCAAAAAACTTTGAATGAAAAGCGGAAGATGACCTCGAAAACCCCAGATCATGGAGATTCATGAAGTATCCCCAACTTCCAGGTGGTATCATAGGCCTTCTCCAAGTCAAAGAAAATTGCCACTGCATGCTGTCTGTTTAAAAAAGGCGTTCCGAAGTGTAGATTCCAGACGAATCAAATGGTCAACTGTAGTCCGATGTTTGCGGAAACCACACTGTTCTTTCGCCAAAAGGCCATCGGTTTCCAGTTTCCACATGAGCCTAGCACTGACCATTTTCTCCATCAATTTACAGACACAGCTGGTCAAAGCTATGGGACAGTAGTTTGATGGATTAGAAAGATCTTTTCCAGGTTTGGGGATGGGAATAATGAGGGCTTTTCACCAAGAGGTGGGAAAGAAACCTGTAGTCCACACATGGTTGTATACCTGTAGCAGTATGTTCAGACCTTCTTGCGGAAGATGTTTCAACAGTTGATAATGGATTTCATCTATACCTGGAGAGGAATCGCTGCAAGAGAGTAAGGCAGATTTCAGTTCGTTTAACGTGAAAGGAAGATTGTAGTCTTCCATGTTGTTTGACAAAAAGTTGCAGGGTGATTTTTCTTTAAGGGCTTTGTTTTTGACAAAAACTGGCTGATTTGTTAGAAGAGGAGGAATTCTTTTCAATGGTTGAAGCAAGCAGATTTGCAACTGCTTTCTTCTCTGTTATTAAAGAACCCGAAAACTTGAGATGATTCACAGTGGGACAGGTGTTCTTCCCTTTGATTTTCTTAATGATGTTCCACACTTTTTTCTTGGAAGTTTTCGATGTCAGCCTGGAGCAGAAGCTTCTCCAGGACTGACGTTTACTGATTTTAAAAGTGTGTCTCGATTTGGCGGGGAAAGTTTCTGATGGCCTCGAGCGTTGGGACCCGAAGGTCGTTGGTATACCCGAAGCTGAGCCCGTTTTCGAACTTTGGAAATTTGTTGGCAGTCTGAATCAACCAGGGTGTTTTTGGCATTTGAAGTTTATCGGAAGACACTGGAATACAGGCTTTAGCACATTTGATCACAGTGTTAGTCAGAGATTCTGCTGGGTCCGGACTCTGAAGAAAATCAGTGTCCTGGAATTCCTTAGAAATAGTGGCTGCAAATAGATCCCAGTTTGCTTTCTTATAATTTAGATGTTGAGAGAGAGAGACGTGTTCAGTTTTTTACGGTTGTAGAAGGACAGGGAAATGGTCACTTCCGTGCAGATCGTCATGGACAGACCACTCATAGTCCAGGAGCAGCGAGGGGTCACAAACTGACAAATCTAAACACGAAAGTGAACCTGTGGAAGAGTGGAGGTAAGTTGCAGATCCGTCGTTCAGACAACACAAATCCAAATCCGAAAGGACATCCTCAATTAGCAGACCTCTGGATGACGTACTGACACTACCCCAAAGAGGATTGTGACCGTTAAAGTCACCCAACAGCAAAAAAGGTCGAGGAAGTTCTCCTATCAGACTGACAAGGTCCTGACGACAAACTGGGACAGAAGGTGGAAGATAAAGGGAACAGATTGTCACAGTCTTGTGGAGAGTGACTCTCGCAGCTACAGCCTGAAGGGAGGTTAGACAGAGCGACAGGACTATACAGCAAAGTTTTGTGTATGAGAAGGGCAACTCCGCCCGACAGTCCAACGTGGATGGTTTGTGCAGGTTTTGAAAGAATATAAAGCCAGAAAGAGTGAAGGTCTTCTGGCTTTGAATTTGAGTTTCCTGAAGAGCCACGACGGAAGGTTTTATAGATTGACACAGAAGCTGCAGCTCCTCGAAGTTGGAATTTAGTCCACGGATATTCCAATGGAAACTGTACTATCCATGGTGCAGAGGACGAAAAGGAGAGAGATCAGGTCATCTCCTCCTCAACGTCTGCTTCTAAAGGTGTAAATTTATTTGAGATTTGTATCGGACTGTTTGCATCTTCAGACCTGCTGCAGACTTGCCAACAGGTGAAGAAGGTCTGGATTTGGGAGACGGTGGAGGTTTCTTTCCTCATCTCCACCATCTCCACACTGGATTGAACTCCCTTGCCTGCACGGGCACTGGACAGAGGAGTTCGAGGCGGGATTGCTGGTTTTTTTAATCTGCCCAGCAGCAGATGTTGTAGACTGCTGGGCAGTCTGAGGGGTGGCGGATTTTTTGCCTCCACCAGGGGCATTCACTTTGGGTTGGGAGGTGGTGGACCTGCTTCCACCAGAGTTGACAATTCTTCCTTGCAATGTCTTAGAAAACGTAAAGTCATCAGTCTGGCAGCAGACTGACCGAGTAGGAACTGTGGGAACTGTCTTTACGGCCGTAGCATATGAAGAGGCTGTTGGCGTCTGACTGCCCACAACCTGTTTCCGGGCCTCAAAAAAGGAGATCTTCTTTTCTGTTTTGACTCTTTGTATTGTGGATTCCTGAATCCAAAGAGGACAGTTTCTTGAAGAGGAGGGATGGTCGCCACCGCAGTTTGCAAAAATGTGCCGGATCTTTACACGGCCCATCATGGGTTGCCTTGCAGCAACACCGCACAACCTCCTGCCCAGAACAGTGGTCTCTGACATGGCCAAACCTCTGGCATCTGAAGCACCTCAACGGGGACGGAACATAACAGCTGAACTCGGACGTTCAGGTAACCAACTTGATGACCGGAGGCAGCACAGGGTTGCAGAATGTCAGAAAGAGGGTGTTGGTGGCCACTCTTCTGCACCTTTTTAAACCGTCACCCTGCGCACCTCCGTCCAAACAACCCTGGGACGCCAGTTCCGTCTTGATCTCTCCTCGAGACACCTGGGTTTAAAACTCGGCAGCGAATCACTCCTTTCGACGAATTCAACTGTTTATGGGGTCACCCTGATCTCCCTGTCCACGAGCTTTGTTGCCCTCAGCAGCTGTTCGGGCTGTTTTTTTTTATCTACATTAATCAGAAACGAGCCATTCCTCAACTTTTGATGGACTGAGGTCACCTGCTAACCTTGAAATCCCTTCTGTATGGCGAAAGGACTCAGAGCTGAAAGGGGTCTTTCCTGCTCCGTTCCTTCCATCACAAGCCAGGAAGCCCAGAAACCTGTCCTCTGTCTTACCCCTGTATCTGAATCGCTATCTGAATAAAGATCCCCTGAAATAGGGGATGCTGCCTTCCTCTTCTTTTTGGGGGGATGTTTTTAGAAAAAGCCATATTTATTTATTATGTTTCACTCTCCCTTACCCACCCACCTTGGAGTCCAACTAAGGGGCCAGGGCCAAGAAACCAATGTCTTGACCCCTTTCAGGCTTCGGGAGAGACATACGACAAACAGAAACCACCAACCCTATCCCCCTGATCATGCTCAACTCCCGGGAACAGAGAGCTGAGCACTGCAGGGGTTCACATTGGCCAGCAGGGAAATGCCTGTTTTGACCCAGCCCAAGAAGGGAGCCTATTAGTACACCCGGGCCAAAGTGTACTCCCTGTCTAGGAGAGGTCCGAGCCAAAGTGAGTGTTGAGAGCACCGCCTCTTCAAGCACTGGCCCTCTCAATCACCAGGATCTCATCCCCCTCCGACACAGGTCGCACCGCACGGCAAACGCGGCGGATCTTAAGGAGACCACAGAGAGAAAAGGAGTGTGGAAAAGAAGACTTGAAGGGGAGACGAAGATAGAAAAGGGCCAAATAAAAAGGCAATAAACAAGAAAAGGAGAAAGCGGTTACTCTTAGTCAGGATCCTCACCCTTAGCCTATCTGACATGGGAAGCCCTACCAGGGGCATCAACTCCTTACCACGTTACGCTTAGGCCAGGCAGCATCTCGACTTCACAGGCCTAGAAGCAGTTTGAAAAACCAGCCTATCTCCAAATATTGATGCCCCCACCAGCAAAGCCTAAGGGATCACTGGCACCGCGCAAGCCCTCCGACCACAACAAGTCGCAAACCCCCGGAGGGTGTGTAAAATCAATGGGGTTTATGATGCACATATGTAAACATATATGGTATGTATATGTTTGGTGATGTACCACACATGCGCATTACATGTGTGCATGTGTGTAAATGTGTGTTAATTTCTGTTCATGACAGTGCATGTGTGTGCACATGTGTGTTTATGTATTGGATATTGGTATGCATATAAATGGTTTATATGTTTACACATTTGTGTTGTTGCATGCAATTTACAAGTTCATGCACATATATATGTCAGCCTGTATGTTGATGTGTATGCATTTGAGTGTGTATAAGTATCTATGTGTATGCATGTGTGTATGCCTTTTATGCATGTGTTTACAATGGTTACGTGTATGTGTGTTTGCATGCATGTGCATGTGTATGTATGCATACACAGAGAGACTCACCGTGTCTGTTCCCCTCGATGCCATCATACATCATGACGATGAGCTGGTACAGTGACTGGAAGTCAAAGTCTTTGGAGCGATCAAAGTAACTCCAGGCTTTTTTAAAGTGTCCCTGTTCAACACACATGGCCCGGCCTTGTTATCACTGAGCCAAGTTTTTTCTCCTTTGTTTTAGGTGAATATGTATACACACACACATACATGAGCATCACACACCACACTACACACACACACACACACAACACACACCCACACACACACACACACACACAGACACACTTATTATCTCTCTCTTTTCTCCTGTTTTTGGTCCCCTTCACAGCAAAGGGTTTGGGCCAAACAAGTGGCATGGCAGGGGAATCTTCTCTTCAGACATTTTTTGCTGTCCAGGTCTCCCTAAAGTTTCTTCCAACACAAACAGGAAGATGACTCAAACATTGACCATTGATATCCTCAATGAGCTGACTTGGGAAGTGAAGCCTACTTGTTAACAGTTCTCGCATAGGGTGTGGTCAAGCTGCATTGAAAAAAAAGCCACCGCCCAAAAGGAAACATCAACTTTCACAATGCTCAGAGCCATGTTGTTCCACTGCAGCAGGCCAGCTTTTCCCCTTTGTCACAAATTGCTGATACATTTAATTACTTACATCAATTATCACATCAACAAAATCATCCACAGATGAAGTTTGACCATATATTCATTGGAGAGATAAAATATGACATCACAAGCATCACCTAACTAGGAGTCTGATCACACAAATGTCAGGAGTTAAGAACAACAAAATCTGCCAGACTCTAAATGACACAGGGTTAACAATGTCTGATACAACAACAGAAGGGAAACATACCTGTTCAAAGAAAAGAAGGCCTAGCTGGAAGTAGGCGCGATTATCGCCGCCCCTGATAACGATCCACTAGGATGTTCTCCACTCGTTCAAAAGAGTGCTTCATCTGACAGATCAGCCAATCCTGGGCATGTTCCTTGGCCTGCTGGGCAATGTCTGTCAGGACTTCTGCTCACGGGGGAAGGTGACGCGTTCAGCGCCTAATCTTTGGTCATTCCATGTGGCTGGATCAACCCCAGAGTGGTGACCCCACAGCACCCTAACCTGCTCCGTGAAGTCTTCTCCCTGTGCCACAAGACACATACAGATAACCTCATTCCACATCTTCAATGGAGGTTAATTCAGCATGTAACTTCACCAAAACACTACATACTGTTCAATACCGAACTCTTCTTCCCATTTTTCAAACTGATTCCTTAATCTCAGCTTGTTGAAACAACTTTAAAAGAGTGCAAGGACTTAGAACAGCAGGATCTGTCACTACTGAGCATCTGCACCACACACCCATTTTGTCAAACCAGGGAAAAGCTTTACACACACCATGCATCAAGCCTCTCAAATCAGGAAAGGTTTGGTAAATAAAATCTACTCATTTTCAGTATATGTAGTATGAAGGAATGTCATGGCAAGTGCATGTGCTGAATATGTGAGAGTTTTCATGTTTTGTTTCCCTACTGGCATATTCAATCTGGAAGCAAAGACCATATACCATGTGAAACGCCATGTAGACTGACTCAGCAGGTAGGTTTTTTTTAATTTCCCTTATCTAGAAGTACTAAATTAAGCAATAGTTACAAAAATATATATTCAAGCAGAACAATACATTTCACAAATAACTACAAACAATGTACCTCTTCACTAAATAACATTTCCAGGTCAGTAAAACCAACGGTAAATAATAAATCCCTTAAAAGCACTATCATTAAATTTATACACGATTGATGTAGTTTTTCTAATATAAACTTTTTTGTCAGTAAAACCAATGGAAAATAATAAATCCCTTAAAACCACTATCATGAAATTTATATGTGATTGATGTAGTTTTTTTAATTTAAATCTTTTTATATATAAGGATGAAAAAAATAATAATTACAGGAATCGTTAACAATCAAAGCAAAACAAACAAACAAAACAACAACAACAACAACAAACAAACCGACATTGACATGCTATTTTAAAGCAAATTTAGTATTGGCTGGCAACTGTCCAGTTAAAGGGAAAAAAAAAGGCTTGTATGGCAATGTTGCATTCTTTACAAATCCAAAAAAATTCTCCAGAGTACTTGAGATGGCAGGCAAAATGTAAGTGATTACAATTCGAAGCTTTTATATCATACTGCAACAGTATGTAATGGAAATAGAAGAAGACTGCAACAGTATGTAATCAACATGACATCACTTGTATGGTTACCACAGAATGCTCAGGTAAGATATGATATGCCTCCACAGTCATACATAAATTCTTTGCAGCTGCATAGCAATTAAAAACTCTGTCGTTAAAATCCTATTTAAGGGTCAAAACATGTTACTTTGGTTAGCGTTGAAGGTTTTATAGATAGTCTGGCACTGAGGGTCATGTTGATACCTAGTAGTTAGGGTGGATACAGAGTATTATGTACTTTAGCATGTTGCGTATGGCAAGCTATTATGTATGTACAAGTTTGCGAGCAAATAGGTTATGTTAACAAGAAATTTTTTAAAAATAAACTACATTTCTGCAATACAAATAATGGTTTCAGATGACAGAACATAACATCATAGTTTTACTCGGAGCTACCGGAGGATACAGAGTTATGTCCATTCATAAAGCAAAATGTAGCCATAACTAACTATATTTTAAAACACAGTTGTTCAAGCAATAGGTTTGTTCAAAGATGAATTTTGAAAATATTAACTGAATCTTTGCAACCATCTATATTTTCCCTTGATGCGATTAACATGTAGTACGTTAAAGCGGACACTATACAAGGATGGAGTTCTGGCATGCCCAAAGAGAGGTATACTATACTTTAACAGCATCTTCTTCCATTGTTCCTGAAAATTATGGATTACACAAAATCCGATGTCCAGGATGCATCCATTGGCTACGGTTGAAGTACCACTAACAAGGGAGGTCGCAAGCCATGTCCGAAAGAGGCGTCTGCTAGTAGACTCAGCTCTTCTTCTTCTTCCTAAAATACTGGTTCACTCAAAAACGAATAGGTCACCAGCGCGCATGTTAAAAAGTAAAATAAAATAACATAAAACATAAAACAGTGCGACTCAGACTGTTGGCCCCTGGAGCAAATTTGGCAACAAGGGGTCGCACTCGATATTCAAGAAGTTAAAAGCAATAGCCAAATTCTTCTTCTTCTTCCTAAAACACTGGTTCACTCAAAAACCAGTAGGTCACCAGCGCGCAATTCAGGCCCAGGTAATAGTAAAATATCTGGGGAAGTAAAAATAGAAAATCGTCAATATGCAGATCTCAAAACTGTCGAATCATTTGTTTTTTAAATGATTACCGAATTTACAGAGACTGAGAATAGCATGGATTATGCATTTTGAAAATTTTCAATGTTCTGGATATTTTGGCCCCGTTGCAATAAAATCCAGTATATGTTGTACACTATTCTATATTTTTAAACCGTAATTAGAAGTAGTTGCAAAGCGAGACGACTGCAGGCGGAAATCTAAACAAATCTTAAATATATATGTTAGCGAACCGCCCAGAGAACGTGGACAATAGGAAATAGAAGCGATCAAAGCTAAGTGAATTTTCGTTGAACAAACGTTTGCTCATGTTTGGCGGATGTAGTTCTTAAACACTTTAAGATTTGTTTAGATATCCGCCTGCAGCCACCTCACTTTGCAGCTAACAGAGCAGAGCAGTCTTTATCTGATCTTGGGAGTATTTTCATGTGGACATTGCTACCTGTTTTTAACACTGAATTGATTGTATGCTTATTTAATTATCAGTATTTACTGAATTGATTGTATGGTTATTTCAATTTCAGTTAAGAAAAAAAAATACATGTACATCATGAACAACACATCAAATGAATTTGCATGATATCAGAATAAGTAAGATGTTCTGTAGTTGTAAGTCTTTTTGATAAGAACTGAAAACAAAAAGCAAACACAATATGTCAACAACTGAAAAAAAAAGAAAAAAGAAGAAAAAAAAAGCACACTCAGAAAGAATACACAGTGTATTAAAAAAAACCTCACACAGTATGACTAAAAAATCACACACAGTAATCATGACAAGTACACACAGTATGGGATGAAGAACGCAAGAGTATTCAACAGATAGCACACTGAGGAAGTGAAAACAACAAGAAAATTGAAGAAAATGCAGAAGGGTCAGGTAGATCTTCTGTCAAGTAAATGTGGTGCAAAACAGTAATGTTACATGTACAACATTTTGGCCTATAAGTTACTGCTGTGCTTTATTTATAATATTTGTTTCTTTCCATGATTATGTGCTTTAAAATCAGGAAGATAAGTGGTCATGTTTATAAGTGACAACATTTATGCTTAATGTTCTCTTTCAACATTTTAACAATATGATATTTGGTATTAAAGTAGATGAGTGCAAGGAAAATGCAGGTTTTTTTTATATTGTTGTAGGATTCATTTAGCTTCAAACAATTTTTTTCACATTTTACTTATTTTCCATTTCTGGAAATGTGACTCATACAAAATGGCATTGCTGTCATAGTGTCATTGCGGTCATTTGTTGGTGTTGAAAAGGCGGAGGATATATCATGACTTTCAACGTTCAAGATGTTTATTAAAACTGAAGAAGGGCTATCCTATGACATTGTCAAATCAGACATGTATAGTGTTATCGTAAGAGTTGGAAAGTCATTTTCTTTCCATAAAATAAAATGATGCAGCAACTGACTTCATTATTCAGTTCAATTAGATTCAGGTAGCAAGTGCCTGTCTGAAGATGCCTCCAACACACTTTTCACTTCTTGCCTTCTCCAGTGATCGTTTTTTGTTGAAAATCTATGGCTCAAATGGCCCACTGTGACCAACTTCTATGGGCCATTTCCAAATTTTTTGGGTCTTTCTAAAACGGAACCAAACAGATGAAAACGCACACAACAACTGAAAACACACACACCACACACACACACTCACACACACACACACAGAAAAATGGCAAGGAGCACACAACTTTTCATGTGTGAAAAGCGCTCCAAAACGAGGCTCTGGGGAAGACGAAAGATTGCTTCTGATTGGGCAGACCAGACCGCCTGATTGTAGTCTCATCCAATGACATTTTACGTCACATTAGCTGTCGCTGGGTAGCAGACAAATTTTGTTGGGGAGTCTACAGACTGTGAGCGCACTGCACTCTGTGTCGAAACTTTATAACGATGCGCTGATCGGCGCACAGCTTAAGATTTTTATGGGTCATTTTTTTTTATTTATGCGCCAATGGCGCAAGGCGCGGACATAAAATGATCACTGCTTCTCTAAAGACTAGATTTCTGCAAATTTCTTTTGCTAGTTTTCCTCAACTCTGCTCTTCATTCACTGTAGAAGGTCTAAAATTCAACTGCTCACTTTATCGTAGTATAAGACACAGTTTTGTAACCCAGTGCAGTTTGATTGATGAAACTCCACTGGCTTTTAGTTTCCTCAAGAATTTGGTATAAGACAGCCTGGACCTGTTGTAAAATTCTCACTGGCACTGCCCCTGCTTAATTCTCAGATCTAGTTACCCTGTATGCACGCTGTCACTCACCCTGCTCTTCTTCTAATTCGTGATTTCTTTTGCAAGACCCCTCCAAATGTAAGGCTCATGGCTTCTGTTCCTTCTCAGTCTGTGGTCCCCAGTTCTGAAACTGCCTTCTTTTCAATATTAGACAGTCCACTCATGCTGCATCTTTCAAACCCCATCTAAACTTTTCCTTTCAAAGAGTGCATCCAAGTCCAGAATCTTGCAAACTTGTGTTTTATATGATTATGAACAGTGACTATCAGTGTATGTGTGTTAGACTGTGTCTTTGAAAGTACCTACATGCATTGGTAAGGTGCTGTATAAATACCAGTCATTCCTACCATTATTACATGATTCACTATTCATGATTTCAACAAGATCAAATGTTGCATAATGTTTTGATGACATTGCAAATACAGGTGGATTGTGCAGTGAAGAAAGTAACACATGTGGCAGTGTCTTATACAATATATTCAAAGAATTTAGCAAGGTGATAAATCAGCAACCTATGTCAATGTGTTACATAAAATTGTTTAGAACACCAGCCGTTGTGGCGAAGTGGTTAGCATCGCGAACTCCCGGCTGGGAGGTCGTGAGTTCGAATCCCATCAGAGTCATGTGGGTTTTTCTGCCCCTACCGGCGCCTACCCAGAGTTGAGTTTGCTGCGGACTCAGTTGGGAAGACTGGGACCACACAGTCGAGTTTCATCCACTTAATGGATGCGTTTCTGAGAGTGTTGCTCAAATTTCCTGACCAACACTGCAGGTGCCTGTATCTCTTGGGCCTGGTTGACGCCGGGATATATTATGAAAGGAAGCGTAGATTGCAACCCTGTTATGTAGTCTCAGACCGAAATGGAAATCCGTAGCATCATCTTAATCATCCTCATTCTCATCCATCAGCATGAAAAAAAAAGTCTCAAATGCTGTGGCCCTTCATGCCCTGCTCTCATGGTGACCTCAATTTCGATGTCCTCTCCATGTCTGTGGCCTTGGTTTGGTTCCATCGGGGTCACTGGTATCGGAGAGTCCATGGGGGCTGTCGTTGGACGGACGTGGTGGCGCCCTCCGGAGGGAGAGCTCATTCACGCCGGTTCCGCGACTAAGCAGTTATTGTCATCAGTAGGGGGCTTAGTAGGTGGTGTCCTGCGTATGTTAGATCAGAACAGGCGCCACTGAACACCACGGAAGTGACTCGGCAGCAGTGCAGTGTCTCCTCCGGTGGGTTGCCTCTTGACGACTTGACATTGACTGCTCCCTGTGGATTCCCGGTGCCAGGGCCGCGGCAGGGCCGACCGGGCTGTGGCTGTGGACAGGGTGTCGGAATGAGCGGCGTGGGTGCACTGCCTCTGAAGTGGCGCAGAGGTTGGGACAGAAAAAAAAAAAAAGTTTAGAAGTTACAACAGAAGAAAAGGTCCTTTTTGATAATGGTATTAAAGATAAAAATGTACAACACTTCATTATTAATAGTTAAGTTTTTGAGTATCCGTCAAGGGTGAAATTTCTAGGAATTTATTTCATAGACAGATTACTGTGGAAAACAAAATTTGGCAAAGGCTGCAAAGTGTTTGAACTTTCTTCAGATGCTTAGTTACTATTTGGGTCAGGATACAATGACTTTGATTCACCTTGTAATATCTAGCTATGAGCAAACTGACTTTTGGACTTTTTCTTAGCTCTGAATACATCAGGCAAAGTTTCTGTGTTTAGACAGTAAACCTCATACAGAGGCAAAGTGCCTGTCCATGTCTATACAAATTCTGTTGAGAGAAAGCATGCAGAGAAGCTGGAATTTTACTGTTGGATGATTTACAGGAAAGTAGTGTGTAAAATTATAAGTCGAGTCCCTGCTCTGTGTTTGTGTGTGAGCGTTTGCGTTCACATGGGAGTATAGGTGTTTGTCTTTTAACTATTGCGCTAATAAAAATTACAATCAGAGAAAGCAAAGTACACAAATGCCATTCCATTGGTCAGACAAAAATTGAATCTGCGTGCAATACCAGTTACTGATATAAATTATTGTTTGTACGTTATCATCTGGACCAGTAAACTTATGGTGATGACAGTTAATAGAACTCTTTTGAGTTTATGTGTTTGAGGTATGTAGAAAGAGACAGAGGCAAGGAGATATGAAAAACAATATTTATAATGCATAAAGAATGAAATGATGACATCTTAACAGTGACCAGTCAAAATAGTATGGATCTTCCCCATTGCAGTTTAGGTGGGAGTGGACCATGAGTTCTGACAGCCAGTCGGGGCGAGACAAGCCCCATACCAACCTGCTGCGGAGAGCCTCTAACCAGAAAATGGCCCTAAAGGAAAAGATTGTTCAGATCTATGAGGCCTTCTTTCAAGTAAGTGTTTTGGCATCACTGCCTTCATCATAATTGCCAGAAAATGACCCTGAGGGAAAACATGGTTCACATCTTTGAGGCCCTTCAGGTGGGTATTTTGTGTCACTGCCTTCATTATATTGCCAGAAAATGGCTTTGAAGCAAAAGATTGTTTAGATCCACTGGGCCTTCTTTTAAGTGAGTGTTTTGCATTCATTGTACCACCAGAAAATGGCCCTGAAGGAAAGGATGCTTCAGATCTACAAAGCATTCTTTCAGGTGAGTGTTTGGTGTCACTGCCTTCATTATATTGTCAGAAAATGGCCCAGAAGGAAAAGATGATTCAAATCTATGAGGTCTTCTTTCAGGTGAGTGTCTGGCATCACTGCCTTCTCTTGGCTACTCTGAAGCAGTTTGTTGTCATTGGACGAGGTGGGACATAAACTAAGTTTTATGAGAACATAAAAGATAAACCAGCTCTAGGTTCATTAGCTGTTATCATTCAGTTAGTTGATATAGATTTTTTCCCTTATAATTATATTCATAAACATGTTGGCTGACATTTAAGTTTTTGGTAACAAGTATAATGAACATTTCTTGAGCACTTATCCGGCTTGAGCCGTAAGCATAGACATGTTATGATGAACAGAAATGGCAGAAATAAAGGTTGCTGTCTGAATTCACATGGTGTACACACATGTGAAATAGATGTATGCACACACACACGCACACCTGGACACTGATCAATACAGTGTCTGTGGGACTGAAGGAAATGGACGGAGAATGTTTCTTTTCCAGGGAGAAGACCCGTCCTATGGTAATCCTAATTTCTGGGATGAGCTGTTTCTGCTGAAGGTGAAGTATTCCCCCCTCATATCTACACATATGTCAGTAGTTGCATCCTATGTCAGTTATTGGATCAGTGTGCTATATTTTAGTGTCTGTGACTGCATACAAAATGAGTCCATATTTAAAACTTGAGTATATCTGACTCATGCAAAATGAATCAGTGTTTTAAATTTGATTGTATGTGATGTGATAGAAGAAAAAAGTGGGTGTTTTAAAATGGAGTATATGTAACGGCACTGTGTTTTAAACTCCGGAATATTTATTTAAAATGTATCAATGCATTTAACATGAGTACATCTGACTTCCTACAAAATGCATTGATGTTTTGAGTTTGTTGACTTTTTGCAGAAAGGATTGGTGACTGTAAATGGTGACATGTTTGTGATAGTTTTTGTTCTTATGGTAATGACAGCATTTAAGTGCATATGTGTGTGTGTGTGTGTGTGTGGTGTGGGTGTGTGTGTGTGTGTGTGTGTGTGTGTGTGTGCGCGCGCGTGCATGCGTGCATGTATATGCATGTGTGTGAGTGCGTGTGAGTGTGTGTGTGTGTGTGTGTGTGTGTGTGTGTGTGTGTGTGTGAGTGTGTGTGTTTATGTGTGTGTGTATGTGTGTGTATATATGTGTGTGTGTGTGCGCGCGCATGCGCATGCGCTCGCATTCATGCAAGTGTGAATGTGTGTGTTTGCATGTGCGTGCATGCGTGTGTGCGTACGTGCGTGCTTGCGTGTAAGATGGAGTTAAAGAGAAAACAATGCGCATTGGTCACTGTGTGTTGTGGTGCAGGTGAACACCAGTTTTTTGGAGAATGAGATAGAAAAGCTGAACGGGGAAGGCTTATTGAACCTGAAGGTCAGATCACAGCAGATGGGTAACATCCTTCTCTTATTCATTCCTACCTGTCTCTCCTTTCTCATACAGTCAACTTCTTTACTTCTTGTAGACATGTCTACTTCAACGCTGATGCACCTGTGTCTGAAAAGATGCCGGGACTCTGACAGCTCAAACCTGGGTGTGGGTGTGAATGCGGGATTGGGAGTGACTTGTATGGGAATACAGGCTCTGAGGGGGGATGGAAAATGAGACAAAACAGCAGTGATGGAGTGTGCCGTGGTATGCTGATGGGATATGAGGGGGCATGAAAAATGAGACAAAACAACAGTGATGGAGTGTGCCGTGGTATGCTGATGGGATATGAGGGGGCATGAAAAATGAGACAAAACAACAGTGATGGAGTGTGCCGTGGTATGCTGATGGGATATGAGGGGGCATGAAAAATGAGACAAAACAACAGTGATGGAGTGTGCCGTGGTATGCTGATGGGATATGGGGGCATGAAAAATGAGACAAAACAGCAGTGATGGAGTGTGCCGTGGTATGCTGATGGGATATGAGGGGGCATGAAAAATGAGACAAAACGACAGTGATGGTGTGTGCCGTGGTATGCTGATGGGATATGAAGGGGCATGAAAAAGAGACAAAACAGCAGTGATGGAGTGTGCCGTGGTATGCTGATGGGATATGAGGGGGCATGAAAAATGAGACAAAACGACAGTGGTGGAGTGTGCCGTGGTATGCTGATGGGATATGAGGGTCATGAAAAATGAGACAAAACAACAGTGGTTGTGTCTGCAGCGGTATGATGATGGGAATACTGACATGTGTTGCACAGAAAGATCCATGGTGTTAACTTTTCTCTGTTCAAATAATGGTGGTGTTTGCTGTGATTGCACAAGTGTATGTCACCCTGTGGCGTTTCTTGTATGATGGTAGACTGTGTTTTTTTTGTAGTATTTTTTGTATGTTATTAGTGTTTATTACTGTGTTATGTTTGTGACACGTTTTAAGTGTACTTCACTTTTTGGTGCTTTTGTTAGTATTATTTTAGTGCGTGTTTTTATGCAGTGTTTATTGTATGATCTGGTGTGTGTTAGTGTGCAGTGTTTATTGTATGATCTGGTGTGTGTTAGTGTGCAGTGTTTATTGTATGGTCTGGTGTGTGTTACTGCATCATGTTTTTTGTTAGATAGTAGTGTGTCACTGTGCTATGTTTTTTGTTTCTTTGTTGTCTATTGGAAACACGGGTGTTGTTGTCAAGTGTTTGTTTGTTGCCTCAGGACAACTTCAACCTGCTGTTTTTCCGTGCCACGGAGTGCTTGAAGCAGGACAACCCGATCCGCGTGGTGAATGCATTGCAGGTAAGGGGTCTGGGTCTTTCCGCTGCCTGTGGGTACAAGGAGAGTGTGTGGAGCAGGGAAACAGTCAGAAGCTGTAGATGTGGGCTTCATACTGCACAGGCCCAAAGATAAAAGTGATGCTGCAGTGAAAATCATGGATAAGGGTAAGAGTTTACAGGCTGAAGTTAGAATTTTATCAAGAAATAGAATTCTTAACAAAATGAAAAAACCAAACCCATTTACGTTCAGTTATCATTGTAAGTGTCTGAGATGAGTCTGTTCGCACTCTCAGGTAATACAGGAACAGTTGATGGACACAGAATCAAATTTAGTTTAAACTCAAGAGTGGGTTTGACTGTTTATCGATGATTTTTGCATGCAGCATCACAGATAAACCCTCGGACGATGATGCAAGGTAGGAAGAATTTATATGCAATAGAAAACAGGTTCATTTTTTAAAATTTTATGTATATCAGTCTATCCATGTTGCTGTCTCACACCAAAACTTTGTCATGCATTACTTGTTAAAGAAATACAGACATTTTTCCCCCACACCCTTTAGCCTGTTACCCCCCCCCCCCCCCCCCACCTGCTGTCCTCTTTCTCTCCCAACATCTGCTCTCTGTTTCTGAACTGTCCTTACTTCTCAGGTCTGTTTGCCATTCTTCTGACAACAGTTTCAGGATGGGTGGGTTTTTGCTTGTTTTTGTTGCATTTTTTATGTCCTGTTATTAATGATGTCAGAAAAGAGTTATTTGTCGAAAAAAATTATTTGTTAGAGATTCACTCATAAAGTTTAGTATTGACCTTTTAACTACATTGGAAATGAAATGAGGCAGGGAACAGTAAACAATAAACAGGAAACAAGTGGGGTAACGTTTGCTCCCATAAGAAAACCTAACACAGAGTAACTTTTATTCAAGACTGGCACAGCCTTTTAAATTTGAATAAAGTCAGACAAATACATAGACGAACAATCTAATAGTGGGGGAAAAAACAAGCGCAGGCCAACAATTGAACTGTCTTCATAGTAATGACTTGGCAAAGATTTGGACTTAAGGACCGGGGGTGGGGGGTGTTTTGAAGATGGAGAAACTGGGAACATGAAATTAAGAAAAGAGCAGGCAATACAAATATATCTGCCTTCAAAAGGGATTGCGATGGTTCCCTTATGCAGCTGGTGAAGAGTTTTCATATCTGTAATATATTTCTTAATTTCATGTTCCCAGTTTCTCCATCTTCAACCCCCCCCCCCCCCCCCCCCCCCCTCCTTAAGTCCAAATCTTTGCCAAGTCATTACTATGAAGACAGTTCAGTTGTTGGCCTGCGCTTGTTTTTTCCCCCACTATTAGATTGTTCGTCTATGTATTTGTCTGACTTTATTCAAGTTCAAAAGGCTGTGCCAGTCTTGAATAAAAGTTACTCTGTTAGGTTTTCTTATGGGAGCAAACGTTACCCCACTTGTTTACTTTTAACTACAGTTTTGCCATCTAGCATACCTCCAGTAACTACCAGTCCACCCTCTTCTGCCTGTCTTGATTGACCCAGACATTTTGTTTCCACATGGGGTGTTCAGGAAGTTTTCAGTATTTAGATATGCCATTCAAGAACAGCAGTGTTTGGCAAAATTGACATTATTGTGAATCTGTTGTGGTACATTTCTAAACAACTAAAGGAACAATAATTTCTGACTCCTCTTGCATCTGATATTGAATGACAGTGATAAATGACGATTCATTCAACACCCTCTGAGAAAAAACATGTAGACTGTATGTGTGTACATGCTCTCGCTTCAGCCTTGAGTGGCATTGTATTAGGACTGGTTGCCTTTGTAACAAAGCAGAGATTCTGTTTTTATGGGAAAGGGATAAGTTGTAAACAAGACTTACACAAAAACAGACACATTACTGGTAAACAACATTTGGTATGGTTTGGTTGTAAATTATCTTTTTTTCATGGTGAATTTGTCTGATGCTTTCATAGTTATGGAAATTCTACGCAGAAAGTTGGTTGCGATAAGATTAATCACTTCTCATTTCATATTGTGTAATATGAAGTAAGTGTAACCATGCACCTTGTTCTGCATGCTTATAGTTTGGCTTGTTTTCAGTAGTTATGCAGTCTGTTTCAGCCTTTGTTCATACACTGCATGCTCTCCTCATAGTCATGCACTTAGATGCAGGCGCACTGGCGCAACGACAGACTTCTGTAAGTTGGTGACTTTACTGTTCTAGATACACAGGTCTGCATATGCCTAGTGCATTTAACATACCTGCAGAAGGCAACAACATAACTGCCAGTAATTTGTGATTTTTTTTTTCCTACTGATTTTAGATCTTGGTATGGAATTTCTGTTTTCTTAATTAACGTACTAAAAATCTGAAGGAAAAAAAAGGGTGAAAATGAAAAAGAAAAAAAAAGATTGGTGTGTTTCAGATCCACATTTCAGTGCGAGAGCAGTCTTCTGTCTACATGTGTGTAGGCCTGTTTTCTTTTGATGAAACATGGCAGTGTCAGTTGACATCTTTGCCCAATCTTTCTCCTACTTTCTACCCCACCCACCCTTATCCCCTGCCCCCTCCCCCAGGATGACTCATGTTGCTTTCTCAAGTATGGCAGTGGTGTTACAGCTCCATTGTTGTGTGGCTTAGGAAGAGGGGGGGGGGGGGGGGGGGACGACGAGGGGGACCAGTGGTTGATGACAACTGGTTTGGGTTTCAGACATTGTGTGCTCTGGTGCGTGGCATCTTCCGCAAGAGTGTGGGCAACTGTCGGCTTCGACATCATCAACCTACTGGTGGGATTCGACTCCGCTGAGCCTGTCATGCAGGTAAGCTTTACAGTCAGTGGCTGTCATGCAGGTATGTTTTACAGTCAGTGACTGTCATGCAGGTATGCATTACAGTCAGTGGCTGTCATGCAGGTATGCTTTACGGTCAGTGACTGTCATGCAGGTATGCTTTACAGTCAGTGACTGTCATCGAGGTACATTTTACAGTCAGTTACTGTCATGCAGGTATGCTTTACAGTCAGTGACTGCCATGCAGGTATGCTTTACAGTCAGTGACTGTCATGCAGGTAGCTTTAACGTCAGTGACTGTCATGCAGGTAGCATTTACAGTCAGTGACTGTCATGCAGGTATGCTTTACGTCAGTGACTATGCAGGTATGCTTACAGTCAGTGACTGTCATCGAGGTATCTTTACAGTCAGTTACTGTCATGCAGGTATGCTTACTATGATGCATGCAGTACTTCAGTCATGACTGTCATGCAGGTACGCTTTACAGTCAGTGACTGTCATTCAGGTACTTTACAGTCAGTGACTGTCATGCAGGTATGCTTTACAGTCATGACCCTTGCAGGTAACCCTTACAGTCAGTGACTGTCATGTAGTAGCTTTACAGTCGTGACTGTCATGCAGGTATGCTTTACAATCAGTGACTGTCATGCAGGTACGCTTTACAGTCAGTGACTGTCATGCAGGTATGCTTTACAGTCAGTGACTGCCATGCAGGTATGCTTTATAGTCAATGACTGTTCAGCAGGTACACTTAACAGTCAGTGACTGTCATGCAGATACCCTTTACAGTCAGTGATCATCATGCAGGTATGCTTTACAGTCAGTGACTGTCACGCAGGCACACTTTACAGTCAGTGACAGCAGTGACCACCATGCAGGTAGAGTTTACAGTCAGTGACTGACATGCAGGTAGAGTTTACAGTTAGTGACTGTCATGCAGGTACTTTTTAGAAGGTCAGTGACTGTTATGCAAATGAAATTTACAGCTAGTGATGGTCATGCAGATAGGGTGTACGGTCAGCTTATTAACATTGCACATGATATTAAGAACTTTTGGACTTTGGATGCTTTGACAAATTCAAACATGATTTGATTTTTCATAGATTTGTATTTGAATGTTAGCGGCAGACACGTTGTAGGCCCAAAGACTTCAAAACTTTAGGTGGTATTGACAGATTTTTTATTTTGAACTGCAGATCTGCTCACTAATATTCCATGCACTGTTTACAGATTGAATTAATTTTGAGTACATCAGTTTTGTCTCCTGAACAGTTTTGTGGCATTTTGCAGTTGTCCATGAGCATTGATTGGACACAGGGTTGAATGAGTAAAGGCTGGCTTTGATTTTTCTGTGCGTCTGTGGAACATTCTCTAGAGGTACTGTGATGATGCCCAGTTCAGAGACCCATGAGTCCTAGTTGAGGATGGAGTTGTGGGTGTCATGAGGTCTTTCTGTGTTCAGAGTCTGGTTGAGAGTGTCAACGGCTTTTTGACGGGCGATCACCCCTCGGGACTGAAACTGCTAACCCTGAAATTCCTCCTGGTCCTAATTACCGTGAGTGGTTTTCCTTCTAAGTCAGTGAGGTGAATCTAAATACGTATTGAATTTCATTGTACTCAGGGAGGGGGGGGGGGGGGGTGTTCAGGGGAGGGGGGGATATAGACACAGTGTATATTTCCGTAGATGTATGTGGACATTCCTGTATGTGTTCATTTTTGTTCTTTTTTTATGTGACAGGATGAATTGTATTCTGTGGGAAAAAAAGAGAAAATGCACTTGTACACAAAACAGACGATAAGTTACTGTCCTGTCATCTTCTTCCCCCCTCTTTCCTCCTTCCTCTGCTACCCCCCACACCACTCCCCCTTCTGCCTTTTCCTTCTCTTCTTTCTCTGCCCTTATCTTCCATGCACATATAGATGTAAATAAACACACACACAAACATAGACGCAGAGACACACAAATACACCCACACTCACATGCACAGCGTCAAACACACATGCATGCACACACATCTCACACACACACACACACACACACACACACACACACACACCACACACACACACACACACACACTCACACACACACACACACACACACACACACACACACACACACACACACACACACACACACACACATGCATGCACATATGTAGACACAAACACATGAATGCATTACATACTAGACATAGACAGACAGACAGACAGAGACAGATACACTTATCACACACAGGTTTCTAAACCAAACTGATTCTGTCAACCTTATGAACTGTTTTTTTTTAAAATAAAAATTTCAAATCTTTGCCAAGTCATTACTATAAAACGGAAGAATTGTTAACCTGCACTTGTTTTCCCCCACTTCTTAACTGAAATAGTATTGGACCACAATTCCACACAGTGTGAACTGAACAAGTTACCATGAGAAATGATCAGATTACAGTGTGAATTAATCTGTGATGAACAGCATTCAAACTGGACTACATGTTACACCATATGATGTGTGTGTGTGTGTGTGTGTGTGTGTGTGTGTGTGTGTGTGTGTGTGTGTGTGTGTGTGTGTGCAGGCAGCAGACAACATCAGTCAGAACACACTGCTGGAATACATCATGATGAACAGCGTCTTTGAGGCCCTTGTACAGGTCTGGTTCTCTGTGTGTGACATGTAAATGTAGGTGTGTGTGTGTGTGTGTGTGTGTGTGTGTGCATGTCTACCTATCGGTACGTGTGTGTTGTGTGTGTGTGTGTGTGTGTGTGTGTGTGTGTTTGCTGTCCCACTCTCTGCGTCACCTCAGAGGCAGTGCACCCACGCCGCTCATTCCGACACCCCGTCCACAGCCACAGCCCGGTCAACCCCGCCGCAGCCCCGGCACCGGCAATCCACAGGGAGCAGTCAATATCAAGTCGTCAAGAGGCAACCCACCGGAGGAGACACTGCACTGGTGCTGAATCACTTCTGTGATGTTCAGTGGTGCCTGTTCTGATTTAACATACCCAGGACACCACCTACTAAACCCCCTACTGACGACAATTATTGCTTAGTCGCGGAACCGGCGTGAGTAAGCTCTCCCTCCGGAGGGCGCCACCATGTCCGTTTAACGACAGCCCCCATGGACTCGCCGATACTGGTGACCCCGACAGAACCAAACCAAGGCCACAGACGTGGAGAGGACATCGAAAATGAGGTCACCATAAGAGCAGGGCATGAAGGGCCACAGAATTAGATACATTTTTTTTTTATGCTGATCAATGAGAATGGTGATGATAAGATGATGCTATGGATTTTCATTTTGGTCTGAGACTACGTGACAGGGCTGTACTCTACGCTTCCTTTCATATATCCGGGTGTTAACCAGGCCGAGAGATACAGGCACCTGCAGTGTTGGTCAGGAATTTGAGCAACACTCTTAGAAACACATCCATTAAGTGGATGAAACTCGACTGTGTGGTCCCAGTCTTCCCAACTGAGTCCGCAGCAAACTCAACTCTGGGTAGGAGCCGGTCGGGACAGAAAAATCCCACATGACTCTGATGGGAATCGAACTTGCGACCTCCTAGCCGGGAGTCTGCGATGCTAACCACTTTGCCATGGCAGCTGGTACCTATCTGTATTTTTACAGATCTGTGTTTGTCATGGAGACAGTCAGCCAACATTCAAGTTGGCCTTAGTGAATGTTATGCTTCATGATTTGCGTCTGGAATACCTCAGTTGGTAGAGTGCCGGATTGATTGTCCTAGTGATCTTGGGATTGTGAGTTTGAATCTCTGCTGGGGCGTTTTGGTCCATGAGGATCCTTAGAGTTAACATTGGTTTTCACCTACTTTTCCCATAAGTCTTTTGAACGAGACTATGAGCTGAGGTTTCATATGTGAATGCACCTGTAAATCTTGTACACATGTAAAATCCCATCATCAATTCATGGACGATCAGTTTTGCTGTTGGTGTGGATGACATGTGTACACATAGCATGCACAGAAAGAATGAAATATGAATAAAGAAAAGATTAAACTGGCAGACTGAATGACGTGGAAAACGATTGAACATGCACCAGCAAGTAGCTGTTTTAGTCAGCTCTACTCAGGCAGGCAGCCTGTTTGTGTAAACGAGAATGTGGATTGTAAGCACTTGGAACTTGGTCACTAATGGAAGATAGGCACTATGTAAGTACTCTTAATAAATATGTTTAGTACTAGTACCGCCCCTATGTCGGTCAGTGTGTTGTTACTACTGCGTAAGCTTGTCATGCAGCATCCAGTAGGACCGCTGCCCTCTTCACCGGTCTACTGCATCAGTCAGTGTGTCATCACTATGGAACCTGTTTGTGAGAGCCCCAAAAGACTGGTGCCCTCTCCATCCTGTCCCTGTGCATAAGAAAACCAAACTGCAGAGTATGTGCTTTTGAGATGCGTCCTATTCGAACGAGTGAGACAAATATTTAACCATTTGACAGTGCATGGTCAACAAAGCTGGTACGAGGATCTAAAGAAGAGGGCTGTATTCAACATTGAAACTGGCTGATTGTGTAGCAGTGTATACCAAGAAGACAAAGCTCCCATTTTATGGGCAGAGGAAATGGCGCAGAATCATATTTGCCTGTTGTCCTCAGAGGGACCCATTGTCAAATGGTTAAAGTATTTAGCTGCACAGCTGATGTTCATCAGTTCGAATGACTTTTAGGTTTTGATTTTTTTTTCTAGACTGAAAATCCTCTATTTCCACCAGCTTTTAAAGGGGTACCTATAGAAATTCCTCTATTTCCACCCAGCTGTAAAGGGGTACCTTTTAAAATCCTCTGTTTCCACCCAGCTGTAAAGGGGTACCTGATTCGGTTCAGGGAAAGTTAAACAGGGTAGAAGGAGGGGATGGGAACTGTATTTCATCATACCTTGCCCCAGATGTGGTAAACCTTTGACAGTTCACTATCCACATGGCTATTAGGCTTTCAGCCTTTTTAACATTGTTTCGATCATAAATCAATGTGATTTTGTTTGAAATTTTTGTCTTTTTGGGGCACTGTGTCAAATGCACGCACAAAAATATATTTCTCTCGCCCGGGGCCCCCCCCCTTACTTAATTGTGTTTAATGTTTTTCTGTCTTCCCCTGGAGGTGTCTGGCCCTGGGTGTTGAGGAATCAGTGGAAGCCCTCTGCCTACACTGCAGAAATGTTCTCTGTTCCAATGCCCTCTTGTTTTTCCTGTCGTCACTGTTGTGCCACCCAGAGGGGCTCAGCCAAATGTTTGTGTTGCTCTTTGATCAGAACTAATTCTTTTTTCACTATTACAGCGGAGACTGCGATTGTCTGTGACACTGAATGTTGCATTGTGCTGGTCTGGGGACAGATTTTGGGTCACCCAACCCAGCGCCAAGTTCTTGGTCATGATGCTGCCCTTGTCCTTACGCTGCTGGTGCAGTACAGGAAATATGAGGTAAACACAATACAGGAAATGTGAGGTAAACACAATACAGGAAATATGAGGTAAAACACAATACAGGAAAATGTGAGGTAAACACATTACAGGAAATACTAGGTAAACACCTTACAGGAAATATGAGGTAAACACATTGCAGGAAATATAAGGTAAACACAATGCAGGAAATATAAGGTAAACAATTACAGGAAATATGAGGTAAACATGTTACAGAAATATGAGGTAAACACGTTACGGGAAAAATATGAGATAAACACATTAGAGGAAATATGAGGTAAAAACATTACAGGAAATATGAAGTAAACACAGTTTAGGAGATTAAGGAAAATACAGTACGGAAATAAAAGGTAAATATAGAGAAATTTGAGACAGACCATTGTACAGAAATGAGATGTGAACAGTACAAGAAACAGGAAAAAACAACGGTTTCAGGAAATACAAATCAAACTAAAGGGGTGACCGACTATCTCATGTCAGAAGGGTGAACATGTTTAGCCCCTTTAGACAACAGAAAACTGCATGTTTCCAGCTTCACCCTTCTTCAGGGCTAAGGCTTGTGACCAAAGTAGAGGATGGGAATGTGGAAAAATGTAAGGGTCAGCTGATTATTCAGGGAAAGATGAGAACATGGATGTTTAGAAATAACCAGGAATTAGAAACGTGTGAGAATGAAAGGTGTGAGGATAGCTGATCATGTAGGGAAATGTGGGGACATCGGGGTGAGGAAGAAGGTAGACATTTTCTCCATTGCAATGTCCAGTTTTTTTCATAGCCCTGTTCTCTGTGGATTTCTTCACTTTTCTGGTTTTCTCGTCACGGACTGTGATGTTTGTGTGTTGCAGTCGGCCAACCCCTATATTGTGAAGTGTCCATCCTGGATGATGAGCTGGCACTGACGGTAGGTCACTCCCTGTGGAGATCAGTGGAGCAGAACTGTGTGAATGTAAAGTCAGTGGAGGCAGAACTGTGTGAATTTAGTCAGTGGAAACAGAACTGTGTGATTGTAAAGTCAGTGGAGCAGAACTGTGTGATTGTAAAAGTCAGTGGAGCAGAACTGTGTGAATGTAAAGTCAGTGGAGCAGAACTGTGTGATTGTAAAGTCAGTGGAGCAGAACTGGTGAATGTAAAGTTCAGTGGAGCGAACTGTGTGATTGTAAAGTCAGTGGAGCAGAACTGTGTGAATGTAAAGTCAGTTGAGTAGAACTGTGTGAATGTAAAATCAGTGGAGCAGAACTGTGTGATTGTAAGTCAGTGGAGCAGACTGTGTGAAAGTAAAGTCAGTTGAGCAGAACTGTGTTAATGTAAAGTCAGTGGAGCAAACTGGGTGAATGTAAAGTCAGTGGAGCAGAACTGTGTGAATGTAAAGTCAGTGGAGCAGAACTGTGTGATTGTAAAGTCAGTGGAGGCAGAACTGTGTGAATGTAAAGTCAGTTGAGTTAGAACTGTTAAATGCAAAGGCAGGGGACAAAGCATTGTGTGAATGTGAAGTCAGTTGAGCAGAACTGTGGGAATGGGATGTCAGTGGACAAAAGTTTTTGTGTGAATGGAAAGTCAGTGAAGCAGAACTGTGTGAATGTGAAGTCACTGAAGGAGCATTGTGTGAATTTTGAAGTCGGTGAACAGAGCACTGTGTGAACATGAATTCAGTGGGGCAGAACCAAATGAACGTAAAGTCAGTGGACAGAGCACTGAGTGAACATGAATTCAGTGGAGCAGATAGGTAAGATAATGTTTTCTTATAGCCCACCGACCGCAGAGGGCCACATCAGGGCTGGGCCCCACGTTAAAATCACTCACCAGTCATAAAAAAAAAAAAAAAAAAAACCAAAACTTTCACACATCTCGTTAAAATGACATCGTCTACAAACGAACCAGAAACTTTGTTAAAAAACCCTTTTTCCGTAAAATCTCAAATCAGATGAAAATGTTAAATTTTTCTCAAAAAACCCCAAAGGATCACGTCAGGCGGGACATCCCTGAACAGGATCTTCATGGACTCCGCTGTAAAATGTTTGTGTCTCACATCGTGCAAGTCCCAACACTCTAAAAGAACATGTTTCATTGTGAGTGGCGCATGACATGGAACGCACCACGGAGCCTCTTCACTCTTTAAAAAGGTAAGAATGGGTAAAATACGAATGGCCGGTGTGCAGCCGGCACAGAACCGTCTCCTCTTTACGACCACCCGACGTAGATGGAGGAAGTCTTTAAGGTTTGGACGGATCTGAAAGAGTTTGTTATTCGTCTGTGTGTTCCAATCCTCCTGCCAGAGGTCTCTCACATAATCGTTAATTTTGGGTTTCACATCTGAGCAGGGGATATAAGTGTTGGACAGTTTCTCTCTTGTGGCGTTCTTGGCTAAACGATCAACCATTTCGTTCCCGCCGATGCCAACATGGCCAGGAACCCAAGCAAGAGTAATGTTGTAACCGTCCGCCTTCAACTTGCTAAAAAGTTCAAAAAAAAGTAAAAGTTCTGGATGCTGAAGGTTGCGGCCAGCTATGGCCTCCAAAGCTGACAGCGAATCCGACAGAACCAGAAAGTCCCTCCTCGAAGAATGGAGATTATCTTCAAAGCCAGTACTAGAGCAGTAAGTTCAGCAGAATAGACAGAAGCATCTGAATGTATATGTTCCAACAATATCTGAGAAGGAGCCCCAGGGCAGTAGGATGCACAGCCACTCCATCCTCAGACTTGGAACCGTCAGTGAAAACTTTTTGATAGGATGGGAATTTGGAACAGAGCTCGGCATACAAAGCCTTGTACGCCAGAGAGCTGGTAGACTCCTTACGGAAAGCTGCGAGATCAAAACGAATCTCTGGTGTGAAAAAGGTCCATGGAGGTTGATCCGGAAACTTGGAAAAATCGGAAACTACTCCCAGGTCGATACCTGCATTCCGCACGTGAGGCTGCATACGAAGCCCAAACGGCGGAATACAATTCGGGTTTGTTTCAAACTTACTTTGGAACGGAGGGTCAAAAACACAGTCATAGGCAGGATTCTGCGGTTCTGAGAACAGTCGGATGTAATAATTCAAGACAGTTTCAGCCTGCGGTTGGACAGTGAAGGTTCACCTGCCTCTGCGTACAGGCTGTACACAGGGGTGGTGCGGAACGCTCCAAGACAGAGACGAAGCCCTTGATGGTGGATAGGTCCAAGAGTTTAAGGTAAGATGATCTTGCGGAGCCGTACACAGCACAACCGTAGTCCAGTTTGGAACGGACCAGGGCTCTGTAGAGGTGCAACAAAGTTTTCTTATCAGCGCCCCAGTCGGTGTGTGCTAACGACCCACAGAATATTCAGTGCCTTTTGGCAAGCAGTTTTGAGGTTTTTAATATGGCTGAGAAAGTTAAGTTTTTTGGTCAAAAATGACTCCCAGAAATTTGGCCTCTTTAACAGCTGGAATGGGAGATTTCCCTACTTGAAGTTCCGGATCTGGAAAAAAACTGACGGAAATTATGGAAGTGAATACACTGGGTTTTTGTAGCAGAAAAGGTGAAACCGTTTTCATCCGCCCACCGATGGATTTTATCTACGCAAAGCTGGAGCCTGCGCTGGACACTCGGGTACAGGCTTCCAGTTGCGTAGACAGCGAAATCATCCACAAACAATGAGCAGTCTGAACCCTGCTGAACTGATTTCACAATGTTGTTGATTTTAATACTAAAGAGGGCAGGAGACAGTATGCTCCCCTGGGGAACACCCAACTCCTGCTCGTGGACATCAGAGAGAGTGGTGCCAACCCGGACCTGAAACTGTCGTTCTGCCAAAAAATTTTGAATAAAAAGCGGAAGATGACCTCGAAAACCCAGATCGTGGAGATCATGAAGTATCCCCGACTTCCAGGTGGTATCGTAGGCCTTCTCCAAGTCGAAGAAAATTGCCACCGCATGCTGTCTGTTTAAAAAAAGCGTTCCTAAGTGTAGATTCCAGACGAATCAAATGGTCAACTGTACTACGATGTTTGCGGAAACCACACTGTTCTTTCGCCAAAAGGCCATCGGTTTCGAGTTTCCATATGAGCCTAGCATTGACCATTTTTTCCATCAATTTACAGACACAGCTGGTCAAAGCTATGGACGGTAGTTAGATGGATTAGAAAGATCTTTTCCAGGTTTGGGGATGGAATAATGAGGGCTTTCCGCCAAGAGGGTGGAAAGCAACCTGTAGTCCACACGTGGTTGTATACCTGTAACAGGATGTTCAGACCTTCTTGCGGAAGATGTTTCAATAGTTGATAATGAATGTCATCTATACCTGGAGAGGAATCGCTGCAAGAGAGTAAGGCAGATTTCAGTTCGTTTAATGTGAAAGGAAGATTGTAGTCTTCCATGTTGTCGGATGAAAAGTTGCAGGGTGATTTTTCTTTTAGGGCTTTGTTTTTGACAAAAGTGACTGATTTATTAGAAGAGGAGGAATTCTTTTCAATGGTTGAAGCAAGCAGATTAGCAACTGCTTTCTTCTCTGTTATTAAAGAATCCGAAAACTTGAGATGGTTCACAGTGGGACAGGTGTTCTTCCCTTTGATTTTCTTAATGATGTTCCACACTTTTTTCTTAGAAGTTTTTGATGTCAGCCTGGAGCAGAAGCTTCTCCAGGGACCGACGTTTACTGATTTTAAAAGTGTGTCTCGATTTGGCACGGAGTTTTTGATGGAGCAGAACCAAATGAACGTAAAGTCAGTGGACAGAGCACTGAGTGAACATGAATTCAGTGGAGCAGAACTAAATGAACGTAAAGTCAGTGGACAGAGCACTGAGTGAACATGAATTCAGTGGAGCAGAACCAAATGAACGTAAAGTCAGTGGACAGAGCACTGAGTGAACATGAATTCAGTGGAGCAGAACCAAATGAACGTAAAGTCAGTGGACAGAGCATTGTGTGAATGTGAAGTTAGTGGACAGAGTACTGTGTTAACGTGAAGTCAGTGGACAGAGCAGTGTAGAAATGTAAAGTAAGTGTAGCAGAACTGTGTGAATATGAAGCCAATAGAGCAGAACTGTATGAATGTGAAGTCAGGGGACAGAAGGTACATACTTTTTAAAATGTTAAGTTTTTTTTCTTATGGTAGGACCTGCTTTTGCCTGAGCGGTGACAAGCTTCGAAAAATTCTTAAGTGGTCACTGGATTAAAGTGATAAAAAATAAATCAATAGGGTTAATAATGTCAGTCTGAACACAGTGTCTGTACATAGTATCTCTGTTTTGGTAGGGGTGTATCAGTATTGCAGAACTATATGTAAACAATATGTATTTAGCTTGACAGCACTGTAAACATGTAAAGTGAAGCCATTTTACAGGATTGCAGAATGTATGTGAAGATTATGTGCCTAGAGAGTGACAACAATATAAGAATGTAAAGTGGAACAGTTTTGCAAAAAAAAAAAAACCTGTTCAGTGTAAGGCAACTTGTAATTGACAGTACATATACTATAACAATGAACTAGAGCAGTTTTTACAGGACTGTACAGAGTTTGTAAATGACACCATGCTGGTGATCGACAGCATTGTAAGAATGTACAGTGGAGCAATGTAACAGAACTCTAATAATGTGTATAAATGACATCTGGCCTGTGTTTGACAACACTATAAGAATGTGTAGTAGAACAGTAACAGAACTTAATGATGTGTGTAAATGACATCTGGCCTGTGTTTGACAACGCTGTAAGATTGTGAATTGGAACAGTGTTACAGGACTGTACATTGTGTGTAAACGACCCCTTGATTGTCTCTGACAACACTGTAAAAATATACAGTGGAGCACTGTTAGAGGACTGTACAATGTGTTTAATGACACCTGGCCTGTGTTTGACAACACTGTACAAATGTAAAATGGAACAGCGTTACATGACTGCAATATGTGTAAACAACACCTAGCCTGTGTTTGACAACACTGTACGAATGTAAAATGGAACAGCATCACAGGACTGCACGATATGTGTCAACAACACCTGACCTGTGTTTGACAGGGTTACGCCCAGGTGGTGTCCACTCTCCTAGCTGACTTCAACAGGTGAGTTGTGCCTCCTGTCCTCCCTTCCCATCAGACTGTGATGTCCTGTTCATGACACAAACCATTCACGTTTTGGGTAAAGTCATCATGAAACACGGAGAATTCAGTCAAAATAGAAGGCAACATTTGATTCTTGTTCTAGTTCGTACATTCAGTCACAATAGGGAGGAATTAAGTCACGACACCTCTACCGTGATAGGTAGTGCTGAGGACAGAGGCTTCCTGACAGGTCTTGTGTGTGTCATGGCAGCTATGCCATGTTGTGTTATGCTAAAGTCAGAGGTGTAAAGATCTGTGACAAGTACAGTGTGTGTGATGGCAGCTATGCCATGTTGTGTTATGCTAAAGTCAGAGGTGTAAAGATCTGTGACAAGTACAGTGTGTGTGATGGCAGCTATGCCATGTTGTGTTATGCTAAAGACAGAGGTGTAAAGATCTATGACAAGTACAGTGTGTGTGATGGCAGCTATGCCATGTTGTGTTATGCTAAAGACAGAGGTGTAAAGATCTATGACAAGTACAGTGTGTGTGATGGCAGCTCTACCCTGTTGTGTTATGCTAAAGACAGAGGTGTAAAGATCTATGACAAGTACTGTGTGTGTGATGGCAGCTATGCCGTGTTGTGTTATGCTAAAGACAGAGGTGTAAAGATCTATGACAAGTACAGTGTGTGTGATGGCAGCTATGCCATGTTGTGTTATGCTAAAGTCAGAGGTGTAAAGATCTATGACAAGTACAGTGTGTGTCATGGCAGCTATGCCATGTTGTGTTATGCTAAAGTCAGAGGTGTAAAGATCTGTGACAAGTACAGTGTGTGTGATGGCAGCTATGCCATGTTGTGTTATGCTAAAGACAGAGGTGTAAAGATCTGTGACAAGTACAGTGTGTGTGATGGCAGCTATGCCATGTTGTGTTATGCTAAAGACAGAGGTGTAAAGATCTATGACAAGTACAGTGTGTGTGATGGCAGCTCTACCCTGTTGTGTTATGCTAAAGACAGAGGTGTAAAGATCTATGACAAGTACAGTGTGTGTGATGGCAGCTATGCCATGTTGTGTTATGCTAAAGACAGAGGTGTAAAGATCTATGACAAGTACAGTGTGTGTGATGGCAGCTATGCCATGTTGTGTTATTATAAAGTCAGAGGTGTAAAGATCTATGACAAGTACAGTGTGTGTGATGGCAGCTATGCCATGTTGTGTTATGCTAAAGACAGAGGTGTAAAGATCTATGACAAGTACAGTGTGTGTGATGGCAGCTATGCCATGTTGTGTTATGCTAAAGACAGAGGTGTAAAGATCTATGACAAGTACAGTGTGTGTGATGGCAACTATGCCATGTTGTGTTATGCTAAAGACAGAGGTGTAAAGATCTATGACAAGTACAGTGTGTGTGATGGCAGCTATGCCATGTTGTGTTATGCTAAAGACAGAGGTGTAAAGATCTATGACAAGTACAGTGTGTGTGATGGCAGCTCTACCCTGTTGTGTTATGCTAAAGACAGAGGTGTAAAGATCTATGACAAGTACTGTGTGTGTGATGGCAGCTATGCCGTGTTGTGTTTATGCTAAAGACAGAGGTGTAAAGATCTATGACAAGTACAGTGTGTGTGATGGCAGCTATGCCATGTTGTGTTATGCTAAGACAGAGGTGTAAAGATCTATGACAAGTACAGTGTGTGTCATGGCAGCTATGCCATGTTGTGTTATGCTAAAGACAGAGGTGTAAAGATCTATGACAAGTACAGTGTGTGTGATGGCAACTATGCCATGTTGTGTTATGTTGTTGTTGTTGTTATTCTGTTTAACGTCTGTTCACTAAAAGTGATATTAGACGAACATGTTGTGTTATGCTAAAGACAGAGGTGTAAAGATCTATGACAAGTACAGTGTGTGTGATGGCAGCTATGCCATGTTGTGTTATGCTAAAGACAGAGGTGTAAAGATCTATGACAAGTACAGTGTGTGTGATGGCAGCTATGCCGTGTTGTGTAGCACCACAGACAGAGGAGTAAAGAACCCTGACAGATCCTGTGTGTGTCATGGCAGCTCTACCCTGTTGTGCAGTGCAGAGGCATAAAAATCCCTTCTCCAGAGATATAAGATACATACCTGGTAAATAGCTCCCTGTGAGCGGCTAGCAAGTAAACAAATATATTGCTGGACAGAGCATCCACCAAATTAACGTTCAGGAGAATAACCAGTCCTCCAGGTGAATGTCACTGCCATCTGATCTTAAAACCCACAGATTTCTTTTACCTATTGAAACACATATTAAGCAGAGTCCAGTGTTTTGTGCATGGCAATGCTGATGTGAATGGTAGTGGTGGTGTGATTTTCAGAGATTATGAGAAGCAGAGCACAGAGACACAGACAGGCTGGTTCTCCACCCTGGCGAGCATGGTAAGAGCACAGTATGTGTCATGTCACAACCATAGCTGCCAACCATCCGGAATTTTCTGGAATTTCCTTATTTAGAAGTTATTCCTGAAATACTGAATTTAGTGAAAAAATCCTGATTTTGTGTAAAAATGTAGTGTTGGGGCATGTCATTTTTTGAATGGGGATGATTGAGTATTGCCTAAGTGAAAAAAAAAAACAACAACACAAAAAACTTTCCCTTTTAATATGGTGGCCTGGGGGAGCTCCTCCCATTTTCGCCTTTGGAGAATGTTCAACCCCACAGGCAGTATTCAGAACTTAAATTGATGCTACATAATTGACGCTGCATATTCATCTCTATTAATGGACACTTCCAAACTATGACATCGCTTGCAGTAATGATCAGTCCACAAATAAATTAACAACTAGACACTCTTCTTGCAAATTGTTGGCTGGAAAATCTCTTTCATAATAGGTTTTCACAGCACACTCCTTATCTGAAGTGCAGCTCGTACTAAATCCATATTTAATGTACTTCATGAATGGATATAAGTTACTTGGAGGGATGAAAGATATCTACACAAAGCTGAATCATAGATTGAAAGTCGGATGGATCTTCTCTTCACAAAACATACATGGGGCAAATTCGCTCACAACAATGGGGAAACTTTGCATTCTCAGTTCAAACTTTGAAAAATAGTTAAGTTTAGTTGCAAACCATTTTTGTTCCTCTGACCTTCCTCTTCTCCTCTCTCATTCCTCCCCTCATGTATATGTGTGCATATTTACATTTTTTCTTTCTCTTTCAACCCTCACTCCAACCCCGCCCCCCTCCTTCACTTCCCATTTCATTGCCACTAAAACACAGTATGCTATCATTTACATGCACACAGAGTGTGAGCACATTCTTGTGACTTGTATGTTGATAAATACATTACAGCCATCTATTAGCACACACACTTAACTTGTTTCTGTCATGAGTTTGGATGATGAATGACATTCCCATTACTTACATGGCAAATTAAGATGAAGTTTTTTTCTTTATCAATCATACATGAAGTCTCGTAGCAAGCCTAGCTGTTAAAAAGTTCTAGGACTGGCTGAAACAGTTTTATTGGCAGCATTTATGTATGTTACAGGGAGAAAAAATATTGTGTCAACATATAGGTACTCAAATGATTATTCTGGGGCATGTTTTCCTTGGCAAGTTATTTCATGACGGTTGATAAAGATTAGCTGTGGGGCACAGCTTAAAAAAAAAAAAAAATAAGTACCGTATCCACCAAACATGAACAAATGAATCACAAGACAAAACACAATGTGTTTTAACCTCACATGTCTTCTTCAGGCAAGATAAACACTAAGGTCAACAAAAATGAAGAATGAGCAATCACTTGTCTCTTTGTATTCAGCACTGAATCCAGCGAGATAAATGACCGATTCAGTGCCCACCATTTAACTGTTAATAGATATAGTTGCTGTAGTGTCATTTTACCACATAATAAAAAGAAAGAGGCAGTGGTTAAGGCTGCAAAGCTACGCATGATCAATTGGTTTTAAGGTATGAAATAACTTGCCAAAAAAAACCCTGTAGGCCTACCCCACTAATTAATCCAGTTTCCTATTGACTAGGCCTAATGCACATAGCAAAAAGAATTAAATATGTTTCAGGCTTACTTTTCTTCTTTAACATTTCAATTTGAAAAAGATCCCTTACAAAATCTTACGTCTGCTTTAAAGATTCTAACGGTTCAGGCTCAGTGAGGTGTGTGCCAATGCGTAACAGAGGGAGACACTGTCCATCATCATGCATTTAGACAAACCCATTCATCATCTGCATGAACCGAAAGGATCAAATATTGAATTAAGCTCAGTCTGTAGACTCTCAGTGAGCTTCCTCATAAATTGAAGGTGTTCGGTATGCTTATCAAACAATTTTAAAATATTTTGTTTCTTTTTGAGATCAGTTTGTAATGCTAGCTCCATTAGATGAGGTTAATGCAGTGCTATTTTATCATGTAATAAAAAGAAACAGAGACAGTGGTTGAAGCAAATGTAATAGATTGGGCATAGGATTTCTTTCAATCCAAACGGTTGTTTAAAAAGGAAAAAAAAAAAGCCTGAAACGTGTGTAGTTTAATTCTGTTTCCTATGTGCATTAGTTAAAAGTAAAATCAGCATACAATATTTATCAAAAGTACCTTTTTTTGTAATGCATATTTCCATTTTCTGCTTGAAATCTTTTCGACTGTTAGACTGCCAAAAATAATTTGTTGGTTATGAATTACCTCCCTTGGTTGACCAACTTTAATCGGCGATATCGATTCTGTGCACTCTCTCTCTCTCTCTCTCTCTCTCTCTCTCTCTCTCTCTGTGTCCTTTCTTTCCTTCTTTCTTTTTAAGAAACTTCTATTTTGATTACTCAATCAGATGATGATTTCCATGTTGAAACGAATCCATGGTTTGTTTGATTTGTGTGTGTGTCTTCTTCTTCTTCTTCCTAAAATACTGGTTCACTCAAAAACGAGTAGGTCACCAGCGCGCATGTTAAAAAGTAAAAATGAAATAACATAAAATAGTGCGACTCAGACTGTTGGTCCCTGGAGCAAATTTGGCAACAAGGGGTCGCACTTGATATTCAAGAAGTTAAAAGCAATGGCCAAATTCAGGCCCAGATAACAGTAAAATATCTGGGGAAGTTAAAATAGAAAATCGTCAATATGCAGATCTCAAAACTGTCATATCAATTTGTTTTTTAAATGAGACTGCATTTGTGGCAATCTTGATGGCACCCGGCAGTGAGTTCCACAGCCGTAAAGAACTAGGATAAAATGAATGTAAGTGGCTGTCAATATTTGACACACAGGTGTGTGTGTGTGTGTGTGTGTGTGTGTGTGTGTGTGTGTTTAACTTGTATGATTATGGAGGATTACTGTAGTGGGGTGGGGAAATGGGGATGGATTTTGTGTGTACAGCAGTGTCAATGTTGACGGTGCAGATATGTGTCACAGGTGGGCAACATGTTTGTAGCAGAGGAAAAACAGATTGAACTGGTCAGGTAGGTCCTTTGTGCACCTTTTCTCTGTCTCTGTCATCTCATTTTTTTATCTCATTATCTAGAGGGTGTTTGTGATATACACACTTATATATATATACATATTGTTAAAAGTAATGCTGCCTTGTTGTCCTGAGCTCCGCACCCTGTAGAATAGACTGAAGTAAAAACTGGAGACGGTAAAATACAACAATAAGAACAACAGTCCCTTCATGTCTCAGAGTTGTATTTTACCAAATTTTCGCTGCTAACAGCTTCATCAGGCCAAGGTACAATGATAAAAGCTTGGACTTGATGTGAGGCTTTTATCATTGTACCTTGGCCCTAATGAAGCTGTTAACAGGGAAAATTTGTTTAAAATACAAGTCTGAGACGTGAAGCGACTGTTGTTTTTATTCTTGCATTTTACCGTCTCCGGTTTTTACTTCAGTCTTTTCTACAAGGTGCGGAGCTCAGGACAACAAGACAGCATTACTTTTAACAATATATATATATATACACACAAAGTATGTATTTATGTATGTGTATCTCTCTCTATCTGTCTATCTCTTTGTCTATCTATCTGTCTGTTTCTCTATATGTAATCTGTAGAGCACTGTGTTAATAGCACAAGAAGGTAAAATTCATTATGTCCGAGAGGTTTTGCCCAAGTAGGAAATTTGCAGGGAATGTGAACTGGTGGGCCAGAGCTAAAGTAGTTAGGGCTAACAAGTCAAGGGACATGTTTTAGGGTATATATCCAATGCCAGAGAAGTGAATATGATTGTGGAAGGTTGCTATTTTCAGTTCCTGTTAACCATTTGATAGATTGCTGAGAAACGTTTGTTGGGTTTGATTATCTCCCTTGGGTGAGGGGGGGGGGGGGGGCACGCCCCCCCAACAAAAATGTATGTGTTGTGTGTGTGTGTGTGTGTTGTGTGTGTGTAGGGCTGAAATTCTTGTTGGAGGGGGTTCTCTCTGAAGATCTTCTGCTGTTCCTTTTACTGTCAGGCTGTCCCTAGAGTTTGTTCCTACATTGAGGTGACATTGTGTGATGACAAATTACTCATGTGACATGGTGTGTTGACATGTTATTGAGCTATTATAGTGTAATGATATGTTATTGAGATGAAATGGTGTGATGACATGTTATTGAGGTGATATGGTGTGATGACATGTTATTGAGGTGACATGGTGTGATGACATGTTATTGAGGTGATATGGTGTGATGACATGTCATGAAGATGACATGGCATGGTGACATGTCATGGAGGTGAAATGGCATGGTGAGGTGTCATGGAGGTGACATGTCATAGTAAGATATCATGGAGATGGCATTGCATAGGAGATGTCATTGATGTGACATAGTGTGGTGGCATTCGATGTACAGGGCCAACGACTCTCTGCTGCTGGCTCTGTATGAAGCTATCCACCTCAACAGAAACTTCATCACCGCCTTACCCATGTGAGTCATCAGATTGCTGTCTTGGCAACCTATGTGTGTACTGTGTGTGTGTGTGTGTGTGTTGTGTGTGTGTGTGTGTGTGCGTGCGCGTACGTGTATATATGTGTGTGTGTGTGTGTGTGTGTGTGTGTGTGTGTGTGTGCATTGTGTGTGTGTGTGTGTGTGCGCGCGCCGCGTGCGTGCGTGCGTGCGTGCGTGCGCGCGCGCGCGCGCGCATGCGTGCGTGCGTGCGTGCGTGTGTGTATGTGTGTGTGTATGTGTGTGTGTGCGCGCGCGTGTGTGTGTGTGTGAGCGCGCGCGAGTGTGTGTGTGTGCGCTGTGCGCGTGCGCGTATATGTGTGTGTGTGTGTGTGTGTGTGTGTGTGTGCGTGCGTGTGTGGTGTGTGTGTGTGTGTGTGTGTGTGTGTGTGTGTGTGTGTGTGTGTGAGAGAGAGAGAGAGAGAGAGGAGAGAGAGAGAGAGAGAGAGTTCAAACTAGAATTAAGCGTGTTTTAACCTTAAGGGTGAAAAAGGTCAAGTGCTTGCACCTACTGGCTGTAGGGTAATGAATTGTCGGAGTTTTAAAGGGGTCCAATGTTTGGATTCTTAGCTGCAACTGATAAGAGTTAACAGGCTGATGTGAATTAAGACGCACACTTGTTCTTGTTGTTGCAGAACATTTGGCATTTAGTCATATTCATTAGCAAATGAGCTGTGTTGTTAACAGAATCTAGTGCTTCAGTAAACTAAATCAAGCTTTGTCATATGTTTATTTCAATTGGTGTCAGTTTCCAAGACCATGTGTACAAGAGTGTCAGATTGTGTACTTTTATGCTTTGTGTGTGTGTGTGTGTGTGTGTGTGTGTGTGTGTGTGTGTGTGTGTGCGTGTTAGCAGAAAGAAAAATATCGATGATGTGATGAGTTTGTATTTTTGTGTTTCAGTCTGTGTGTGCGTGTGTGCGTGTGTGTGTGTGTCTGTGTGTGCGTGCGTGCGTGCGTGCGTGCATGTGTGTGTGTATGTGTGTGTGTGTATGTGTGTGTTTGCAGGAAGGAAATATCGATGATGTGGTGACTTTGTGTTTTTGTGTTTCAGTCACACACACCCTCCACTCCTGCCACCCCTCCCCTGTCCCCCAGTCCTCCCTCCTCTCCTGGGGCTGACACTGACAGTGAGTATATCATGTTGTATTGTGATATATGTGTATTGTGTGTCACCTTTCTGAAATCATTGCCACCTTCTTGTCATGATTTGATGATTGTTATTTCTGTGTAATGTGTGTCACCTTTCTAAAATCATTGCCACCTCCTTGTCACGAGATGATGGTTGTGATAACCGTGTGCTGTGTGTTGCATTTCTAAAATCAAAGCCAACTCTTTGTTATGTGGTGATGTCAGTATATTGTGTGTGTTGCCTTTCTAAAATTAAAGCCATGTGGTTGACATAGAGTGATAGTTATATTGTCTGTGTGTTTTGTATGATACCTTTCTGAAATCAAAGCCATCCTCTAGTCAAAGAGTGATAGTTGCATTGTCTTTGTGTTTTGTGTGGTGCCTCTCTGAAATGAAAGCCATCAACTGGTCAAAAAGTAATAGTTGTGTTGTCTTTGTGTTTTGTATGATGCCTCTCTGAAATGAAAGCCATCAATTGGTCAAAAAGTAATAGTTGTGTTGTCTTTGTGTTTTGTATGGTGCCTCTCTGAAATCAGAGCCATCAATTGGTCAAAAAGTAATAGTTGTGTTGTCTTTGTGTTTTGTATGGTGCCTCTCTGAAATCAGAGCCATCCATTGGTCAAAAAGTAATAGTTGTGTTGTCTTTGTGTTTTGTATGGTGCCTCTCTGAAATCAAAGTCATCCCTTTGTTGTATGGTGACAGATGTGATGGTTTTGTACTTTCAGACAGTAACAAAGAGTTACCAGCCCTGGCAGTGGAGACGTCGCTAGCAACCAGCCTACGAGTCTGTTGGTGACATTTCTCCAGTACAGCTCCATTGTCATACAGGACACCAAAGGTGTCATGTCATGCTGTGTAATGTTTTTCTGTGTCATATCATGTTTTGTTGTGTCACATCGTGTTTTGCGGTGATTTGTCATGTCATATTACACTGTCATCTTTTGTTGAGCCATTTTGTGTTGTGCGATGTGTGTTTTTGAGTTACAGCATGTCTAAACTCTTTATGTATTTCATTGTATTGCATTGTGTTCTGCTGTATAGTGTGTGTGTGTGTGTGTGTGTGTGTGTGTGTGTTGTGTGTATGTGTGTGTGTTCGTTCATGTGTGTGTGTGTGTGTGTGTGTGTGTGTGTGTGTGTGTGTGTGTGTGTGCTTTCAATGTTTTTTTGGATTACTTTTGATCCTCAAGCAGAGGGTAGAATATATTTCCTTTTTTTTTCGACTCTTTGTTACTCACTTTTGGTGACTTATTTCTTGTATCATTTCCCATTGAATCTGTCTGTCTTGCCTGAAGAAGATCAAAAAGGTCAAAATGTGTTTCTTTTGTAATTTTGTAATTTTTTTGTTCTTTCATTTGGTGGTGCAGTGATTCTGTCTTGCTCTTGTTTCAATTTCCCTCTGCAGTTACCCCTCTTTGAAACTCTCCTGCTGTGTGAAGTCATTGACGCCTAACGCAGTGTTTAGTTGTTAACTCCCATGAATTGTTAAATCATTAACCTTAATGCAATGTTTCATCATTAACCCTCTTTTACAAACACCCACTGCACTGTTTAGTCATTAATTATTACTGCAGTGTTTAGTCATTAATCATTACTGCAGTGTTTTAGTCATTAATCATTACTGCAGTGTTTAGTCATTAATCATTACTGCAGTGTTTAGTCATTAATCATTACTGCAGTGTTCAGTCATCAATCATTACTGCAGTGTTTAGTCATTAATCATTATTGCAGTGTTTAGTCATTAATCATTATTGCAGTGTTTAGTCATTAATCATTATTGCAGTGTTTAGTCATTAATCATTATTGCAGTGTTTAGTCACTGATCCAAGTGCAGGTTTTAGTCATTAACCCTGACTGCAGTGTTTAGTCATGAACCCTTACTGTGATGTTTAGACACTAACCCTCTACTGTGATGTTTAGACATTAACCCTTACTGTGATGTTTAGACACTAACCCTTACTGTGATGTTTAGACACTAACCCATACTGTGATGTTTAGACACTAACCTTACTGTGATGTTTAGACACTAACCCTCTACTGTGATGTTTAGACATTAACCCTTACTGTGATGTTTAGACACTAACCCTTACTGTGATGTTTAGACACTAACCCTTACTGTGATGTTTAGACACTAACCCTTACTGTGATGTTTAGACACTAACCCTTACTGTGATGTTTAGACACTAACCCTTACTGTGATGTTTAGACACTAACCCTTACTGTGATGTTTAGACACTAACCCTTACTGTGATGTTTAGACACTAACCCTTACTGTGATGTTTAGACACTAACCCTTACTGTGATGTTTAGACACTAACCCTTACTGTGATGTTTAGACACTAACCCTTACTGTGATGTTTAGACACTAACCCTCTACTGTTGTGTGTTCCTGTAATGAGGGCACTGTTGACATCTATATTTAGATAATGTACTTTAGGTGTGAGAAACTAGTACTGATTTGACTGATCATTTGTTGGTGACGTGTTCCAGATACTGTACGCTACAACAATGCCAAGCTGTGTTTTATCATCCTCACCTGTATTTCTGAGGTAGGCAGTAAATGTTTTCCCCCAGATTCGTATAAAAGCGATTCAGGGCAAGTCTGTTTTATGTTCATGCTCCAGCTGTTGTTCAGAACAGAGGGTAAGTGTGCCCTCAGAGCTAGACAGTTGAGCAGTGAAAATGTGTGCAGAATTGGGCACCTGGGCTCATTTGGATTGGTTCTTAACTTACAACAGTGCATGCAGACAGCTGCAGACATCCATTAACCCTCTTTAGTATGCACTTACCTTAGCTTAGTTACGCCGAAAACCATCGATCGAAGGTAAGTAACTCCGTAATTTGAACATGGTTACCCAATTAAAAAATTAATTTAAAAGAGAGGAAAGGAAATGGTCAAATGAAAATAATTTTTAAAAGTCCTACGAATATATATGTTGCTATATCATAAGTTTGAAGAATATCACATGAGCCATTTACTCGGGGGAAAAAAAAAAATCTTCTTCAGAACTTTCTTCCGAATCATACCTGGAACCTCATCCCAGTCGAAATCTAGGTCACTCTAAGCTTCATTACCCAGCACTTTCACTAAGTCTTATGCCGTAAATCCAACAAATCACAGTATCTTCATCACTAGATCCCATTATAGAACGCAGAAATCAATGTTAGCGATGGCGAAAAACAGCATTTTCGACCACAAAACTTTAAAAATTCGTAACTAGAGAACTACGGCACGTATCGACTCGCGGTTTTTTTGCAAACGGAAGTAAATGGCCACAGGAAGAAGGAAGTCACATTCTCGCGAGACTTCCTTTTCTACGAGAAATATGGCGCGCGCCCATTGTTGCCACGTGTTTTAACCGGGCGCTGGCAGGCGCTCAGCGTTTTGGCTGTGTGATTTCCGGTTGGGCGCTAGCGGGCGCTCGCCTGTCAAGAGGGTTAATGAAAGAGTGCATTTGAAACAGAAAAATTCAAGCCTGAAGAGTACATATCTTAAGTCACAATGTTCATCAAAGTGTGTAAGTTAGATTTTCTTCTAAATTAAAACTCAAATACCTACTAGAACTTACAATATTTCAAATATATTCTTACATTGCTTATTTCTTTATGTACCACCTATATTTTGGTACTGGATATAATCATGTGGCTTGAAGTATGGCCCGTTAACCAAGTTTAAAAAAGAACAGTCAACGAGTGCATGTGTTCATTCAGTCATTGCTGAATCGGGCCACCGCATAGACGAAGTATTCACACACATAGTCTGGGTTTTTGTTTTTTTTTGTCTTTTAATTGTCACACTCATTCAGTACAAACAAAAATATATCATTTTAAAGAAGAAAGGTTAAGATTCGTTGTGTTACAAGATTGAAGCATGTGGTTATGAGACATCTGAGTAAGCAGTATAGGAAAATCAGTGAATTCCATTTATTTTTCACAATCATGTCAGCAGAGTCAAAAGCCTGCAGGTACCTAAGAACTAATGTAATTTCCATAAGAGATCTGTTGAAAAACTAGCTTTTTAAAATTATTTTATTAGAGATAATGTGTTTATAATGCTAATCTTGACTGCTTTCTGATTATTATACCAATTCCCAGACATACTCAGTAAATTGATGTGTTGCAGGACCAGTATGCTAATTCCCTGATGCATGACGCCAACATGACTTTCCGTGTTCCACTTCATCGCATGGTCAGTGGCTGTATCTTTCTTATAGCCTGTCTGTCTGTCTGTCTGTCTTTGTCTCTCTCTCCTCTCTCTCTCTCTTTCTCTCTGTCTGTCTGTCTGTCTGTGTCTTTCCTGCACTCTCTGAGTGACTTTCCATATCTCTATCATTTTAATGTGTAGTTGAGCCATTTACAGGGTGTATGAGAGAGAGAGTGTGTGTGTATGTGTGTGTGTGTGTGTGTGTGTGTGTGTGTGTGTGTGTTAGCAAGCATATGTGCATATATGTGTGTGTGTGGTGTGTGTGTGTGCGTGTGCGTGTGTGTGTGTGTGTGTGTGTGTGTGTGTGTGCTAGCGTGCATGTGTGTGCGTGTGTGTGTGTGTATGTGTGTGTGTGTTCTGTGTGTGTGTGTGTGTGTGCCAGGGTGCATGTGTGTGTGTGTGTGTGTGTGTGTGTGTGTGTGTGTGTGTGCGCGCGCACATAGGGAGAAACTTAGTTCTGATGGAATAGTGTTTTCACCAGAGCTGATGATGCAGTGGTGTGTGTTGTGTGCAGCCCATGAGACATCGCAAGGTGAAGGTGGAGATCCACCCTCCCTCCAGACCGCTCGTCTGCTCCTTACTGGGTATCCCTCCCATTTCTTGTCCCCCCTGTTCTTCTCTTTTCCTTTTTCTATATTCCTCCCTTCTTCCTGTCTACACCTCTCTTTTTTTTTTCCTCCTCCCTTCTCACTGTCTCATCCTCCCAAGGTTCCTTCCTATTACCTTTCTCCCACTCCCTCTATTCCTCCGTTCTCCCTGTCTCTCCTTCCTCTGTTCCTCGCTTCTCCCTCCCCTCCCCCCTTCCTATTTCTCCCTTTTCCTTGTCTTCCCCTCCCTTTATTCTGTCCTTCTCTCTGGCTACCCCTTTCTTGATTGCTCCCCTCTCCCTCTCTCTCCTCCTCTTCTGTTTCTTCCAGCTTTTTTTTGTGTCCCCCTCCTGCATTCCTCCCATCTCCCTTTTATTTCTCCTTGTCCTTGGCCCTTCCTCTTTCTGTTCCATCCTTCTCCCTGCACCCCCCCCCCCCCTCCCGTTCCTACTTATCCCATCTCCTCTCCTCCATTCCTCTCTTTTCCTTCTCTATTCCTCCCTTCTCCATGTCTCCCTCTCCCTCTGTTCCTCCCTTCTCCCTACTCCCCTTCCATATATTTTCCCTGTCTTCCACTTCTATTCTTCCCTTCTACTACCCCCTCTCTTCCTCTGCTCGTCTCTTCTGTCTTTCTCTTCTGTCTATTTCCCTGCTTTTCACCCCCCTCCCTATTCCTCCCTTCTCTCTTTCTCCCCTTGTATCTCCCGTTTTCACTGTCTCTTCCTTCTTCTATTCCTTCCTTCTCCATATCTTCACCTCCCTCTGTTTCTTCCCTCTGTATCCCCCCCCTCCCCCCCATTCCTCCCTTCTCTCTTTCTCACCCTCCTCCTTTCCCTGCCTTCTCCCTTCCTCCCTATCCTTTTACTCTTACCTTCTCACTGTCTCTCTCTCCATGCTGTACCTTCCCATTTCCCGGTCTCCACTTCTCCATACTTCTCAGTTCATTCAGTCTCACCTTCCTTCACTCCTGACTTCTCTCTGTCTTTCCTTCCATTTCATTCATTTTATCTGTCCGTCCCTCTTTCCATTCTTGCTTCTCCATCTCTCTCTCTTCTCTTTCCTTTCCCTTCTGCACCCCCCCCCCCCCCCCCCCCCCATCCTTCTTCTATCTTCTCTTGTCTATCTCTTCTGTCTATCTCTTCTATCTTTTCTGAACTATCCACCATCAGATCTGAAACACAGATCACCTGTCCTCCTTGTCTTTCCATTCAGATTCCCAGTCAGTGTTATTTCATTGATATATACCGCATCTCCATCTGAGACTAGAACTGATTTATCAGCTGATGGTGTGGTGGAAATCTACTGGAAACCATGACTTGGACCAGGAAGAAGTCACTAAACAGGCTGGGAGAAACAGGGGTGCAGGGCTGCTCACGGCACTGACTAGATATGGGTAAATCAAGCCGGCCGTGGATAGACATGAAATAGGCACTCTACACATCCCAGCATATTGCGAGTTCATCATTGTTCAAGGTGACCTTTGTCAGGTGTTTTAGGAAGACCTGTGCTGTTGGTTGTTCAAGGTGACCTCTGTAAATTGTTCAAGTTGACCTTTGTTTTCCATTGTTCAGGGTGATCTGTGGTGTCCATTGTTCAAAGTGACCTGTTGTACATTGGTCCAGGTGACCTGTGTTGTACATTGTTCAGGGTGACCTGTGTTGTACACTGTTCAAGGTGACCTGTGTTGTACATTGTTCCAGGTGATCTTGTACTGTTCAGGTGACCTGTGTGTACATGGTCAGGTAAACTGTGTTGTACATTGTCAAGGTAACCTGTGTTGTACATTGTTCAAGGTGACCTAGTGTCCATTTTCCAGTGATATTGTTGAAGGTGAGCTTGTTGAGGTGATTGTTGAAGGTGATGTATTGTTGAAGGTGATGCATTGTTGAAGGTGATTGTTGAAGGTGATGTATTGTTGAAGGTGATGTGTTGTTGAAGGTGATTTATTGTTGAAGGTGATGTGTTGTTGAAGGTGGTGTATTGTTGAAGGTGATGCATTGTTGAAGGTGATGTATTGTTGAAGGTGATGCATTGTTGAAGGTGATGCATTGTTGAAGGTGATGCATTGTTGAAGGTGACCTGTGTTTCAGACCTGATGGTGGAGTTTGTGATGAGTCACATGATGAAGACCTTCCCAATGGAGCTGTACTTGTGAGTGCTCTGTTCTGTGCTCTGTGTTCTGTGCTCTGGGTTCTATAGTCTGTCTCACCCACGCCTGTCCATGCTCACGCCTTGCATTTTTCTACCTGTCTTGAATACCACTGTCTTTCAGCTGCTTTAATTTTTAACCACCATGTTGTTTCCAAATTGATGCTTTAGAGAGACAGATGAACTCTTGAAATTGGGATACTATTTAAAAGAAAAAAAGAAAACCCACGCCACCACCACTGCCACCACCACCAGATTCCTGACCCCAAACCTGGAAGTTCAAATCTTACCTAATTATTGTGTATAAATCTACTGACAAATGTAATATGATATGCATGTGTCTGTGTCCTTTCTCTGCTACACAGTTCACAACTTTGAGGCCAGCCATTAGTGTCGAAAGATTTCCCTCCTCCCTATTATCTTTGCTACAGCTGTGAGAATGGCCAGTAGTATGGAAATGATTCTATCCTTTAACTCCCCACAGCTGTGAGAGAACGGCCAGTGGTGTGGTAATGATTCTATCCTAATCTCCTGCTGCTTCATGTGAGGGAGTCCACCACTCCCTTGAACTTCTGTTCAGGTGTCCAAGACTTGATATGGAGTTGAGCCAGTATCATGCAGAATCAGGTTTGATATCAAATAATTATGATTGTATGTGACACGAGATGGCTTAGGCTGCCAGTGTGTGTGTGTGTGTGTGTGTGTGTATGTGGGGTGTGTATGTGTGTGTGCGTGTGTGTGTGCGTGTATGTGTGTGTGTGTGTGGTGTGTGTGTGTGTGTGTGTGTGTGTGTATGTGTGTGTGTGAGTGTGAGGAGTATTCACCTTACGCTATGACGTGACTGTGCTGTTATATTTCAGGAGAGGGCTGGGTATCATTCACCGGGTGCTGTGCTATCAGAAGAAGCTGAGGGTTCGAATCCAGTACCCCTGGAAAGAGCTGTGGACAGGTGGGCCTTAGGGATATGGTAGAACAGGAAAGGGGCAGCTGATTTAAAGGCAAGAAGGGGAGAGTATTGTAGATATTATGTACAGAGGAGACTTACACAACAACAAGAGGAACAGACTGACAGAAAGATGAACAGGCTGACACAATGGATTGACAGGAAGAGGAATAGACTGACAGGAAGACGATTGACAGAAAGAGGACCGACAGAAAGACGAACTGATTGACACCAAGAGGAGGGATTGACAGGAGAAAGAACAGCCTGACAAGAAGAGGAAAAGATTGACAGGAAGAGGAATGAATGGACAGGTAGGGGGAGAGACACACAGGAAGAGGATCGACTCACAGGAAAAGGAGTGGACTGAGATGGAGAAGAATCGATCCGCTGGAAGAGGAATGGACTGACAGTAAAGGGAACGGACTGACAGAAGAGGAACAGACTGACATGAAAAGAAAGAGAAAGATGGGAACAGGAACAGGCTGACAGGAAGAGGAAAGGACTGACTTGAGGAGGGGCGGATTGACGTGAAGAGGATTGACATGAAGAAGACTAACAGAAAGAGAACGAGACAGGAGGAAAGGGGAGTGAACTGATGAAGAACAACAGACTAACAAGAAGAGCAGTGGCCTAACAGGAAGGGGAATGGATGACAGGGGCCAGACTGACAGGAAGAGTGGACTAACAGGGAGTGGACTGACAGCAAGAGGAGCGGACTGACGGAAGAGTGGACTAACAGGGAGTGGACTGACAGCAAGAGGAGCGGACTGACGGGAAGAGGAGTGGACTGACAGGAAGAGGAGTGGACTGACAGGAAGAGGAGCGGACTGACAGCAAGAGGAGTGGACTGACAGCAAGAGGAGTGGACTGACAGGAAGAGGAGTGGACTGACAGCAAGAGGAGTGGACTGACAGGAAGAGGAGTGGACTGACAGCAAGAGGAGTGGACTGACAGCAAGAGGAGTGGACTAACAGGGGAGTGGACTGACAGGGAGTGGACTGACAGCAAGAGGAGTGGACTAACAGGGGAGTGGACTGACAGGGGAGTGGACTGACAGCAAGAGGAGTGGACTAACAGGGGAGTGGACTAACAGGGGAGTGGACTGACAGCAAGAGGAGTGGACTGACAGCAAGAGGAGTGGACTGACAGCAAGAGGAGTGGACTGACAGGAAGAGGAGTGGACTGACAGGAAGAGGAGTGGACTGACAGCAAGAGGAGTGGACTAACAGGGGAGTGGACTAACAGGGGAGTGGACTGACAGCAAGAGGAGTGGACTGACAGCAAGAGGAGTGGACTGACAGCAAGAGGAGTGGACTGACAGCAAGAGGAGGGGACAGCAAGAGGAGTGGACTGACAGCAAGAGGAGCGGACTGACAGGAAGAGGAGTGGACTGACAGGAAGAGGAGTGGACTGACAGCAAGAGGAGTGGACTGACAGCAAGAGGAGTGGACTGACAGGGGAGTGGACTGACAGCAAGAGGAGTGGACTGACATGAAGAGGAGTGGACTAACAGGGGAGTGGACTGACAGCAAGAGGAGCGGACTGACAGCAAGAGGAGTGGACTGACAGGGGAGTGGACTGACAGGAAGAGGAGTGGACTGACAGCAAGAGGAGTGGACTGACAGGAAAGGAGTGGACTAACAGGGGAGTGGACTGACAGGAAGAGGAGTGGACTGACAGCAAGAGGAGTGGACTGACAGGAAGAGGAGTGGACTGACAGGAAGAGGAGCGGACTGACAGCAAGAGGAGTGGACTGACATGAAGAGGAGTGGACTAACAGAGGAGTGGACTGACAGGGAGTGGACTGAACAGGGAGTGGACTGACAGCAAGAGGAGTGGACTGACAGCAAGAGGAGTGGACTGACAGGGAGTGGACTGACAGCAAGAGGAGTGGACTGACAGCAAGAGGAGTGGACTGACAGCAAGAGGAGTGGACTGACAGGAAGAGGAGTGGACTGACAGCAAGAGGAGTGGACTGACAGGGGAGTGGACTGACAGCAAGAGGAGTGGACTGACAGCAAGAGGAGTGGACTGACAGCAAGAGGAGCGGACTGACAGCAAGAGGAGTGGACTGACAGCAAGAGGAGTGGACTGACAGGGGAGTGGACTGACAGCAAGAGGAGTGGACTGACATGAAGAGGAGTGGACTGACAGCAAGAGGAGTGGACTGACAGGGGAGTGGACTGACAGCAAGAGGAGTGGACTGACAGAAAGAGGAGTGGACTGACAGCAAGAGGAGTGGACTAACAGGGGAGTGGACTGACAGCAAGAGGAGCGGACTGACAGGAAGAGGAGCGTACTGACAGGAAGAGGAGTGGACTGACAGGGGAGTGGACTGACAGGAAGAGGAGTGGACTAACAGGGGAGTGGACTGACAGGGGAGTGACTGACAGGGGAGTGGACTGACAGGGGAGTGGACTGACAGCAAGAGGAGTGGACTGACAGCAAGAGGAGTGGACTGACAGCAAGCGGAGCGGACTGACAGGAAGAGTGGACTAACAGGGGAGTGGACTGACAGGGGAGTGGACTGACAGCAAGAGGAGTGGACTGACAGCAAGCGGAGCGGACTGACAGGAAGAGTGGACTAACAGGGGAGTGGACTGACAGCAAGAGGAGTGGACTGACAGGAAGAGGAGTGGACTGACAGGAAGAGGAGTGGACTGACAGGAAGAGGAGTGGACTAACAGGAAGAGGAACATAATGATAGGCAAAGGAACAGACTGATGGGAAGAGGAGCGGACTGGTGGGAAGAGGAACAGACTGACAAGAAAGCGAATAGACCGATAAGTAGAAGAACTGACTGATGTGAAGAGGCACACAATGACAAGAAGAGGAACAGACTGATAAGAAGAGAACAGACTGATAAGAAGAGGAACAGACTGATAAGAAGAGGAACAGACTGATAAGAAGAGGAACAGACTGATAAGAAGAGGAACAGACTGACAAGAAGAACTGACTGACAAGAACAGAATGACAAGAAGAACAGACTGACAAAAAAAAGAACAGACTGACAAGAAGAACAGACTGACTGTTGGAGCTGTGTGGCCAGAAAACTCTTTGCAGCAGACATGGTGAAATCACATCACGCAGGGTGACATCAGAGGAGCTTTACTCCCACACCTCTCCTCCCCACTTTCCCATGCTCAGCCACGCCCAGGCTGGGTCTTTCTCAGTCTTAGATCCAGCAGTCTGCAGGAAGCCCTCATGAGCAGACGCCACACACCTGCTGTCATTTCACTGATGGTTATGAGTGGCTTCACTGATGGTGATGGGAAGGGGGTCCTTGGTCCTCAGAGTCCTGCTGGACATGACCCATTCTATATGAATCGGCTCGGCAGGTGGTTAGTGTTGCTTCATTAGATCAGACACTGTTGTGCATTTCTGTTGACCCTGATGTGACCCATGGTGACCTGTTGAAGTGTGAAGATGCTCCCATGGTTTGTGTCATGTGGTGAACCACTCTGTGTCAGACAGGGAGTTCAGCGCTGCTTTGTTTTTGTTTTTTTCACTGTAGTAGTTGCAAGTATGGACTGCCAGATAAGCCACATGCCTGGACTCGCTGATGTTTGAAACCAAAAGACTTTTATCGACTGACCTGGACATTTCAGTCTTGGTCTTTTAAGATATCTGAAACATTATTCATCTTCATCCATTGGACGTCCTCAGTCATCATGTTGACGATTCTGACGTTTTGAATGTGGGCTGGCGCAGCAAAAAAAAAAAAAAAAAAAGCAAAAAAACCCCCCCCAGAGATTTAATGTAGTTTTCTTGCTTATGACACAAACATGTCAAGAGTCTTTGCCGCAACTACTGTGTCGGGCAGGGCATTCCAGTCCTTTATAGTATGTGGATAAAAGGACCCCTGTCGATACAAGGTTCGGCACTGTGGCTGTTTAAATTGCTGTTCATGTCCTCTACGCTGTCGGGTTGGAGCAGGAATCAGCTGGGATCTATCCATGCAGACCATGCCATGTATGATCTTAAACATCATGGCCAATCTGGTGATCTTCCTTCGCTGCTTTAGGGGTGCCAGTCCAGTTGCTTGATGAGGCTGCTGACGTTGGATGAGTTGTGGTAACTTCCTGTGACAAAGCGTGCAGCCCTCCTTTGGACTGATTCCAGCTTGTCCTCGTTTGTCGTCGTGTAGGGGTCCCACACGGTGCTGGCATATTCCAGCGTGGGTCCTACCATGGCTTTGTAGGCTGTAGCCTTTAGCTGGGTGGCGCTGATCTTGAGGTTACGCCTGAGGAAGCCAAGGGTCTTGTTGGCCTTTGTGCAGATACTATTTATATGTTTGTCCCAGCTAAGGTCGTCTGTGATGGTGACTCCAAACATTCCTGGATGATGTACAGTTTGGTGATTACAGTTATGTGGAGAATTATGATGATGATAATGATGATGACTGTGATGAAGATGATAGTAAGTGATGATGATGTTTATTGTGATAATGGTTATGATATTGATTGCTATGGTAAGATGATGATGCTGATTATGATGATGATGATGATAATGATGATGTTGATTGCTACGGTAATGATGATGATGGTGTTGGTTGTTATAATGACAGTCATAATGATGTTGATTGTAATGATAAAAAATGAAAATGATGATGATGACAAAGATGGTGTCACGCAATTAAGGTGTCAGGATAGTGTAGATAGGAATTATGAGGGTAATGTAGTTAACGCAGTGATGAATACAGTATTAATGGTGAGGATATGATGATTACAGCATTGATCAACCTGCTGAAGTTCCTGCTGTCCCACGAGACTCAGCTGGCCAAGAAACACAACATCTTCCACCTAGGCTCCAAGGTGATCTGCTGGTACCAGATGTGTGTGTGTGTGTGTGTGTGTGTGTGTGTGTGTGTGTGTGTGTGTGTGTGTGTGTGTGTGTGAGTGAGTGTGTATGTGTGCGCGTGCATGCGTGCGTGCGTGCATGTGTACGTGTGTGTGTGTGTGTGTGTGTATGTGTGTATGTAAATAGTTCATGTTCCATACTGTGAATTTGTTCATCCTGTTTGTCACTGTATATTCACGTGCAGTGAGTGGTGGCATATGCATTATTACAAATTGCTAATGTGTTCAGCTAATATCATCTTTCACTGAAGCTGTGTGTCATATGGTATAGTACATATTTCTGTTTGTGAATATGTTCAGCCTATCTATTCATCAAATGCTAGATGTTATGTAGCCAGTGCTATGGTGCACATTTCATGGTAGGAATGTGTGAAACCGTTTTTTTTTTAATACAATGAAGATGTTGATGCATTGCAAACAGCATGGTACATAATTCATATCATGGATGTGTTCAGTGTGTTCATCATACAGTGAACATGATGAATAGCAAACAATATGATACCTATTTCAGATTGTGAATGTGTTCAACCTGTTCATCACCTATGGAGACACTTTCCTACCCAACCCGAATAGCTATGATGAGCTCTACTATGAGATCATTCGCATGCACCAGACCTTTGGCAACCTGTACTCTATGGGTAAGTGATGAACTCCTTGTCAGTATGCCTTGTCAGGAGGAGGATTATCATGGGAGGTTATGATGGATCATTAGGGGAGGTTATGATGGATCATTAGGGGAGGTTATAATGGATTTTTAGGGAGGTTATGATGGATTTAAAGAGGAGGTTATGATGGATTATTTGGGGAGGTTATGATGGATTTTTAGGGGAGGTTATGATGGATTATTAGGGGAGGTTATGATGGATTATTAGGGGAGGTTATGATGGATTTTTTAGGGGAGGTTATGATGGATTTTTAGGGTTGGTTATGATGGATTATTAGGGAAGGTTATGATGGATTTTTTAGGGGAGGTTGTGATGGATTATAAGGAGAGGTTGTGATGAATCTCAGGGGAGGTTGTGATGGATGATCAGGGGAAGTTATGATGGGTTATCAGGGGAGGTCATATGATGGCTTATTGGGGGAGGCCATAATGGATTATCTGCGATGGACACCTCCAAATTTTCATCACACAAGAGGCATTGGTCCTATACATGGGATGTCTGCACAGTTTTCCAGAGAGATTTTCTGAGATGCATGCCCTTACGAGGCATTTCTGTCTGTGCAGCAGCACGTTTTCCTTATCTCCAGCTTGATTCCAAAATTCATCTGTTTAGCCTTTAGTTAGCTCAGTCTGTGTGCATATGACCTAGCCTGCATACATGACAAAACAACGTATTTCTGAATTTCTTTATGTTCAGAAGACACTGCCAAAGCTGGGCAATTACCACTTGTGTGCAGGCCTCCTTTCTTTATTACAGATTTGCATCCTCAAGTTTGTTGACAAATCTGTCTTGCAATGTCTTTTCCACCTTTTCTCCCCCAGTTCTTCTTTAAAAGCACCCCATGCTCTGTGTCATTCTTCACGTCATCTTCATCAATTTTAGTTGGGTAGAAGAAGAACATGGTCTTTCTCCTTCATCATCTAGTTCTCCATCTTTGCGATAGCTCAAGAAATCTTCTTCAGTGTGTTCCTCATCTACATCTGTTGTGTCAGTCCATGGTATCGTTGTAGGCTCCACCTGTGTGTCACTCTCTTCAACTTCAGGCTCTGTTACAGCTTGATGTCCTCAAACTGATATAGCCATTTGGCATGTCAGTCCTCCAGTGGCAGCTGTGCACCATCCTCCCTCTCTTTCGCCTGGCTTGTGATGAGTTTTATCTTGTTCTGAACCAGACATTGTTCATTACCTCTCCTGTCTCTTGTTGTGACTGGAGATTCAGAGACTTGACACCATTGAAAGATGGTTAACTGACCATAGTTAGATTGATGCTGTGAGTCAAACCCAAGCAACAGGAGTGACACGATCCAGTACAGATCAGTCTGAGAAAACCAAACTCAGGTCAGTGTATGGAAAGCTGAAAGATGCTTATTTATTTGTTGAACACAAGAAACAAATTGACTATTTGGACACAAAACGCCAATCTTTGTTATTCCCAAGTGACAAATCTTCAGACTGCAGCATGCATTTGAGACCAATATTTCTAGTGTTAACAAACAACAAAATTCTATGGATGCCGTACTGAAACAACAATGTCCATGTGCTGTAGACAAACATTTCTGAAATAGTGTAAACAAGCAACAAAATTCTATGGATGCCATACTTAAACAGACAAATGGCGTACAAAAATGTGAAAGGCAAATGACTGCCTGGGCTTACAATAAATGATAATACCAGTGCACATGCCCCCAGTGTCTTGAACTAGATCTGTTGCTATCAGAAATGAGATAAAAATGTTCTCTACATAGTGTGACTCTTGTAGATGGAACTCAATCACATTCACTCAGGAAATAGTTTACCTACACACAAGTCAAGGCCATGAAATCTCTGGCACACTCAGGCATTTTTTCGCTTGCTCATGAGCACAAAGTGTCTGCATGTTGGCTTAGTCTCATGCCAGCTGGGTTGACATGGACGTCAGGACTGTCAGTATTGCCTTGCAAAGGGGAGATGAGAAGCAAGTTGTTTTGTTCACTTCTCAGTATTCAGTACCCTCTAAATTCCACAAATGATGATGTTGGTGTGGTATGTCTACATGTTTGTGTTGTGTTGTTTACTGTAATAGGGAGCGTGATATATACATCTTGCTGTTTGATGTCTATTGAAGTGTGGAGTGTGATGTCTCCATCCAGCTTTGTGTTGTGCTTTTAACTGCTGTGTGGAGTGCTGTTAACTGCTGTGTGGAGTGCTGTTAACTGCTGTGTGGAGTGCTGTTAACTGCTGTGTGGAGTGCTGTTAACTGCTGTGTGGAGTGCTGTTAACTGCTGTGTGGAGTGCTGTTAACTTAGTGTTGTGGTGTTTACTGCAGTGTTGTGTGTGATTCATTTTCAGCACTGAGATACACAACGACCGAGAATGAACACAAGGAGTCTGCCGCCAGATTGATCAATCACCTGGTCAACATCAGGTGGGGGGTGTAGTTTGTCATTCAACTGTTCTGGACATACTGACTCACGTCAGTAGTCTGTTGTCAGTAATTAGTGATTATTAATGTTATTTGATGTTGATCTCAGGGCCATCATCAACTATTCCCATCAGTACGGTTCAGTTCAAAATTCAGATAATTCAGAAGCACTTTGTTGATCCAGATGGATTCTGATTTGTGCATTCTCAGGCTGTTAATCAACATACCATGAACTTGTCAGACCCACCATTGTCTTTACTAACTAGTCTTTAAAAATCCACCACAATCTCCACAGACCCATGCAACCAACAAACATTGCAACAAACTTGAGATCCACACGAAAAAGCAAGCACAGAAGTGAAGACAGTTATAGTCACACATCAGTATACACAATTGTCACACATCAGTATACACAACCACCAAAGAATGAATCTGTAAGCTGCCCTTATTATCCATCACTCTTCTATGACAAACTATTTTCATAGGATCTTTCATACAATGAACAATACATACGGTCTGTCTCAGACAAGGTTTGATATGAAACATAGGACTAATATCAAATGAGAATTAATAACAAACACACATACACAAAACCCCTAAAACTGGCATTAATCTCAAACGCACAGACATGCACCCATTTACACTGGCTGATGTACATCCCCTCAGCCCCCCCCCCCCCCCCCCCCCACCCTTACTCATCCCCTCATTGTCTTCTCCTTTGCAATCATATCATTCAACCCACACATTCGGCCACGCATATACATGTCACCATGTTTGCAGTCATCTTCTGGTGAGTTTAGAGGGGTGCAGTGTCACAGCCATTCAATGAGTTTTTGCATGTTGCGCTTGAATTCGTGAATGGTTGTAGTGAAATTTACACAGTGAGACATTTTTGCGTGTTCAAACCTGTCATTTCTGTTTTTACCATCCACTACCAATGCTGTTGTGCAATGAGTGTGTTTCATCTTAATGAGTCTGTCTTTTTCCTGATGTAGATGTCACCAAAAGTGTAAAAGTGTCTTCACCCCCTCCCCCCACCCGTTCCCCACACTTTACCAACCACTGTTTGAAACCTGTCTTTGTCACATTGGCCACTTTTCCACCCCAGTCTGCAGCTCCAAATGTAAAGTACTGCAGACATCAGATGTTTATATACTGCAGACATCAGATGTTTATATACTGCAGACATCAGATGTTTATATACTGCAGACATCAGATGTTTATCATGTTTGGAGCATTTTTTTGTTTGTTTAGCACACCTTAATTAAGTGACTTCATTTTTCTCAGATAGAATGTTTGGCTATTCATCGCTTTAAAGGTGTATGAGAATTTTCATTCCGAGAGTTTGTTGTCAGGTATAATACTGATATGTTTGTATGTGTTCACCTGTTGAACCATTTCATCTTTTGTTGTTTAAACCTTTTTTTGGTGAAATTGATTACAACCTCTTTTGACTTGCCAACATTAAGTTCACAGCAATTTTCATGATACTAGTTCACAAACCTGTCAGTTTCTCCAGAAAAGTCATTATTGTCAGCTCAGTAATAAATCCTGTCCATCCGTAATCATCAGCTAACTTGGTCAGAATTCTCGATTCTGTGAAGCTTTAGCATTCAGCCATGTATGAGGTCAGCAGAAACGGCGAAAGTACTGTTCCGAAAGTGCAGCAGTGTTTGTTAGGAGAACAGTGGTGAAACACTGTATGACACTGAAAGTCATGTGTAAAGTCAACTGAAATGAGGAGAGCAGCAGGCCTCAGTTCCGTTCAATTCAGTTCAAGTTATCTATAGCTCAACTGACCGTTAAGGGTTTTTAAATACAAAAAAAAAAAAAAAAAAAAATCAGGGTTGTTGAAAAAAAAGGATTCACATACAGGAAAGTTATGAAAAAACACTTTCTAGGAACAATTTGAACTTGTTTAAAAATCTTTCTCCTATAAAATCTGAGATCAGATGAAAAATGTTTCTTTCAAGAATTCAAAAATCATATCAGGTGGACGTAACGGAACAAAATTTTCATGGAGTCTTGTAAAAAGTGTGTATGTCTGACAGCAATGGACCTAATGGTGCACCAGTGTGTGTAAAAGTGGAGAACCATGATTTAGGTTAGTCATGTACAAGATCAACAGAGGGAACGAGAGCAGTGGACCCAATGGTGCACCAGCGTGTGTAAAAGTGGAGAACCATGATTTAGGTTAGTCATGTACAAGGTCAACAGAGATAATGACAGCAGTGGACCTGATGGTGCACCAGTGTCTTTCAAGGAAACAGTAAGTAACAATGTTCATCTCAGAGCTATCATCAGTCACTTCACACCCAGAATGGACTAATCAGTGGTGATTGATGTCAGTAGATGTTGATTTTATGGCCATCAATCACTTCACACCCAAAGTAGACTAATCAATGATGATTGACGTCATTTGATGTTGATCTCAGGGCCATCATCAATCACTTCACACCCAAAGTAGACTAATCAATGATGATTGATGTCATTTGATGTTGATCTCAGGGCCATCATCAGTCACTTCACATCTAGGGTGAACAGATCAATGGAGATTGAAGTCAGTTGATGCTGATGTCAGAGACATCATCGATCACCTAACTCCCATAGTTGACTAATAAGTGATGATTGGTGTCATTTGATGTTCATTTCAGGGCCATCATCAATCACTTCACACCCAAAGTGGATGCCTGGGCTGCAGCACATCAACAGTCTTCACTGACAGAGGACCAGGTTAGTGTGTGTGTGTGTGTGTATGTGTGTGTGTGTGTGTGTGTGTGTGTGTGCGAGTCCCTGGTGATCCAGAGCTCAGGTATGTCCAGGTGTTACTCTGTTGACCAAGGTGTTTGATACAGAGATAGATGTAGATGTGCCTCCCTCAGGTGAAGGGTCGGGTAGCTCCATAATTGTGTGTCTCTTACTCCTGTCGTTGGTTCAGAGCTGCTTGTTCCTGTGACGTGTGTTGACCAGTCATAGATCAAAGTGTCGATGGGCTGTGGTTGTATGTCACGGCATATGGCATATTTATATCAATATGTTGTTCCTGTGACGTGTGTTGACCAGTCACAGATCAAAGTGTCGATGGGCTGTGGTTGTATGTCACGGCATGTGGCATATTTATATCAATATGTGTTCCTGTGACGTGTGTTGACCAGTCACAGATCAAAGTGTCGATGGGCTGTGGTTGTATGTCACGGCATATGGCATATTTATATCAATATGTGTTCCTGTGACGTGTGTGACCAGTCACAGATCAAAGTGTCGATGGCTGTGGTTGTATGTCACGGCTATGATTTATATCAATATGTTGTTCCTGTGACGTGTGTTGACCAGTCACAGATCAAAGTGTCGATGGGCTGTGGTTGTATGTCACGGCATGTGGCATATTTATATCAATATGTTGTTCCTGTGACGTGTGTTGACCAGTCACAGATCAAAGTGTCGATGGGCTGTGGTTGTATGTCACGGCATGTGGCATATTTATATCAAGTCACGGCGGCGCCGGCACACTCAGAGCCACTGCATTTAGTTCGCTCAACGCTTTGCCTTTTGACTCCGGCTAGGCCCTATCTAGTCAGCCACCGCACGGCCAGACGCTCTGTGTGTTTGGACCTTCGAGACTGGTGCAACATCTTTAAGTTATATTTACTGTACAGAGGTTTTTTAACTATAATTTCTGTATGACAGCAATGGCGCAGTGAGTACTTGAGAGTGTGACAAAAGCTGGCATTTCAGTCTTCTCTGTGAGTACCATAATTAAGTTCGTGTTTAAAACTTTCTGACAGAACTTTGCGACCGGCAAAACCTATAGCCTGTGCTGTGCGCGCCGTGCGTCGTTGGCCTGGTAAGCCGAAGCAAAGACGGAGGTGGAGGGCGAACTATCTTTGGCCGAAGTAGGCCAGGCGTTGGCAAAAATCTTTGTGAATGAAAAGTTAGTTAGCATTTGTAAAGGGGCCGTATTTACACCGTTGTATATATACATATTTCTTCATTGTTGCTACATTTTATATGTACTATGGTTGCATGTAGAGCAACGTAGGCCTAATTAAAGGGAAACGTAGAGGATAACATATTTACTACAAGCAAAATAATACTACTGATAACAGTAATGGTAGTAGGCATAACAATAATAAGTGAATAATTATTATAATTAAAATAATACTTCATTTCCAATCACTACTACTATTTCTATCGGCAAATTCAAATTAAAGTGTATTGTTGGTAGTACCATTAGGGTGTTTTGTGTGTGTGTGTGTGTGTGTGTGTGTGTGTGTGTGTGTGCGTGTGTGTGTGCGTGTGTGCGTGCGTGCGTGCGTGCGTGCGTGCGTGCGTGCGTGCGTGCGTGCGTGCGTGCGCGTGTGTGTGTGTGTGTGTGTGTGTGTGTGTGTGTGTGTGTGTGTGTGTGTGTGTGTGTGTGAGAGAGAGAGGAGAGAGAGAGAGAGAGAGAGAGGGGGGGGGGTATGGCCGAAAGGATTATGGAACAAAACGGTCACTCTCTCACTGAACATTTTGAACGTTTAAAGGTCTTGTGTAGACTGTGTGGGAAAAGGTCTAAGAGATCAAAGAAAGATAAAAACAAATCAGTAGTAACGTGTTTGAGTGTTGCTTCTGAAATAAACGTAATCTTCAATGTGAATGTTCTGGAAGATAGGGAGGAAGTACATTCAAAAATAGTTTGTGTGTTTTGTGCAAACACTTTGAAAAATCTGACAAACCGCAAACATTCAACTACAGCAAAGAGCCGTGCATTGGCAGAATTTGAAAAAGCCTCAAAATTATGGCACCTGTTTGACCCCAGTTTATCTGTCAGTCAGTGTGCGCTATGCACTCACTTTCAACAGCAGAGTAAAGGTGGGAGACCAGAGAAAAAGATAAAGAAATCTGCCGTTCTCAAACAGTATTCCCAACCAGCAAAACGAAAGTGCCAATCAAACTCCAGGCATGAGATTCTTCCGACAATAGTCGGATTTCCGACCATGAGAAGCTCAGATGGGTCATTTTCGTGATTCGTTCAAATCCGTTGAGAAAATGGAGGGGGGTAAGGGGGGGTGTGACCTAAATTTCCGACCGACGAACCGAGCGCTACAGACTCTGGTCCGACTTAGCCAAGGTCTCGGTGATCCGACTTCGCCACAGACTCGATGGCGCAATTAGACAGTTTACTCCAAACCACTTACGGTTGCCGCGGAAATGGCAAGGACTCAGCGAATTTGGTCAATGAAGTGTTAGATCATTTCTGTGGTACTGCTTTGACTGTGTTGCGTGCGAGAGCTCGAATAGGCTAGCTTGAACCCAACATCTGAAGCCGTTTGAGAACGACTGTACTTGTAGCATCGCACAAGGCTGGTTGTTTCCATACGGAGCAGGCTATTATTCGCAAATGGTACAAAAGCAAAACTAGGTCACGAAACGGCCCAGTCAAATCATCGCAAGATTTTACGCTGGGATCTCCTGTTTCTAAAGCCTTTGCACGGCAAATACTTGTCGAAAATATTCAACAATGTCTAAACTAGGCAAAGATCAGCAAGTTTCCATCGCTCAAGTGGACAGTGGTGTGAAAAATAGATGGAACAACAAGTGGTTGGAAGAAACTACAACGGTGACTCTGAAGACAAAAGAAATGGTGGTTCGACTTGGCGATGCCATTCACAAAATCGACATCGCTGGAAAAGCCAAATGTGAATGGTGTTCGGTGATCTTGAACTATGGTTCAAAGGGAAAATCCTTGCTGATGAGACACTTGACAACGAAAGATCACCAGAAACATCTGGAAACCAGACTGACGAACCGGCCACTGGGCTCAATGATTGAACCGGCAAGTATTCATTCAGACTTATTCAAAGAGCGAGAGACAGCGAGTGTGTGTATACATCAGGATCAGAATCAGGGGCGTTGTATCAAAAACAACTTAGCCTATTTATCCAGTTTTTTTGTTTTTTATGTTATTGCATGCTTCATCACGTTGAATTAGTTTTACACAGGCTACCTACCAGAACATATCGAAAACACAAGATAAAGGGTTGACAGGTCTGTAGAATTAAGACAGAAAGAGACCAACTGAGAAGAAAATTTTCTCTCTTAAGTGAAGGCAAAATGTGTTAAAAAGATCACTTGTATGGATGTTTTTAAGGCTTAAAATTAAGAAAAAGCTTCAGCTTCAGGGGCTTCGCCCCCTGACCCCCACCAGGGGCGTTGCCCCCTGGACCCCCACTGGGGCCTTCTGCGGCCCCCAGACCCCCGCTTTTCAGACCAAAACACAATTTCTCAATCTCATGCCTGAACTCTGATCTTGATAGTGATATTTCATTTTCTGTCTCATCTGAAGCCACATCAACTCCGGCAAAAGTCCCTAGAACTGTATCAGTGCAGACTGCCCCAGCTGGCATCAATGAAGCATTATCTCCAGTCAAAAAACAGGTTTCCTTTTGTGTCACATCTGATGCCACATCAACTCCACCCAAAGATTCAAGAGGCGCATCAGTGCAGACCGTTCCAACTGGCATTGACAAAGCATTGTCTCCGTTCAGAAAAAGAATCCTCAGGCCTTTGAGTCAGCTGAAGGCACCACTGACAAACACAGAAGAAGCTTATTTCACAAAACTTGCCCCCATTAAGCTCTCACAGTCCAGTGATAAAATGACTGTCACATGCCAAACTGGTGGACAGCCGATTGTGCTGAAAAAAATTACAAAACCTCGGAAAG
>CM031597.1:129971199-129973699 GCA_018398815.1 Conus ventricosus | reverse complement strand
TAATGTGTCCTGAGTTAATATTTCAGTATTGTGTCAGTTGTTAATGTGCCGTGTGTCAAATGTGTTTGGAGTTAATTTGTCCATGGTTTAAGTGTTGTGTTAATATATGATGTTAGTGTGTTGCTGTTGATATGTCATGTGTTGATGTATCATGTGTTAATGTGTCAGTGTTAATGCGTCATGTGGTAATGCGTCAGCATTGACGTGTCATGTGTTAATGTGTCAGTGTTGATGTGTCAGGTGCTGGAGGTGGTGCGGGGGAACTATGACACGCTGACGCTCAAGCTGCAGGACAGTCTGGACCAGTTTGAACGCTACACAGAGAAACCCAAAGAAGTCCCCTTCTTCACCAACCTGGTCAGATTCTTCTTTCCTTCCCTCACTCCCCCCCCCCCCCCCCCCCCCCCCCTTCCCTGTTGTCTTCCGACTGTAATGCACCCCACCCCAAGACATTCTTTTGCAACGTGGTTAAACTCCTTCCCCTCAAAGTTGCCTTTTTGACTGTTATGCACTGCCTACCCCCCACTCCTGAACTCTACCGCTGTGTTCCCCCCGACAATCTTTACCAAGCTGGTTAGACTCTCTCTCCTTCCCCCATGTTACCTTCTGACTGTAATGCCCCCCCCCCCCCCCCTCCTCCCCTGCCCCCACCCTTCTTCCCAGACAATCTTCACAAGTCTGGTCTGGTCACCCCCCCCCCCCCCCCCCCCCCCCCCCCCTCATGTTGCCTTCTGACCAAGGTGTCGCCACCTCCCATTTTATAATTGTCATCTATCTGTGTTTGTCTGTTTTGATGTTTATCTATCTGTATCTATCAATTTTTTCTCTCTTTCTATATGTGAACGGGTGGGTGTGTGTATGCGAGTTTGTGTGTAGCTTTCCCTCTGTGTGTACTTGAGTATGTTTGTGTGTGTGTGTGTGTTTGACACATGATGCAGCCAGTGTGTGCCAGATGATGTGGTCTATGTGTCAGTTGATGTGGTTTATGTGTGACATGATGCGGTGTGTGTATCAGATGATGTGGTCAGTGTATGACATGATGTGGTGTGTGTGTGTGTGTGTGGTCCAGGTGAGGTCCATCCTGTGTGAAGTACGGAGGTGGGTCAGCCATGTGTCCACTCAGCACCAGGAACTGCTGCAAGAGCTGGCCACAATCAGCTGAGGACACTGTCTCGCATCATCATCACATTGCCCCCTGTCATCACATCGCAACCCCCCCCCCCCCCATTATCACATCACCCTTAACATCACATAATCCTCTGTCATCAAGCCTGCTGTCATCACATCACCACTGTCCCCATGTGACATCTCCTACTGTTCCCACATCAGCCACTGTCCCCACATCGTATCACCCACTGCTGCTGCAGGAGTTCTGGTATTTTGATGGACCAGAACTTCATTTCTGCATGCCATCTGTGTGTGTGTGTGTGTGTGAAGAGAAATCCAGTGTTATAAGCATTCAGAGTACTTCGGGGTGAAATTCTGGAGTGTGTTTGAAGTGATGATGTCACTGCACTGTTGGCAGATATGTGTGTTTGTAAAGTATGAATATGTAACGTATGAGTTTGTTTATGTGTGAGTTGAGTGTTAGAGAGAAATTCTGTTTGAGAGAGTGATGGCTGTCACTCATGCATTTTGTGTGTGATGTAGAAGTGTCAAGTTGTGATGATGTCAGCATTGTGGGTGATATGACTAGAGCATTGTCTGATTACCACATCAGCCAGTCATTCCAAACCTCTGTGTCTGTCCTAAGCTGCTCTTTTTACTGCCCACCTCTTGCATGTATTACATCGACAAGGGGTGGGTTACAGATGTGAATGAGGATAGAAATATGGACTGTGTTGTGTACCATACTAATGAGGCTTTGAAGTGGAGACCAGGGATGGCTGGTGACTGACAGAGTTAAGCGCAGGCATTGTCAGCAGCTGTGAAGAGAGAAGTTACAGTGGCCACCGAGAGGCGGCTTCAGCTTCTGGTCTGTCGTAACTTGTTGACAGTTACATTCTGTAAGCCTGGCTGCAAGATGAAACAGTTGTTGAAAGTTAAGGTCTGTATGCCTGAATGTAATGGTAGTAATATGAAACACTTGATTACAGTAGAAATAATTATTTACACCCTTTAATCCTGGTGTAATAAAGGGTATTGACAGTTACGATAGGTATGCCTGAATGCAACAGCAAACAGTTATTGGCCGTTACAATCTGTAAACCTGGCTGTAACACCTAGCAGTCACCAACAGTTACAATGTCTAAACTTGGATGTAACATTCAACTGTTGTTGACAATAGTTAGTCTCTAAGCCCAGTTTTATGAGTACCCTACTCTTCATGTCCTTATGTAGCTCTGCCTTGTTTTCTAAACTTGGGATGTAACATTCAACTGTTTTTGACAACGCTACATAGAGCCACACCAGATTACCTCCAAATTTTGGGTTTTGGGTTTTTTGGTGCATTGTGTGTCTTTCATGTCTTTCAAGAGCTCCAAACCGGTTGTGATGTTGC
>CM031597.1:129867982-129971099 GCA_018398815.1 Conus ventricosus | reverse complement strand
GAAAGTTGCATAGATCAAACACAAGTTGTCAACATAATAAAATTGTACGCTTGCAAACAATCATAACTTTGCTCAGTTTAAATCTCAAGAGAAAAATAATTATTGTTAAGTCTACGATCTTTTCAAGAAGACAGTGATAGCAGAACATTAGGGCTTCATTTCATGTCGTTCCCATTATCAATTTTTTTTTGTCTGTGTGTTTGACAGTTCATTTTATGTTACTAGTTTCCTTTACACTGCTTACTTAAAGACAAACAAATGTAGTTTCAAAACAAAGTGACTGAGGATGGAAAATGAAGCAAAATTTAGAAAGAAAAGGGGTTAGTTACTGCCAAGGACACAGACAAACAGATTACAGGACAAAACACAATGCATTTCGACCTCTTGGGTCTTCTTCAAGCAAAAACAAACAACATGTAGGACAATGAAAACAAAGAACGAGAAACCACTTATCTTCTCATTATTCAGTGCGAAATGGCTGTTGGATGAAAAAAACATTTTTTAATGACTGAAGCAATAAAACTTGAGAGCCTGCCATCACCTGATCACAGACTTTGACGGCCCACTGGCCGTACTTCTGGCTGTTCCGCTCTGCTGGGCGCTTTCCCAGAAGAGTTTGGACACTGAGGAACTCTTCCTTCACGCAATGCTTGGTTAACTGCTCTGTCAGCAGATGCTCCACCTCCCTCATGTTGTTGTAGATGGATGTGCTGACATCATCGTCAGCGCGGGGCATCAGTTCCTCAAGCCCTGTCAACATCAGTATTTTCTAACTACATAGATATAGATACACTGAACAATCTAATAGTGGGGAAAAACAAGCGCTGGGTAATAATTCCTCCTATGTTACATTAATGACTTTGCAGAGATTAAAAAAGAAACAGGAAAAAAAAAGGTGAGGGAGGGGGGAGGGAGAGAACTGGGGAAGAAAGAAAATGGGAACAAAATATCTGGGAAATATAAAGTCATTTAATGAATATATATATATATATATATGTGTGTGTGTGTGTGTGTGTGTGTGTGTGTGTGTGTGTGTGTGTGTGTGTGTGTGTGTGTGTAAATTAACTTTGCTTTGTGCTATGAAAGTGGTTACTTGATATTATACACTGGTAAGAGCCTGCATCTGGTTCACTTCCATTCATTGTTGTTGTTTTTAGGGCAGAACTCTGCACATGCAACCATTTTAAATCCTAACACTGAGGCAGCCACACTCCATCTTAATGGACTCTCTACACGTGACACTGGTTTGCATGTCTTATTTTCCTGCTACTCTTCTCTGAAAGTCAAATGAAATTTAACACGCATGCAGGATTTTTAAGGCATGCACACCTGCATGGGACCTCTGTTTAAATTCTTATGCAAGGGACATGAAGGGACTTGGCGTCCACACAGATGTTGTCCCTTAAGAGAACTTCTCTTCTAGCCTCGTTGTACCTAGTGGGAAGTGAACCGCCAGAGCATGGAATAAGGGTCTGACATCTTACCCGCTAGGCCAGCTACGCCCGCTTTGGACTAATGTAAAGTACATTTGTGACCAGTAAAAGAACTGGCTTCACCACAGGTAATGCTTGTGTTCATTAGTTTTCAACACCTTTGTGCTGCCTGTTTTAACCTCATTCAGCATGCTTTCAGCTTTTGTAGGTCAAGGTAATTTTTCTTCAACTATTGTCATCCATTTTCTTCATACTTAGCCGACATGATACTGCAACGTTTCAAGATGATACTAGTGTGTAAACTTTGCGAATGATCCCGAGAATGATGCACATCATGTTTTATACAATACTGACTTTGCTTTTGATTCCATTTCTTTGCATTTACTATAATTTCTTAGCTTTAACATACACTAGTCATGTAAACCACACAAGCCAAATTCAAACAACAAAAAGAAAAATCAACACTTTCGTTGTACTGGTTACTCAGTCATAAGAAAAGAGCAGTAAAAACCAATAATGAACATAGTGGTGCAACACTATGTATACAAAACCTGTCTATTCTGAGGAAGGTTGTAAACTGCCAAACAAACATCAACATCAAAACATACAACGCAAAGAATAATCAGCTACTCTGTGTCGTCTTCCTTGTTGTAAAATCTGTGAATTTTCCACAGTCTTCATTGATTTTAATCTTTTATGCCGTCGCAAAACTCCTACTCTTGTTAGTCAAGTTGAAGCAAACATCACACAGCCTGAATCTTGATTTGCTCTTTGCGAAGAAAATGACTGACATAACTTGTAACGCTGACAAGTGTCAAAAGAGGGACAGTTGCACCGGGGCCTGATGCCTCAGATACCTCTCACTGGCCACTCCCCAACTAAAGACTCCATACAGCAGATGACCAGTGGACTCCTGATGGGGAGAGGGTGGGAAAATCTAGAGGGGCAGAGCTAACGGGGACTGGCAGATGTGAAAGATGGAAAGTCACAGAGAGGACAGATGCCTCAACTGAATCTGTGCAGTGAATTGCCAAGAAAAGGCTATATACATCGAACGACAGATGGACTCTTGACTGCTGAGAAACAGGAGAGGGTGAGGGTGTGGGAAATAGGAAGTTAGAATTGAACAGATTAACAGGCGAGAAAACATCCAAGTATATTTGCAGTCCGTAAATTGGTGGGAAAATTTGGAGTAAATTAAACCGGTTATGCACCCATGCATCTGGATATACAAGACCAGGTTCAGCAAAATTACACACTGAAGACTTGGCATCTCAACTTTGGCATTTTGGTTTGATTGTGCATCACTGGCAAGATACTGATCGCACTAAAATAAAAATAAGCAACAGTAAATGAAACCCATTCATGAATTGTCAATTCTGTAGAAAGGTAACCAAATTTCAAATATCAGTTCTCAATTTTTCTGATCGACTCCAGATCAGAAGACAGCTTTGTGGCCTGTTAAATATGTGGAAAAATCCATACATATGCCGCTACTGGTACAGTAAACACAGAAGTGTGAGACATGGATAAAAGTAGTGGGTTGGGGGCTGAAAATCACAGTAATCCATGTACATGTGAAGCGATGATGCACCCTCATGACTTGTAGGACATGGGTCAACTAGACAAATACCAAAGAAAAACATTTTCGATGCTAAAAAAGGAATTTCATTACTAAAAGTAATTCAAGTCTTTTGTTTGGACAGGTAAATATAACAAAAAACACTTTCACCTCCCTCTAAAAACTTACTTTGACTGAGAAACGAGACAAGAAGCTCCAAATGACCAATCTTCTATACACTCAAACCATTACACTGAAAAATGTTCCTATCTTCACATAACCTACTCTCGTCTGGTGTAGGCACAGTCTCGGTCAGTTCATCGAGGTTGTCCTTGATCTTAGTGATGGAGTTGACGTCCAGGTTGGCCATGATGTCAATGATGCTGTTCTGGGCAGTGTCTACAGTGGAGGCTTTCTCCACCCCAATGGAGGCTGTCAGTCCCACTATCTGTACACAGCCATGCACAGAGGGTAACTCGTGTTCTGCCACAACACCAGCAATGTGAACACTCACACATAACACACACACATATGTACATGCAATCACACACATTCAAAGGCATGAATGCACATATATTTTCACCCTCACCTGTGGAAGGTTTTTCTCTCCCGCTTTTTTGAACTGGAGATAGTGCTTCATGACGGAGTTGTACGGCTCTCCCTTGCGTGTGTGGTGGCACTCATCAAAGATGATGAGGGAGAAAACGGAGAGGGATGAGATCTTCTTGGTGATCAGGTGGTTCTCCAAGATTTTGGGCGTCATCACCAGAATGTCAAAGTCGTCCAGCATGAGATGCAGGGCCTCACTGCCAGTTGTTTCCCCATGGACCATAATGCACTGCAAGGTTCAGATAAAAGAAAATCAAACCTGTGGAGGTGACTTTTTTGGTAGTATGAATGTAACTGTTCTGAGTGAGAAGAAAATAATTAACTTTTAGTGGACATCACTAATGATGGCACACTCATTACAATGCAGGTCTATCATGACCCATCTGTTCTAAAGACGCTCTGTTTCTAAAAGAGAAAGAGTCTTGGAAAACATGCATTATTGGCAATGGGTGTGACATGGTAAAAGATGTGTAAAATCGGTTAAACAGTGTGTTCATCAGAGACCTGCATGGTTGGAGGTGTGCTGCTAAAGGCAACATCTGGCATAGATTATGGTGACCTGGTCCTTTTGCGTGGAAGCATGTGGTTTAATATTAAATTATGTGACAGCACTTTCATACTTTTCTTCTCTGCAAAAAGGATGACCAGCAGAGAATTAGGTATTTAACAAATACCTAAATTTTCTCTGGAACATTTTGGATTGGTCAAGCAATATGGTTTTATTTGCATGTATGTGTGACCCTGGAAATACGACACAAAGGTTATAACAATTTTTTGAAAAATTAAAAAAGTTTGCAATGTTTTCTATAAACACAAAAGTATTATACAAATTTCCCACAGTTAGGTTTACAATATATATGTCCAAACAAATGCCTTACCCCCACTTGGCATGGAGCAATGCCGTATCATCAGGATCCCCCCAAAAACAAAATTAGCACTGAAAGGAGCTAACTTCGCCACAATCTCCCAAACAGGCCAACCAGAGTGATCGCCCTAAGTGAGTACACATCACTGTGCCACATAAGAACTTGATCAATTTTTGCATCTTCACCCAATCAAATGGGGAGGTGGGGTGGAGTCCTAGTGTTTGGGCCGGTATCAAAATCCCTTTTCCTCATACCAACCTATCCAAACAGATGCCTGAACATCCAAAAGGATGGTGAAGCATGCTCACCTGGGACGGTACAGCCTTCATACAATAACTTACATGAGAATGTTTCTGTACAGTTCCTCAGCCAATAATTCGGCACTAGAGACTCCAAGGCCATTCAGAAAGGTCAGCCTCAATAATCTGGAGGCAAAGTGCATAGTTCCCACTCTCCCTCTACGAGTCAAACAGATCAAAAGCAGGCAAAATCGACTCAAGATAAAACACTAGCAGGATCAGGAAGAGGAGAGGACGTACCTTCACTTTTCCTTTCAGCCCTGTCTACTTCTTGGCCCTTGAGTTTTCACCAACGTGATGGACGTGGTTATCTCTGCAGTGAGGCAAAGAACAAGTTAAATGTATGAGAACTATCTCCATGACCTTCTCTGAAAAAAAACCCCAGGACCCAGAGATTCTTTCCAAGGATCTTTCAACTGTGGAGCAGGCCCTTTCCTCTCTGGACTTTCTAGTGGATCTTGAGAAGTCTGACAGGGTCCCCTCTCAGGATTTCATCTATCTTGTGCTTTTCCTGATGGACTGAAATCTGGTTCATCTCCCAGATGCCAGGGTGGAAAAGATCAAATCCTTTGCTCAGTTCATACTTCAGTCCCAATCTGCATCTCCTCACAATCTTCAGACAATGATCTGACAACCTAACTCTCTGCGACTGTGGATGTTATTCCTTTGGGTTGTCTCCATCCCCACTCCCCTTCAGTGGGCTCTGGGAAATGCCTGAGATCAGTCATGTCCAACTGGGACGTCCTGCTTTCCATGACCCAGTTTTTTGTGTTTGCCCTTCAGTCTTCTTTGACCTGGCTTGGCTGAAGTCCAGGGTACCACTGCTTCTCCCTCTGTCACCACACTCCATCTGGTCTGACACAAGCAAATCAGGCCGGGGTGCACACTTTTTTTGCCCTCTTCCTGGAAACCAGTAGTGCATATTCACAGCAGGAGGTAACAGACCATATAGGAAGTCTTTTTCAATCTGAACAACTGGTCTCATATGCTGGAAGGCAAGACTGTTACGTTGTGCACAGATAACTCTACTGTGATGGCTAATTTGAAAACCAAGGCAGGACTCGCTCCATGGCCTTGAATGACTTGGCAATATCTCTTATCCCGTTCTGCCAGTCTGTGTAGACCTCTCCCCTCTTGAGACATATCCCTGGTAAGCTTAATGTCCTCGCTGACTCTCTTTCAAGAAAAGGCAAGCCTCTCCCCTCTGAATGGATGTTGAACAAAGCTATGTTCAGGTCAATATGCCAAGTCCTGGGAACCCCTCACACAGAGCTGTTTCCTCCAGGCGAAATGACCCGCTTCCAGTCTTTGTATCCCCTGTTACAGACCCCTCAGCTTTTGCTGTGGATGCGTTGGTGATCGTCTGGGTAGGGATTGCATATATATTTCTACACTCTTCCCTCAGTTCTGAATAAAGTGCCCACAAAGAAGCACCAGGTGATCATCATTTTCCCTGTAAAATGGACAAAGCACAGGATCAGCCTCCTAATCAGTCTGCCGATAAAGGTTCCCATCCCCCACACTGTGAGAACGGAATTCTTGTCACAGCCCAGTTCAAGAAATTGACACTCTGTCCCTGCGTCCCCATCTCTCTATGCCAGCTACATATCAGGCAATATCTCTCTATAGAGAGACCTTTCCACCTTTCAAGCATGCACAAAATTATAGCTAGTCAAAGACACCCCACTTTGAAACACATGACAACAAATGGAAGATTGTGCAGCACATCCAGGATTTCTCCAGTGTCCACTCAAAGTTGAAGGTATGGCTCGTTTTCTGGAGAACCTTCGTGAGGAGGAAAGGAAGCCACCCACTGTTAAGGGGTTCAGGTCACCACTGCCAAAATCTTCAGACTTACGGGGCAAGACCTTGACATCAGCATGGCCCATTCCTTTCAGGGGTAGTCATGCACTGCTTGTTAGTGACTGTTGGATCCAGTAGGTGCCCCAAGTGGATCTACAAGTGGTCCAGAAGTATCTTGCCTCTGGTGATTTTGAACCACTAGCCAAATGCTCTGTCAAGAACGTCACTCTCAAAACTTGTTTTCTACCTACCTTGGCTTCAGCCTATAGTGTGAGTGAGATTCATACGTCTCCAGGAACCCATGGTCCTTGAAGTGGCTCAGTCAGCCTCTCCACATCCTCTTCTTTCCTAGCCCCAAACTGCAAGCCCACAGAGTGGCCCTTGAAAATATTCTTGCCTCTGCAGACCCCTTCGTTATCCAATCCCAGGCCCTGACGATCGAAGGTACTGCAGGTGAACTGTCCTGTCACAGCACTGAAGATGTAACTTCAGAGGACAGAGCTGGGCCTTCAAAGTTCCTTGCTGAGGTGATGCCGGAGAAACACTATTATAAAGCCCTGATGACAAGTGCTTGGCTTAGACAGAAAATATGCCAGGCTTACGTCTATGGCCAGTTGTGTGTGTGTGTGTGTGTGTGTGTGTGTGTGTGTGTGTGTGTGTGTGTGCATGCGTGCGTGCGTTAGTGCATGCGTGCGTGCGTGTGTGCGTGCATGCATGCGTGCGTGCGTGTGTGTGTGTGTGTGCATGTGCACATCAAGGTCATTGACGACTGACCTATGTGAGGCTGCTGGCTGGAGACAGATGACCACCATTGGCAAGCTGTACTTAGGAGACATGGCAGAGGACATGGTGGCTTGCAAGGCCACTTTTCTAAAGTAAAGCTCTTACACCTCCTTCGCTCTCTTGTATGTCAAATGAGAGAAACCTGCTGAGAAACACTGAGACACCAATTTTGCCATGGGGGGTGAGTCTGTGTTGTTAAATGCTCACAGATGTTGCCTTTCAGCCACCAGGGGGCTGTATGCCTTTCACCATGTTAGTGCAAGTGTTCGTGGTGCACACTGGGACTGACTCCAGTGGGGCACCCCATCTCTCGCCACGTGTTGTGCGAGTGGTCGTGGCACACTCCTTTACTTTGGTTTACATGCAGCATTACCCACACAACAGCCTGGGAACTTGTCTGGCTTAGCTGCCTCTCATATTTACTTGCAGCATTTTTGTTGGTATGGCTATCTGGGAAATGGCGTTGTAGCCTTTTTATTTGTACCTTGTTAGCCAAGTTTATTGGATGTTCTGGCGTACCCCTTGTTTGCTCCCTTACATTAGGATCATGGTGTCTTAAACTTACCTGTCCAAACACTGGGACACCCTCCCCCCTCCCCCCAAAGCCGAAAAAGGAGCAAAAACTGAATTCAGGTTGTAAGGGTGAATTAAGTATGAACTCATCAGGGAGACTACTCCTGTTGACCTGATGGTCAAAGGAAGAGCTAACTCCCTCACTCTCCAGTTTAATCTTTTTTTTAAGGGAATCCTCGTTATGGCATGTTCCACACCTTGTGGAAATAAGGCATTTATTTGGACAGGTAAGTATATAATAAAACTACTGATGGTCAAAGGAAGAGCTAACTCCCTCACTCTCCAGTTTAATCTTTTTTTAAGGGAATCCTCGTTATGGCATGTTCCACACCTTGTGGAAATAAGGCATTTATTTGGACAGGTAAGTATATAATAAAACTACTTGTTCCACATCTTGTGGAAATAAGGCATTTATTTGGACAGGTAAGTATATAATAAAACTACTTGTTCCACACCTTGTGGATATAAGGCATTTACTTGGACAGGTAAGTATATCATAAAACTACTTTTAGTAGTAAGAACTCCTTTTTCTGTTCCTTTACCTTTTTGGTTTGGTTTTAGTTGTTTTTTTAATCCACTGATCATCACTGATTTACTGACAATACAATAATACTGAAATTCATTTACAGTGTAAAATGGCCAATGTAGATAAATAGGACTATAACCAAATGAACCAACCAATGTAAACAAAGCTATTTACTTTTGGATCAAACAAATACTGGAAAAGTTCAGTGCAGCAAAACCATCTGAGAATTCCACACTGATTCTGAACACCAGTTTATCTTTCAGTTCTATCAATATCACTGTCCGACACAAACTGTCTTGGTTGGCATCTTTCTTTTTTTTTTTCCCTCTTGATTATCCCGTTCTTACCCTGAAGTCAGACAGATATTTCTCGAAAATCTTGAACTGCTGCGACACCAGAGGGACAGTCCTTGCCATGAAGATGACCTTAGGATCCTTTCCCTGGCGCACTGAAACAGAGAACAGGCCACTGACACAGACTGCAATGGAACCAGTATTTCTTTAAACCTTGTTATTTGGTTTCCAGTGTGTGTTTTGGCTGAAACAGAGAACATGTTTCTCCTGTGCTTGATGAACCACAACTCTGCTGCTCTATTTAAGAAGAAAGCTCAGTTCCAAACAACAGCTTCACTGCAGACTTTTCTTTCTTGTTGACCAGACAAAGCAAGAGCCTTGGTGTGGAAACTTCCCCGAAGATGGAGTATGGCTGCCTTAATGGTCACAGGTGGGATAAAAAAAAAACGGTCATGCACACAAAACTCCACTCCCTTTGTTGGACAGATGGGATTAATACTTGCATGCAGAAGAAGAAGAAGAAGAAGAAGGTGTGCAAACGCTCTGGTATCCATGAATGCTTGACCTATACCCAACATCACTTTTGACAACACTTTTGATAATGCAGGCCACCTGTGACCCATACTTTTACTGTGTATTTTTACTGTTTATCCTTCATCTGATGATATACAACCCGACACTTATCAGAGAGTCCTCAAGAACTTAACCATTGATGCCGGTCATTCATGACCCATACTCAATGCACCACCGCATCCAATTTACCGCTCTTGAAGGTTTGGATCCTACATGATGCACATCATCGACTGAGTACATTTCAATTGATGCAACTGATTATTTCTTTCCCTTCTGATGTGCATACACACAAATCTGCTGACAGATAGCTAATTGGGTTTTAGAAAAAAAATTGATAAGGATCTTTTGAACATTTCAAGAGATACAACGACTTTTCTGTGTCTTTGGGTCGTGGGCGACCCTAGGAAGCGCAGCAAAGAATGAAATGTAAATGGGAGACAATATATTCTTACAGTTCTCCCAATGACATATAGCTGCATTGCGGAGAAACATGCAAGGTCACAGCTGATGTAGCTGCATTGGGTATAAACAATATAGGGCACAGCTAATATAGCTGCATTGCGGAGAAACATGCAAGAGCACAGCTGATTAGCTGCATTGAGTATAAAACAATATAGGGCACAGCTAATATAGCTGCATTGCGGAGAAACATGCAAGAGCACAGTGATGTAGCTGCATTGAATAGAAAACAATATAGGGCACAGCTAATATAGCTGCATTGTGGAGAAACATGCAAGGTCACAGCTGATGTAGCTGCATTGAGTATAAAAAAAAAAATAAGGCACAGCTAATATAGCTGCATTGCTGAGAAACATGCAAGGTCACAGCTGAGGTAGCTGCATTGAGTATCAAACGATATAGGGCACAGCTAATATAGCTGCATTGCTGAGAAACATGCAAGAGCACAGCTGATGTAGCTGCATTGAGTATAAAACAATACAGGGCACAGCTAATATAGCTGCATTGCTGAGAAACATGCAAGAGCACAGCTGATGTCGCTGCATTGAGTTGAAGAAAACATGGTCACAGCTAATATAGCTGCATTGCTGAGAAAAAACATGCAAGGTCACAGCTGATGTAGCTGCACTGGGTATAAAACAATATAGGGCACAGCTAATATAGCTGCATTGTGGAGAAACATGCAAGAGCACAGCTGATGTCGCTGCATTGCGTAGAAGAAAAACGTGGGTCCCAGCTAATGTAGCTGCATTGCTGAGAAACATGCAAGATCACAGCTGATGTGGCTGCATTGAGTAGAAGAAAACAGGGTAGAAAACATGGGTCAACCATGGGTCACAGTTAATATAGCTGCATTGCTGAGAAACATGCAAGATCACCGCTGGTGTAGCTGCAATGAGTAGAAAACATGCTGCATTAAGTCGAAAACATGGGTCAAGGTCACGGCTAACCTAGCCGCATTGCTGCAAAACATATCACGGATCATATCATGGCAATATCATGGCCACCTTGCTGAAAAACATGCACTGACGAACAAAACAAGAGGGACATGAAATAGCTACTTCTTGTAATCTGTAGTAATAGGACATCCTGGTCAGACCGATGAAGCACATAATAAAACGGGCAACCGAAATAAAAAATCAGAGTCTGCCGTGAAAGTTCTAAGCGCACAGAAAATGGCCTGCCGTGTTAACAGATGACGCATCCATCCTTCGCCCCAAATTTTAATTTTTTTTTTTTTTTTTTTTTTTTTTAAATTATCTGGTTGTTGTAGTCTGGTTCCACTGGGTGCTGAGTAAGCAAAATAGTAAAAGCATGACCGAAAAGGGGAACAACAGCAAGCAACATCACATAAGTACTTGTGGTAATGCTTAGTGTGAACACATCACTGCCCTGTGTAACTACTACTTTGTGTGCATTCAGTTTTTACCTTGTACTTTGTTGCATGCTACTATCAAGGCTCCTCTGATTGATTTGTAGAACTTGAATTGCCCCTGATTTGACAGATGCACGCCGTCACTCAGGAACAAGCGTCTTTTGGAGCTTCTGAGAGAAAAGTATTCGTGGTGGTTCCATGATGTGATGTATGGGATTCCTTCAAATGCTGCGTGTTGCTGGTGGAGTACTTGTTGCGTGCATGTGTTGAATTCTGTTGCTTCTCGCTGTGATAAAAACCACCATTTCCCGGATCGTTCAGCTTTGAATCTTGGCAACAACTGTCCGAACATGACGCGTTCCACCCCGAATCTACCTTTCAATAGAGAGGCCAAGATATCCATAGCTAAGTCATCATGTGTTGTCCCAAGCCAGAAATCGTTGCCTCCTATCTGAAGAAAGATGATGTTGGGTCGTTGTTTAAGCTTATTCATTATGCCTGGGAGAGTTTGGTTATCGCGCAGAAGACCGTGTACCGTTAGTCCGGCTCTGCCGACTATCTCCACAGAGCAAGTGTCTTGCAACTTAATATTTGCGTTCAAACGCACATCATCTGCATCACAAATATGCTGAGCAAAACGTTTGATGATGGAATGACCAAGTAACAAGGCATGAGGCATGTTAGACACCGTGTAGGCTGCGATGGATGAGGATCTTACCTTGCAACTTATTTGAGAGAGCAGAGAATTTTTTCAGAGAGCAGAGAGTGCGTCTTCACTGCTAGCGTGTTACTTCGAAAAGGAAGCGCTTTTGCGCATGCCCAACCTGCATTAAGAATTTTGTCTTACCGGAAAATACCGGAATGATTTTTTACGCATGCCTGGCCTGCTTTAAGAATTTTGTCTTACCGGAAAATATCGGAATAATCGCACTCCGCCACAAATTCCCTTATGTCCCATAAGAACTTTTCTGTGTCTTTGGTCGTGGGCGACCCTAGGAAGCGCAGCAAAGAATGAAATGTAAATGGGAGACAATATAATCTTACAGTTCTCCCAATGACATATCTTCCCTAGACAAAGGGGCATGGGAGACTGGTTTTCCCAGTGGTTAAAGCATTGCTCAGTTGTTTCACGGGTTACTTGGCTCAATCACACGAGCAGCAGCCCAGTAAGAAGAGACTTTCTCTTTGGAGTTTGCATCTGTGCAGATCCAACCCCTTTCTCTGTGTGAATGTATGCTTTCCACACACTAAAAAAAGTTAACAACAACAAAAAAAGAAAGAAAGAAAAATGCGTACAGGAAGAAAGGTCTGAAGGCAGCCTTGGTTTAATCTTTCCCGGATGTCACCTTAGACTGCTGACCCCCAACAATACCTGTCTCCCACCATCCGTACCTTTCATCATGGTTTTGTCTTGAAAGAATATCCGTCTTGGAACCCCTGCACTACTGGCAGAAGGTGAAACACAGTAATACCATGGGAAATGTGCGGGTCATGATTGTCATCCACAGGGTTTGGGTTTGTGTGTGTGTGTGTGTGTGTGTGTGTGTGTGTGTGTGTGTGTGTGTGTGTGTGTGTGTGTGTGTGTGTGTGAAAAAGTAGACAAGTAATCAGTAAGGTAATTTGAACAACACATATCTGTCAACACACACACACACAAACCCTGTGGATGACAAACAGGTAGTCATGTGAGTCACAATTTGCAAAAAAAAAAAAGAATTACTAGTAGCATTCAAAACAAATCCGTTTGAAAATTTGAAAATTTAAACAGTAGACACAATAAACTTTTGAACCAGGTGCAGTTCATGTGCTTTTGTCATTTTGCAGATGTCTGCTGAACTTTAAAAAACAAGGCTGTGTGAACAAAGCAGCAAGTCTATTGTGGAATGTCACCACTTGGGACATGGATGAAACTCCGCTGTGTGTGCTTCCAGTTCCCCATTCAAGACCAGATCACACTCAACCATGGATAACAGCCAACCAGCATAAAAAAAAATTCAAATTAATGCCTCTGACAGGAATTGTCTCCACAATCTCCCAGCCCTCTTGTCCGAGACTCTAACCACCTTACCACAGACCCCCCCCCCCTTCCCCTCCCACCCAGTCCCAAACAACAGCACTGCCTGGGTAACTCTTTTTTCTGATCTTCTGTTCTGTCTGTAAAAGTGAACAGACATTAAAAAGCTTTTGAATCTGAACAGTCTACTTACCACTTGATTCCAGGTGTTCTTTCGTAATGTAGAGAGCCACACGGGTTTTGCCTGAGCCAGTGGGTGCACAGATGATGGTGTTTTCTCCCTTCAAGGCAGGAGCAGCCAATTCATACTGGTACTTGCGCAAGGACAGGTGTTTAGGCTGTGCTGCTTTCTCCGTGCCTGGACATATTGCTAGCACATCTTGATCCACATCTCAAAAACAAACAAACAAAATTGAAGCTAGTTATTCTTCAACAGATTTCATGCACTTCTATCAAATCCAAGACTGTTCAAGCTCCCATTTTTTTATGAAGACTGTGAAACACTGAACATCATGTAGTATATGCACATCACTTTTACATGCACATCCGCGTGCCCCTGTGCACGCACAAGCGCGCACACACACACACACACACACACACAACACACACACACCTATCCATCTATCTTAATATGTGCACACACACACACACATCTCAAAGATGCTAAGAATAATACGAATGATAGCACCCAACCATGATAGCTACAAAGGCATCTTTCAAGACTGGCAACCTGTTCTGAAGACTTTCCTATTTGTCTCTAATCAAGGTAAAGAAGAAAAAAAATCCATTATGGAAATAACAGATTTTAAGATCCTTTGAGATGTCCCACCTGATGGCATCTTTGAATTTCTGAAAGATTTTAATTTTTCTTTTAATGAAGGTTCTGGTGTGCTTCAGGTGTATTTTAAAGGGTTGTGTGAGTGTTTCTTTGTTTGTTTGTTTGTTTTTTAATGACTTGTGAGTTGACTTGAGCACATTGACAATCCTGATATGACTCTTTGTGGTCGGCTGGGCTATAAGCAATATTACTTACTTACTTCAAACCCCTTGAACAAATTTCTAAATTTTGAAGACTGTCAGGACTTGAAATGAATGTTTTCAATCTCAAGGACTTTCAATAATCTTCCATGACCATATGAAACCTTGAATAAAATGTGAACAAAATGTCTTGGGGCATGTGCACACACAAGTCATTGACAATGATCATTGTGCAAAACCAAAATCCATGAAACAGCCGTGATGTGTTGCGAGCATTTCTAGACAGGAATTAACATGAACTCTGATGAACAGCCAAGAGATTTCATAGTTTTCAATCTGGTCCCATAATATAACTGGCTTGGTGGTAAATGAGTACAGAAACTTATGTTCCCAAACAGGTCCAACCCCTGGCGTTGGGCGGATGTTACGTGCTTCAGCTCCTCATAGGCATGAATAGTCAGTCACACTTGCTCTTCATTTGTTTGAAGCTCCTGGACTAATTCACAGTTTCCACTTAGATTGTTGACATGGAATTTTTTGTTACAAATCTTTCATAATGCTACAAAATAGAGAGGGACAGACAGACAGACACACACACACAGAGACAGACAGACAGACAGACACACACACAGAGACTGAGAGAGAAATAACAAAATACCAGCATCTTCTTTCTCTTCGTTTTCTCCATCTGAAAATTCACAGGATTCCTCCTCAGAGCCTGCTGCCGAAAGCTCCTCTCCAACGTCCATGGCAACTTCTTCAGAAGTCCCTGCATTGAAAGTACTCATGTTTTAGCACACACCCTTATACATGTGCATGCGAGCACGCGCGCCACGCCACACACACACACACACACACACACACACACACACACACACACACACACACACACACATATATTTGTATGGCTCCCTTTCCCCCCCTCTTACATGCAAGGAAAGACTGGAGGCTAAGTACATGTAACCGAGATGTGCAGGACAGTTCAGTAAAGGCCGATTTGCTGTGCAGGTCTAAAGACCTCCGTTCTTTAGTTATTCTGAGATCACTTTATATGCACCTGTCCCCGAATAATATCAACGTGTTGCATACAACACATATCACCCCCTTCCTGAATGAGCTGCAAGCAGATGTCGTTTGCCTAGGGTTACTTCCCTTGATCTTTTAACTACTCCTCTGACTGGCCGCAGTCCTCATGTCTTCCCCTTTTCACAGGCCCAAGACCACTTCTGACATCACCTCATACACCACAATGACAAAACACATGGGCAAGAATCGTTCATGTCTCTTGACAACAGGTTCTAGGCTTCAAATCTGCCCTGGTTTAAACCATAACAGGTTTAAAATGGAAACATGATGTAATTTCTCTGATTTACTTTTTCGTTAAAACATCTACATATGTAACTCAGCTGGCGGACATTCACCTTCATTACTAGGTGTGCGCTGTGTCTTGGGTCGAGTTTCCTCAGAGTTTGACGCTGCTTCCTGAGCGTTGTGGGAAGCCATAGCTTCCTTGTCCACTTTATGATCTGGTATGACACAAGTCAGTGAACGAGCAGAGTGAGTTTTTGACTCTGCAGTGCACAAAATGGGAAAGAAAGCAGGAAGGGTTATGTGCACAGAAGGAAATGAAAACGTGTGGCTTGGCTGATTTTTTTCGTCCCCCAAATCCCAACCTATTTCTCTGCTTACTTTGTGGTTTTGACTGGTTTCCAGTAACATACAGAACATGTGCAACTTGGCAATATGTGCCACAGATTTTTCATTAATTCTGTTCCCTCTAACCTGTCAGACATTCTTTAAACGTTCTGTTCCTCCTACATTTCACCACATCTACCAACACCAGGTGGAGAACAGTTGCATAATTGGCATGTGTTTACAATTCTTTCCCCCTCAGCTCCACAGGAAAGGATACTTCATTCAAAAGGCTTAATAAGTATCCTACTGGAAGTGAGCTTCTAGTCTAGAAGTGCAACTTTAGTACATTCTGAGGTGAAGTTCACGTACATGGGACCCTTAAGAAGCTGGCCCTATACATAGAGTCAGAGCAGTTCCATTTGCTGGCCCACAATACTGTCCTAAACCAGCTGGATGCAAGGTATAGCTCTGTGGTACAGCACAAAATTCCCAGGACCCTGCTGGAGTCCACTATCATGACTGGCCTTTTTTTGCTGCACACCTTTGTATGTTATTACATTGACAGTGTCAATGTAGAGTTAGGAAGGCTCCAAACGCCCCCACCCCTCCCCAAATTCCTGGAGGGCTTATCTCCATCTGTCTTATCACCTTTAACTGGCGCATGGACATCAAACCTGAACATGAAATAGTCCTGAAATCACCTGAATCAGAGACAACCTGCACCAGAAAGATAAGTATGGTCTGCAAGTACACAGTGAGAGAGGGAGAGGGAGGTTGGGGAAGCAGGAGGAGAGGGACAAGGGGAAGGGGAGAGGAGTAGTGTGTGTGTGTGTGTGTGTGTGTGTGTGTGTATGTGTGTGTGTGTGTGGTGTGTGTGTGTGTGGTGTGTGTGTGTTGTGTGTATGCATGTGTATTGTGTGTATTGTGTGTGTGTGTGTGTGTGTGTGCATGCGCGTGTGTGTGCGTGTGTGTGTGTGGCATTTGTGTGTGCGTGTGTGTGTGTGTGCATTTGTGTGTGTGTGTGTGTGTGTGTGTGTGTGTGTGTGTGTGTGTGTGTGTGTGTGTGTGCACGCGAGCATATGTGCATGCTTGTGTGTATATGTGTATGAAAGAAAATCTACATACATACACACATGCATGTGTTAGCAGCATGTCCAAGTCTGTCGAGATATGCACCTGTGCTTACAAAGGTGATGGTGGGGGAGGGGGGGGGGGGGGGGCGGAGAATCTGTATCAAATGGCAACCCCCTTCCCCACCTCCTTTCCCATCCATCCACCTTGTCCAAATAACACTTACATGGTAATTCTCCAAGAGGGTCACACTTGGGCACATTTCAGGCTTGACAAGGTTAGAGCATGGAATAACTTCAACGGCCACTCTGTACTGGCCTGGGGCAGCAGCCGAAAAAGATGGACGGCTTTTCCCTGAAAGGAGTTCATCTCCCCCAGTTCCTCAATGTCTGTGCTGTCGATCAGTTTTGAGGAATATAGCTCCCTCATCAGGGCTTCCAGTTCTGCTCCAGTCAGAAATCTTATAATGTCTCCCTCCAGACAGCGGACGATGAATGAGAATACTTATTGACGTCTATGTGGTTGCTGCTTTCTGCTGTCTGCGTGTCATTCCGATCTTCCAGTGGATTGAGGAAACGTTCGTAGTCTGCACACCCACACATGTAAGGATCACAGAAACAAAGAGTCTCATGACACATAAAACCATCTGTAACGTTGTGTTTGCTGTGGTTTGATGAATGCTTGCTGTATGGATTCATACAACAGAAACGTTTAGCACTTGTTGAATGCTATGATAACTGATCTTCTTGACGGTTGTCAACAAGACTGTTTATTCTCCAAACGAGGCTGTAAAAGTAAAAGCATATGAGTAATGTCCCTTGAACCAAAACTTGTTTACAACACTACATCACCCTCTTTCTCAAATTAAGTTGATTTTAAAATTTAACTCTTAAACATACTAATAGAACAAATAGAAGTGAACGGTAAATTTACTGATGTTAATAACAGGAATTAGCTAATAAACAAAATGTTAATGAACCTTTTGTTTGTTTCTTATCTTATTGAAAAAAAAAACATTTCTCAAGAATGCGAGCATTTACAGAGCACTTCAATGGAAACCTTTTGTTTAAATTTAAAACTTCACATTAAATGTAATGCATATTCCAAAGTGAATATAACAGTCACTTTTCCAATGTAATGCATATTCCAAAGTGAATATAACAGTCACTTTTCTCTTCTCTCTTTTTTTTTTTTTTAAAGACTTAAAAAAAACATTTGAACTTGGAACAGAATAAATACGCATCAATAACTAGTCTGCATAATGACAATTAAACAATAGTAGGCACAGTGGGCAATAAAATGGCAGAATTCTTTTCAAATGTGATGTTTTCATTACACAGCAATGTGTCCATCTTCTTCAAGTTCAATACTTGTCTGTCTGTTCAAGTTTATGAAAGAACATAGTCATTGAATTTCTTTGGCAAATGAACTGCACGGCTAGATCTTCTTGGTTCGGGAACATTTGGAACAGTCACAGGAGGATGCGAGTTGTTTGAGTACTTGTCTGAAGTAGTTTTGTCTGTGTTTGTATTTTGTTGTGCATGTTTTGTATTTGCATGGGGGTGTGTATCAGCTTCTATATCACTGAAGTCAGACATCAGTTCAGTAGGAGGTGAAGTTCGGGGAGAAGGTTTGAAGAAACTGCTGTTTCTTGTAATATTTTGATTGTCTCTTCGGGCAGTCACCATGGTGCCCTTCTTCTGAATGACTGTGAATGGAACAGGATTGTAGGGAGTGGAGGATTTGCACATGGAATGTTCTTTCAGCAGCACTTTGTCACCAATCTGAATTTTGCTTGGCTTGACATAGGGTTTCTTATCAGCATATTGTTTCATCTTCTTCTTGGACTGGGCATCTTTGAGTCTCATCTTCTCATCACCAGGCTGTTGGACTGAGACTTCTGGTAGTCTTGTCTTGAGGTTGCGACCAAAAAATGCAGTAGCAGGTGGAGTTCCAGTGGAAGAATGAGGAGTGGATCTGTTTCCAGTTCTTGTGTTGTGCAATGGCACCTTTGACAGATTTCTTGATGGTTCTCATGAATCTTTCAGTTTCAGCATTTGCACGAGGCCATAATGGTGTGATTTTTCTGTGCTTGAATCCTGAATGAGCAGCGTAAGTTGCAAATTCATGGCTATTAAATGGGGGTCCATTGTCTGTTTTGAGGAGTGTGGAAATCCAAATTCAGCAAAAATCTTCTCCAGCCTGGGAATGACAGAGCGTGCAGATGTTGATTCAAGAATGTCAACAATGACATATCTGGAGTATTCATCTGTCACTACAAGTAAGTACTGTCCCGTGGAGAGCTGAGCGAAGTCTGCGCTGACTTCTTGCCATGGACCAGATGGTAATGGTGACATTTTCAGGGTTCTCTTTCAGTAGTCGGAGTTGAAATCTGGCAAGTCATACAGTTTTTGACCGCTTCTTCAACCAGTTTCTGCATGCCACGAAACCATGTTTTCTCACGAAGAAGTGTGATAGTTTTCACTATTCCTTGATGTCCACTGTGAGCTGTTTTCACTGCTTTCAGATGGAGTTGGTCTGGTAGAACAATGCAATGTCCTTTGAGGATTACACTGGAATTGTGTGCTAGTGTCATTCCGAGCGACACTGATAGAGTGTCTGGAATGTCTTTGTGTTGACTCGTTTGTCGTTGGTGAACCAGTGATTTGTCAGCAAGGAATTGATGACAGCAGTAAGAGTCGGATCCTTTGCAGTTTCAGTGCTACTTCTCCAATAGTCATCGCTTTTGGAGTTGATGTTTCAACAACATACTGGACATATTCTTCTGTGATTTTCTCTTCTCTACTACTCTGTTGTTGTTTCACAGGATGTCGACTGAGGTAATCTGCTGGATTGTCTGAACCAGGTCGATATTGTACTGTTGCTTGGTAGGGTTCCATTCTCATGATCCAACGTTCTATGCGAGCAGACAGTTGAGTTCCTGGTTTGTTGAACATGGAGACCAAGGGCTTATGGTCAGTAAACACGGTGAATGGAGCGCCGAAGAATGTAGATATGGAAGTATTCACAGGCCCATATTATGGCGAGAGCACTGCTCTTTCAGTTTGTGAGTACTTCTGTTCAACTGGTGTGAGGGCTCTGCTTGCAAACTGAATAATTTTTGTCATTCTGGGTCAGTACAGCAGAAACTCCAACTGGGCTTGCATCTGTGAAAATCTCTGATGATTTCTTCGGATTGAAGTAATTCAGAGTTATTGCTTTGCTCAGTGCTGTCTCGAGCTGTGTGAGAGCAATGTCATGTTTGTCTGTCCATGACCAGGGTGTTGTCTTCTTTGTCAGATTCCGTAGATCATGTGTCAGAGTTGCATAGTTCGGAATGAAATGTGCTGCACAGAAGTTCATCATTCCAAGCAGGCTTCTAACCTCTGATGCGTTTGATGGAGTAGGCAGTTCAAGAATAGTTTTGAGCTTGTCCTGACTTGGTTGGATTCCATCTTCACTGAAGACATGTCCTAAGAACTCAAGGGAGTTCTTATTGTAGGCACATTTTTCAGTTTTCAGAGTGAGTCCCTCTTGGCGTAGCCTTTCAAACAGTGCTTGTAGGTTTTTATCATGCTCTTCTTGTGTTGCACCAAAGCAAAGGATATCGTCACTGATGTTAACCACACCATCCAGATTTGACAGAGTCTGTCGGATTGTTTTCCTGAAAAATTTCAATAGCAGAGTTGACACCGAAGAACAAACGTTTGTATCTGTAAAGACCTTTGTGTGTTGCAAAAGTTGTGATGTACCATGATTCTTCTGCAAGTTCCAGCTGATTGTACCCTTGATTGAGATCAAGTTTGCTAAAGACCTTTGCACCAGACAGCATGGTCTTCAGTTCATCGAGAGTTGGCGTTGCATGTCTTTCTCTCCTTATGGCTTTGTTTGCGGCACGCATATCAACGCATATTCGGACTTTTCCAGGACATTTGGGTTTGGTACGACAACCACAGGTGACACCCAAGTGTTGGACCAGAGGCTCTTTCAATCACTCCACGTTCTTCATCTTGTTTCAGCTGTTCTTCAATGTCTTTTCGTACATGAAATGGTACGCGCCTGTAACGCTGAGCTATGGGCTGAATTTCTTTGTCAATATGTAGTTTCACTTGTCCATCTTTTAAACATCCAAGTCCTGTGAAGAGATCGGATACTGCTCTTCTGGTTTCTTTCCTAATGTACTGATGTTATGGACAGTGGTTAACAATCCTAGGGCTTGAGAAGTCTTCCAGCTCAAAATTGGTCGTTCTTTACCAGGAACAACGCAGACAGTGGCAGTGGTCACTGTACCTTTGGATTCAATGACAGCTTTGAATTGTCCAAGGACTGGAATAGGTTGCTGACAACCATATGCAGAGATTTTAATTCGAGACGGCTGCAGCGTTGGCTGAGGTGAAAAAAAATCAAAGTCATGTTTTGACAGTAGGTTTACTGTGGCGCCAGAGTCAGCAAGAACACTCAGGCTATGCCCTTCAATGAAAACATTGAAATGAGGAAGTTTGTCTGAATGTGCAGCCATGTAAACGAATTCATTTTCATCAGTGTCTTCTGAATCGTTTGATTCGACAGTGTTGATGTCATCTTCACACTGATCAATGCGATGGACTCGTCTTTTGTTCCTTCGCTGGTGAGCAGGACGGAAAGGAGAACGCTGGTCTGATGGATTTGAATTCCTCGATGAATGGGTCTGATGATTTGAACCAGAACGGCATACTGAAGAGAAATGATTGAATTTCTTGCAAGTTCTACACTGCTTATTGAAGGCTGGACAGTTGGTTGTCCTCCTTCATGAGGCCAAGAATTGCCACAGTTCCTGCAAGTCTGTGTTGGGCATCGATTGCGTGACTGTAAGGATTTGTCTGAATGCTGGGCATGTTTCTTTGGTTTAGTCAAGTGCAGACGATGGACTGGACTCTCTTCCATTTGTTTAGCATGTGCAGCTGAACGCTGTACTGTTCGTGCATAGGTTAACAAATCAGACAAGGTCATTGCAGGTGAGCTTAGCCCTTTTTCCCTTACTTTTGTAGACTTGCATCCAGCAATCAACTGAGATTTGATTTCCGAGTCATTGCTAACAAAACCACAAGTTGGGGCAAGCTGTTTTAGTTCATTGTAAAAATCTTCAATATTGTCTGTTTTCTGAAAAGTGTTTCTGAAAAAATATTTCTGAAACTCTGTATTTCCTCTGGATTGAAGTGAGTGTTTTATAGCACTGCGGAGTTTGCCGAAATGAGTTTCACCTTCGCCCGGTGTAATGTCGGTTTCAGCGAACGTATCGACAATATCGTTCAGTTCATCGCCACCGTATGACAACAGTAGAGCTTTCTTCTGTCTATCATTGGTGATACCGTAACCCACGAAGACGATATTTTCTAATCGTGATATTCATTTGCGCCAACGAACCGCTCGACCTTCTTCTCGGCAGTCGAAAGGTGGATATGTCGGGAGACCAAGAGCAGCCATTGCGATAGTTCGTTTCGATCGCGATCGTTGAGTCGAATGAATGAAAAAAATAAAAATACTTGCGTAGGACGATCAAAATCACTCGTCGCCAATGTAACGTTGTGTTTGCTGTGGTTTGATGAAGCTTGCTGTATGGATTCATACAACAGAAACATTTAGCACTTGTTGAATGCTATGATAACTGATCTTCTTGACGGTTGTCAACAAGACTGTTTATTCTCCAAACGAGGCTGTAAAAGTAAAAGCATATGAGTAACGTCCCTTGAACCAAAACTTGTTTACAGCACTACACCATCATCGTCTGTATCTATAACTGGATGTATAAGAAAGTCAAACCTAGCCATACTTTCATTTTTTTTTTCCCCATAGGATTAGACCTAGATATCAACCTGCAATGGTTTGGCATGCATATATCACTCCCATGTTTAGTGGCGGGCATCGCATACATTTATTCCAATGTTTTATTAAGTTTATAAGGATGATTTACCTTCAGGGTACTACTTATGATAAAGATGAATACAGGAAGTGTGCTCAGGATATAGGGAAAATGGCTGTCGCTACATATGCATAATTTTACCGCAATTCATGGTTACTACTAACACTAGACAGGCAAATCTATACAGTTTGAAAAGTAGAAATAACTTTTTTAAAATATGACAAAAGAAAACCTAAAATCCTATTTAGATTAAAGTATGAGATATTTCTCATTGAAATTAACCAGCAGTATTTGTGCCAAGGTAATCCAAAAAATATTCTAAATACTTGAAATGCACTGCACACCTGTCACAATCATATGGCTGAAAAATGCCAATCAGATATTGAAAGTATCTTTCTTAGTGCTTGTATAAAAGATAGGGTCTAGCTAGGCCTCTTTTGGTAGCCACTGGCATAATAAGCACTGGACTCTTTGTTTGAGACATGGCCATTTATGCCACTTCTACCCATGTCTTTTTCAAAAGATGAAGCAACCAAAGACAACACACACAGCAATATATAACTCCTGAACAAAATTATCATACAAAAAGACTAATTCCTGGACAAACTTTTCTCTCTTAGTTTAGTTAGTCTTACCTTACATGCGCCAAATATATTCTGAAATCATTGCTATCTTGATTCTAGCCAGAATCACTTACTGATTCATGCCCATCCAACCCCCTTCTTCTGTGATGCCAAAGACAGAAAGACACTGAATGACACACAAGCCCAACATGCGATGCTTTAATCAAACTAGATCAAACTCACTTCAAGTGCTGTCACAGCTTTGGCTCTGTCAGTGTTAGAGATTGACCCCTCACTTGTGTTAACTGATACATAAGTATTGCATAAGTAGTCATGTTGCCATCATTGCAATATACTCATTTGTGTGTCACTGGACACTTCTTGTCCATCGACTCATCTCTCTGAGTAGGCCATTCTCTGTGATCTGACTGTGTTGCCAAATTTGTGATCGACGGAGGCACCGGGATTGGATCTTATGGGTCTTTCAGGCAAACCTTTCTGTACAGACTTTGAGTTTATTTGTTCTTTTACAACTTTGAAAACCATACACGTAAAAACATTTTGGAATTTTGAAAAAGTCTCAATTTGTCTGTCTTTCTAAACATGGTATCAGTTACCATACATGTAACAATATTTCAATGGTACTAAGAACAAACAAACATCTCATCCACTCACCGGTGTTATGTAATATCTCAGCCAAAGCTTAAAACAAACAAAACTTGTTTCTTCGCTTTACAATCTGACACCTGAAGTGAAAGATGTCACAGAAAGGCATTAAAATCATATCTAGAGTAATAAGATAGAGGGATAAAAAATTTAAAAAAAGAAACGGGTAAGAAAAATAAAGTAACCGTCAATCAAAACAATGGAAGAAAAAAAAATCTAACTTTGCATAACCTGATGTTTTGTTGTTACTTCAGGGCCATTTAAAAACTGTAAGCTGTGATTCATGTTTTGTCAACACCATAAAATCATTGTGACAGGCAGACACACAACGACCCACCGCATGCTTGCAAACATAAAATGAGCAGCAGAACTATAATAGATGCTGGTTCCGTTATTACAGTCAGAAACTTGAGAAAGTTTGAAATTATGCATTTCATATGACGTTTGTTCACACATCTTCATCAGAAGCCATACGTACTGCTATCTCCTCGTTTCAGGGCATCGATGAAGTAGCTCAGTCCAGCGTCTCCCCTCTCTATGACTGCATCCATCAGCAGCTTCACTGCTTCTCTTCTTGAATGTTTTTCCTTTTCACAAATCTCTCTTACTTGATCCTCTGGGTAAAAAAAGAATTGAATAAATGGCATGATGAAAAGTTGAAAAGAGAAAAATTCAATACTTCACTAAATGTCATCTGATAGACACTGTTTGTAGCCAGTAAACTTTTGATCCTATTAACTTTTTGGAACATAATTTCTTCTCTTCTCCAGAAGAAACAACAGATAATTTTAAAAATCAAATAATGCAGATTTCACAATACACAAAAATCAAATAATGCAGATTTCACAATACACAAAAATCAAATAATGCAGATTCACAATACACAAAAATCAAATAATGCAGATTTCACAATACATGTATACTTGTTTGTTTTGCTGCCTCTGTGTGCCTCAGTGGCCTCACTCGGGTACTGCTCACTTCAGTCATCATACACACAGCAACATCCAGGCTATCCCATCCATTTCACCACTGCCGTTCACAGGGAGCCCACAATACCAGGTCATCGTGACACAACCCACTATAGAAGACGCTGCTGCCAAGCCCTTTGGGGTGTTCTGTAGTGTCTGATCAATTCAATGCTGGACACCAACAATTACACAGCCTCCAGTGTGAGTACTGCCCCCCCCCCCCCCCCCCCCCCCCCCTTAATGTCCACCCACTGACAGTTTTCATGTACTTGCCAATACTGACAAACTGGTAACAAATTCACCACCAGGCATGTACGAGGAGTAGACATCAAAACCTGAGGTCAATCTGAGAGCAACGCATGAAGGGCCACAGAATTTGAAACTTTCTTTCCTCAGTGAGGATGAAATGGGGAGGAGGATGCTGCAGACTTGTTTCTGATCCAAGACTAAGTATGTGACAGGGCTACACCCTTGACTGTTCTCTGTGGATTGCCGGTGCCAGGGCTGCAGCAGACCAGGATGGGTTGTGGCAGTGTCACTGAGGTGGCACAGAAGATGAGGCAGCACAAAACACACACACACACACACACACACACACACACACACACACACACACACACACACACACAAATGAAACAGTGCTCACCATTCAAAATGTAAGGACTGAGATCTGAGACAATCTTGGTTGGAAAAAGGGTAGCGCATGTAATCTGGAATCATGCTGCGAAGAACTTTCAGCTTCATCCGACTGTCAAACCCACCATCCCCCATTTTGATGATTCAAGGTGTCAATACCTTGTCCTGATGGGAAAACAAATAATGAATCAGTTCTGTCAAGTTCTTATTCGACCTGTACATTAAAACCAAATCCAGATGTGTTTGAATACCATTTTAAGTACAGAGAGTCGAGAATGGATTTTTTATATTAAATTATTAGGTTGCCAAAAGATCACTCAAAGAAAACCTGCCAAAGTGTGTTTTTCAAGCCCAGCAGAACACAGAGGTCATATTAGCAGCGCTAATATTGAAATGATGGAATCAAAACTCAAATCTCAAGGTTAAAATTGGGAATGTGTATTATTTTTGTGACACTTGGCTGGTGTTCAGTAGCCTTCTGCACTCACTTTTTTTTTTCCCCAACACATGCTTACTCTGCCTCTGCTCTGTTTGCTCTCTGGTCATAGACACCAGCTAATTTCCGCAGGCACCCCAAACCGATCTTGCATCTCACCCCTCTCACAATCTTCTCACATCTCACCCTCTCACAATCTAATCAAATAATGTAACTACTATTGTTGTCGTTGTTGTTATTGTTGTTGTTGTTTTTAAAGAAAAGAGATATCGTGAAAGTAAACATTAATGAGTGAATTTGGTTCCCATTCACCATTCTTTCATTTATGTGGTAACTTTCTCTCGGGTCTACCTATCGACTGATATATTGCCTGAATGCTCAGCACTTAGACCCATCATAACAAGAATGGCTCAATGAAGATTCAACCCAAAATAAGAGCAAAAGAATGAGGGCATTAAAGTAAAAATATTGAAGCATATGGCCGCATGGATCCAAGAAATTCTCTACTACATGTAAGGTTATTGAGATGGCTAATGACGACATGGACACCACAGTGAGTTTCATCTACATACTTTCTAACAACGCTCCTCCTGGGGTAATCCAGTGGAATTCCTATCGCTTTAAGACAAGGCACTGTGACAAAATACTCAGTGAATATAGTTCAACTAACATGAGAAAATGTTGAATTAAGTTGCAGAACTGCATGGAACAAATTCTATTACCATTAAAATTGTACAAAAAATAAAGTTCAACTTAGTTCAGTTCTCGAAACTATGTTAAAAGCCTTGCCACTTTTTGATGTACCAATCAAGCTGGAAAAACAAATACATACCGGAGTTGTACACATTTCCTCTGCAGTTACACACACAACACACAACACACACACACACACACACACACACACACACACACCACCACACACACACACACACACACACACACACACACACACACACACACACACACACACACCACCCATCCAGCACCCACCACCACTGCAGGCAGTAAACAATACGAAGATTATGTCTATAATCTATTGCGTCATTCATCATGTAAAACATGTTAGGTCCTTGATGCTTTTTTTTCCTGTTCAAGGATATCTTTTGAAAATTACAAAACAGCAACAAAAACATCTATGAGACTTGTGAAAATACTAAAAACACATCAGGTACACATGATGACAGATCTTGGATAAACCAAACTTATCAGACAGTATTGAAGGGAGTGAAAAAGTCTGATCTGTGAATGATGGCGGTGAGCTGCATGTTTTTAACACCTGGCGAGGCAGATTTGAACATCTCAGAGAGAGGATTTGCCTGTATTGTGTAGACATACCCTGTTTATCTATGGCTATTCCTGGAAGGAAGAGTTTCTGTTTTGCTCTGCATTACTGAATGGTACTATCCATCACACATTCAAAAGCATGAATGCACATCACATTTTGTAATATCACTTATCCTTGGCAAGACCTAGTATTACTATGTGACTGAAATTTATCCAAATGCAGAGGACAAACTAACATGATCAATTTAATTCTGAACTTCTAATTAATGGGTCATAAGCGAAGGAAGTAATGAATTTTGAAGTAGATCGACGCATTTATTTTGAACTTCTAGTTCATCCGTATCTGAAAAGAAAAATTGACAGAGGAGATGAGTGCTTACAACCATAACATCAGTTTCGATCTACTCACCAACTGACAATAAGGAACTTTCGAAGCGTTTCAGTTTCAGAGCAATTTAGCAGCCACCACTGTCTGGTTGTATTCTTGCTGCTGGTATGCTTCTGTCCATGTAAAAAGAGTAATATATAGCATCTTGATTTCTACTTTCAGTTTCTGTTCGTTTGGTACAGTGTAATGTCGATTCATTGGAAACTAACCTCTCTGACGTCAAGGAAACTACCTTCTTGATTATTTCCAACCCCTGCAAGAATGTGTGGTTATATTACGTGCACGATGACAAACCTAGTATTTTGTCTCCATTTCAACAAAGCTGTTATTTACACGGTGCGAGTCTCTAAACCTGCTGACTAAACATAAATGTACATTTCCTTTCAAAGAAATGAAAAATAAGTTACAGGTGCAGAAAATATTGCATCGATGACACAGAATATAGTGTCACATTTCCAAAAGATGCTCTCTCTCTCTCTTCTCTCTCTTCTCTCCTCTCTCTCTCTCTCTCTCTCTCCCCTCTCCTCTCTTACACACACACACACACACACACACACACACACACACACGACATACACACACACACACACACACACATCACACCACACACACACACACACACACACACACACCACACACCACACACACACACACACAACACACAACACATGATGTACTTATACATGTTATACCATACCTGCATCAAATATTGACAGCCACTTACATTCTTTTTATCCCAGTTCTGTACGGCTGTGGAACTCACTGCCGGGTGCCATCAAGATTGCCACAAATGCAATCTCATTTAAAAAACAAATTGATTCGACAGTTTTGAGATCTGATATTGATGAGTTTCTATTTTTACTTCCCCAATGTTTTACATTGCCTGGGCCCCGAGTTTTGGGCCCTTTTTTTTAAATTCTTGATACGAGTGCGACCCCTTCTTGCCAAATTTTTCAGGGGCCAACAGTCTGAGTCGCACTGTTTTTGTTATTTTTTTACTTTTTAACTGCGCGCTGGTGACCTATCGTTTTTGAGTGAACCCCGTTTTAGGAGAAAAAAGAAACATACACTCAGACACACACATGGGGCACACACACCACACACCCCGCGCGCGCGCGCACACACACACCACACAACACACACACACACACCACCCAAAACCACATGACACACACTCACGCACATACGACACACACGCCACACAACACCCCATACGCACACCCATGCGCACGCACACACACACAACACACACACACACACAACACACACCCAACACACACACACACAACACAACCACATGCACGCACACACACACCACACACACCAAAATGGCATGCAAACTTTTGGGGTGTGTTTTGTGTTGTAGCAGTGCTTTCGAAACCCGTGGGTGGGGTGTGCGTGTGTTTGGGTTGGGGGGGGGGGGGTGTGGTTTTTGGTGTGTGTATGTTGGGTGTGTGTGTGTAGTGGCGCGTTTCACGTGCGTTTCGTGCATGGGGTGCTTGTGTGTGTGTTTGTGTGTGAGTTTGTGTTGTGTGTTTGTGTGTGTGGTGTGTGTGGTGTGTGTGTGTGTTTGTGTGTGTGTGTTTGGGGTGAGTGTGTGTTTTGGGGTGTTACATGTAGTGGTTGTGTGTGGGGTGTGTGGGGTGTGTTGTGTGTGTGTGTGTGTGGGTGTTGTGTGGGGTGTGTGTGTGGTGTGTGTGCAATTACATGTGTGTGTGCACATAATTATGTGTGTGTGTGTTTGAGCGTGTGTGGGGTATGTGTGTTTGTGTGTATGTGTGTTTCACCCAAGCGAACGTGCTAGGAGTGTGACAGACAGACAGACAGACGAGTAAGTGCATGCATGTAAAATACACACACACCCACACAGATGCGCGCATGTGTAAACACGCACGCACGCATGCTTGCATGCACCCCAACCCCATGCCCCCATACACACATGCATGCACCCACACGCTTTAAACACACACACCACACACACATACGTACGCGCGCGCACACACACACACACGCGCGCGCGCGCGCGCGCACGCACACGCGCGCACGTGCGCGAGCACAAAAGACACGCACAGTGTGTGTGTGTGTGTGTGTTGTGGGGTTGTGTGTGTGTGTGGTGTGTGTGTGTGTGTGTGTGGTGGTGGTGAAAATTTAACATTGGCATTTTCTCACTACCGAGTGCAAGCATAGCTTCAACAAACTGCAGAATGATATACTTAGACCTTCTCGCCATCACCTGTGTGACGTTGTTACCTGCTTTATAATTGTAATGACCGTAGATAAGCGATTAACATTTTCAGCAATATTTTCAACATATTCTCTCTCTCTCTCTCTCTCTCTCTCTCTCTCTTCTCTCTCTCTCTCTCTCTCTCTCTCTCTCTCTCTCCATTGCCGAATGTAACAAAGTAATACTTTATAAGCTTATCTTTCAGTAAATAAAGAAGTGAAGCAGCATTTGTGATCCAGGTAAACAATCTTTTCTTCACAAAAACTCAGTATATGAACGCATTTTGAATTGTATGTCGTCGCCCAAAAGACCAGAAGTAACGATTTTCATCGGAAAATCCGACTTGGTACCTCAAAAACAATAAAGTGGTTTGTTGTGTCAAAATATCACATTGCACGTACATGCGCGTACATTGTGTGTGTGTGTTGTTGTGGGTTGTGTTGTGTGTGTGTGTGTGTGTGTGTGTGGTGTGTGTGTGTGTGTGCGCGCGCACAAAAGCACATATGCATATGCATATACGCACATCATCACATCATACGCGCACACATGTGCTTGCACACACACACACACACACGGGCCCATGCCCACACACCGACACATGTGTACACTCACCACACACACACACACAAATGATAAAAATGGCACAACCAATGTTAGGCAGGTACTCAAGGTCTGACCAGCAACGCGTTGGGATAATACGTAGGTCAGACATCTGCTAAGTCATAGCCACAAGACCATCTTCTTGAATTCTCTCATCTTAGTCATTAATTCATTTATCCATCAGCTTTAACATACACGCAGTGTTGTCTAAAACCTTAGCGGATTTATGTGTAGCGTACATGGATTAGTCTGCACGCAGTGACGTCTTTTGATGAAACTGAATTGCTACATACATGTCCCTCTCTTTCTTTACCATTCAACACCATTCATTTTGCTGAAACATGTATTTATCACATGCCCCTCCCGCTCCTGGCCCATTCAACACCATTCATTTTGACGTGGCATTTATTCATCACATGCCCCTCTCCTTCCTGACCCATTCAACACCATTCATTTTGACGTGGCATTTATTCATCACATGCCACTCTCCCTCCTGGCCCATTCAACACCATTCATTTTGACGTGGCATTTATTCATCACATGTCCCTCCCTCCTGGCCCATTCAACACCATTCATTTTGACGTGGCATTTATTCATCACAGTCCCTCTCCCTCCTGGCCCATTCAACACCATTCATTTTATCATGTGGCATTTATCCATCGTATGTGAGTCAAATGGCTCTCCTGTATTAATCCATGCGTAAGTCAAATAGTTTTCAAATGATTAATTTTGGGGCCGAAAGTTCAGTTAGCAGAGCACCGGACTCGTGATGCTTGGGTTGTGGGTTCGAATTTCGTACAGGGGGATTTTTCCCTCGGAGTTAACATTGGTTCTGACTCCATTCCCCATACAGTCCTTCGAATGAGACTATAAACTGTGGTTCCGTGTGTGAACGCACGCACAACTTTTTGCACATACGTAAAAATCCCATCACAAACTTTCGAAGTAGAAAAGCCAGTTTGGGCGTTGGTTTGGATGACACGTTACACATACCATGCACCTTCCCCGAAGATGGAGTATGGCTACCTTAATGGCGGGATAAAAAACGGTCATACACACAAAACTCCACTGCCTGTCTATACAGGCAGTGTCCACAGGAGTATCAGCCTGCGTACGCAGAAAACAGAAAATGATCAATTTAACTATAAAAAAATAACAGTTCTGACAACAGCACAAACAAGAACTGTACCGTTTTGATCCATGATAGCGATCGCTGCTGTATGTATCCGCGGTTTAAGTAGACAAGATTTGTTGCAAATTACTGGCTAATAGAGAAAGCAAAATTTGAAAATAAAGGGGTTAGTTACCGCCAAGGACACAGACAAACAGAGTACAGGACTAGACACGGTGTCTGTTTGTCTGTGTCCTTGGCGGTAACTAACCCCCTCTCTTTTCAAATTTTGCTTCATTTTCCGCCCTCAGTCACTCTATTTTGAAACTTGGCTACTAGAAGGTAGAATGCCTAAAATATACAGAGTCGCTGTGTATATAGGCAGACATATACTTTATTTTAGAGCTTCTTTCCAGTTGGAAATCCCCAAGTATATATTTGGTTCAGTTGATGTCATCACTCGTTTTGGCTTGGAAATTTTGAGGTATTCCCCGTTTAAGTTGGGTTTTGTTTAGTCATCTCTGAAAATATCACAGGGCTATAAAAGAATACTGATTACGTCTGGTTACGTCGAGTTCACACACACACACACGCACGCACGCACGCACGCACGCACACACACACACACACACACACACACACACACACACACACACACACACACACACACACACGCACGCCGCACAAACACAAAACTCAAAGCTTCTGGTTGCCCATAATAAAGCAGACGACATGTTCTACCTGCAACAGACACACAGCAGCATGCTTCAAAATGTAGGAATATCAACCACTCATCTGTTTATTTGTATTTTCTTTTCCTCGAGATAAACGGATCTTTTGACAAACTGATTTTTCTACATGTTTGTTGTTAGTTAACGAATATTGCTGCATGCTCTCCCTCTCCCCCCTCCCCCCCTCTCTCTCTCCCTCCCTCTCTCTCTCACACACCCACATAGGCCTACACTGTGTTCTGACTGCATACAATTGCTGTACGCTTAAATACAACTCTGTGTGTGTGTGTGTGTGGTGTGTGTGTGGTGTGTGTGTGTGTGGTGTGTGTGTGTGGTGTGTGTGTGTGTGTTGTGTGTCAAGTCAAGTCAAGTCAAGTCAAGTCAAGTCAAAATGATCTTTAATGAGGTAAAAGAGTAAGCGATACAGCTTTTTTACATCCTGCCCTGTGTGTGTGGTGTGTGTGTGCGTGCGTTGCGTGCGTGCGTGCGTGCGTGCGTGTGTGTGTGCTCGCGCGCGCTCGTTTTGATCAGTCGTTCTTGTTATTGTTTTGGATTCTGTTAACTATTGCCTGCATTTGTTGTAGTTGTTCGACATGTAGATGTAAATCTTTGTTAAAGGTGTTATTGCCCTACACTAAGCAAATTTATTTTCTTCTTCCCCTCCACTCTCTCTCTCTCGCATAGGCCTACGCTGTGTTCGGATGCATACAATTACTGAAACGTTTGAATACAACTTTTGGGGTGCGCGCGCGCACGCGTGTGTGTATGTGTGTGTGTGTGCGCTTGTGTGTGTGTGGTGTGCTTTGCGATTGCGCGGCCACGCGCGCTTGTTCGATCAATCTTTTCTTGTTTTATTTAGGATTCTGTTAACTATTTAACTATAGCCTACATTTGTTGTAGTTGTTCGACATGTGGGTGTAAATCTTTGTTAAAGTGTTTGAATATTATTGTCCAAACCTAAGCAAATTTTTTTTTCTTCCCACCTCTCTCTCGCTCTCTACCAAACACACTACACACACACACACTCTCTCTCTCTCTCTCATGCGTGCGCGCACACGCCCCACACCCCGAAACGCATACACACACACAGGCATATACATAACATGCGTCCTTGCAACCGTACATGCATGCACGCATGTACACGTACGCGCACGCGCGCGCCCATGTGACACACATACTCACAAAGACACAGATACTTTGGGTGTCACACACACGAAGTAGCGCGCGCGCGCGCGCGCACACACACACCACACACACACACACACGCACACACACACACACACACACACTACCTTTTCTAGCAGAGTTCGTATTCTTTTTCCAGTTTCTGGTCAATTTTGTGTATTTTCTACCGTTTTTGTATCAACATAAAAAAAAAAATAAAAGAAGTAAATGTTTGCATTGTCTGCTATTATGGCCCTAAAGACTTGACAAAGAAAATCTAAAAAATCGCGATGTTGCCATAGCGCTAGGACTGAGATGAGAGGAATTTGTTTTTAAAATTGATCTTTCATAAATGATGAAATTGCCGTTCTAATTCGTCACCCCCCGTTCGACGTAAAAACAATGCAGCCCTCCACAAGTTCCTTCCAAATGAAGCGTTTTGGGGAAACTAAGGCTAACTGGTGTTTTGGTGCAAAATGGTTTAATCATAGACTTAGTTCTAGATGGATCTGCGAGTCTCGTACCTCAGTAAGATTTTCCTCGAGAGGCGCTTCTGTTGTTTTTTACATTACTTTAATTGGTTTGGAGTGTGCAGTTCTCCGCAAATTGAAAATCTTCCCAGTCAAACTGATAGGGACGCTGGGAAATCAGTAAAAAAATACAGGATTGGACTGTGCCTTGTTTTATAATCCTGGGAGGAATAAGTGTTTGCCGTAAGGCAAATAATGCTGAGTCCAGTCATTTAAAGGGTGAATTTGAATAGGAATACTGGAAAGAAATGTTCAAACTGATAAATGGTTTTTCAAGAGAATGAGACAAATCAAAAGATCAAAGCCTGTTTGAATTGGGGGGGGGGGGGGGGGTGAGGGAAACCGCCTGCCGTCGGCCATTAATTCATTTAAAGGCCCGAGTTACACGTTCATGGTAATGTTGTGTGGCAAGAGTGAGAGAAAGTGGGTTTTTTTCCCCCATGAACTGAGATACTACTTGTGTGTGGTGTGTGTGTGTGTGTGTGTATAAGCTACAAAATATTTCGGGTGACTGGATAGAACTGACCGCGAGGATATTGGTGTGAATGTTTTTTGGATTTAAGGGAATCAGGTTTTGAAAAGGGGATCACTCTGACAGAGCAAGTTAGAGTAGAAATGCGGGTATGATATCAGTACTCGTCGACTAAGTCTTTATGAGCGTTCCAACTTCATGTACAGAAAGAACAAGAAGCGGGGTTTCTGGGTCCAACTTTTTTGTTTGCATAACAATACAGCGGAAAAGGGACACATATTCACGTTCTCGTTCTCTGTTTCGATTAATGTCAGTCGGTGGCAAGAAATGTGTGTAGAAAGTTTGAGGAGAGACGCTTGTTTTTGAGTAGCTCTTGTGTACATGTCTTTCAAGGAGAGTAAGTGGAACTGATGCGACTGACGCTGGGCTTCCTCAGGCGAAATTTAAAGATCACTCCAGTTCCATCAAGGAGAAGGCATATAAGGCATTTGTGAGACCCCTTCTTGACTATGCATCATCAGTATGGGACCCATACACACAGAAGAGCATTGACAAGTTGGAGGCTGTTCAAAGACGTGCCGCCCGTTTTGTGCTCAACCGCTACCACAACACGTCAAGTGCGAGCCGGATGATCGGCCAACTCGGTTGGGCGTCCTTGAGCAGCGTAGAAGAAACATGCGCGCTGGTGACCTACTCGTTTTTGAGTGAACCAGTATTTTAGGAAGAAGAAGAGAAAAACCCTTTCACGCCTGGGGCTCCTTTATAAGATCCACCATGCCCAGTTATCAAGAGCAAACTAGTCCCACCTCCACCACGACAGCGCCGTACCCACAACCAGCAGTTCTGCCTTATCAACACCAGAACTCAGTACAGAGGTGGCTCATTTCTACCCAGGACTGTTAGGGACTGGAACCATCTTCCCAGTGAGACAGTAGAGGCAACAACAGTCGACGGCTTTTGTGTCGCAAACCTCTGCGTAACAGTACAGCGTAATGATAACATGTGGCCCTTACGGTAACGGACCGGCTATGGTTTAAGGACAATGAGAATCGCAGTGAACGTGATCAGTGATCAGAGCATGCAAATGGACTGCCTAGAAGTAACAACACCCCCCTTTATAAGCCAGAATGATCATCCTCATGATCGTGGGCACCAAAGGAAAGAAGAAGAAGAAGGAAATAATAAGAAAGAAGAGGAACATTTTAATTTACCGGGTTCTCTTACATCTTTTCCAAATTCTTTGGTTCGATTAATGCCCCTTAATTCTTCTATTCGAACACTCAGATGGTGATGCCAGTTGCCCGCACGAAGTTTGCTGTCCTTTGAAGGGCCGCCAGGTCCCGTAGAGTTTGGCCATCAGAGCCACTGGCTCCGGCCACAGATAGTACGCCCTACGTAGGGCGCCACTGTCCTTTGACGTGTCCTGCAGTAGCGTGAGGTGCCTGTAGTATGTGCTCGGTGTCCATTTCGGCCTCTCTGCATGGGCACATCGCAGACTCGACAATCTTGTACTTTTTGTCCATGTGTAATACCCGTTAATGACGCGAAGTGTGTGTTACATGTATCAGGAGTGAGGTTTCCTGTCGACTGGTACTTGTGGAAATACTTCTGGGGGGGTGGAAAGAACAGAGAACAGGATGTTGGTCTGAAAATATTTGGATCTTGCAAATCACTCAGTTTTGAAAAGGGATCATTCAAGAAGTTTCCAAAGTTTGATAAAAGACTTTAGTTCCCATTCATTTATATCACATGTATCTGGACTCAACAGTGTAAGGCAGAGCAAGTTTGAGTAGGAATGTCAATATGTTATCAAGACTCGTGAACTGGTATTCTTAACTGCTCTATGAACGTTCTAACTTCATATACAGCAAGAGGAAAGTGTGAGTGAAGTATAGTGTGGTTTCGTATGTGATATGTGATTCAACGTATGCAGAATACCACTTTTTATGGCTGCGCGGAGCTAGTGTGAACAAGCGCCACCCCCCACCCCCTCCCCTCTTATCAGGCCACCCCATCCATCCGACAGTCCCAATGAACTTACGGATACTGAAGACTTTGACATGAGTTCACTGCTGTCAGGGTGGCAGAGATCTGTTTGAAACGCATGTTATAATGAAAAAAAGGACATGAATGGCCACAGACTTTGACTTCTTTCCTTAAAGCGAGGTTGAGGATGATGAAAATATAGTGTTAAGCAATGGGACTATACAGTCAGGGCTGAATTCTAAGCTTCCTTTCATACTAAATCGCACTTTGGGATTGATCAGGTCTGAGAGATGACATCTGCTGGAAATTTACGCACAGTTCTCCGATTGTCGTCATTTATATTGATAAAACCCGACTCTGTGGCTTCAGTCTTCTCATCCAAGACCAAAGCACACTCAGTTCTGTGTAAGTGCTGGCTGGAGCCGCAAAAATCCACCAACACATGCCTCTGATGTGACTTGACCCTATGACCTCCCATCCTACAACTCATGGCGTTAACCACTGTGCCACGGCAATTGGGCAATTGGTCCTTGTCTGTCATTTCTTGCTGTTAAAATGATTCGTTTCACATCGAAAGAAAAAAAAAAAGCTCTAATGCATGTATGAAACATATTTAAGAGAATTACCTGCTTAGGCACAATAAATTAGTTGCATCAGCAACAGCTCAGCCTCTGATGTGTTCGCATTTTACTGGTTTGTGTATACATACAAAACCATGCAAATATTTGGTTGATTTTTGTTCTGGAATACATCAGAGTTGTAAGTTCCTGGGTCGCCTTGACTTAAGGCTGTGTCAGGCCAATTGACATAGGCTAGAACACCAAGGCTACATCAAAATGTTGTTATGCTCTGCATAGTTAGGCAGGGATTGTCTTCAGTTGTGACAAGCTCCTGGCATAACATCAGTCTCCAAAATCCCCTGAAGTCGGAGTGTGGCTGCCCACGTGGCAGGGTAATCAAAAGCAGTTACACACGTAATGTCCTCATCCCCAGCCGATGCATTTGTACCATAGTGTTCAAGTACTTTGGCTGTTCGGGTGATCCCTGGAGTCTTTTAGCCAGGGTATGACAACAACAACAACATAACTTCCTGGTAATATAAGTATAAAGGGTAGATACCTGAAACTGCAAGAATGACACTATCACTGCTCTTGACATGTTCAATTCTTTGTCTTTCCACACATTTGCTTCCACGCACACATACACTGCCTCCTCCCCTTCATCTTCACTTTTTTAACTAATAAAAGCCAGAGTTGTAAAACAAGAGAGTTTCATATTTTATGTTTATTCCGATCAAACCAGTTTATCAAAACGACAGAAAACCAGCAAAAGTTGTACACATAAGTCTCAAAATTGCAGCAACCACTCTGTAAAATAGAAGTAGACACACTCAAACCAAAAGTGCAACTCAAACGAAAATATAACAGCTAAAGAAGTGTACATCCGCTATTTAAGAGAAAAAAAAATAATGATTATGTGTATCATATATCATTACACAGCATTATGTGTGTAAAAACTTCACAGATACAAAAACACTTTTAATGATTTTTTATCATTGAAACCAGTTGAGCAAAGATAACTCAAAAATTTTGTTTCTGAATGTGTTGATCTCTCTGTGGTGGTGTTCATGTGTTTTTTATCATTGAAATCAGCTGAGCAAAAATAACTCAAAATTTTGTGTCTGAATGTGTTGATCTCTCTGTGGTGTTGTTCATGTAAGTCCAGACAGCCATGCATCACACTTAGCCCTGTCAGACTTCAGACTTTCTCTTTGTTTCTCACTCTTCCATTTGCATGCCATGGCCAGATTCTGCACGTTCACATCTCACACAATCAGTTACTCTGCAAGCTGTTAACTAACTTTTTCCAAATTCTGGCGGTCTGATATTCTTTATGAATCAAAACAAAGTTACGCCCCCCTCCCACAAAAGTGCTTAGCAAATCACGCCCTCAAGCATCACTATGCATTGAGACACACAAAATCAATAACAAAATCTTACATAACATGATAGACTTTGACGATACAAGATTCAGGTCCTTTCATAGGACCATGTTCAGGTTCTCAACTAAACTGATTGGCCTGGGTGGTTTGAGGATGGTGCCAATCAGATCACTTACTGAACAATTAAACTAGGCATTCTGGGTCGTACACTGAAGGTAGTGTTGCCCAGTGCTTGTCCAGTCTTCTCTTGAAGGCGTCTACTGATGGCGTTGTTACCAACATCATCTGGGAGGCTATTCCAGAGGTTCACAACTCTGTTTGCAAAGTAGTTGCCCCGTACGTTGAGACGATGCCTTGGTTTCTGAAGTTTCAGGGAGTTGCCTCTGGTGGATCTCAGCTCATTCGTGACGACGGGGAAGTCAGGGCATGACACCTTGTAGAAGCCATGCAGGTACTTGTAAACTTCAATTACATCTCCCCCTTTCTCCTGTGTTCCAGACATGGAAGCTTCAGCCGACGTACCCTTTCGGGTACGGGAGGTCCTTCAGAGGGCCCAACATTTTGGTCGCCCTCCTCTGGACGTTTTCCACTTCAGCGCAAAGGCCTTTTTGATTTTTCTCGTCTGGCTTCCACACACAGTGACCGTACTCCAGAAGTGGCCTGACTAATACCTTGAACAGCTGGACAAAAGTTACTGGTGTTAGGTAGTCAAATGTCCAGTGAATGACTCCAACAATGCGGTTTGCCTTTGATGTTGCCTGTGCCACGTGTTGCTTAAAAGAGAGCGCCTTGTTGATGGTCACCCCAAGATCTTTCTCTGCCTGTGTTTCTTTCAGTTTTACTCTAATTGAGTTGCCGTCTTTGTCTTTACTGTTCATGAAGTACTCCGTTTCTCTTTCATGGCCTAGTTTCAGGACGCAGCACTTCTCTGGATGGAATTTCAGTTGCCATTTGTCAGACCATTGCATCAGCTCGTCCAAGTCGTTCTGCATGGTTTCATGGTTGTTCGGAACATCTACTCTTGTAAACAACTTCGTGTCGTCGGCGAACATCCTTACTTGGCTCTTCACGTTAGCAGGCAAATCGTTCATGTAGATCACAAAGAGGATGGGCCCCAGTACACTTCCTTGAGGAATGCCGCTGGTTACCTTGCTTCCTGGGACATCACTCCGTTGATCACTACTTGTTGTGTTCGGTTTGCAAGGAAGTCGCCAATCCATCGAAGAAGTTTACCCTTAAGCAGAAACCTTTTCCATGAGTCGACTTTTTTTTTTTTTTCTCGTCCGGCTTCCACACACAGTGACCGTACTCCAGGAGCGGCCTGACTAATCCCTTGAACAGCTGGACAAAAGTTACTGGTGTTAGGTAGTCGAATGTCCTGCGAATACAATTGTGCACAACCACAGATCAAATTAAATATTAAAAGGTTTTTTAAAAATCCTATAGTCTTATGGCCAAAAGGGCAGCGAGGGGCTATAGTTGTCTACAGTGACACAGCATTATGGAAGGTAGACCCTAGCCCCCTCCTTCCATCACCTTAACCTTCCCTGAGTTGCATGAGGTACCTTTCACTGCTTGGTGTCCAGACTGGGTTTTGAAGCATTAAAAGCAAGATCACCGGAGCAATTTGACTTCATGGCTGTTAGCTTCATAGTTGAATGCTGGAACTATTTGATCATGAGTCACTCAGATCAAATACAGATGGTCAAAGATCTATTCATTCATGACGTTGGCTTCATCGCTGAATGCTCTAATGATTTGATCATGAGTCACTCTGATCAAACACAGATGGTCAAAGCTCTATTCATTCCTGTTTATATTACATGAATCACGGAAATATGACCCTCGGCAGCTTTCAGTCCATATTTCAGGTCATATTATGAGCAGAAGAAAGGTGCAGAGGACCTCTCCAAAAAGATGATCTCACAAACAGAAGCAAAAATGGAAGAAATCCTTATTGCGAGATAAACAGATCTTTCATGGAAGCCCTGCACAGATATGATTACGTAGACCTCAGGAATGTGGGGTGCATCACCCAAGTTGTTGCGCTTTTCTGGTGAGCCTGCAGGTAAATCATAAGAAGACTTTACCATGGAGTGAAGCTGAACTTGGCTACCTACTCCAGGGGAGATGAAACGTCATCCTACATTGTATGTAGCCATCCGAGGAGAACCACTTGCTGGGAAATCCCATTGTGGGATTTGGAGGAGACTAACATCCTTGAGAAAGTGATCAGCATCCTCCATGTGTACATTTGGTGACAGCAGGTGCCTGAAGACTCCAACATCCACCTTCTTCAGCTACGGTCAGCAGAGAATGGTTGAACCTTGACTTTTCAAATACTCTGAAGAGTATAGAGAGGGGCCCTCAGACTGACGGATACCACAGTTCTAACCATCAAATGGTGAGAGACAAGCTCATTGATGGAGTTTTTGACCCTGAATGGAGGAAGGATCTATGTCTAGGTTGTGCTCAAGTTCAGAGCAGTGAGGGCATTACTTCCAAAACTATGGGGTGGGTGTTAAAAGGTGCAAACTGTGTCCGTATGGCACAAACAGGACGCCATACTAGGATCCACCACCCTTCATTCAAAGTGCAGTCAGCTGCTGCGACATCATCCCTCTAAGCTTGGGTGGTAGTGGTGTGATCTGTTGTCACACACATGCAGTCTGTATGGGGACAGTTGAGGCAAATTTGGTAAAACTAAAACTTGACCAATCAATGCCCTCCTGACCTGATTTCGGAATATGGGGTAGACAGGCAGGGATTACAGACTACGGACTTTCTTGGGATCAGGCAAAGTGACAAATGTCCCATCAAAAAGCATGCCTTCAAAGGAATGGAGGAACTGAGTCATGCAGGCAGGAATTATCTGTTGGTGGTTTGAGTCTATAGACTTGTGGAGACGGCACTTGTGTAGGTATTGAAAATCACAGTTTTTGGCTGAAGACACAGACACTGACCAAGGTTTGTGGCTCAAGACTCAGTCAATATACACTACAGCACATATGGTAAACCAAAAGACCACACTGTGCAGGGGATACAAGTTAATGTTGGCCTAGAAATGTCAACATATCAGTGGTAGCCATGCAGAGGGAGGATTTAACTCAACTGAGTCATGTCGAAAATCATATTCTGACGCATGTGTTTGAGGTCGTGTTGGATGTCCTCTTCAAACTGGATACCATTTTCGAATAATTTATTAAGCAAATTATCAGCTCTATTGCCGTCAGGCCAGACTGAATTCAATCTTCCTATTCTTTCTCTACCGAGTTAACACATTTATTGAGTTAACACATAAGATCATGTTCTAATGTCAATAATGTCAACCAGCAGCTACTCTACAGACAGATATACAGAATTCATTATCATTGGTTGTTCGCATACTTTCATGGGAGCTAAAGTTCCCATTCTGACATAACCGTAGTTGTTGTTGACAATTGTTCACTTTGGACTGTTTAGGAAAAACAAAATGATGAAGTGTTATGATTTTTTTTTTATACCTCTTTATCATGAATAGCTTAGATAACTGTTAATGCTAAAAAGCCATAGGATCGACCTAAAAATACATTTTGTGAAAAGATTGTAAAACAATAATTAAAACACACACACACACGTATATTGAACATAGTTGTCTCATTGGTATGGTTAAACAGTCATGTAGACCAAAAACAAGGATTTAAAAATAATCAATGGCAGCAACAAGAAAATAACGACAGAATGATTGAAGTCTCAGCAACTTCCTACAGACTTTAGTCTGTGAACTACATGCCACTGAGGGTGAAGGCCAACATGATGTTAGTCTCACCATGCATTGACTGATGGAATACGTGACATTCTACAGACTGAGATTTGTGAACTGCATGTCTTCCACAGTCCAAGGTGTTCATGTAAGACACTGATCTGACCAGTCCAGGAATGCAGAAGAACTAACCTGCACTTCGATAGGCACAGAAGCAAACCATAAAAAGAAAAGGAAAAGGAGTGATAGTTTTTCACCACTGATTTCAGCTGTGCATTACCAATAAATAAGTTTTAAAAGTTTTTTCGATATAAACAATGTTAAAAGATTGTTCGATATTAAACAACGTTAATACAAAAAAAATGGTAAAGAAAAGAAAATTCCAAATGAGTAATAATGAGTGAATGGGTCTGCATATCAATAATAAAGATCGCAACAAAAGTTATGGACCAAAGAACGAAATCTGGCACGATTATCACATTTCCAAAACTGGTTTTCATCTTATGATGCATAAGCAACTGACAGGGTTTTCATCACATACGCTGCTATCCACTCACCGGTGCAAGAAAAGGAATACAAGCAAGAAAATGATTTTTACGATCTTTCCAACAATGCTACCAGATTTTCTCACTGGTCCTTAACTTTGGTTGAAGTCTGTGTAATGTCCACATGTCTCATTGCTAACATATGAAATGATGAAAAAAGAACAACAAAGAAATAAATGAAAAAAATCATATATGCATGTAAAATCCATAAATAAGGGTTAAAAATGTCAATAGAAAAGCAACTCATGGAGAAATTCATCACATTCTCGCAAAAGAGCTTTGCCACCAGTATCTCATTACCAATATCTCATTGCTAACATATGAATTGATGAAAGAAGAACAACAAAGAAATACATGAGAAAGAAAGAAATACACACATGTATAATCCATCAATGTTGGTTTAGCATATCATTAGAGAAGCAGCCAATGAAGAAATTTATCACATTCTCGCAAACGAGCTTTGCCACCACTTTGGCTCGACTTCCAACACATTCTTTGTTATGTAATTAGCGGATGTCTTCAATTCTCGACATCACAAAAATCAGACGGTATGAGTAGTCTGAGCAAAACTACATATACTGTGCCAAATTCCCACATCAGGATGCACAGATCTTGTTAAAAAGAAAGAAAGAAAGAAAGAAAGAACTGAAAAAAAAGTGATTCACAGAGTATAGTACTATACTATTTAGTGTTTTGATGTCTTTGGTGTTAATGGAACGGTTATGTGTAACTTACAATGCTGCTGTATTAATATGGGAAGTTATGTAATGGGGATAGTAGAGATGAGAGATATCCCACAGATCATATGGATCCAGGAGAACAAAGTTATATAGATCATATGGATCCAGGAGAACAAAGTTATATAGATCATATGGATCCAGGAGAACAAAGTTATATAGATCATATGGATCCAGAGAACAAAGTTATATAGATCATATGGATCCAGGGGAACAAAGTTATATAGATCATATGGATCCAGGAGAACAAAGTTATATAAGTAGAACACTACACAAGGGATCCAGAAGACAGCTGCCAAAGTTTCATGTGCAAATTCTAGAAAAACAACAAAAAACCTTCAGAAGAAACAAAGACAACAGTCTGTACGTTATGGTGTTAAGCAATACAATGTAATGCTTTACAGGGCAAAGCCTCCCCGGCAAAGACAACGGTGTCAAGCCTGTGCCTCAACCAAAAGTGCCCCCTACCGCCCCTTCTCCATCTTCATCTTCTTGCGGCAGTCCCAGCTGGACGCTCATGTCCTGCGGAGTCAGTTCAGGGATGTCGTAAGGGATGTCCTTCCACTTCCATTTGCCGCACTTCACCACGTGGCGACTGTCGTCCAGCACCAACCAGCCCTCTGCCTTCAGAGCCACAAATTTAGCCTGCACAACATGCAAATCAAGCGCCATGAACAGTGAAGTGACCATTTTTGTGTACTTGCTTATTCATTTGGAATTGTCAACACCATTAACAATTCCTCGTTTCCTTTAGCTATTTTTGTTGTTGTCAGTGTCTGTTTTCCCCTGACTGCATATTCTTGGGGTTGCCTAGTGTACACATCCTATAGCCAGGTCCATCCTGATTGGGTGCAGTTTTTCTTTTTCTCAACCATCTTTTCAAACAACTTTAATTGGAACATTTCCCCCCATTTTAGTGCAGCTGATTTGTCTTGCTGTAGATGCTGGCTGCCTAAACACAAGAAGAAGATTTACTCAACAGTAAAGTATGCTCTTGCCCAGTCTGATATTGGCTGAACCAGAAAGACAAAAATATACACCAATCAGAGTGATCTTCCCAAGCCACCGGGGGAGTGAGCTCCCTGATTAACAGTGATACCGAGCACTGTTGGTCTTCTCCGATGTCTCTTCAGATGACACGCCTCTTGCAACTTCGCTACCTTCCCTATCTCTCCAAAGAGAGAGAGAAGAGGGAGAGCACCTTCAGTGTTTGCACCATGCCGATAGGATGCAAGTCAGTTTTGTTGTGGATGACCTCCTGAGCCTGTGGCACTGTTTACCACACTTGCTGTGACTGAGAGCACATGACATACCCCCTCCCTTCCCCTTGATAACCGGCACTGGGTGTGCTTTCTAGGCAGCAAATGCTCGCTTTCTCCGCACCCACCCACACATCCCCAAGTCCCCTGATTTTTGCAATAGCTGCTGTTCCAGGGATGCAAGTTGCTAGCGTCCTGAGCCTGTTTCTGGTCAATCATTGAGTGCTACCTCCCCTCCTACCCCCCCCCCCCCTCACTTCCCCATCTCAACTCCCTCCATATTTGCAAAGAAAGTTCCCTCTACTTTGTGACTTTGAACATGTCCCAGGTGAAGACTTAACACAGTTTCCATTTTCATTCAAACAGGTCATAAACATAGATGCACAGTTAACACATTGATTATAATAAATCTACTGCATATTTTAGGGCAAGCGAGTTGAAGGCATGTTGGATTAGGGTCGCCTTGGCCATTAGCTAGTCACACTCTGTCCTCGGATGTATTACCGCCTCTTCAAGAGAATCAAGAGGTTCATATCAGGAGTCTGCAATATTCAAAAAAAATTTTTGTCTTGTCTTGAAAAAAATATCACACTGTACTGGACATTACAGAAAATTGATTGTTAACAGAAGTTAAACAGACTGTGTTGTTATTCTCCAGTTGTTTTTAAGCTAAGATGTATGGTACTAATGTGACTGATTTTACTTTGACACAAGTTGAACCATTTTCCTCTTCAACCAGACCTAGCAGGAACATTGCTCAACTACTTCTGCGGTTGCATTTGGGGTTCTGGTCCTCTGTTTATCAGAAATCCTGAGATGTTTCATAAAATCATTGGCTAACGGAGACTTTGGTTTGAAAGCCGGAGTTCCTGAAGCTGCTGCTTGACTTGTATACTTCTCTGCCTTGTAGATGTGATCTTCCTCCATGCTGCTTTCTCTCTGGTGATAAGGACTGTTGCACATAGGTGTCAACCCAATCTTCCTCATTTTACATCTTCCCATATTGAAAAGTACTTTTTCCCATATTCCGAGCCCCAAAACCATATACATTACGGAAAACGCAAAAACATAAACAAAAATTGCTGTGAATACAATGTAAGACTCAGTATCAGGCAGAACTTCTTGAAACAAATGGCAGTTTTAGACAGTTTATGAATAACAATAACACCCATCCAGCAGAACCTCCTCTTCCATTCCAGCAGAATGCATCACTTGAGACAGTTTGTAGATCAAATCACACACCCTATAGTAAAACCCTGACAATGATGCAGAATTAAAACTGTTTATAAAACCATTATTTACACACTTTTCCACTTTACCAACATCATGAGTCCACTGACGTCAGGAGTACATCTTTACTTACTGTGATCCCCAAAGTTTCTATTCCCAATCATACCAATTTCCCAAGAACACACAGCCATTGTTCTGTTCAACACTGTCACTTGCAAATGAGTTACTGATGTTCATCGTTGTACTGCTTGGTGGCAGACTTTGCTGCCTGCAACAAGGGGGCTGTAGGGTTGATCTCAAAACATGACCGATCGTCTACTTAGTTCCTTCCCATTTCAGTGTTTAGAGTCCGTGTCGTCTGCTATGAAAATTTGTTCACCTTACAATTTGCCTCAATGATTTAGATTTGCCCGTATAAAATCAGTGTTATCCATACTGAAACTTGTATACGGCCGTACACACCTAAAATTGTAGGTTTCCCATACAGCAATACGGGAAAACAGTATAGGTTGACACCTATGGTTGCGTCATCCATGAAGGCTTTTAATACTTTCCAGACGAGCACGGCAGAGCAACATCACTTCCCTGCATGCAGTACACCGCACGTGCTTACAACCGTTGCAGACGCGCGATTTTCACACTTTTTAAATTTTATTTTACGTCTCCTAATATAAACCTAACAAACAATTGTTATATATCACGGAAAGGGTAAAGCGCAAACTTTGTAATGAGCATAGAATTAAAATACATTTTGGGTAAAATAGCAACGCTACTGTTACAGAAACAACATAAGTAAAATGTAGGAGAACACAATCTTGTTTACCTTTGTTTGGTTAGTATGACAACAGCAAATGAGGAAGAAAAGGGGCATAAAACTTCGCTCTTACTTTGAACAGATGCAGAGAAAGCCTGAGGTATTCAATATGTGTAATCCAAGTAAATTCTTTTTTTCTTTTTCTTTTATAAGGCAATTAAATCATTGCACACAGTACACACACATTTCACTTGTTTTGGCTTCAGATGATAAGACTTATAAAACTACTAAGTACACAGAGCAAATAAAAATCAAGCTCAGATTCTTTTCGATAAACTTGTACACCTTTACCCCCCTCATTTTCTGAACTACTTGCTGAACCAGTTCTAAAAACCACGTGTCATTTTCCTTCTGCCCGATATAGTGGTGAAGCAGGAAATTCCACACGTGCCTTCCAGTGCCAGACGGGTCTCTTTGTTCGGACTACTCTGGGGTCCCAAAGGTCATCGCTAGTGCATGTAAAACTTACCCTTCCAGTGGCTAGAACCCTGTTCTAAATATTTATGGCAGCTGCAAACCCCTAGACGGTAGACGAGAGAACATGGGAATTTTTGTTAGCTTGTGCCGTCACGGAGGCACGGCACGTCCGAGCAGTACAGCAGTGCTGCCGTCACCAGGCACGGCTCGTCGTGAACGTCGACAGAGTTGCCGTCACTATCGCGCGACACGTCGCGTAAAGGTTAATGGGGGTACTTGGTATCCATCCAGGAGATCTGGTGAACATTTATGGCTTACGGCTGCTTTCAAGGTGACTTTCACTGCCAGCACAAACAGTGCTGTGGAAACCGCACAGCCCATTGTCATGCCGACTTCCAGGTTGATCCTGTCTGTTGTTTATTGCTCTGTGAAGAACCTCGCTGTGAAGCCATGGATATACTTTTTCAGCATTTCTTGGATGCTCTTTGGGACGTGATATACATTTTGAGGGCCGGCTGAATCATCTTGCGTGGAACCGATTGATATGCATTTGCCAAGTTGAACAACAATGCGACAAATTCCCTTGTTTATCAAGTTGGCAAGAAAACATTAAAGGTCTACTTTAGAGGTTTTTGATAATTGGTCAGCTTATGCAGAAATATGAAATGTTTGATAAATTGGTAAAATAAACATCCGATTCGCTCCCGATCACACGAAATCGATCCGCAAAAGTGGGCATTTTCACCTGTAATCAAGAAAACGGGAGGTAATCAACTAAATCTTGGCATGGCTTAACTGCTCTTGGATGTGACGTCACATGATGGTCAGCGACGGCGACAAAAAGCGATTCTGATGGTCTTGCACATCTCGCTTGGTATTTAATTTATCATGTAAAGCAGTGACTATGATTGCGAAGCCAAGTGATCAGTTTGAACGCTAAGTTCTTTTTACCACGTCAGTCAGTTCCAGCTGGACGCCCGAACACAGCATTCCGAAGGCGTACGGACTTTACCGAAGTCTCGAGGAGGCTACCGACTGACTTCTTCTTCTTCTTCCTAAAATACTGGTTCACTCAAAAACGAGTAGGTCACCAGCGCGCATGTTAAAAAGTAAAATAAAATAACATAAAATAGCGCTTCTTGATGCGATCAAGCGTGGACGGCGAGCGGAGATTCTCCTTCCTCAAGCCTTAACGTGTTCATTCAATTTAACAAGTGTGATCTGTCCATAGATAAGAACAGAATAAACGTGCGACTATCGTACTCATCTGTACGAGCTTACCACTCCGCCTTCAAAGTATACGCGCACAATGCAGACGAAGTTTTTGAGCCACTCGAACGGGCTCGGCAATTGTCGGAATAGCTCGTTTCCGCGGTTCAGCTGGAACTGACGTGGTAAAAAGAACTGTAGCTGCCCGGCATGGTTGCACGAACCGAATCCACTTCTTTCGAGTATCTGGATCAGATGGAAATGTGTGCAAAGAATATCCTCTCCTGCTGAGCTGCTGCACTTGCCTACAGAACAATATCTGCCACCCCCTCGTGACTTTTTAGGCTGTGGGGGATCGCAACTCGTGTTGATTTCACTTGGCGCTGGCTTGTTGTGTAGGTCGCGGCTGACGGCCAGTCCATCAAGTGACGTCACGGTTTTCGGTCTATCGCGCGGGGTTTGAACAGGTGTGCAAAAGTCGTTTTTTATCTATTAAATTCTTCCGGTGATTTTTTTTTGAAAAATGAATACCATACTGTAGTTATATGACATGTAGACCTGTTTTTAACAAATTATCGAAAATCTCTAAAGTAGACCTTTAACAACTTATGACAACTCATCGTGTATGTCATCCAAACTGAGTTACAAATTTTCGTGTACTGACAAAAAAAGCTGAAGAAAATTTAGAAACAGCCCGAGTTCTTTTTTTTTTTTCCAAATAATTATAACTCAGTGTCTAAATACCAAACAAAAATCAAACATTCATTCAAGCAGCGATAAGCAACAACAAAAACCATGTAAATCTTCTTCTTTGAAAAAAAAAAAAAGGCGATTAACTCTATCACATTTTCACGTGAGCTCCAAGACTAGTGTACTTTTAAGAAATGCCCCTTTTCCCTTTGCCCCCTTAAAAAAAAAGTTATGGAAACTTTTTAGCAACAGATTGCGATCAGCCAAAGTCTTACCTTCTGATGTATGGAAATGGTGCCCAGCTCGTTCTGTTTCATGGCAGGACATTTGTTACAGATGACATCCGCTGTAAACTCAATGTCGTCAAACTTCTTGGGCTTGCCCTTGACCTTGAAGGTCACATCCTGCTGGTTCTGAAGGTGGTTCCCAAGGATCACATGGTGGCACTTCTTGATGGTGCGAATGACAGACCCCGGTACGCTGACCTTTCTGCATTTTGCACATTCCAGAGTGAAGCTTCCCTGCCTCTTTCGGGACTTTTGGAGGCTGGCCTTGGCAGTTTTTTCTTTTCGTCATCGTCCAAGGCCCTTTTCTGTGCCTAGCAAAGACCACATACCAGAAGGAATGTTCTTGTTTTGAAAAATACTATCCAATTCAAACATGCGTTAGTCCTTTACTTGGTACAGAAACATTGTTGATGATAAGGTTACAAATTTAAGAGAGAGATAAATCTGTCTCCCTCAACATTCCTTTAACAGACTGGCTGATCTCCCTTGAGAACTATGTCCTGTCTGTCTGAGAGGCAGAAGACTGGTTTCCACACCTTTCCTACAAATAGGGAAGTGGGACGGAGTTCAAGTTTTCAGTGACAGAAATATTTCTAAAATATTCATTTCAACGAGAAATTTGAGGGTTTTTTTTGTCATACTTGCCTGCAATAACATCCACCAGATTACTGAAAAGGAAGGGGGGGTCAAAAAATAAGCAAACAAACTGACAAATCTATGCTTGTAAAATGTCCTGAGCTGTCTTTGGTGAATACCACAACACTCAAGACTAGTCTCAGTACCATGGTAAGCTAAGACTACACAATTCTGATAATGCAGGTTTCCATAAATCAATTTACATATGCTTTATCATGCATTTTTATATTTTCATTGCTCTTCTGACAATGCAGACCCACACTTCTCAACTGATCCTCATGAGTTTATATCTTAAACCCCATACACCCATGACCCCATACTCAATGCGCTACCACATCCGATCACTGCTCTTTGAAGTATGGGTCCTCGACAACCTGTATAATTGGAAGTAGTATTCAAACAAGGTGACTAAATATTTCTTTCCCCATAGATGTACATACATCGAACTTGGCTGACATATAGCTAAAAGTGTTTTTGACAAATACCCTATATCAGAAGAAAAATTTTAATAGTTGAAGAAATATAATAAATTCATTGTCTCTGGAGCATGGGTGACCCAAGAAGTATGGCAAAAGTTAAGCTCCTAAGATACGTAAAGCATACATAGCAGTAAAATATCATTCTGCAAAACACAGGATGTGGTGCAAACAGTTACCTCCCTTTGCTCTCGAGGTAACCTGAAGAAATTCTCACAAAAGTTAAAGGAACATTCACTGATTTTAGTCTCTTCTCTTCCTCACAAATCTATATCCATTTTCCACTCTGTGTGTGTGTGTGTGTGTGTGTGTGTGTGTGTGTGTGTGTGTGTGCATGTGTGTGTGTGTGTGTGTGTGTGTGTGTGTGTGTGTTTTGTGTGTGTGTGCACCATGGCTACAGAGTGGTTGAAATTTATTTGATATCAACAATACTATGGTAACAAAACCCAGTGCACCATAATTTTCAGGATGTTCTTTTTTAACCTCAAATTCTTTGCATTAGGAAGCCTCCTAACATATTTGGAAACTACATGGGAAGACTGTCAAGCACATGATCTGTCAAATTCAGTGCCTTTGTCATCTCAGCTGACAACATTTGTCATTCAGACGTGTTGTGCCTACATCAATCCAGCACATTATCATAACAAGCAAACAGCATGTAGAGACTCTGACTGACTTATGAGCGCACTTTGACTTTTATATATCATGTCTATCATAGGGCTAAAGTGTCCTCATTGTGTATACCATGTGAATGTAAATCATGTTATATGAAAACAAAGAAACAAGCAAGTCAGGAAAAAAATCTTGAGTTCAAAATACTATTGACAATAGTTTGATGTAGAGAAATAAAGAAATCAGCTCTGATCTGTCCCTAAACGCAAAGGACAAAATGGCTGCTCAGGTGAAGTAAAATCAAAAGCGACTGTATACATAACTATGCTTGTGCTGGTCCACTTGGGTTAAGTGTAAGTGCACAATTCAATCATCACAACACTAATCATAAATTTATTTTGCTTAGTAAAATTTGCATGTTTCATAAGTTTGATTCTTGTTTTCACTTCTACCCTGGGGGTTGGAATAGCTCAGTGGTTGAGCGCCGGACTTGTAGTCTTGGGTTCAAATCTCCACTGGGCCGTTTCGTATAGGGAGATTTTTTTCTCAGAATTAACATTGGTTCTGACTCCATTTCCCAAACAGTTCTTTGAATGAGACTATAAACTGAGGTTCCGTGTGTGAACACACGCATAACATCTTGCACACATGTAAAATCCCATCACCAACTTTCGGAAAGAGAGGCCAGTTTGGCTGTTGGTATGGAGACACGTAGACACAGTTCCCGAAGATGGAGTATGGCTGCCTTAATGGCAGGGATAAAAATGGTCATACACACAAATTCACTCCCTTTATTAGGTAGATGGGATTAATCCTTGCCTGTCTACACGGGGAGTGTCTGCAGGAGTATCAACCTGCATACGCGGGGGGGGGGGGGGGGGGGGGGGGAGAGAAAAAAAACTTCTACCCAGCCATAAATACCTTCCTGACATTGTTGGTCACTTCACGGGCTCGCATCCTGTTGACTCTGTCGATGGCTTGGTTCATGATCTCCACACGTATCTTGTTAATACGTTCTTGTTTGATGACATCTGGCATGGCCAGAAGCACGGACATACACCAGCCTTTCGACTGCGACCTGGTCAGAGAACTCAATCAATCAACTGCGTGTGAGAAAGAAGGAAAAGAGGGCATAGGGGTGAGGAGGTCAGGAGGGGGAAAAGGGGAAAATGAAAACAGGGCTGACATTCTGGTTGGAGTGGAAGCATTTGGAAGACTGGGGGGGGGGGGGGGGGGGGGGGGGGGGGGGGTTATAGATAGCAGGCAAACAAGACACTATAGGAGCTGTTTGAAATAAAGCTGTGCACTGGATCCTAATCCCCAGGAAAAACTGATGATACTGAAATGCTGGAACACAGAAAGGTAAGGTAAGGCCATGGTGCTTACAGCCCAGCCGACCACAAAGCGCCCCCCCATCAGGGCTGTCACCGCACTGAAGCCAACTCGCTAGTCATTCATTCACATAACTCTTTTCAATACAACTTCTAAAAACACACCCAAAATTTGCTAAAATAAACTTTCCACTGTATCTCAGATCAGATTAAAAAATAGTAATCTCTTTAAAAAATTCAAAGATTTCATTGGGTGGAACATCTCTGAACAAGGTTTTCATGGAATCTGCTGTAAAATGTTTATGTCTCACATCATGCAAGTCCCAACACTCTAAAAGAATATGTTTCAATGTGAGTGGTACTGACTTGGAATGCACCATGGAGCTTCTTCACTCTTTAAAAGGCATAAATCAGTAAAGTATGAATGGCCAGTGTGCAGCGGCATAAAACTGTTTCTTCTTTGCGACACTAGAGGTAGATGAGATTGTACTCTCAAGGTTTGTAATTGTGGATCTGGAAAAGTTTGTAATTATTTGTCTGTGTATTCCAGAGTTCCCTTGCGACGTCGACTAACATCAGCCATTAACTTTCATGTTTAGATTGTGTAGGGACAGATAGTCAGAACGTTTCCCTGTTGCGACTTCTTGACAACGATAAGCCAATTTCAATCTCCATGCAACATGAGGGAACCAAGTTGAGAGACGATGTAGTGACATTCTGCTTTCAATGCTGGACATATGAAAGTTTAAAAAATGAATTTTTTTTTTTGAGGAAAGCAGATCTGGAAAAGAGGATGATACGAAACGCTGAACTTTGTTTTGGCGTGGTAATGTGCTTGCGACATCTGGGAAAGCTTTTAAATGGGCAGATGAACAGTCAGCTCTACTCCTGTTGGGGGGGAAAGGAAGATCTGAAAACACAACATGGAACACAAGATGGCTCTTAGTTTTGGTCGACTGATGAGGAATTTTAGAATGAGGAAAATGCAAAGTTAAGATTGGTGCTATCAGGTCTGGCTGGGAGGGAGGGAGGGGGGGGTGGGATAATTGACCAAACAGACCAACAAAAATGCAAACAGACATACTAAAAAAACTCTAATCTTCATGAGATCAAACCTATCACACAATCTTTTAAAGGAGGAAAAATGCTACCTTAAGACAAATGAGTCACAAGTCTGAGAGGCAACAAGAAGACTGTAAAAATGGCCAGCTGACGACTTTTATTACAGCTAATAGCCAGAGAGCTGTAGACATGACAACTTTATATTACGCACTCAGCTTGCAGGAGACAACTATTATCAGAGCTAATAGCCAGAGAGCTATAGACAGACACTTATATTACGCACTCAGCTTGCAGGAGACAACTATTATCAGAGCTAATAGCCAGAGTGCTATAAAAACAGCAGCATTACATTCTGCACTCTGCTCGTCATGTTGGATGTAAATTGCGCCAAGGCAGGAATATGACTGACTGCTCACAGGAGAGAACTACGGCATCGGAAGAGACACAGTCAAAAGACTGGGGGTGAGCGTATCAAGACGACACCTTGCTTCAATACCGGATAAAGTTCCCAAACATGTGGCACAAGGGCCGTGAAATCCATGGGTGATGACCTAGCACTGGACAAGTCAAAAACGCATGGAAATCTGCTGAAACCTGCCGCGCACCCTCAGCGGACAGAGAAGAGAAGTGGAAACATTGCAGTATAAGTCAGGTGGGGAAAACAACAGGTTTTCTTTTCCCACACCAATCAAGTCAAGAAAATATAATTGGCTTTGTGACCAAACCAGCCGCCGCTGCTGCAAATACATTCTACACAGCGAAAAGTGGACCTTTCCTTTTCCTTTAGTTCTAATCACCAGACCGTCAACTTTCATCAGCCTTTCATCGTTTGCATGGGATGTTTCTGGACACTCGCCATGTCTTTCATATCAATCTCAGTTCGTCCCACGAGGCAAACGGAGTTCAGCAGGGGGAACTGAGCAAGCATATGAGAAGTTATGCAAGAAATCTGCCATAATTTCCACACCATAATGCAACTTTTTCCCCTGACCAAGGCGTTCTATATTCTAAAGTGCCTGTTGGTAGCTAGATACATTTCGGCGCACAATCATGCTCTTCGCAAATTTGTGCACTTTATCTGCAATCCATGTCAACTGCAGCTCAGTGAGAAAAGCACAAAACAAAACAAAAAAAAGCACTGTTACCATGAATGATGGACAGCGACTCTGTTGATCACAAAGCCAAGATACATGTGCACTACATATGCCTGTGCCTTCCAATTCAAATCATGATATCTAGAGACAAAACACGACAGAAATGAAATAGCTGTTCTGAGTTTGGCAACAGAAAATAACACAGGTTGTTAGCGTTAACCTACCTATAAAGCAAAAGGGAAGATATCCAGAACGTGAGATAGAGTCGGTGACTTGTTTACATATTTAGCAAAAGTAAAGCACCTTGGATTTCAATAATGGACAGTTAATAATAGAGTTTCACCTTTCATTCTAATGGATAATGTCCAAGAATTATGGCATACCCAATCATATAATGATAGAGCTACACCTTTCATTCTAATGGATAATGTAGTCCAAGAATTATGGCATAGCAAATCAAACACAACTGACTCAAAGAAATAAAACAACAACAACAACCCAGTCTTCATCATTTGCACAGCTGTGACAGTTATGAAGCTCACCTCGTGTCTGCACGGTGGCCACCTCGTTGCCCACCTGGTTGTAGCGTATGACCAGATTGCAGTCCGGAATGTCCATGCCCTCCTGACCCACCGTGGTGCACACCAGCAGCTTGACGTCGCCAGCCCGGAATTTCTCTATCACCCCTTCCTGCTCATGCTGTGTCATTCCTGTCACACCGTCCATCTACATGATCGTTTGCAGGACTGTCATGTCAGACACTGCCACACCGTCCATCTACATGAGCGTTTGCAGGACTGTCATGTCAGACACTGCTACACCGTCCATCTACATGATCGTTTGCAGGACTGTCATGTCAGACACTGCTACACGTCCATCTAAATGATCATTTGCTACATTGGCCCATGCAAACAGAACTAACCTTTCCCACGTTTCCCAGGTCACAAACCACGTAGACATACAAGAAGACCATGATTTCTACAAAACTTGAAATATGTAAATGTCATCTGATCTTTGTTTTTTTTTCAAGGTGAAACATAACATGGGTGAATTATACATTTCTGATGACATGTGTCCTAAAGGATCCATACTCTTGAATCTTCACTGGACATCACTTTTTGACTACAATCCTTATGATGCCAGTCTCTCACAACACATACATTTCACAGGGGTTTTTCTCTCTTTCTCACTCTCTCTCTCTCAGCTTGCGCTGATAAGACAAAGCCTGTGTGAAATATATGGTCATGAAAAACTAGCATCATTGGAAGTGAGTCATTAAAGTAATGTCCAGAAAAGTGTAAGCTTGTTCCATCCCGGTCTTCTTGTGCCACAGTAAAACGTAATTGTCTTAGTTTGAAACAGCCACTGAAAAAATGTTACTGAATGCCTGCTGTTTTTTTAAATTTGATTCTGCTTTATGCATGTACGGGTCATTTTGCATTACCAGGAATAAAATTATGTACACATTTCATTTCCAACTGCCATCCTTACCACCATGCTCCTGATGACATAAGGTCATTTTGCATTACCAGGGATAAAACTATGCACATATTTCATTTCCAACTGCCATCCTTACCACCATGCTTCTGATGACATGAGGTCATTTTGCATTACCAGGAATAAAACTATGCACACATTTCATTTCCAACTGCCATCCTTACCGCCATGCTCTGAAGACATGAGGTCATTTTGAATTACCAGGAATAAAACTATGCATACATTTTATTTCCAACTGCCGTCCTCACTGCCATGCTCCTGAAGACATGAGGTCATTTTGCATATATAACGGTGATAAAACTATGCACACATTTCATTTCCAACTGCCGTCCTCATGCCATGCTCCTGATGACATAAGGTCATTTTGCATTACCAGAAATAAAACTATGCATCACATTTCATTTCCAACTGCCGTCCTTACCGCCATGCTCCTGATGAGCCCCCGTGCCAGTGAAAGGGGTCGCCTTCAGCGCCCGCAGGTGCGGACTGACGCTGGCGTCGGTGTTCATCCAGCTGCACAGAGCCGACAGGTGGCGCGTGTTCGCACGAAGATCATCACCCTGGAGGTGTCCCACTTCCCGGCCATGATCTCTTCAATCACAGCCGACAGTTTCTGCAGGTTGGGGTTTGGGGCAGCACCTGCACTCCTCAGCTTGTTCTGCAGATCTGAACAAAGGGTGAAAAGTGATGTGACAGGTAAACATCAAGTTCCTTCAGTTTCCTGAGGGTTTTTACTGCCCGTCAAGCGCCCAACACATCTCAGGCTGAAACTATGTATGTCAAGCCAAGAAGCTTGGTGAATATGTTCATGTCAAGACATTCAGTCAACAGGATACTACATCAATCCTTTCTCTGCCAACCTACAAAAGTTGCTGTTTGCTGAGTGACTGTCTGCATGCACTGCACATAAACGCTGGCCTGCCTAGACACAGTTTTCCTTTGTTATGGGTCGCTCTTCATGTTATCCAGCCATAATTTTTTATCTGTACCTCATAGTCTTTGTCAACGTCAGTTCCCTTTGCAGCTGATCAATAAATTCAATGATGTGTCCTCGGCCTTGGATAAACTTGGTCAAGCCTCTACTGGCAAGGCAGTAAAAATCCTTTGGGGACCACAGAGTACAGCGGGTTTATGTACATGCCACACTGCCCGTGCTAATTAACAGAATTTGAAAGTCATATAACCAAGAACATTCCTGGCATTTCAAGTTCAAGATAGACAATTATTGCCATTGGCAGAATCTGTACATGTTGAAAGTGTAGCTAAGGCAGCATGCTGTGGTACTGACATTCATTAACTTTAGTTACAGAGAAGAAAATATCATTTTATGGAATGTGCATGAGATCAGACATGGTATTGCAAGTTTTTAAAAAAAATCTCTTTCTTATCAGCATCCAAAAATAACTGAATGAAATTGAGGATTTTTTGTACTTATGTGAATATACGACAGAATGAAATGGTTTCCAGTGGATTTTATTTCAAAATACCAGGCTGTTTCTGTCCTTCTCCCTTTCTTTGAAACTACTTTTTGTGGTAAAAATCCTTACCTGTCCAAACTGATGCCTGAATTACAAAAAATATGGTGGGGTGACATGCTCTCCTGCTGAAGAGGGGTCATGACCCCACTAGATAATCATAAACTCAAAAATGGCCCTTCAGCCAATACATATCGTCTCCCGTGGTTGACCTGGCAGTGAATGCTTTAGACCATGCTCTCTGCTGCAGCATTAGTAAATACCCTACGAGAAAAGCGCAGAAGATATGCACACAATCAGGAAAGGATGGTACTTGAGACAACAAAGCCGAACAGACTAGGATGCTGAATAGCAACAAGATTATATGAGACCCAATCTATCAGCTGTATTACCAACAGGCTCCAGCACAAACTGGCCACTAACAGCAAATACGTACTTACCAAAGATGGAATACTGAAACTAGTTTAGCAACAATCCTTGGTGGGTAATGCACATAGATAACAGAAACAGTATACTGGTGCAAGAACCAGCAGGCAAATGAATTGAGCGACAAGCAAATGAATTGCACACAGCTGAAAAGCAAAGCACAAACAAATGCCATGACCAAAAACCAATTTTGTGGAGAGAAACAATGCGATTTCAGCAAAACAAGACAGGAGTCAGTCCAAGGATACGACAAACAGCCATCCAAAAAGCTACAGAACTAGCAAACCTCCGAGCAGGGTGTGTCACTGACTGAGCGACAAGAAGACATCCAAAAAGCTACAGAACTAGTAAACCTCCGAGCAGGTGTGTCGCTGACTGAGCGACAAGAAGACATCCAAAATGCTACAGAACTAGCAAACCTCCGAGCAGGGTGTGTCACTGACTGAGCGACAAGAAGGCATCCAAGGCAATCGAGGGCTGACCAGTCCCTGACCACGCCTCTTTCGTAGAATCTCCCAAAGTAGTCTGAGATTTTCAGCCAGCTGCAGAACAATGTTGGTAGCTGTGACACTCTCCTATATGGTTGAACTGACGGAGAAAGCTGACACTTCATGGGCCTTTTTATTGACCCTGTAATATGTGTCAACGAACAAGGAACCCAACTCCCTTGTCTCTCAGCAGTCCACTGAGAATACCGTCATCCAGTGGATACCCTCACACTGCAATATATATGGCAATGAGGAAGCTGACCAACTGGCAAAGGAAGGAGGACAGCAGCCCCAAGTGGAGAAGGAAGTCTCCTTTGAAGAAACCGAAAGTATTATCAAGAGAAGCAAAATCGAAGATGGCTTGAGCAGCACCCAGACTTCAACAAGAAGGATGCATACTACCTGCTGCCCAGATCAGACCAAGTGAGCATTGTGAGATTGAGGACAGGGCACTCCAGATTTAGACATCACGTGTTCATAAAATTCCACATTGGTGAGTCTTCAAGTTGCTCATGCAGCACAGCCCCAATGACAGAGGAACACTTCCTGCAGGACTGTCCTACACATACAAAGTTAAGGGCTGAGACCTGGCCTGCCAACACACCGATGAGGGAAAACCTTTATGGATCACTGGAGGGCCTCCGCCATACAGAAGCCTTTGTCAGTGCCTCTGGGGTTCCTGCCTGAGTGAACAAAGAAGAAGGTAATTATTGACCCTGAAAGGAAACAGGTTCTGCTCATAGACATAAGTCTGTCTGACCCTGGAGCTTATCGTTTGGGGTCAAACAACAGCCTTCCCAGTCCAGTCCAGTGTGTGGATGGTGACTGAGTGCCCAGTTCTGTCCTGTGAAGGTTATCTCAGAACGTTCATCGGACAGTTGATTTGCTCTGCCTCTGTACATCCTGGTTTGGGATTAGATGACAAAGAAGACGGCAGGGGCAAGTTATTTTCAAAGACCCCTGCTCAGGCTTGCGGTTCTGGGCTAGAAAAGAAGGGCAAGTGGAGAGACTGACTGGGCCATCCTCATGCCGCTTCATGAGCAATGGGTCCCTGGATTAAGCATGAACACAGGCATATTTCAAAGACAGCAAGGAGCATGTCTTGAATGCGAGATAATCAAGACAACAATCAACAAGGGTCTCTGCTGGCAACATACTCACAACAACAAAAAAACAACCAAGAGGTAAATTCAATTTGGATGACCTATGTGTCCAATGATGTCCCAAGGAGATGTACAAAATTGACTCAGAAAGAACTGGTCATGGCAAACATATCTCTACCCATAAGACAAAAGGTCTTTTGGTATGGTATGCCGAATTGGAAATCCTTGATTTACATGGCTTCCCACCTTTCTCATGCAGATCCTCAAAAACAAAGTGCAACATCTTTGAGCTCTGCCCCTGCGGAAGAAATGCTAGACTGCCAGACTGGATGGAAGTGCTTTGAAAGCCTACACCTTCAAAAAAAAAAAATGGAGCTCCATAAATGAGAATACGGAAATAAGCCACTGGAAATCCAGACTTACTGCCCAGTCCTCTGGCAGAAAAGTGGCATGAAGAAGTTTTCTGACTGTTTCCATTACCAACATGGGAGAAGCGAGGCAGAGGTTCAGCCAGATGAGGTCAACGACCCGCCTCCACCTTCCACTCTTCTTTGTTACCCAGAAAAGGATGTGAAAAGCCATGGGGGACAAGGATAAGAAACTTCTGAAACAGCATCTTTCTTGATGAGGTACTCTACTTCTTCCTTAGATCCGAGGCCTTTACCTGGTCTGACAGAATGTTTGTCCAAATTAGAGTAGATGTTAAGCAAGGCTGCGTGGTGAACACAATCCTGAGACCCTCCCAATCCACAAAAGGTGCAGAGTCGACTCCCAACTGGGATCGATTCAGTTTCCTGCGGACAGTCCATTCTTGCGTCCCTTTCCTTGCACATGCCCTCTGCCGAGAAAACGGTGTGAAAAAGGAATGGAAGGATAAGGCACTGTTTGGACAGGTAAATATAAAGAAAAGCTCCCTTTTTGCCACGTTTCTTTCTTTTTTTTGTTTTTGAGAACAGTGCATGCTGCATGTGGGGTTGCACTGTATGTTCTCATAAAAAAACTAAAAAACTTGCACTCAGTTCAGCCCATAAGAGAGAGAAAACACCTTACTCTGTATGAGATTCAAACCACAGAATCAGGATTCTCTTACTCTTTCAGAGCGTCATGTACAAAGCTATCTTTCCATCCTAAACATCAAAATCACAGAATGTTTGTCTCTTGACTGTCAGTAGTGGTGGAAAAAGACTGTTGCAGACTTTGTTAATCGGCACTAAATCTCAAAGCCTTTCAGCCAATTTCCACAAACAATAAATGAAATATCATATGATCATCTGAAAGCCTTTCAGCCAATTTCCACAAACAATAAATGGAAGATCTTATGGTCATCCCACTCCAACCTTCAAAGAGCATCAGCAACTTCATTTCCAATTCAGTGGGGTCAGGAGAATCAGCTGGATCTTGCGGGTCAAGTTTTTTCTTCAGGTGTTCCAATACGTCCTCAGGACGGGTCAGCTCATGCACATCCAGGGCCTCATTGTACGCCTGCACATGGCACACAGGCAGGCTGAAGCTCATTCAACTTCAAAAATAAAGTGAAAACTATGAGAGCATGTGTGTCAGAATTTCTCTGCAAATGCATTTCTCATCTTCAAGCACTTTGACATGCTCATGCCTACTCCCTTCGTAACATGCAGGTCAAACCGTCTGTTCTACTACTGCATTCCTCCTTCCCTTCCAGTTCCCCATCTTCCCCCTAACCTCCTCCCTCCCTCTCCTGACACAAGTATACACTCTAGTCATAAAAAAAAATTGAAAGTATATTTGCCACTTTACAAGAAATTATAAACAAATTAATCATATGGTCTGAATTCAATCACATGTGTCTCCATCCTCAGAAAACGAAGTACTTGATAATAACCACCAGACAAAAGCATCAAAATATTTCTTATAATTCCCTGTCTCTTCATATAAATAATGAGGTGATTGAAGAAGCTGATCATCATAAAGTCCTTGGTGTTATTATAGACAATAATTTGTCATGGTCTTCTCATGTCACAATGCTCCGCAAACTTCTGTCTCAAAAGATTCACCAGCTTTCAAAACTAAAACATTTCTTGACCAACTTGTTGTAAGCTGTTTTTTTTACTTGTACATTGAATCTCATTTGAATTACTCTTCTACTTTGTGGGATTCGGCCAGTTATAACATGTTAAACCACTCTTCAGTCTTCATAGATGGGATGTTAAACTCATTCTTCTCAAATCTACAACTGTAACTCCCTCTGATCATAAACGTTTAGACATTTTGCCTCTGAAATGGAAACTCACTTATAACAAAGCAATGTTCATGTTTAAGATCATGTCCAATCATGCACCACCAACTCTGAAAATAAATCTAAACAAACCTGATTCGCAATATCAGAAAGGTTAAGATACCCCTATTGAGGATTGATCTTTTAAAATCTAGCCTCATTTATTCCAGTGGTCGTCTGTGGAATGACCTGTTATCTTCATTTAATGTAAATTCTAGTCTAACGCTTTCAAAAGCAATACTTCTCATATGTGATGATGCGCTTCCTAAACAGTGTGACTAATGATCACATTATATAACTTTTCTTTCTACATTTTCATAATTATTTGCATGGATTCAAGTATGAGTAATCTTTAAATGTATGTGAATGTTCATTTGTGTTCCTTCCTTACCCCTTCTCTATCTCTTCTGATGACACACTCTTTACCTTTCCACCTTTCACTGACGTCCTTCATTTCTCTCTCTCTCTCTCTCTCTCTCTCTCTCCTTTTCTTTTGCTTTTTTGTTTTGTTTTTTAAACACGTGTTTTTTTTTCTTTTGTTGTGTGTGTGTGTGTGTGTGTGTGTGTGTGTGTGTGTGTGTGTGTGTGTGTGTGTGTGTGTGTGTGAAAGGTTGATTGTCTTCTTTTTGAATTGCCTTTTTTCCCCCGAAGATGTAGTATAGCTGCCTTTAATGGCGGGATAAAAAATCGGTCATGCACACAAAACTCCACTCCCTTTGTTGGGTAGATGGGATTAATACTTGCCTGTCTACAAAGGGAGTGTCCGCAGGAGTATCAGCCTGTGTACGCAGAAGAACAAGAAGAAGAATTGCCTTTTGTATTTCAGTCTAGTATTCTTTTCACTATTTGGATAGTTCATTTAGTTTTGAAGTCACACATTATCATTATTTTTTTTCTACTTCATCAAGGGCAAGATGTAAAAAAAGCCTGTATGTGCTTATTCTTTTATCCCTCATTAAACCCTCCGGCGGTTGCGACCTTGTCGTGGTTGGAGGGCTTGCGCGGTCCAGTGATCCCTTAGGCTTTGCTGGCGGGGGCATCAATACTTGGAGATAGGCTGGTTTTTTCCAACTGCTTCTAGGTCCGAAAAGCCAAGATGCTGTCTGGCCTAAGCATAACGTGGTAAGGAGTTGATGCCCCTGGTAGGGCTTCCATGTCAGATAGGCTAAGGGTGAGGATCCTGAAAAGAGTAACCCGCCTTTCTCCTTTTTGTTTCTGCCTTTCCTATTTGGCCCTTTTCTATCTTCGTCCCCCCTTAAAGTCTTCTTTTCCACACTCCTTTTCTCTCTGTGGTCTCCTTAAATCCGCCGTGTTTGCCGTGTGGTGCGACCTGTGTCGGGGGGGAATGAAAATCCTGGTGATTGAGAGGGCCAGTGCTTGAGGAGGCCTGTGCTCTCAACACATCACTTTGGCTGGGGACCTCTCCTAGACAGGAGTACACTTTGGCCCGGGTGTACTAATCGGCTCCCCTTCTTGGGGTGGGTCAAGACAAGCAGTTCCCCTGCTGGCCATGTGAACCCCTGCAGTGCTCAGCTCTCTGTTCCCGGGAGTTGAGCATGATCAGGGGGATAGGGTTGGTTGCTTCTTTTTGTCGTATGTCTCTCCCGAAGCCTGGAAGGGGTCAAGACATTGGTTTCTTGGCCCTGGCCCCTTAGTTGGACTCCAAGGTGGGTGGGAAAGGGGAGGGATGAATCACATAAATCAAATATGGCTCTTTCAAAAACAATCCCCCCCAAGAAGAAGAGGAAAGCAGCATCCCCTATTTCAGGGGATTTGGGATTTGACAGCGATTCGGATACGAAGTACGACAGAGGACAGGTTTCTGGGCTTCCTGCTCGTGATGGAAGGGACAGAGCAGGAAAGACCCCTTTCAGCTCTGAGCCTTTTTGCTATCCAGAAGGGTTTTCAAGGTTTAGCAGGTGACCCTCAATCCATAAAAAGGTTGCGAAATGGCTCTTTTCCTAATTCAATGTAGATCAAAGAAAACAATCTGAACAGCTGTAAAGGCAACGAAACTTGTGGACAGGGAGATCAGGGTAATCCCACAAACAATTGAATTCATCGAAAGGCGTGATTCGCTCCCGGGGATTTATCTGGTGTATCAGAGGCAGAAATTAAGACGGAGCTGGCGTCCCCAGGGTGCGGAGGTGCGCAGGGTGACAGTAAAAGAAGGTGCAGAAAGAGTGGCCACAAACACCCTCTTTCTGACCTTCTGCAACCCTGTGCTGCCCCCGGTCATCAAAGTAGGCTATCTGAATGTTCGTGTTCACTGTATGTCCCGTCCCCGTTGAGGTGCTTCAGGTGCCAGAGGTTTGGCCCATGTCAGGGACCGCTGTTGGGGGCAGGAGGTGTGTGTGTTTGCTGCAAGGAAAACCCATGATGGGCCGTGTCATGATCGGCACATTGTGCTAACTGCGGTGGCGACCACCCTCCTCTTCACGAAACTGTCCTCTTTGGATTCAAGAATCTGCTATCCAAAGCATCAAAAACAGAAAGAAGATTCGTTTTTTTGAAGCCCGGAAACAGGTTGTGGGTAGTCAGACGCCGACAGCTTCTTCCTATGCTTCGGCTGTAAAGAAAGTTCCCACTGTTCCTACTCGGTCAGTCTGCTGCCAGACTGATGAATTCATGTTTTCGAAAACATTGCAAGTAAGATCTGTCAATTCTGGTGGTGGCAGGTCCACCCACCCCCAACCCAAAGTGAATGCCCCTGGTGGAGGCAAAAAATCCGCCACCCCCTCAGACTGCCCAGCCGTCTACAACATCTGCTGCTGGGCAGATTAAAAAGCCAGCACCCCTACCTCGAACTCCTCATTCCGTGCCCGTGCGGGCAAGGGAGTTCAATCCAGCGTGGAGTGGTGGAGATGAAGAAAAAACCTCCACGTCTCCCAAATCCAGACCTTCTTCACCTGTTGGCAAGTTGCCAGCAGGGCTGAAGACCACAGTCCAGTAAAACTAACCAATAAATTTACCCCTTAACCGCAGATGTTGATGAGGAGATGACCTGATTCTCTTTTCGCCCTCTGCACCATGGTAGTAGAATATTCCATTGGAATATCCCCTGGACTAAATTCAAACTTCGAGGAGCTGCAGCTTCTGTGTCGATCTATAAAACCCTTTCCCTCGTGGCTCTTTAGGAAATCAAATTCAAAGCCAGAAGACCTTTACTCTTTCTGGCTTAATATTCTTTCAAAAAAACCCGCACAACCATCCACGTTGGGACTGTCGGGCGGTGTTGCCCTTCTCCTACACAAAACTTTGTTGTATAGTCCTGTCGCTCTGTCTACCTCCCTTCAGGGTGTAGCTGCGAGAGTCACTCTCCCCAAAACTGTCACAATCTGTTCCCTTTATCTCCCACCTTCTGTCCCGGTTTGTCGTCAGGACCTTGTCAGTCTGATAGGAGAACTTCCTCGACCTTTTTTGCTGTTGGGTGACTTAAACGGTCACAATCCTCTTTGGGGTAGTGTCAGTACGTCATCCAGAGGTCTGCTAATTGAGGATGTCCTTTCGGATTTAGATTTGTGTTGTCTGAACGACGGATCTGCAACTTACCTCCTTCTTCCACAGGTTCACTTTCGTGTTTAGATTTGTCGGTTTGTGACCCTCGCTGGTCCTGGACTATGAGTGGTCTGTCCATGACGATCTGCACGGAAGTGACCATTTCCCTGTCTTTCTACAACCTGTAATAACTGAACACGTCTCTGTCTCTCAACGTCTAAATTAAAAGAAAGCAAACTGGGATCTATTTGCAGCCACTATTTCTAAGGAATTCCAGGACACTGATTTTTTTCAGTGTCCGGACCCAGCTGAATCACTGACTAACACTATGATCAAATGTGCTAAAGCTGTATTCCAGTGTCTTCCGATAAACTTCAAATGCCAAAAACGCCCTGGTTCGATTCAGACTGCCAACAAATTTCCAAAGTTAGAAAACGGGCTCAGCGTCAGGTATACCAACGACCTTCGGGTCCCAACGCTCGAGTCCATCAGAAACTCCGTGCTAAATCAAGACACACTTTTAAAATCAGTAAACGTCGGTCCTGGGAAGCTTCTGTTCCAGGCTGACATCAAAAACTTCCAAGAAAAAAGTGTGGAACATCATTAAGAAAATCAAAGGGAAGAACACCTGTCCCACTGTGAACCATCTCAAGTTTTCGGATTCTTTAATAACAGAGAAGAAAGCAGTTGCTAATCTGCTTGCTTCAACCATTGAAAAGAATTCCTCCTCTTCTAATAAATCAGCCACTTTTGTCAAAAACAAAGCCCTAAAAGAAAAATCACCCTGCAACTTTTCGTCAGACAACATGGAAGACTACAATCTTCCTTTCACGTTAAACGAGCTGAAATCTGCCTTACTCTCTTGCAGCGATTCCTCTCCAGGTCTAGATGAAATCCATTATCAACTCTTGAAACATCTTCCGCAAATAGGTCTGAACATCCTGCTACAGGTATACAACCATGTGTGGACTACTGGTTTCTTTCCACCTTCTTGGCGGAAAGCCCTCATTATTCCAATTCCCAAACCTGGAAAAGATCTTTCTAACCCATCAAACTACCGTCCCATAGCTTTGACCAGTTGTGTTTGTAAATTGATGGAAAAAATGGTCAATGCTAGGCTCATGTGGAAACTCGAAACCGTTGGCCTTTTGGCGAAAGAACAGTGTGGTTTCCGCAAACATCAGTCTACAGTTGACCATTTGATTCGTCTGGAATCTACACTTCGGACCGCTTTTTGAACAGACAGCATGCAGTGGCAATTTTTTTCGACTTAGAGAAGGCCTACGATACCACCTGGAAGTCGGGGATACTTCATGATCTCCACGATCTGGGTTTTCGAGGTCATCTTCCGCTTTTTATTCAAAATTTTTGGCAGAACGACAGTTTCAGGTCCGGGTTGGCACCACTCTCTCTGATGTCCACGAGCAGGAGTTGGGTGTTCCGCACAGGGGAGCATACTGTCTCCTGCCCTCTTTAGTATTAAAATCAACAACATTGTTCAATCAGTTCAGCAGGCTCAGACTGCTCATTGTTTGTGGATGATTTTGCTGTCTACGCAACTGGAAGCCTGTACCCGAGTGTCCAGCGCAGGCTCCAGCTTTGCGTAGATAAAATCCATCAGTGGGCGGATGAAAACGGTTTCACTTTTTCTCCAACAAAGACGCAGTGTATTCACTTCCATAATTTCCGTCAGTTTTTTCCAGATCCTGAACTTCAAGTAGGGAAATCTCCCATTCCAGCTGTTAAAGAGGCCAAATTTCTGGGAGTCATTTTTGACCAGAAACTTAACTTTCTCAGCCACATCAAACACCTCAAAACTACTTGCCAGAAAGCACTGAATATTCTGCGGGTCGTAGCGCACACGACTGGGGCGCTGATAAAAGAACTTTGCTGCACCTCTACAGAGCCTTGGTCCGTTGCAAACTGGACTACGGTTGTGCTGTCTACGGCTCCGCAAGATCGTCTTACCTTAAACTCTTGGACCCTATCCACCATCAAGGGCTTCGTCTCTGTCTTGGAGCGTTCCGCACCACCCCTGTGTACAGCCTGTACGCAGAGGCAGGTGAACCTTCACTGTCCAACCGCAGACTGAAACTGTCTTTGAATTATTATATCCGACTGTTCTCAGAACCAGAAAACCCTGCCTATGACTGTGTCTTTGACCCTCCGTTCCAAAGTAAGTTTGAAAACAACCCGAAATGTATTCCGCCGTTTGGTCTTTGTATGCAGCCTCACGTGCGGAATGCAGGTATAGACCTGGGAGTAGTTTCCGATTTTTCCAAGTTTCCGGATCAACCTCCATGGACCTTTTTCACACCAGAGATTCGTTTCGATCTTGCAGCTTTTCGCAAAGAGTCTACCAGCTCTCTGGCGTACAAGGCTTTGTATGCTGAGCTCTGTTCCAAATTCCCATCCTATCAAAAAGTTTTCACTGACGGTTCCAAGTCTGAGGATGGAGTGGCCTGTGCAGCCTACTGCCCTGGGGCTCCTTCTCAGATACTGTTGGAACATATACATTCAGATGCTTCTGTCTATTCTGCTGAACTTACTGCTCTAGTACTGGCTTTGAAGATAATCTCACATTCTTCGAAGAGGGACTTTCTGGTTCTGTCGGATTCGCTGTCAGCTTTGGAGGCCATAGCTGGCCGCAACCTTCAGCATCCAGAACTTTTACTTTTTTTTTTAACTTTTTAGCAAGTTGAAGGCGGACGGTTACAACATTACTCTTGCTTGGGTTCCTGGCCATGTTGGCATCGGCGGGAACGAAATGGTTGATCGTTTAGCCAAGAACGCCACAAGAGAGAAACTGTCCAACACTTATATCCCCTGCTCAGATGTGAAACCCAAAATTAACGATTATGTGAGAGACCTCTGGCAGGAGGATTGGAACACACAGACGAATAACAAACTCTTTCAGATCCGTCCAAACCTTAAGGACTTCCTCCCATCTACGTCGGGTGGTCGTAAAGAGGAAACGGTTCTGTGCCGGCTGCACACCGGCCATTCGTATTTTACCCCATTCTTACCTTTTAAAGAGTGAAGAAGCTCCGTGGTGCATTCCATGTCATGCGCCACTCACAATGAAACATGTTCTTTTAGAGTGTTGGGACTTGCACGATGTGAGACACAAACATTTTACAGCGGAGTCCATGAAGATCCTGTTCAGGGATGTCCCGCCTGACGTGATCCTTGAGTTTTTGAGAGAGATTAACATTTTCATCTGATTTAAGATTTTACGGCAGAAAGATTTTTAACAAAGTTTCTGGTGCGTTTGTAGACGATGCCATTTAACGAGATGTGTGAAAGTTGGTTGTTTTTTTTTTTTTTTTTTTTTAATGACTGGTGAGTTGATTTTAACGTGGTGACAGCCCTGATGTGGCCCTTTGCGGTCGGCTGGGCTATAAGCAACATTATCTTATCTTATCTCCCTCATTAAAAGAGATTCGTTCGTTCGTTCCTTCCAGAAAAGTAAAACAAGTGTTCCATACTCCTAAATCTTTGAGTTCCTTCCTCTCTTTTCTTTCCATCACCTGCTCCAAGCGCCAAGCCATCTTACAATTACAAGCTCTGCCAAGGAACTACTTCCTTCTTTCGGGCTGAGGCATACAGCACTGTAGATGTCCTTCATGCAACATTCCCTTCCAGTCCATTGTATAGTATGCATCTTGTCGGCGTGTTTGACAAGAGCGTAATGTCGCTTTCCTTCAAGCTTCCACACACACAGACACACGTAAGTCCTCTCCTGCCAGACACACTCACACTGAGCCCACCCTATAATGACCTGCAGATCAAGACTTGCTCACGTCAAAGATTTTTTCTTCTGGACGATCTTTCTCTTTGTCTATAGCTGATAAAAAAACAAAAAACAAAAAACTTCCCTCTATACAAAGAGTATTTTGGGGAAACATTTTTCTCTTTGTGTATAGCAGAATAATTTCGCAATGAAAGCTCCCTCTCCACAAACACTCTTTTTTTCAACACATATTTTTTCTTTATCTAAGCATATCCATTCTGTTAGATTTCTTTATTTCCATTTTTCTATTGATTTTCTAAACACACAAGATTATTTAAACTTCTTCCTAAACTCCTCTCCTTAAAGTTTTCATTTTCCATAATTCCTGTTTGTTTACAGCAGATTTATTCATAATCAGAATTTTTTACCAGTAAAATTGATTTCTGGGACATTTCTCTTGATCTTATTAGATTTATCTATTAAGACCTACTTCTTTTGGTAACTTCTCTTCTTCTGGACAATGTTTTCTTTATCAATGAGATTTAGAAGGGCATAGCCAATGATAGAGCATTACTAGTGGAGCTAATGAGTATGAGTTTGAAACCACAAGCAGGGGTCAGATTTTGCTTGAAAACCTCTCTGTCTGCAGCCTAATGGGTACCGACTCTTTTCAGGAAAGTTCATCAGTTTAACAAATGCAAAGCATTAACCTACCAGTTTATCTGAAATTGCAGTGAGATTTCCATAAAGAGAAAAGCGTTTGTGCGTTATAGCCCTTAGTAACGGTATTCTATAAAACATTGGCCATCATCTGTGACCCATAATGAACATACTACAAATTTTCAGAAAGATTGGCCAAGTACTTTCTGAGATGTTCCATAAAGAAGAAAAACGTTATGTGCAGTTATAGCCCTTAGTAACGGATATAATGGTAAAATAAAACATTGGGCATCATCGTGACCCATAATGAACATAGCTACAAATTTTCAGAAAGATCGGCCAAGTACTTTCTGAGATATTCCACAAAGAAGAAAAACTGTTATGGGCCATTATAGCCCTTAGTAACAGATATAACGGTAAACTAAAACATCGGGCACCATCTGTGATCCATAATGAACATACCTACAAATTTTAGAAAATTGGCTCAGTAGTTTTGTCTGGAGCGAGTGGAACACATTTTGACCACAGACGGACAGACAGACAGACACAGAGACAGCATTTCTTTGTTCCCATTCTAAAGTGCTCCCTGTTCCATAACAACCAGGAGTACAAAAAGGGAGGGATAGGCTCTGCATTCCATCACACCATGCCCTAAGTATAGTTAACCTCTCACAATTGCTGCCCTTACAGCAATTAGGCTTTTTAAAAACATTTTTTCAACTCTAGATTTGTCTCCAAATTAACTTTAAGACTCCTTCTGTTCCTTGGGTGTGGGCTTTTCAGAATAGAGCCTGATTTGAGGCATCTGCCAGGGAGCAGTTATATCCTTTGACGTCTTAATGGAATGCTCTACACGTTCCTGTACCCTTTGCAAACACAGCGCAGGCTTCCAAGGGTGGTGAAGGATTGCTCCCAGCTGGTTTGTTCGGCAGTTGAGGACAGTACTTCTCTGGTTCCCACCTGCACCATCAGGTGTATCTTTCCCTTGTCTCCCTGTTAGCCAACTCTGGGGAAAGGCTCAGTGACGGTGAGGAAAGACCCACTGACTACAGGGAAAGTCCTGTTGACAGCCGGAAAGACTGTAATCCATGATTCTCTTCAGAGGACATGTAAGACTTGGCAAAAGCTTGGCCTTGTCTGGAGTTGTACTGTCTTCACCTGTCAGCAGAACAGCAATGAGTGAGGCTGTGAGACGCACACGGCATTTGCTTGACTGTGGTGTGTTTTGCCAGTGGGTTCTGTAATCATGAATTAGGGGCTAGTGCAATTATGGGAACACTCCCATAGAAGTTCTGTCAAGTCACATCCAGTGGCCATTACACAAAAGCATCTGCCAGGGAGCAATTATGTCCCTTGATGTCTTAATGGCATGCGCTGTGCATGCCAGCACCCTTTGTGAACACAGCGCAGGCTTCCATGGGTGGTGCAGGATTGCTTCCAGCTGGTAGTTTGGCAGTTGAGGATAGTACTTCTCTAGGTCCCACTCGCACTTTCTGATGCATCTTTTCCTAGTTTACTGTCCCTGTAGCCATTAGGTTATGGAATCTTTCATTTTTTGTTTTTTTCTTTTTTAAAAAAAAATCAGATTTATTCCCAGATTACGACTCCCTCCCTTCTGTGGGTGAGACTTTTCAGTACAAAGCCAGATTTGAGGAGTCATGTATTTAAGTTCACAGTTTGATTTGGCTGGTCTAAAGTTCATCGTACTTACCAGACCCCAACCTTCCAGGATTGAAACATTTCTTTAGTCCCACCCATGCTCCCTTCTTTCAAGACACTTTCTGTCATGACCATTTTTCTCTTTATCTACAGCACACTTATATCCAAGACTCTCTAGCTTTAAAGATATTTTTCTGTAACATTTTTCTTTTTGCTTGTAGAATTCTCCTAAGATTCTCTCCCTTTAATTTTTTCTCCTTGTCTACAACAGCGTCATATCCTGATTAAGACCTCCTCCCACTGACAACTTTTTTGTTTGTTTTTGACAGATTTCTGGAAGTTGTTGTGAACAGGTTCCACTGATCTGCCCTTCTCTTGCCTTCAGACACATGCCAACCCATGCACAACATGAACTCACTATGAGGGTCTCTGCCAGGATCTGCACATTCTGGGAAAACAGCCTGCGCCTCTCAATCATCTCTGCCGGAAGATTGGGCTCAGGGTGGTTTGGATGTGCACGCTCCGAGCCTGGACATGCATTGACAAAGAAATGTTACAAAACAAAGTAACACAGTACATACAACAGAGATGAATGCTACAGTGCACACAACAGCAATAAGAAGAGATGGGGTGAGACGGATTAGGGTCAGAGGAAAGCTGGACTTGCACAGGAAGAGCAGCTGTGTTGAGAAGCACCAACAATCGCTGTCCTTATCACCCCTGCCATTAACTCTAAATTTCTTGATTGAGTCAGATGTACTGCAAGCTACACAAGTTGGTTAGAATGTTTACATTTATTATCCTTTTCATCCTCATTTTTACAAGACATACATTTACTTTAATTGATTTCTTATGTGTTTGTTTTAGTTCACACTGTTTGTCAGAAAATCTACCAACTTGCATTTACTTTAAGTTATTGATTCTCTTCTTCTAGCAAGTCTAGATCAAGTTTGTTTCAGTTCACACTACTTGACAAAAAAACCTACCAACTTGTGAACACTTGCTAGTCATGTAAACACTCACCAGTTTTACAGGTTAATCACCTAACAAGAGAGAGATAGTCTTCAAATACATATCAAACTTCAATAATTCATTAATAGGCTTTAAGGGCACTTGGCGAGTGCAGATCTCTGTCATGGCTGAACAGATTCTGGATCAGCCATTTGATCGAGTTCTACTCCAGAAATCTGAACAAAAAATTAATGGATTCACCCTTGAGCCAGATACTATCTTCTGACATGCTGTTTAAATCAGTTCAGTCAGTGATCTAGGTCCTTCACATCCAATGGAAGTGCAGTGCCTCAGCAGCTTCCATGGTGTCTTTCTGTCTATGCTGCCAAACACCTCATTGTGTATGAAGTTAATGCAGCAGGGGCAGTTGGGGAGGGGGAGGGGGATTCCACCAGGACGCTGCTCCATGATGATAGTATAGCATGATGTTCTAATGTGCACAGGATCCCTTCCAGAGGAAGCCTACCCACTGGTCTTGGAACTTGGAATCCTCTGCCTCTTGCATTCCCTCCCACAGAACTGTGTTCAGGACTTTGCCCAGTTCTGACAGGCAGTTCTTCCTTCGGTCGTGACTGCAGCTCTGAGCTCTCCATTCTGTGACAGCTTAGCAAGGATTCTTTCCCTCTTTTCAGCCAGGATTTGATCCCTTTTCAAGATTTTGTGGCAGAAGCAGTGCCAAAATGGTCCCACTGTAGCTCAGCCGTTTCTGGCAGAACAGTCTGACAACTGTCCACATTGCTGAGATTTTACAACACGCTGACTGGTTCGCTGGCCTGCTGCTTCTTCTGTGCCAGTTTTCTCCACACAATTCAAAGATTTTGTAGGTTTCCCTGTCCAGCAGCAACTTCTCATTGTTTAAGCAGGTTATCACTATTGCCCCTGCTGTCTTTCTTGTGCTATCTTAGCTTCTCTATTAGCAGCTGTATTCTGTTCCTGCTCTGTTCATCTTAGCTGGCTGCATCCTCCTTGTTTTCCAAGCACTTTCTCATCTTTCCTCACTTCAAGTTTCTAGAGCTTATCGGCCAAGACCCATTCCTTGAGCTGTGTTTTCGTCTTGCCAAGGATTTGCTTGCATGTGTCATAGCAGATCTCGGTGTGTTGCTGCTGGGTTTTCATGCTCCATCTCAGAGTCTTTGTACTGTTCTGGCATCATTTGGAAGGCTGGTATGGAATGTTGGCTGCACTCCACTGTTTCCTTGCAGTCCTAGATTGCACTTTGGACACATGTTGGTTTGATGGAATTATTTCTTAATACAAGTCTAACAGCCATTGTTAGAACAAGGTGGTTTGATGATACATCTGCACTTGTACCATGCACATCACCATGATCTAAACTTATGGTTAATACAAGTATGGTCAAGCTGGTTCTCTGTGACGTAATCTGGAGACCTCCATGTGGATTTGTGGATCCGCATATATAGGAAGATGCCTTGTCCAGTCACCATCTGATTCTCGGAACAGAGGTCAGCAAAGTGTTCATCATTCCCAATTAATTTTATGCAGTCCATCTGCCCCCATTTTAGCTGTGTTGGTGTTAAAATCGACCATGAAAATTCTGATGTCCATTGCTCCTCTTTTATCTGAACACAACTTGCAGACCAGACAGAAATCATCTTTCTCACTGTGAATGGAATGTGGAGGTAGGTGCAGTGTTGGAGAGGGCATACATGCGGAGTAGGAGAATGCAAATGGTGGTGTAGGTGGTGTTGCCTTTCTACATCTGTCAAAAATGTTCTTTTTGTAGACCCACACGTTTTCATTTCAGCTAGTCACGAGATGCTGGTGGCACTTCAGCCCAACTATGTAACCAATGACAACCTCACAACAGTATGTCCAGAGACAGATTGCCCATTGTTCAGCCATGTCATCACAATATCAACTCCCACATTCAAGGTCCCTGAGGGAAAAAGGGGAAATTCCAATAAGCAACAAAGTACAACACTTTAATGAAACCAACAGAGAGATTTTGTTGATTGGTCAAATTCAAATTTTGACCTATGTCATTGGCCAGTGCTATCAATCAAATTGCACGGGGTGGAGACTTTGAAGTTAATTTTAAACCTGTTTCTTTGGGCCCAGTGCTATCAACAAATTTTGCATAGGATGGAGATTGTTTACATCACAGTTCTTGAATATCCCTGTGGTGTACCATTTTCATTGAAAAGACATAATATGCACCGCACACACAGACTTTCTTGATAAGAGGGCAGATTCATCCACTCACATAGTCAACCCCAGAGTCAATGGTAGGAACATAACACTGTGTGACCTTCACTTCGAGGGCACTGTGTGACCTTCACTTCGAGGGCACTTTTCCTGGTGGTGAACATGACTGTAAATGAGGCATGACCTGACAGATTCCCAGTCGTTAAGGACAAGCTGTGCATCTGATGCTCACATTGGCACCATCATTGAGGCATGACCTGACAGATTCCCAGTCGTTAAGGATTCCCAGTCGTTAAGGACAAGCTGTGCATCTGATGCTCACATTGGCACCATCATTGAGGCATGACCTGACAGATTCCCAGTCGTTAAGGACAAGCTGTGCATCTGATGCTCACATTGGCACCATCATTGCTCAGTTAGTACAGCATCAAACTTGTGATCCTGCTGATGCTGGAGCTGTTCAATCAAGTCTCTGCATGATCGTAGGATTGAGTAGGATTGGGTAGGACTGAGGGGGAATGTTTCCCTCTGACTTCAGACTGGCATTCCCTGAAAGTTTTCGAAATGAGAATATAAACCAAACTTTTCCATGGGTGAACATGCGAAATCCCATCATCATCATTCAAAAGAGTCACCCCACTGACCGATGGTATGAAAGATGGTATGTGCCCCCATGGAATGCATCCTGCTCTAACAGTGGAGGAAATCAAAACTGCCAGGCACCGGTCAGCACTTCATCCCCAACAGGAAGAAGAGGAAGAAGAAGGCAACCTCTTCAGTGCGTGGTGCAGCCTCTCTAGTATGTCTGGAGTAAAATGTGCATACGCTTGCTTACATATATGAGTGGGCCCGTGAAACGTTTGGGAAGATTTGGGTTTAGTGACATAATGCTACACCTTGCATGAGGTCCATAATGCAATTTAGCAATAAGAAATAACGATTGTATTATTAATGGCTAAGATAGTTGCGTCATTTGTCAAAGCATACCTCATGTCAACAAACAAACAAAAAAATCGAATACTCCAGGCAAGCAGGATTTAATGGCCCAGGTCCACTATACAGTTTCTATTTGCGAATCAATGGTAAAACATTGTTCTTCTTTTAAGTGATACTAAGATTTTCTGATAAATGTGACCAGCTGAAGTTCCTAACACTGATCACCATGAAAATAAGACATTAAGCTGGAAAGTAAAGGGAAGTAAATACGCTCAGGTAATCATGCCATACTGAAACCAACAGTCTTTTTGCTATCCTCTTTGGACCCCAGGTAAACCAGACAATCAAATCAGTGAACCCTTGGGATGAGCTTATGAATCACCTGGTCAGGTGATTTAACAGTATAATTACAGGAGAAAAGGACAATGTCGTTTTTAAACAATGCTTGTAAATGCTGCAAGAATGCCATTAATTCCATTGTAAGTTAATCTCCAGGTTCAGCGTATGAACAAAAAGAGGAAAAAGTGAGACACTGCTAAGATGAACAGTTTTGTCATCAAGTGAGAGAAGCAAAATAAACCTCTGAGAAAAGAGAAAAGTGATTTATCTGTTGAAATAAGCAATCAACATGCAACTTAAACAATATGCCTAAAAGTTGACGGGCAAAATAAACCTCTGAGAAAACAGAAACTCAGTTAGTTAAAATATGCCGTAAAAGAAGATGGCGGTGGATAGGACACAATGCTCTGAAATCCCCCGGACAACACCCCCAGAAAAGCCCTGACTGAAATCCTCAAGGCAAAAGGAAGCGAGGAAGATCAAGAAACACCTGGAAGCGGACACCAGGCAGATGGGTTACAGCTGGGGTGAAATAGAAAAGACTGCCCAGAACCGTGGTCACTGGCATGCAGTTGTTGATGGCCTATGCTCTGGCAAGAGCAATGGGGATTAAGCAAGTAAGTAAGCTACTAGCATAACTCTTATGACATGCTTTAAAGTTGTGATTTGTCCCAGACTGAATCTCAGGGAAAAAATAGTTATTTTTCGGTCAACACCATTATCAAAAAGATGGCAATAGAATCAGCAGTGAAACCATAGCACATCATTTCATGTCATTTCAATTTTTAAGCTGTATGTTTTTTCCCACTTACTTTTGTGTTATTTTGAGTTACTTTGCATTGCTTACTTAAAACAAATAACTGCTGGATAAAATAAACAAAAACATAATATTTATTTCAAACTAAAACTAAAGGTCCTTCCATCACCTGAACACAGACTTTGACGGCCCACTGGCCGTACTTCTGAGTGCTCCGATCCGGTGGACGTTTTCCCAAAAGATCACGGACTCCGTAAACTCTTGGTCCATAGGTTTCTTTGTGATCTGCTCTCTCAGCAGACGTTCCACCTCCACCATGTTGTTACGGACGGACTTGCTGACTTCATCTGCACGGGGCGTCAGTTTTTCCAGCTCTGTCAACATCAATATCTTTTTGTATGTTCTCTTCTTATTTTGCCTTGTGCTAATGATAAAGGTTCGCTTGATTTGATGTGGTTTGGACTGATGTGAAGTATGTGACAGAAAGAAAACTAGCTCCACCAGTGGTAAAGTTTGTGTCCTTTTTTTTTTCATTTCCAAACCTTGGTGCTGCCTGTTGTTACTTCTTTGAGCATGTTTTCAGACAGAACACTGGAATACCTTTCTTCTCAACATTTCAAGATGACATCTGTGAGAAAACTGATTGAGGGAGTTAGTAAACTAGGGGAATACAATGTGAAAGAAATTTCCCAATCAAAGCAGGTTTTTAGAAAAACTTAACCTGAGTGAACGGATGCCATTAACCAACCTGGCGTGTACTCTTTTTTTTTTTTTTAAAAGGGCTGCCAACAAAAATAAATAGGTGATAATCCACTCTCTTGGACAGGTTCTCTCAGAGTGATCAGCCTTGGGAGGAATGAGGCATACATGGTGTCTGGTCAGATCATACTTCTTAATGTGAAATCCCTTTTTTCAATAGTTACCTGACTGGACAGATTACAAAATAATGAAAACATGTTCTGAGGAACATGTTTTACGTCAGAAATCTCTCATCAACAAATCAAAATGAAGAGTGGGGAGCTAACTCTACTCAACCTACAGAAACGTATGAGTGGTCTCCCATGGCCAACACTTGATCAACTCACTCCCCTCAACATAATCCACGTCAAGTGGAGATAAGGCATTTTTTTTGACAGATAAGTATATCGTAAAACATTTTTTAGTAGCAAAATTCCTTTTCAGAAAGAATGGAGGGAAGTTTGTCCTGAGTCATCTTGCATATACATAGTCTCGGGAGCACTGGTCCACAATGGTGAGGAAAGAGAACAAAAGAATTAAAACTTCACTTCACACCAACAGAATCAACTTACTGCAAGTGTCTTCCGGCATGGAAGAAGAGGAGATAATCACCTATGGGCATTTGCAGACACTAATCTTAACATTCCACTACCTGGAGTGGCCAGAAAATTGCTTGAATGGTACCTTGCTTAAAGGTCTACTTTAGAGGTTTTCGATAATTGGTCAGCTTATGCAGAAATATGAAATGTTTGATAAATTGGTAAAATAAACATCCGATTCGCTCCTGATCACACGAAATCGATCTGCGAAAGTGGGCATTTTCACCTGTAATCAAGAAAAAGGGAGGTAATCACCTAAATCTTGGCATGGCTTAACTGCTCTTGGATGTGACGTCACATGATGGTCAGCAACGGCGACAGAAAGCGATTCTGATGGTTCTTGCACATCTCGCTCGGTATTTAATTTATCATGTAAAAGCAGAGACTATGATTGCGACAGCCAATGTGACTCTGGGGATGTTTCTGCAAGGCCTGTACCTTATCAGTTTGAACGCAAAGTTCTTTTTACCACGTCAGTTCAGTTCTAGTTGGACGCCCGAACACAGCATTCCGAAGGCGTACGGACTTTACCGAAGTCTCCGGGGAGGCTACCGACTGACTTCTTGATGCGATCACGCGTGGACGGCGAGCGGAGATTCTCCTTCCTCAAGCCTTAACGTGTTCATTCAATTTAACAAGTGTGATCTGTCCATAGATAAGAACAGAATAAACGTGCGGCTATCGTACTCATCTGTACGAGCTCACCACTCCGCCTTCAAAGTATACGCGCACAATGCAGACGAAGTTTTTGATCCACTCGAACGGGCTCGGCAATTGTCGGAATAGCTCGTTTCCGCGGTCCAGCTGGAACTGACATGGTAAAAAGAACTTTAGCTGCCCGGCATGGTTGCACGAACCGAATCCACTTCTTTCGAGTATCTGGATCAGATGGAAATGTGTGCAAAGAATATCCGTCTCCTGCTGAGCTGCTGCGCTCGCCTACAGCACAATATCTGCCACCCCCTCGTGACTTTTTAGGCTGTGGGGGATCGCAACTCCTGTTGATTTCACTTGGTGTTGGCTTGTTGTGTAGGTCGCGGCTGACGGCCAGTCCATCAAGTGACGTCATGGTTTTCGGTCTACCGCGCCGGGTTTGAACAGGTGTGCAAAAGTCGTTTTTTATCTATTAAATTCTTCCGGCGATTTAAAAAAAAAAAGAATACCATACTGTAGTTATATGACATGTAGATCTGTTTTTAACAAATTATCGACAATCTCTAAAGTAGACCTTTAACTTCTTCAGCAAAAATATGTGTTAAAAGCATTGACCGACTTCTTCAGCAAAAATGATGAAAAAAGGGTACCTCATGTATGAAAGGAACTTGCTGGGAAAAGCGAAAACAAAAATGGGTCTTTCACAGAGGAACTCAGACCTCTCTGAACCAAAATCATTTATGTCAAAAGTGAATTGCAGAAAGTCAAAGCAGACAAAAAAAGTTTAAGTATGAATTCATATTTCTTGCTTGTACCATTTCACAGCCTTTAAACTTATTTCTCAAGTTTCCCAATGTCTAAATCATAAACCATCTTATCTACTTATTTATCTATCAATTTGTTATTCAAAAGACATGAATCAATAGATCAAAATGTGAGGATGGGAGAGTGCATTTAAATGACCAATCCAAGAGCAGGCCAACCAAGTTGAGAATATTCTCACGACGGTGTTAAGCAGAAATCATAAGTATAGAATAATTTTGTTTTCTTTAAATCAAGACTCTCCACAAAAACATTTGCACCAAAATGTGTGTCACCAAAAGGGGTGTAATGGGAAAGACAGGGGTCCATAACTTCGCTTAATCCTACTGGCCAGGTTGAAGCGTGCTCAGCACGTGAACATCTGCGACCTCTCCCCAGAGCCCAACTGAAAGGATCATGCCCGGCAGTGACCTGACTAGCACGCCACTTTCTGTGAGGGGTCAGAAGCCAGAAAATGACTGACCCCCTCCACACACACTGTTTGAAAACAAAAGTGACTCAAGGAGGACACACAATCAAGTTGCTGGGGGAGGCAACAGCTGACAAGGTTTCCTCACTGATCAGGGCCATGCTCACTGCTGGTGATTGCTCACTAACTGAAGTATGCAGACCTTAAAAAAAAGTCAGTGGGACAGTGCCAGGAAGCAAGGATACCAGACAAGCAAAGTCCATGCTGAAAATTCAAAAGTCTTTCGAAGTCAACAAAATCTCATCACTGCTAAGATTGCCCTCAAGATACAAATGGCATACATGTTTGTGGGGCCTACTGTTGTGTATGTGTGGCGCATGTGCGCCTGTAGAGCTCGTCCACAGCAACAAAACACCGTGTGGAGGGTATATATACTTTACTTAGTATTCCACACAAAGAACATCATGGCGGACTCCCGCTCTTACTTAAGGATTATGGGCAGACAGAACCAAGATGACTTCTTATACAAATCTTTTTTTTTTTTTTTTTTTTCTGTCCCAACCTCTGCGCCACCTCAGAGGCAGTGCACTCACGCCGCTCATTCCGACACCCCGTCCACAGCCATAGCCCGGCCGGCCCCCCTCCGCAGCCCGGCACCAGCAATCCACAGGGAGCAGCTAATGTCAAGTCGTCAAGAGGCAACCCACCGGAGGAGACACTGCACTGCTGCCGAGTCACTTCGGTTGTGTTCAGTGGCGCCTGTTCTGATCTAACATACGCAGGACACCACCTACTAAGCCCCCTACTGACGACAATAATTGCTTTGTCGCGTAGCCGGCGTGAGTGAGCTCTCCCTCCGGAGGGCGCCACCACGTCCGTCCAACGACAGCCCCCATGGACTCGCCGATACCGGTGACCCCGACGGAAGCAAACCAAGGCCACAGACGTGGAGAGCACATCGAAATTGAGGTCACCATGAGAGCAGGGCATGAAGGGCCACAGAACTTGAGACATTTTTTTTTTTTTTAATGCTGATCAATGGTAATGAGGATGATTAAGATGATGCTACGGATTTCCATTTCGGTCTGAGACTACATGACAGGGCTGTACTCTACGCTTCCTTTCATAATATATCCTGGCGTCAACCAGGCCCGAGAGATACAGGCACCTGCAGTGTTGGTCAGGAAATTTGAGCAACACTCTCAGAAACGCATCCATTAAGTGGATGAAACTCGACTGTGTGGTCCCAGTCTTCCCAACTGAGTCCGCAGCAAACTCAACTCTGGGTAGGAGCCGGTTGGGGCAGAAAAAACCCACATGACTCTGATGGGATTCGAACCCACGACCTCCCAGCCGGGAGTCCGCGACGCTAACCACTTCGCCACGGCGGCTGGTCACTTCTTATACAAATCTCGTATGAGAAGCATGAACACAACATTCCTCCTTACCTTCGAATAACTTTTTTTTTTTTTTTTTTTTTTAAACAAACTAACTAAATGGTTAAACCTTATATCACTGTCATGTGACTAAACTCAACACAAAACTATTCAAATTTTTTTTTTCTATAAATATCAAGAGTTCTTTCAAAAATTATAGGACAAAGTCCACTAAATTAGTGTTCTCATGATGGACTTGTAAATTTCTTTTTTTTATTAGCAGTTCCACCAGTGTCAATGGGTTCAGTCAATTTGTTTCTCACTTCACTCTCATTTTCTTTTGGGGTGTTCCATTCGTGATCTTGGGTGAAACATATTTCTGCACAAAAAATATTAACATTCCCTGATCTCCTCACATCCACTCACATACAAATCACTTGTCGTCATGTTTTAGTCAGACTGCAGTGATTGTGTAAGTTAACGTCTGTGATCGTCCGTTAGCTAAGTCGAGTTGTCAAGTTGTATCGTAGTCCTTCAGGTAGGCTGGAAGCTTGCGCTGCCGGGCTGGTCTGCACGCAGAACCAGGTACAGCCTGTGTCGGTGTCGGCGTCGAGGTATGCAGTGTTGTGGGTACGGACTTCCTGAAGGTCTGGGCTGGAGTTGACATCACAGGACTTGGTTGAGTTGATGCAGTTCTGGGTGTCTGGACTGCGGCTGGTGCAGGTCGTTGTTGCGATTCCGGATCAGTGCAAGAAGGGTTTGGTATTGTCATTGGGCACACTGGATCATCTTCTTCCTCTTCTTCCTCCTCCTCAAAGAGTTTGGGTGGTACGCCCTGGATAGGTTTAAAGAATGAGGAGTTCCTGACGATGGTTTTGTTACCACGTTTGGCGGTGACCATGCTGCCATTCTTCTGGGTGACCATGTAAGGATTGGGAGAGAAAGGGGTGGACAGTTTGTTCTTCTTGGGCTGTCGCACAAGCACATGGTCACCTGGTTGGAGTCCTGACTGTTTGGTGTGTCGTCGTTGGTCAGCGTAGGCAGACATCTTCTGTTTGCTCACAGTGTCATTATGAGCAATGCGGGTGTTCGGGGAATTTGGGATGAGTGGGGTGGTGGGGCTTGGTAGTCCAATGTTCATCTTGCGGCCTGTAAGAGCTTCGAAGGGAGGTATGCCTGTAGAGGCATGGGGAGTTGCTCTGTACAGCCGGAGAAAAGCCTGAAGCTCAGTCTTCCAGTTGAGGTTTGCTGCTGATGAGGCTCGAATGGTCTTGTTGAGTGAGGCCATGAAGCGTTCTTGCCGCCCCGTTTGCCTCAGGCCAGAGTGGGGATATTTTGCGATGATGAAAACCAAACTCCTTGGCAAAGTTAGTGAAGTCTTGGCCATTGAAGGGAGGTCCATTGTCTGTCTTCACAGTTTTGGGTATGCCCTGACGGGAAAAGATTTCTTCAAGATGTGTGAGGACAGTAGATGATGAAGTTGAGGAGATGATCTTTACTTCTGGAAATCTGCTATGTTCATCGATGACTACCATCAGATAATCACCAGAAGGGAACGGTCCAGCAAAATCGACTGCAAGTGAACTCCATGGTTCGGAAGGAAATGGGGTGGGAATGATGGGTTCACGAGTCTTGGGACCGGGGTATGATGCTTGGCAGGGAATGCAAGCTTTCACAGTGTCCTCAACTAGCCTGTCCATTCCAGGAAACCAGATTTTCTCACGAATACACTGTTTTGTCTTCACGATTCCTTGGTGAGACTGGTGAGCAATACTGATGGCTTTGACTTGAAGACTTGAGGGAACTATGAGGCGATGGTCTCTGAGGACAAGGCCGTCATGGACTGAAAGTTCATCTCTGAAACGGGCAAAGTTCTCTACGTCTTTGTCATACCAATTTCCAGTTTGTACAGCAACCATCACTTTCTGGAGGATTTGGTCACTTTGTGTTGCAGTTTTCACTTCTTCCAATGTCATGGACTTTGGGATAGTGTTTTTTGCGATGTAACAAATGTACTCTTCACCAGAATTTTCACAACGTGGTGTGTCTTGGGGATGTCGACTGATGTAGTCGGCAGGATTTCGATCGTCTCTTCCTGGGGTGTATACGAGATCCATCTCGTATGACATGAGACGCAAACGCCATCTCTCCATCCTGGCCGTAGTAGGCTTCTGACTGTTCATGATTCCAATGAGTGGCTTGTGATCAGTTATCACCCGGAAACGTGAGCCAAACAGGTACAGATGAAAATGTACAACACCGTACACGATAGCGAGGAACTCACGGTCGGTCTGAGAGTAGCGCTGTTCAGTGGGGGTGAGAGCGCGACTTGCATAACAAATCACTTTTCCATTCTGGGTCAGAATGGCTCCAAGACCTGTTGGACTGGCATCAACAATGACTTCAGTAGGCTTACTAGTGTCAAAATAAGCCATGACATGTGCACCTGCGAGTGTCTGTTTCAGCTTGTCGAAAGCTTGTTGTTCTTGGTTTCCCCATTTCCAGGTTGTGTCCTTCTTTGTCAGGTTCCTCAGTGGTTCTGTGGTGGTTGCGTAGCCGGGGATAAACCTGGCCACATACTGACACATGCCTAGGAAGGACCTTACTTCTGCAACGGACGTTGGGGCTGGCGTGTCGACGATCGTTCTGATCTTCTCTGGGTCTGGCGATACTCCATTCTGACCAAATACATGTCCATAGAATGTGAGTTGGTGTACTGAGAAAACACACTTGTCCTTGTTCAGTTTGGCTCCTCTATCACTGAGCCTCTTCAGTGTTGCCTTCAGGCTCTTATCATGCTCTGCTTGGGTTTTTCCGTGTACTATGATGTCATCCGAAAGGTTGCGGGCACCTGGGATATCTTGCAAAAGTTCTGCAATGGCATTTTGGAAGATTTCGGACGCTGCGTTGACGCCGAAAAGTAGACGCTTGTACCGGCGTAGACCTACATGCGTGCTGAAAGTGGTAATGTATCGAGAATCTTCAGCCAGTTCGAGTTGGTGGTATGCACCGGAAAGGTCCAGTTTACTGAAAACTGTGGAGCCGTTCAGATCGGCAATGAGGTCATCTAGTGTTGGCATGGGATGTTTCTCGCGTTTGATTGCTTTATTGGCCTCTCTCATATCTACACATAGTCTGACACCTCCATTTTTCTTTGGAACTGTTACAGTAGGGCTGACCCATGGAGTAGGACCATCAACTTTTTCGATGATGTCGTCTTTTTCAAGTCTCTCAAGCTCACGCTCGACGTCTTTGCGAACATGAAACGGTATGCGTCTATGCTTCTGCATGATGGGTTGTTTTGACTTGTCAATATGGAGCTTTACTTCCACACCCTCGATTTTTCCGTTTCCCTCACTGAAGAGCAAAGGATATTGTTGTTGGAAAGGGGTGTTGGGAGTGGAGGTTGAGAAAGCAAATTGTATCATGTGTAGTGCCTGAGCTGTGGGGGAGCTGAGGAGATTGTGGTTGGGTTTGTCACCTTTCACAACATAGAAAGTGGTTCTCTGGCTGTGAGTGTTGAACTCAATGTCAGTGGTGAAATAACCTTTCACACGAAGAGAGGTGGTCATGCCGTAAGGAAAAATTGGGGGACATGGTCCATACAGCTGGACATTTGGGCACACTCTGGCGTATGTGTCATAGTCTAGAATGTTCACAGTCGCCCCTGTGTCCACAATGAACTTGACTTGGGCATTGAAGATACTCGCCTGTACTACTGGTGATTTGGGAGAGTATCTGCTGGATACAGTGTACACGCTTTCATCGCTGAATGTTCCGGGTTCATCATGCATGTCATCATCGGCATGCTTAGAAACAAGATGTCTTACCTTGTGGGGCGAAGACGACTCACATACCCTGGCAAAGTGTCCAATCTTGAAACACTTTTTGCACTCCTTCCCCTTGGCTGGACAGGAGTTGTAGTGGGGAAGATCATATCCACAGTAGCGACAGCGGGACACAGACGATGGGCCACCACCACTGTGTGAAGAACCACGGTGTAGCCGGCCACCTCGTCCACCTCTGGAAAGCACACCACCACGAGCACGAAAACCCCCGCTGCTTCGAGGACCACTGCTGTAGCCGGTACTGTGACTTCCACCAGAGCCATGACCACCACGGTCATCACCACTTTGTCTGTAACCACCTCGCTTTGCCACAGCATTCACTGAAACAGTATTGAAACTGTCACACACTCTTTCGATCTCTGCTGCTCTGGAGTCAGAAAGTTCGAGGGCTTTGGCCTCATCAAGTACAGCTTTCAGATTCATATTGTCCTTCAGTGCCTTCCGCCGCACACGGGTAGAAGTGCAACCCTGAATGATCTGCGCTAGGATCTCTTTATCTACTTCATGGAAGTCACATAACGATGCGAGACTTCGGAGACGTGTGTAGAAACTATCAATGGACTCACCATCCTGTTGTTTTGCTTGACGGAACTTGAAAGTTTCGTAAGCTGTGTTCTGTTTTGGAGTGAAATAGTCAGTGAATGACTTTTTGAGGACTACATATTCATTTGGAGTTGGGGCTGCGCCTTCGGTTACAGCACCAATTCCCTTTTGTTCATCTGACATAGATTCGTAAATTTCAAAAATCTCATCACCCCCATAATGCAATAACAATGCCTTCTTTCTGGCATCGGTCTGTATGTCTAAAGCACAGAACAAATTTTCTAATTTCATAATCCATGTTTTCCATCGAATGCCGGTACTACTCTCCTCCGTGTGAACAGGAAATTTCTCAAAGTTCGGTAAACTGGTAGCCATGTTGTTCTACGAACTGCTGTACTGTAGGCTGGAGCCTTGACGTAAATCAAATATCACGTGAATGTTAACTTCGCTTTGTCCGCGCGAAGTCCCTCAGTTATCCTCGTCGCCAAATGTTGTGTATGTGTGGCGCATGTGCGCCTGTAGAGCTCGTCCACAGCAACAAAACACCGTGTGGAGGGTATATATACTTTACTTAGTATTCCACACAAAGAACATCATGGCGGACTCCCGCTCTTACTTAAGGATTATGGGCAGACAGAACCAAGATGACTTCTTATACAAATCTCGTATGAGAAGCATGAACACAACACCTACAACAAGTGTGACCAAAACTATTACTAAAGCAAGTCAAGCATCGAAAACAATTTTTTTAAAAACCACATTGAACACAAACATCAGTAAGGATGAGGAGACACTGACAACCCTGAGGGAGAAGACAAAAAGGTCATGGGAAAAGACCATGGATAAATTAGATCCAAAACGATTAAAACAAGATGGTGGTTTGCTGTCATCAAAATCAATTACAATCATGCTGGTAAAATTCCAAAAGCAGTGAACTGTTTCAGGCAAAATAATGTTTTCACTACGGACCTGAATGAAGTTTGAGCTTCATAAGCCATGGTTAAGTGGTACTTTGAAATACGAAATTCCAGAGAAACATGAAAACCGCATGCTCCATACAAAGGAGCAGAATCAGACTCAGTAGCAGCCCACAAAAGAGCAGGTTAAGAGACAGCAACTAGGGCTGACCACTCTGTGAGAGTCAGTCTGAGAGACTGGGTTATTATCCATTTATTTTTGTTGGCAACCCGGTGTTTGAGGGTACACCACACATCAAGCAGGATAATGGCGTCTTCCTGATGAGATTTAGTGTGAGCAAAACATTTTTGTTGAAAACAGTAATTTTTTTTAACGCTTCTTGAAAAGTTAGTATGACTGAGAAATGAGACGACAAGTACAATAGCCATTAAATGAGCAGGAAACTTGTTCCTGTCTCCACATAACAACAGAGTAAATACAAGAGCCATTAAATGAGCAGGAAACTTGTTCCTGTCTCCACATAACAACAGAGCAAATACAAGAGCCATTAAATGAGTAGGAACCTTGTTCCTGTCTCTACATAACAAGAGAGCAAATGCAAGAGCCATCAAATGCGCAGGGAACTTGTTCATGTCTCCACATAACAACAGAGCAAATACAAGAGCCATTAAATGGGCAGGAAACTTGTTCATGTCTCCACATAACAACAGAGCAAATACAAGAGCCATTAAATGGGCAGGAAACTTGTTCCTGTCTCCACATAACAACAGAGCAAATACAAGAGCCATTAAATGGGCAGGAAACTTGTTCCTGTCTCCACATAACAACAGAGCAAAATGCAAGACCCATTAAATCAGCAGGAAACTTGTTCCTGTCTCCACATAACAGTAGAGCAAATACAAGAGCCATTAAAATGAGTAGGAACCTTGTTCCTGTCTCCACATAACTTACTCTCATCTGGTGTAGGCACTGTCTGGTTCAGTTCTTCCACGTTGTCTTTGACCTTAGTGATGGAGCTGACGTCCATGTTGGCCATGATGTTGATGATGCTGAGCTGGGCAACTTCTACAGTGGAGGCTTTCTCCACTCCAATGGTGGCCGTCAGTCCAACAATCTGTACATAACACTGCACCATGGGTGACCTGTCTTCAGCAACAACACCAGCATGTGTGAACATGCACACACATACGCAAAAGCATGGACATGGACAATTGCCAGACCTCAAAATCGCAAAGTGGAGCATTTTGACATTTCAAGCATAACATTTCAGATTTAAGCATAGTACTCACATGTGATATTGCCGAAGCTGTGATGGGGATTCTTTTTTTTATTTTTTTTTTTAATGGTGGTTTCTTTTTTGAAACCATCTCTGTGTTGTGCTCACAGTCTGAAAAGTCAGACTCAACAGCACTTCAGCGGCACTTCGCTTACCACATAAAATGATGGCAGCCTAAGAAGACAGAAATCTCACTAGTAACTGCGTGGTTTTGATCTGACCTACAAAATATCAAAATGGCCAACATTGAAACAAACTGATCTAGTGGCAAAAACTGAGATCGTATCTAGTGATTTTTCAACTGCTTTTTCTTCCTCTCATCACTGAAACTGGCCTTTTTTTAATAATATAAACTTCCAATCTAAACATCGACAATGTTCTGGGTTTATTTAAGCCGCTTCTAAATCAATGATGCATTTTTTTTTTTTTTTTTTTTTTTTGCGCAGTGTTTTTTGTCACAAAGTGTAGCACTGTAGTACAGTCAACAAAAAGGTAGCATGCTATTCCACAGGTGTGCACTCGGCAGCTCTGTACATGCTAGGGCAGAAACACACACACACACACACACACACACACACACACACACACCACACACACTTTCACTCCTACCTGTGGAAGGTCTTCCTCTCCCTTCTCTTTGAGCTGAATATAGTGCTTCATGACGGAGTTGTACGGCTCTCCCTTGCGTGTGTGGTGGCACTCATCAAAGATGATGAGGGAGAAAATGGAGAGGGACGGGATTTTCTTGGTGATCAGGTGGTTCTCCAGGATTTTGGGCGTCATCACCAGAATGTTAGAGTCATCTAGCATGAGGGGGAGGAACTCTTGGTTAGCCGTCTCCCCATGGAACAGGCCACTCTGCAAGGCATCAGAATTTGAGAGGGTGACTGATACACTAGTTCTCTTTGAGAATCACACGAGGAGGAGATCCTTTAAACTATTCTTTTCTCTTACCTAATGAAGGGTTCAACAACTAAGTTGTTAAGAGCACTGGAGTAAAAATGTAGGGTGCTTGTTTAAGCCCAGACAGTGTTTGAAGGAGGAGGGTTCTTGTGAATTTTTCTGCTTTCTTAGATCAGTATATGCACAGACGTGCTACAACCTGCTTCATAAAGTATACAGACAGAGAATATCAGGCAAGGGTATCAAAGACTGCAAATCATGTCAGAGTTCAACAGATTCTAGACAGAACAATCCCTGTCAGAATTTAGGAGTTCTTTTCACCTCGACACATGACAGGGATTGAAGTAATTCTATATGAAAACTTGCAAAATGTATACATGCATTGGAGGTCAAGGTTCACATGCATTTCTTATTCAATTCAATGAAGACATTTGATGTTTTCCACTTTATCGGTAAGGTTAAGTCTGTCTAATCATCCAATACATTTTAACATGTTGAATAATTCACGAGAAAGTCAGGTACATTACAGCTGTCAGCTGAGGGGAGTGACTGATTAAATGCAGTGAGGAAAAAAAAAGACTGCAATGGTCTGCTGCTTGGATTATCAGACTTGCAATTTCTAGGTTACTGTCAGTTTAGCAAAACATGAACACTGGGGTAAAATAAACATCTTTCTACCCCAAGAACAGAAATGCACACATCAAAACACGAACACTGGTGTAAATAGCATCTTTCTCCAAAGAACAAAAATGCAAGCATGTTTCCTGAATGTTATTTACAGGAAGGTTAGGTATCTGCTAAGTTTTGTCCATGAACCTCTCTTCTGAACTCTTTCATTACTTAAACAGAGCACGTTGTCTGGTGCTAATGATACACCATCCTTGGGCTTACCTCACTCCATCCTGAGTGCAGTCAGCTGCTATTATGTAATGCTCAGGGGGCAATGGTATGACTGTTCTCTCTCTCTCTCAAAACACACACACACACACACACACACACACACACACACACACACACACACACACACACTCAGCTTATCTATTGGGTGATGACTGAGACAGGACTGGTCCAACTAAAACTTGACCAATCAGTAAGGCCCTGCTGATCTGATTTAGAAGTATGAGATCAAAACAGTGGGGGAGGGGTGGGGGGAATTAGGCTGTAGCATTTCAAATTTTCTTCTTCCCCCCCCCCCACCTTCTGAGAGCATGAATAGGCTTGCCAGCTTCTTGTCTCACTGGGAATAGCTCTTGCCTGGAAACAGCGCCCCTGTCTGTGAGCTGTTTAGACCATTGAAGACTCTGTAAGATCCACTCCATGTGCTACAAGGAGTGAGCGAGTACCAGTTTCTGAATCTGGATCGGGATGTGCAGGACAGGGGAGAGCACTATTAAAGAAAAAAAAACTGTGGTGACCTGGCCAGCCAGTCTGCTCAGCGGCTTTAGTCTGATGCCTTCTCCTTTCTTTTTCTTTCTTTCCTCTTCTATCATTCTTTCTCCCTTTACTTTTTTTTGTCTACTGACATTATCATCATTATTTTCTTTGGGGACATGGGGATGGGGGTGGGGGAATAAGTCTGGGGACAGGTGGGAGGGGAGGAGAAGGAGGAGGCCATTATCACAGAATAATCATCTAGTTGATTGTGGTCGCTATCAAGGAAGAGAAGATCACTGGAGTATGGTTTGGTGGAGCAGATGCTTGAATTCCTCCACCAGCTCAGCGGGCACATTCCATTCACGACCATTCTGTGGAAAGAGCTGCTTTAAAGCGCTTCAGCTTCAACACTATTGATGTGAAGCAGCCCGTTGTTCCTTGCAAACTGCTTGACCGTATTAGCTTCCTATTCTTACCTCTACTCGGGCAGATATTTCTCGAAAATCTTGAACTGCTGAATCACCAGAGACACTTTCGGTGCCATGAAGATGACCTTGGAGCCCTTCCTTCTGCACTGGAACGCACACACAGAACACAGTTCTTACCAGTATTCATACGCTACTCCAATGGCATTGTATGAAGAAAACACAATTCCAAACATTCACTTCAGCTCTTGGTTTTTTTTTCTCATTCCTACCTGACCAAACCTATCCTTACTCCTACTTGGTGAGAAAACTCTGGTATCGAGGAACATGTAAAAAAAATTTTTATAAAAAAGCAACAAAAACAGTCAATGGGAATGAAAGAGAATAAAAATAAACATGCAAAGCAGAGCACAAAGCAACCCTTATTTAAAACGCAATTCACAATAGGCAAGAGATTTCATTTCATCAGACAAGCAAGTCATATCTTATTTTCAATTGTGTATTATATAGGTTGTGCTTGTTTTCACCTGTGCTGCTGTTCAGCAGTCTAAGACAATGGGAGACAACACTTATTCTTGTCAGAGTTCACCCTTGACTTGCTTCCCTTGGGAGGGGTGGTGGTGGAGGTGGTTGTCCAAGTGATGAAGCATTGTGCTCTTGATAAAAGGGTTAGAGGAGGAGGAGGGGGGGGGGGGGGGGAGGTGTCAAGAGAAGAGGTCTGAATAAATGTTCTCTCCAACATCAATGTCTGTGAAAACTCAAACTCCCTTCAGGTCCTTTGAACGCTCTCAATGCGAACACATACATTCAAGGGAAAAAACCCTGTCTGCATGAGAGATCTCACTCTATACATCACAAAGGGTAGGCTATCAAGTATCAGTGGGGACTGGGCCACACACACACACACACACACACACACACACACACACACACACACACACAAAGGCATGCACACTGGCGTCAAGTTTAACCTTTGCTGTGTGTTGCCTGATATTTTGCGTGCCATTTGTCATGGGTGTCCAGGAACCCTTGTTTTTCTGAAGAACTAATTCCTTGCCGTACATTGTGGGTCTATATGGTAATATGGACCCATACTTTTTCTTATATTGTTTTGCTTCTTGTTTATTTATTTATTCTTATTTATTTATTTATTTGTTAAAAAAAAAGAATAAAAAACCTTGTGTACAGATGTGGGGGCCATGCATTATTGACAAAGTCATGACATTATTGACAAAGTGATGACATTTTGTCGAGACAGCTTAAACATTATTGAAAAGCATGATATTTTGTGGAGACAGCTTAAACACTGACTCGTTTATCTGGAGACAGCCATGACTGTGGGTCATTCATTGCCCATGACATACAGTGAAGATTGAACAGAATGCTGCTACTTTAATGCTGGGATTTAGAATGGTCAAATCAGCAGCAATCTTGGAAACAAAGAAGCAGACAAAGAGGTTACCCTAGAAGCCATGTACTTTCCTCTCACATGGCTATGACAGGTCAGTTTCCATAGCAGCAGTGAACACATCCTCCCTCAGCTGCAGCCATGGAAATGCACTTTCTCAACGGTCAGGAATGGATTCACCTATGTTTGTTTCATTTGCCTGTTTCCAACTCAGACTTCATTTTCTTGACTTATCTGTGGCTGTTTTACCTCTGAAAGCGTTCAGAAGATTTTGACCGCTGTGTTTCAAAGTCCAATGCAATCCTGGCCTATGCTTACCACACTCTTATCCTATTTCTAGTGGGTTAGCTTGATAAGAGTTTGACACACACAGCATGTAAGTCAGATAAGCAAGCTGATGATACTTCTTTCTTTCTTATTTTCTTTTTCTTTTTTTCTTTTTTTGTTGTTGCTTCGAGTGAAACTAAATTAAAAACAGAGTCAGTCAGAACAATGTAAAAGTTTTCCACATTTTAAATATGGCTGAAAGATTTCCAACTGAGGAATCTACACGGACACCTGAGAGAAAATGTTCACCATTTTGTAAGGAACTGAATCCCTTTAAAACTAGTTAACCTGCTGTATGCCCACATACTTAACACGAACGGTAACAGTTTTTGTTACTTAAAGACACTGTAGTATGTACCTCATAATATATATAGGTAACATCATGAGAATTTCTCAACACTCCAGAGGTGGGAGTGGTCAAGCACACTTGGTCAGCTATCTGATCCATTTATATCAACCGTACATGACCAGTGAGAACTAACTGCAGCCTGGTGGAGTTTTAATGGCCATTGATTCTCCCACTCCTCTTGTCAGTCATGGTAAACCCCTGTCAATCAAAGGTAAAACTCTTGTCAATCATGCTAAACCCTTGTCAATCATGCTAAAACCCTTGTCAATCATGCTAAAACCCTTGGCCATGAGCCTTTGGCTGTCTGATCATGTGTCTTTTCATTCTGGTACATACAAAACGGCCGTTCCTTACGATGTTTGCCTTGGAGCCGAGTCTTGACAGTTACCTGATGGGGCTCATGAGCATTTATCTTGTGTTGGCGTGAGTTAGAGGTGTTGATAAGTGATCACTGCACATGGGCGGGAGGGGGAGGGGGGTGCATGGCACAAGCATTTTATTCACTCAGAGCCACGTGAAGGTCAAAATGCAGGAAATTCGTAAGCTTTCGTTTCAGTTCTTTCATCCAGACAGGGGAACTGGATTGTTCTTCATTGTCTGTGAGCTCTTCTCACAGCTAGGCAGCTGCACAGACATGCAACTTTTGCTCTGGAATGTAAGAATACCAAACAGCAAAACTCCATGGCAGTCAAGGGGCAAAAAAAAAACTGTTTAAAAAAAGAAAAGAATCCACCATTTGCATTATAGAGACTGTACTAATTATTTGACAATTCTTTCATAAACAGTTTCATTGATCAAACAAAATTATCAATATTTAGTTTGAATCTATTTATGAAAGCACTTACGTTTAAACCCCGAAGTAAGAGCAGCCATGACCGGAAAAATCGGTCACAAGTATGTTCCCCAATAGCTGAATTCGACCAATCTCCCTGCCTACAAGTTCCTGACACACATTAACAAACCCAACCACTTGTTCAAAGGGCGTACATAATATACAAAAATAGGCCATTTCAAGAACATACAGACATTGACATGGTGTGCAAGAGACTGGTTTTGGTAGAGTAGAAGAAAAAGTCATAGAATTTTTTTTTTCGCTTTTTTCCCTTTTTTTTTTGTTTTTTGCAGATGAAGAACAATGTGAAGCACTAAAAATGAGAGTGGATATTGGCCTTACAACCAAAAAAAAAGTAACCGCCTAGGTTGCTCATGATCGAATAACTGATGCCACAAAAAAAGAAGAAAAACAACAACAAAAATTTCTGTGCACAAAACACACGTCCTGTCCCCAAGAAAACTCGCTGCATGATCTTGCGACATAAGGTGACTCTGTACATGGCCTTCTCATTTTACTTTTACAATTTTCATTTAGACTAATCTTACCAACTTTTTTTTCTTTTTGAATCTTCTATCCTATCAACAAAATCCAACAATCACAGCAACAAAAACTCCCAGCTGAACCTCCGCTTACCACCTGATTCCAGGTGCTTTTTCGTGATGTAGAGAGCCACACGGGTTTTGCCTGAGCCAGTGGGTGCACAGATGATGGTGTTTTCTCCCTTCAAGGCAGGTTTGACCAGTTCCTTCTGGTACTCGCGCATGGAGAGTTGCAGTGCTGTTTTCTCAGTGCCTGGACATGTAAGCAAACCGTGATCCACAACACCACACACACACAACACACACCACCACACAACACACACACACACACACACCAAAATAAATCAAACTAAGTGCTGATTTACCTGAGTTTACCAGCAACATGGTTCTCCTAATAAATATTTTAAGAATTTTTTCCAGGATCTTATTCAAGATTCACATGATCTTCTCCATGATCTGCAGTACACTTCACCTAATGCAACATATGTCACTTGAAATATGTCTACTGCCAGCTGGCAATTACAGAGGTGATAATTGAATGGCATTTTTTAACATGCTGTCTTGTTCTGGACAATTTCCTAATCTTTCTTACTTTTGGTGAAGAAAAATAAAACCAATGTGGCAAAAAAAAAGATTTCAAGGACTTTTCAATACACTCAAACTGAACACTCTTTTCAAAGGATTTTCAAGGCCTTGAAATGTATCACTTTTTTGTTCAATCTCCAGGACTTTCACTGATCTTCCAAGAACTGTATCAACCCTGAGTAAGATGAACAAAATATCTTGGTTCGTACGCAAACACCGACAATGATCGTTATGCAAAATGCATTGAAACGAGGCCATGAACAGGTCTGTGATGTGTTGCCAGTATTTCTAGACTGAAATCAATAAGACACCTGATGACAGACAATCTTTCATATGACAAATGGCCAGTGCCTAAAGTTCTGTGTTAAGTATCCTTTCTTATAAATGAATTACACTGTGATTAGTCTGTCAGGGGAATTTACAGTTTTCAACCTGGTACCATGATTTGATCAGATTTGATGTAAAGTCTTGAAATTTTTCTTCCGAACACTGGCATCAGCTTGAAGGTTTGTGTGTCATCATCTCCATACAGGGGCTGAAAAGCTGCTATAACTGCTCTCTGTTGTGTTGTGTGATGCTCCAGGTCTCATGAAAGATTTCCTTGAAGGCTGAAGATTTGCAAAAGTTCTGTTACTTATATTCCATAACACGCTACACAAAATACAGAGAAAAATGATCAAATACCAGCATCTTCTTTCTCCTCTTCTTCTCCATCAGAAAATTCCATGGTTTCATCCTCTGAATTTGCCAAAAGGTCCTCTTCCCCATCCGTGGAAACTTCCTCAGATGTGCCTGCATCAGAAACACTCATGTTTTAGGACACAAACACATACATATGCTCCTTCACACACACACACACACACACACACACACACACACACACACACACACACACACACACACACACACACACACTCACACACACACTGACTGACTGACTGAAACCATTTACTGTCAGATTAACATAGTGTTGTACTGGAAAGTTTTCACACACATATTCACACATACATACATACATATATTTACACACACACACACACACACACACACACACACACACACACACACACACACACACACACACAAGCTCAGACAAACACACACTCAGACAAACACACACACACACACTCTCTCTCTCTCTTTGAACTTCCTGTAGGGACAATTCAGAGTGGGCTGATTTACACATCTCCACCATCCCCAGCATTCTGTTCAGGTTGAAGGATCTTCGCTCTGTAGTTATTTCTAAATATTCCAACATACAAGGGCCTGTCTCTGTAGTTATTTCTAAATATTCCAACATACAAGGGCCTGTCTCTGTAGTTATTTCTAAATATTCTAACATGCAAGGGCCTGTCTGTATAGTTATTTCTAAATATTCTAACGTGCAAGGGCCTGTCTGTATAGTTATTTCTAAATATTCTAACGTGCAAGGGCCTGTCTCTGTAGTTATTTCTAAATATTCCAACATACAAGGGCCTGTCTCTGTAGTTATTTCTAAATATTCCAACATACAAGGGCCTGTCTCTGTAGTTATTTCTAAATACTCTAACATACATGGGCCTGTCTCTGAGCAGCAGCCAAGGGCCTAATACAACACATACACTCTGTACATTGCCCCCCCCCCCCCCCCCCAACGACTACCAAGCAGACATGACCTTTGGCCCACCTTCCTAGGTCATCGTTTGGCTCTAATGTTCTTACCCTCGTCTGTTACAGCAACTACACCAGCTCACTCGCCACAACTGCAACCTCACTCTGGTGAGATACACTCACATCCTATGACAACAGCTTGCAGCCTCCAAAACCCACAATGGATGAGACCATTCGACAGGGTCTTCAGCGGAGGCTGATTTAAGTTCTCTTGGTCATGAAATACCTGTGTGCGTTTTAGGCAGAAATGGTGAGCTGACATTCACCTTCATCAGTAAGAAGAGTGCGCAGAGCCTTGGGTGTAGTTTCTTCCCAGTCAGGTGGAGTGCGCAGAGCCTTGGGTGTAGTTTCCTCCCAGTCAGGTGCTCCTTCCTGAGTGCTGTGATAAGCTTCCTTGTCTTCCTTGTCCACATCTACATCTTAGTTGAGCAGGAGTCAGACAAACAAGCAACATGAGTGTTGACAATACAGAGCATAACAGAAAAGAAAAAAAAAGAGGAAGAGAGAGAGAGAGAGAGAGAGGAGAGAGAGAGAGAGAGAGAGAGAGAGAGAGAGAGAGAGAGAGCAACAAGGAACATATGTAGTGAAAAACCATGCTGGTCACCTAACTTTTTTTTTTGGCTTGCAGTAATACAGTGAGAATTCGGCATTAACTTTCCATGCAGGCTTTCCAATAATCACATCTTTTTTTTTTCCAATAATCACATTTCCTCCAATTCATCTTCAAATCTTTCTTCCATCTTCACACATCTGCCAACAGCTGGGGTTTTTTTCTTCAGAATCTTGACCTCATGTAGGGAAAACACAAGCAGACAAACAAAACAACAACAACAACAGCAAAACTGGTCGCAGAAAGTTAACTGTTTTTTTTTCTTCCGGTCTCCAACTTCTCGAAATACACTGGCCCATTTACTTTGGCACAGTTCACAACAGTCCTGTAAACAGTCTAAAAACCCTCTTCTTCTGTTCCTTCAACTTTGAAGCTTAAAGTATGAACGTTGCGTCTGTGAGTGTGTGTGTGTATACACTGTGACAGCTTGTGCATATACATGGTGCGTCTGTGTTTATAAGTGTATGTGTACATTGTGAGAGCATGTGCATGTACATGGTGCATCTGTGTTCGTGTGTGTGTGTGTGTGTGTGTGTGTGTGTGTGTGTGTGTGTGTGTGTGTGTGTGTGTGTGTGTGTGCGTGTGTGTGCGTGTGTGTGTTTGTGTGCACTGTGAGACCATATGTATATACAAATTGCATCTGTGTTTATGAGCGTGTGCATGCATTATGAGAGCATGTGTATACAGGGGATTATACGTATGTTGCATCATCTTTCAAGCAGTGTGAGTTGTGAGGTAAAAAGGGTTGGGGGGGGGGGGGGGGAGGCGATCCCAGAAAGGGGCATAATTAGTCTCCCTGTGCATGTATGTATGTGTCAATGTGTCTGTCTGTGCCTTGTGTCTTGCAGACATGTATGTGTTCTGTTCAGGTGGTAGTTGATTGCCTTAACAACATAAATAGGTTCTACCTAAACCCAGAACAAAGAATGAACAGACAACTGTGTCCTGGTCCTCTGTTACACTGAACCCACACGCCCTGTCTCTTAACGAGAATGACATGAAAACCCTCCCACTCCATCGCAAGATTCAGGTAATAACTGAACGGTATCATAGGACAACTCAGCCACATTTTGGCGCAGAAGGCTAAACTGAGTTTTAGTTTAACTGACCACCCAGAAAATGCAGAATGGTGAGACAAGACGTGTGGGTTTAAAGCTGAGCCGACCAGGGAGGGAGCCACACCAGGGCTGCAAATGGAACTATGTACAATGGAGTGAAGGTGAGTACAGACTGTGTGGCACCCAACAGCAAAGGTGGGGGCCAAGCACAGGTGAGGGCACAGGGTCTTGTTCAGTCTGGATATGCACAGTGGCGCTCCCACCAAGGGGAGTTCAGTGCACAGGAACTGTTAACTCTTTCATTTTCTACTTTTCTATGAACCGTCACTTCCTCCTGTTCCTAGATTCTTGTAATACGAGTATTCCCTTCATTCCTGGATTTAGAGGGAAAAAAAGAAGAAGTGTAAATCAGAACTGCCATGTATGCAGTAGCAAACCAGCCAGAATAGAGCAGCGACCACTTTCCCACGCTGTAGGGGCCGTCTGGCATCCATTCCATTCATAAACACTGCTGCACGAGCGACCCGGTCATGACATGTACTGATGACGCTACTCCGTGAAGTTCAAAGCGCTTACCACAAACCGATTTTCCCGGCTGCTGGAAGGAAAGGAGGGATTTTGTGCTGCCCGGTTTCCCGGGCTGCAGGAAGGAAGGGTAGGATTTCTGCAAACCGGAAAACCAGGTTGTAGGGATGAAAGAGTTAAGCCTCATAAGCTGAAATTTTGATAGTGTTTTTTCCTTTTTTTTTGAGACCTACTGTATTTAAACTGGACTGTATACATTTAATGCAAGAGGAAACAACCTAACTGAAGTAATGAGGATTATCGTGCCCTGCCACACATTCTAGTCCTAACCCAGTTTCCGCTTGGTTTGAGCTACCTGAACGGTCTCTGAGATTATGGGATTAAGCTGGTCTACTTGACTTTGCAGCAGGTTCTTTTTTTTCTCTGTTTTGTCTTCTTTTTTTTCTTTTGCTCTCTTAATTTTCATCCTCCGACTATGGTTTAACTAGCATGTTGCTCATTCTGCCTACCACACATGCAGCCACACCCAGTCTCATCTTGTGTGTAAACCAGCAGCAGCAATCCACAGAGAGCGACCGATATTAGAGTGACAAGAGGAAACACCCAACAGGAGAGACAGCACAGCTGCTGACTCACACTGTTTTCTGTGGTGCCTGCTCTGATCCAACACAAGCAGGACACCAACCACAAAGCTTCTAACTGATGAGAAACTACCCAGGACACCAACCACAGAGCCTCTAACTGATGAGAAATTACCCAGGACACCAACCACAGAGCCTTCAATTGATGAGAAATTAGCCAGGACACCAACCACAAAGCCTCCAATTGATGAGAAATTACACAGGACACCAACCACAGCCTTCAATTGATGAGAAATTACCCAGGACACCAACCACAAAGCCTCCAATTGATGAGAAATTACCCAGGACACCAACCACAGAGCAAGATGAGAAATTACCCAGGACACCAACACAAAGCCTCCAATTGATGAGAAACTACCCATAACACCAACCACAAAGCCTCTAACTGATGAAAGATTACCCTGGACACCAACCACAGAGCCTTCAATTGATGAGAAATTAGCCAGGACACCAACCACAAAGCCTCCAATTGATGAGAAATTACACAGGACACCAACCACAGCCTTCAATTGATGAGAAATTACCCAGGACACCAACCACAAAGCCTCCAATTGATGAGAAATTACCCAGGACACCAACCACAGAGCAAGATGAGAAATTACCCAGGACACCAACCACAAAGCCTCCAATTGATGAGAAACTACCCATAACACCAACCACAAAGCCTCTAACTGATGAAAGATTACCTGGACACCAACCACAGAGCCTTCAATTGATGAGAAATTAGCCAGGACACCAACCACAAAGCCTCCAATTGATGAGAAATTACACAGGACACCAACCACAGCCTTCAATTGATGAGAAATTACCCAGGACACCAACCACAAAGCCTCCAATTGATGAGAAATTACCCAGGACACCAACCACAGAGCAAGATGAGAAATTACCAGGACACCAACCACAAAGCCTCCAATTGATGAGAAACTACCCATAACACCAACCACAAAGCCTCTAACTGATGAAAGATTACCCTGGACACCAACCACAGAGCCTTCAATTGATGAGAAATTAGCCAGGACACCAACCACAAAGCCTCCAATTGATGAGAAATTACACAGGACACCAACCACAGCCTTCAATTGATGATAAATTACCCAGGACACCAACCACAAAGCCTCCAATTGATGAGAAATTACCCAGGACACCAACCACAGAGCAAGATGAGAAATTACCCAGGACACCAACCACAAAGCCTCCAATTGATGAGAAATTACACAGGACACCAACCACAGAGCCTCCAATTGATAAGAAATTACCCAGGACACCAACCACAGAGCCTTCAATTGATGAGAAATTACCCAGGACACCAACCACAGAGCCTTCAATTGATGAGAAATTACCAGGACACCAACCACAAAGCCTCTAACTGATGAGAAATTACCCAGGACACCAACCACAGAGCCTTCAATTGATGAGAAATTACCCAGGACACCAACCACAAAGCCTCCAATTGAAGAGAAATTACCCAGGACACCAACCACAAAGCCTCCAATTGATGAGAAATTACACAGGACACCAACCACAAAGCCTCCAATTGATGAGAAATTACCCAGGACACCAACCACAAAGCCTCCAATTGATGAGAAATTACCCAGGACACCAACCACAGAGCCTTCAATTGATGAGAAATTACCCAGGACACCAACCACAAAGCCTCTAATTGATGAGAAATTACCCAGGACACCAACCACAAAGCCTCCAATTGATGAGAAACTACCCAGGACACCAACCACAGAGCCTTCAATTGATGAGAAATTACCCAGGATACCAACCACAAAGCTTCCAATTGATGAGAAATTACCCAGGACACCAACCACAAAGCTTCCAATTGATGAGAAATTACCCAGGACACCAACCACAAAGCTTCCAATTGATGAGAAACTACCCAGGACACCAACCACAGAGCCTTCAATTGATGAGAAATTACCCAGGACACCAACCACAAAGCCTCCAATTGATGAGAAATTACCCAGGACACCAACCACAAAGCCTTCAATTGATGAGAAACTACCCAGGACACCAACCACAAAGCCTTCAATTGATGAGAAATTACCCAGGACACCAACCACAGAGCCTCCAATTGATGAGAAATTACCCAGGACACCAACCACAAAGCCTCCAATTGATGAGAAATTACCCAGGACACCAACCACAAAGCCTCCAATTGATGAGAAATTACCCAGGACACTAACCACAAAGCCTCCAATTGATGAGAAATTACCCAGGACGCTAACCACAAAGCTTCCAATTGATGAGAAATTACCCAGGACACTAACCACAAAGCCTTCAATTGATGAGAAATTACCCAGGACACCAACCACAAAGCCTCTAATTGATGAGAAATTACCCAGGACACTAACCACAAAGCTTCCAATTGATGAGAAATTACCCAGGACACCAACCACAAAGCCTCCAATTGATGAGAAATTACCAGGACACCAACCACAAAGCCTCCAATTGATGAGAAATTACCCAGGACACCAACCACAAAGCCTCTAATTGATGAGAAATTACCAGGACACCAACCACAAAGCCTCCAGTTGATGAGAAATTACCAAGTTGTGAAGCCAGTGGCGCTCTCTCGATGCCACAGCTGCATCCATCAACAACAGTGTCTATAAACCTGCCAGTATCAATGGTTTGGACTCTAATTCATCAGACGTGGATGTGGAGTGGAAATTCATCAGACGTGGATGTGGAGTGGAAATTCATCAGACGTGGATGTGGAGTGGAAATTCATCAGACGTGGATGTGGAGTGGAAATTCATCAGACGTGGATGTGGAGTGGAAATTCATCAGACGTGGATGTGGAGTGGAAATTCATCAGACGTGGATGTGGAGTGGAAATTCATCAGACGTGGATGTGGAGTGGAAATTCATCAGACGTAGATGTGGAGTGGAAATTCATCAGACGTAGATGTGGAGTGGAAATTCATCAGACGTGGATGTGGAGTGGAAATTCATCAGACGTAGATGTGGAGTGGAAATTCATCAGACGTGGATGTGGAGTGGAAATTCATCAGACGTAGATGTGGAGTGGAAATTCATCAGACGTAGATGTGGAGTGGAAATTCATCAGACGTAGATGTGGAGTGGAAATTCATCAGACGTAGATGTGGAGTGGAAATTCATCAGACGTAGATGTGGAGTGGAAATTCATCAGACGTGGATGTGGAGTGGAAATTCATCAGACGTAGATGTGGAGTGGAAATTCATCAGACGTGGATGTGGAGTGGAAATTCATCAGACGTAGATGTGGAGTGGAAATTCATCAGACGTAGATGTGGAGTGGAAATTCAAACTGAGGTCACCATTAGTATGAGGCATGGGAGGGCCATAGTGTGTGGGTGCGTGAGAAAAGAGAGAGAGAGAGAAAGAGAGAGAGAGAGAGAGAGAGAGAGAGAGAGAGAGAGAGAGAGAGAGAGAGAGAAAGAGAGAGAGAGTGTGTGTGTGTGTGTCATTCATTTAACGTCTTTCGTGTATGTGTGTGTGTGTGTGTGTGTGTATGTGTGTGTGTGTGTGTGTGTTCGTGAACGCATGTGTGAGTGTGTGTGAGTGTGAGTGTGCCTCTGTGTGTGTAAGATAAGATAAGATAATGTTGTTTATAGCCCAGCCGACCGCAATGGGCCATATCAGGGCTGTCACCACGTTAAAATCAACTCACCAGTCTTTCATTCACACAATTCTTTAAAATACATCGTCTAAAAACTCACCCAAAAGTCTGTTTAAAAAACAACTTTCCACTGTAAAACCTCAGATCCGATGAAAATGTTAACCTCTTTCAAGAACTCAAAGATCGCGTCAGGCGGAACATCTCTGAACAAGGTTTTCATGGAATCTGCTGTAAAATGTTTGTGTCTCACATCATGCAAGTCCCAACACACTAAAAGAACATGTTTCATTGTGAGTGGCACATGACATGGAATGCACCACGGAGCTTCTTCACTCTTTAAAAGGTATGAATGGGTAAAATACGAATGGCCGGTGCGCAGCCGGCACAGAACTGTTTCTTCTTTACGACCACCAGACGTAGATGAGAGGAACTCCTTAAGGTTTGGACGGATCTGAAAGAGTTTGTTATCCATCTGTGTGTTCCAATCCTCCTGCCAGAGGT
>CM031597.1:129847982-129860482 GCA_018398815.1 Conus ventricosus | reverse complement strand
CTGGCGCTCATTCAGTCGTTTCCCGTACCATTCAAATATCAGTCACTCATTTTCATTTATCTCATTTATTCCTCCAGTTTCTCAGTCACTCATTTTCATTTATCTCATTTATTCCTCCAGTTTCTCACATAGGATGCAAGCGATGTTTATACGTGTCCTCCACTTCCACCGGTACACGATGGCACACGACAACAGTAAGTGACGATTTTTGTGGCTTGGTAAGAAATACCAGGCGGCTATCTTCAATCTACATCAATTTTGCCAGGGCAGCGGGGAACCCCCTACTCTTTTCGACTTTCAACTGCCGTGGGTTCTTTAACGTGTGCAGGGGCCAGGAAGGCACACGGGTCCGACTCGCTTATAGTCCCCATCCGAAGGACTTGACGATGTAAAAAAGCACGTTAGTGCTTATCTATTATCCTCGAAAATAAAGAATTTTGTCTTGTCTTGTCTTGTCTCCCTCTCTCTAATGGCATAGTTAGTCAAAGGCAGAATAGGAGATAATCTCTCTCTCTCTCTCTCTCTCTCTCTCTCTCTCTTAATGGCATAGTTAGTCAAAGGCAGAACAGGAGATAGTCTCTCTCTCTCTCTCTCTCTCTCTCTCTAATGGCATAGTTAGTCAAAGGCAGAACAGGAGATAGTCTCTCTCTCTCTCTCTCTCTCTCTCTCTCTCTAATGGCATAGTTAGTCACAGGCAGAACAGGAGATAGTCCTCTCTCTCTCTCTCTCTCTCTCTCTCTCCCTCTCTCTCCCTCTCTTGCACTCTTGGTCCCTCAGTCTCTCTCTCACACACATAAACACACATACACGCACATACACATGTGTGCACATTTCCCACTCACACACCATTACTGTACCTAACAGCCAATTTAGTCAAAGGCTGAATAGCGGATAGTAACGTGTGTACACATACAAACACACATAAAAGCCACACACATGTACATACATTTTCACCTACAGAGTTCTGATGCGAGAAAGAAAGAGACAGACAGACAGACAGACAAAGACTGAGACAGGGACAGAGAGAGAGGTGTTCTGACATTTAACAGAACTAGCTAACACACCAGCTACCACACTGACACACATGTACTAGTACATAATGCACATATAGACCCCTACATTCATACTGTTTGCATGAGAGAGGGAGATGGAGAGACAGAGACAGAGAGAGAGGGAGAGAGAGAGACAGAGACAGACAAAGACAGAGAGAGAGAGGTGGGGGAGAAAGTTTCTAACAGCTGACAATGGGTACACTAACACACACACTAAAACACACACTAAGACACACATGCAAACACAAACATGGCCTGCCCTTGACTAATTGTGGAATCAAGAAAATAATCAGTGGTCACTGCAGCTGAACTGTATAATGCAGCATCACAGAATGCACAGTAAAATGTAAATGTAGTACTTACCACTCAAAACATAAGGACCGAGATCTGAGACAATCTTGCTTGGAACAAGGTAGCGCTTGTAATCTGGAATCATGCTGCGAAGAACCTTCAGCTTCATCCGACCGTTAAACTCTTCGTCTCCCATTTTTTTTAATTATCACTGACAGTTCTCAACCTAGTCCTGAATAAAAACACACAACAGATATTTCATCATAACAGATCACTTCTGGCACATTCTTACAGTGTAAAGAACAGCACCTGTCTGTGACACAGAGCCAAGCCCAGGTGTGTTTGGATACAGTTCAAGTGCCAGAGTTCCTTTACGAGTAATCAATATCCATTACTTGGAAACATACCAGGCAATTCAGTTCCTGCTACTGATTGCTTAGCTGATCATGAAGGCCAGACTAAGACTGCAAAAATAATTAAGTTCTGAAAAATCATCCTGGAAATTTGCATTATTTCTGTCCCTTGTTAGGTGCTCATAAATTCCAGTGCTATCTTTTCTTTCCCACACATTCTCATACCATCTCTGCTCAATCATCCTCTAATCATAAGCACAGATCATCACATAACAATTATTCTGATTTGCTGCAAACACACAGTGTCTGTAGCTGATTTGAATGTCTCAAGGGTATTCAAGTTTAGGACAATTGCTGAGATGTTACCAGTTTATCTGTGATTGTTCCTGGAGAGAAGAAGGCTAAGAATTACACTCTTTTATGAATGAGACTGTTGATAACACATGCCAAATAATTATGTTAATACATTTAATCGTGTCCCAGGCACCTGTGTTTGTTTTAGGAACAAAATTAATCATCAGTGTCAGACTGAATAATTGAGATTATCTGAAATATAGTGAAAATAAACAGAAGGAAACAAATTTGTAGAAGACGTTCATTTTTATGTATGAAAAACTGAAAATGACCATTTAAAAGGAGCAATTCCAAAGAACTACGTTGTCTCACACCTTTGAAATGGCCTCGACAACAGATCTCCAAGGAAATTAACTCACAAACCATTACAAAAAGCAGCTCGACTTGAACATGGAGGGAACTTATTTATCTAACTCAAAATGCTTCAAAGAAGCAGCTCCCACTTCAGCATGGAAGGAAATCATTTATCTAACATAAACGTATGGAGAGAAAAAAAAAGATGGTACAATCTGCTCGTCGATGTGTTATGACTGTAACTCTTTACAAGTTGGAACAGATCAAATTACCACTGGCGAAATTTATCGACACTGCACTCCGTCTCCAGCGTGTCAAAATTGCCAGACCTTGTGACTCTTCCACTACTATGCCAGAAGAATAAGTTCTGAAGAAGTGATCATTCAAGTTTAACACCCACATCCACTTACGGTGATATATAGCAGGACCAATGCGAACAACCAAACAGGCCTAGCTTCTTTCGGCCTCAGCTCAAGCACTTCCCGTTTGATCCGTCACCCACGACAGACGATGAGAGAATGCGTTCCAGTTTCACTTTTAGACCCCACGTTTGCACTGCTTAAAAAAAACCCCACCTTCTTCCGAAGTGGTCATAATCATATCCACTGGTATGACTCCAACCAACTGAAAATACAATGACTTTCTGTAATTTCTACTTTCACTTTCCGTGTTCTGTGAAAATGTGACTCATAGGTAACTCTCTCGACGTCAAGGGAAACACGTTATTATATACACAGCTAGTCTGCTATTTAATGGGACAAAACTATTATATACACAGTAAACAGTAAGTCTCTGTTGGGCATGGGGGGGGGGGGGGGGGGGGGGGGGGGGAGGGTTCGTCTGCTTTTCTGCACTTTCATGACGGCTGCTGCCGCCAAGATTAAAACAAAAAAATAAAGGTAGAGAGGTGAGAGAGAGAGGAGAGAGAGAGAGAGGAGAGAGAGAGGAGGAGAGAGAGAGAGAGAGAGAGAGAGAAGAGAGAGAAAGAAAAGAAGAAGAAAGTTGTAGAACAACAAGAAGAATAAGAAATAAAAGCAAAAGCGTGTTGAATGCGACATTATTACTTAGTTCCACATGCGTTTCTTCTGATCTATACTACGCACAAAAGTTAAGGATCGGTATGTGAAAACAGGTGCGTAATAAACTCAGTTCGCTACTGTTATTTATTTCTTAGTCCAGCCAAATTGTCATGAATTCTTGTTCAGCTGTAAGTGGGCGATGTTGTGTTAGTGCGAAAATTGCACGGGATTCTCTACTACTGAGCTGGGCCGCAAACGGAAAAGTGGAAACTTGCGAAAAATGACCTTGTTTTGGACCGTTCTGCCTGAACACATTGCACTTGCCAGATGGAAAAAACCATTATGCACGTGCAAGCACTGCTGTTTATGTGTGAGATGCTGTCGCTCGCTTGGCTTTATAAGAAGACATTCCACCATTAGTAGGCCTGATCTGACAATGCCTCCACGACGAAAATTAAGCAAGTTGGATAGGGGACGAGCTGTTGCATGGTTCCAAGATGGTGTTCCCAAGTGAGAAGTGGCCAGGCGACTTCATGTGTCCATCTCGGTCATTGTCCGACTGATTCAACGCTTCACAGCCACTGGGATTGTCCATGAAAGACGCAGATCTGGTCGACCGAAGAAGACAACCCCACGTGACGATCGTCTCATTGAATGACAAGCCCTGCAGAAAAGAACAGCCTCTTCCAGCATCATTCAAAGGCAGTTCAGGGAGGCTACTAACATCAACATCAGCCAGCAGACCATACAGAACCGCCTACATGGGTTTGATCTCCATTCTCGTCGCCCAGCAGTACGGCCACGCTTAACTCCAGCCCATAGGGCAGCACGCCGCGCCTTCTGCGCACGTCACGTGAGGTGGACACGTCAGCAATGGTCCCAGGTCCTGTTCAGTGATGAATCACGCTTCATCCTTCACCACAACGACGGCCGACTGAGGGTCTGGAGGCGCCCAGGGCAACGCTTTATTGACGCCACTGTCCAAGAAAAGGTGGCCTTTGGTGGAGGTTCTGTAATGGTCTGGGGGGCCTTCAGCCTTCACCACAGAACACCCTTGTATCATGTACAGGGTAACCTGACTGGCATCCGATACCGGGATGAGATCCTTCGACTGCTGGCTGTGCCTACACTGCAGCAGATGGGACCCAGGGCTGTCTACCAGGATGACAACGCTCGCTCCCACAGGGCAAGGGTGGTCAACGACTTCCTGCAGCAGTCTGGAGTCAACAGAATGGAGTGGCCAGCATGCAGTCCCGATCTCAACCCGATTGAGAACCTCTGGGATGAGCTGGATTGCAAAGTGAGGAGCCACCCCCCTCCCAGGGATGCCCAACACCTCTACCAGATGCTGCAGGCTGAGTGGCAGGCGCTTCCACAGAGGATCTTCACCAACCTGGTCAACTCGATGAGGACTCGCTGCGTCGAGTGCCAGAATAGCCATGGTGGTTACATGCATTACTGAGCTTTTGGGAGCATCAGTATGCCCCGTCTTGTGATTTCAATGACTTTGGGAAATCAAATTTAGATACGTACCCACTTTAATCAAATGTACACACCAAACGATTGCTCGAGATTGAAGGCAATTGTGTATCGTTATCACTAAAGAATGGAATTAAATGTTTGCCAAACTTCAACGCATTGACTTTCTTATTTTGACAGTTATGAATGTTTGTGAAAGTGATCCTTAACTTTTTGTGTGTAGCTTATATGTCATTTTCCCTGTCAAACACGCCCTATTGTCAGCAGATACGGTGTTTTCACGTCATGCAATAAGTTTTTTCCTTTATCACGTCACTCAAAATATGATTAACAAAAACTGTCGAAAGTTTCTCAAATGGAATAATAATAATAATAATAATAATAATATGTTATATAATTACTGTCATTTATTTTAACATGGAACTGGAAATGGGTTTATAGTGGAGAATTCAATGTCACGTCTAATTAACATGAATTGTCTCCCGCATTGTCTCCTTCCCAGCAACCTCGTTTTCATTCCACATCCATTTTGCGCCCAGTTTTGAGGAGATAAGTGACTGTCTATTCGTTCTTTGTTTTCGTTGTCTTATATGTTGTTTGTCCAGCCTGAAGTTTGTCTTGTAATTTGTGTGTTTCTTCCGCTCGGCGGCAAAGTAATTTTTCCTTTAAATTCTTTACGGATCTTTTTCTTGCAGAAGACATGCCAGCGTTTTGGTTGTAACCTTGGGAATACGCAGTCAAAATGTACGCCTACACACTGATACACGACCTGTTTGTGTATATTTTGTGGCATTCAAATCTTTTTTCATTAGTTTCTTTCCAAGTTCTTCTTTAATTTAGGGCAACTAATTACGTGGAATGCCTGGCGCTCTCAATACGACCTAGATTTCTCGTTCTTACGGAATCAGTAGATTAATTATGCTACGACTTTTTCAATAGGATGTACATCGTTTGGTGTTACCAGTTCCCCCCCCCCCCCCCCCCCCCCCCCCCCCCCCCCCCCCCCCCCCCCCCCCCAAGACAGGATTTCTGTTCCTTGAACGGTGACAGCCCCAGAAAGGCCCTTTGTGGTCGTCTGGGCTGTAATATTAAGAATAAAACTATCTCTCTCTCTCTCCCCCCGATCTGTCTTTATCAATTGCCACCCTCTCTCTCTCTCTCTCTCTCTCTCTCTCTCTCTCTCTCTCCTCTCTCTCTCTCTCTCTCTCTCTCTCTGTTATCCAATGCAAAGGTTCCCACCTCCCTCTCTCTCTCTAATCCAGGCCAAGGTCCCCCCCCCCCTCTCTCTCTCTCTCATCCAGTGCTATGGTTCCTCTCTCGCTCTCTCTTCTCTTTTCTCCTCTCTCTCTCCTCTCTCTCTCTCTCTCTCTTGTCCAGTGTCAAGGTTCCTCTCTCTCTCTCCTCTCTCTCTCTCTCTCTCTCTCTCTCTCTCTCTCTCTCTCTCTCTCTCTCTCTCTCTCTCTCTCATCCAATGCCGAGGTTCCTTTCTGTCTCTGTCTCTCTCTGAACCCCCCCCCCACCCCACCCCCTGCCTCATCCAATACCAAGCTTCCTCTCTCTCTCCCTCTCCCTCCCTCTCTCTCTCCCTCTCTCTCCCTCTCTCAAACCAATGCCAAGGTCACTCTCCCTCTCTGTCCGTTTCTCTCTCTCTCTCTCTCTCTCTCTCTCTTCTCTCTCTCTCTCTCTCTCTGTCTCTCTGCTCTCTCTTTGTCTTTCTTTCTCTTCTGTCTGACTCTCTCTCTCTCATCCAGTGTCAAGGCTATTCTCTCTCTTTTTCTGTCTGTCTCAGTCTGTCTGTCTGTCTGTCTCTCTCTCTGTCTCTCTCTCCCTCCCTCCCTCTCTGAGATCCCCTTCCAATGGTACTATCTGTCTGTCTCAGTGGGTAGTGTCGCACAAAGTGGCATTCAAACCCAGGACGTCTGGTTGTCCTGATGATTTTATCATTGGGCCAGCCTGTAACTCGGTGACGTCTTATATCATTTTCCTCAAAACAAGAAGAAAGACGATGCCTAAATTATATTGACCGGCGTGTGCTGGATCCAAGACACAGGAAGATGAAGACTTGCACAGGATGGGTGGAACAAACTGCGAAGGCCGGGGCAGAAACATCGAAGAGCAACACACACACACACACACACACACACACACACACACGCGCGCGTACGCGCGCACGCACAGATATGAGCTGTAGGATAAACGATTTTTATTCAGTGAATAACTAGACATCAAATATTGGAGAAAAGAAAGCACACACACACACACACACACACACACACACACACACACACACACACACACCACACACACAGAAGTGCAATTCGTTGTATCTTTCGCAGCTCCATCACACAAGCAAGCAAGCGTGTGCACCCCCCCTTCACACACACACAACACACACACACACACACACACACACACACACACACACACACGCGCGCGCGCGCGCGCGCGGCGCGCCACACACACACACACACACACACACACACACACACACACACACACACACACACACACACACTGTATAGTTAGAGCGACAGTTTGGCATATCAATCTGTCTGTTCATGTAAAGCAGTGTCAGGCAAATCTCCCACCCTCAGGCTTAAAAGAGATTCCTAGCTAACATTAGACGTTTGTTTTCACATTCATTCCCACGCCCATCCCCCACCCCACCACCCCCACTCCCACACTCTTCTCAGCTTTTTCTTTGCGAAAGAGTAGGGGATGCAGGGCAAGGGGATGAGTGGGGAGAGGGTGAGGTGGGGGGTGGTTCAGAAACGAAGGGAAGGGGATAGTGAATGGGGGTGGGGGGGGGGGGGGGAGAGAGAGGATGAGTGGGGTGAGGGTGAGGTGCGGCGGTCAGAAACGAGGGGAAGGGGATTGTGGGGGCGGGGTGGGGTGGTGAAGGTGGTGGTGTGGTGTGACGAACAGTTCCAGTTTGATGATACTCGAGATCCCAAGGAAAGATGGAGCACGAGACAAACACCGCCCGCCCTCCGTCAACGCTTGTCACTTCAGCTCCAAAATAAACCTCTAGCGTTCCTCTGGTGTACGTCTTTCTACCATACTGTATGCCTCTCTGTCTGTTTATGTGTTTGTTTGTCTGTCCATCTATATATATTTTAAACTAAAACTGCTTTTCTTTGAGAAAGAAATCTAACATATGTAAAACAACAACACAGGAAGTGCACAAAAACAAAAGGAAAGAAATAAAAACGGGAAGAAAAAGGAAAGGTTGAAAAAAAAAAAGTGGAACAATACCTTTCTTTTCTATTTTTATTCTTTTTGCTTCAAGCGCTCGCAACAGAGCGTATCAACTCTCTTGATTTTGACCCATCATGGTCTGTGGTCTTTATTCCATCGTGTACTCTTACCACATCTCTTTCTTTCATAGTTTTTGGCTCACCGTTTTGTCTGTGTTCTTTGTATTCCTTTGTGTCATTTTTCCTTTGTGTTCATGTACCATCACTGTGTACTAGTTCCATTGTGTTTCATGGACTATTGTGTTTCAGTTCATTATGCTATTTTACCATCGTGTCTTTATGCGTTGTTTTCGTGTATCAGTGTGTCTGTATTCTTTGTGTTCATGTACCTTTGTGTCTTTGTTCTATTGTGTTCATGTACCATTGCGTCTTTGGTCACTGTGTTCATGTACCATTGTGGATTTCTTCAAATTGTGTCTTTATGCGTTGTCTTTGTGTGTCAGTGTGTCTATGTTCTTTGTAATCATGTACCTGTATGTCTTTGTTCTATTGTGCTCGTGTACCATTGTGTCTTTGTTCCTTTGTTTTCATATACCATTGTGTCTTTGTTCTATTGTGTTCGTGTACCATTGTGTCTTTGTTCATTGTGTTCATGTACCATTGTGGATTTGTTCATTGTATTCATGCACCATGGTGTCTTTGTTCATTGTGTTCATGTACAATCGTGTCTTTGTTCATTGTGTCATGTACATGTGTCTTGTTCATGTGTTCATGTCAATCGTGTCTGTCATTGTGTTCATGTCCAACTGTTCTTGTTCATTTGTTCTGACATCGAGTCTTTGTTCATTGTGTTCATGTACATTGTGTCCGTTGTTCCATTGTGTTCGTGTGCATTGTTTCTAGTCTAATAGTGTTCATGTTCCTGTTTCTTGCTTCATATTGGTCGTGCCAGTTTCCTGTTTCAATTGTTACGTAGGGGCGAACCTCGTTTTGTGTGGTCATGTAAGGAAGAGTTTTTCGTTTAATATTGGCCGGTACCCTCCAGTGTGCTTAGTTTACTGTTCTTGTTCTTTATTGTGTGTGTGTTATGTGTGTTGTGTGTGTGTGTGTGTGTGTGTGTGTGTGTGTGAGATGTATGGCGTGTTTTTTTCATGGTTGGGTCCCATGCCATTGTGTCTTCCTTTCATGGAAAATGTATACTGTTCCTTTTTTCATTTAACCAACTTTATATAAAACCATTGTGTCTTCCATTCATGGAAATTACATGTATGACTGTTCAGTTTCATTTAATACACTTATATATACCATGTGTCTTCTTTCATGGAATCAATGTATGACTGTTCGTTTTTCATTATACACTTAATCCATGTGTCTTCCTTTCATGGAAATCATGTATGATGTTCCTTGTTCATTTAATACACTTTGGAAACACAAATGTTCTGATTGGAAAGAAAAAAAAGTGTCTTGAATGAATGAATTGAAATTGAACACTTTATGTATGGCCAAGTGGGTCTGTTTCATAGGTCAACACGACACTGCACCTTCGATTCTGTGGTCAGTCCGTCCACAGTGTGTCTAGTTCAACTGTGACCATGTCCCCATGTCGTTCCCTATCCACCGTGTATGGGAAAATGCTTGTGTCCACCAACAAGACAGGCAGAGGACAGAAGATGGACAGACTGACAAAACATGGATAGTTGACTTGGGAGCGCAGCAAGAAAAAAAAAAAAAAACCGCAAAACCGCACCATCAGTCTGACAACCCGGCAAGCGGCAGGAGGAGAGGAGAGGAGCGAGCAGGCTTTACATCAAGTGGAAAGCTTACACTCAAGTGGGAGGGGGGCTTACATCAAGCGCGGACACTGGCAGTCTTAGGACCCTGTGCGGGTGCCTTCTCACATGGCGAAATGCGATCCCCGAAGAATAGAGGGAGAAAATGGGTGGGGGGGGGGGGGGGGGGGGGGGGGGGGAGGGGGAAGAAAGGGGGGAAAGAGGAGGAGGAGTGGAGGAAAGTGGTAGAGGGGAGAGAGTGGCCGCCAGAAGAAAGAAAGGATGGGTGGGGGGGGGGGGGGGGGGGGGGGGGGGGGGCGAGAGGGAAAGAAGAAAATGGAAAGAAAAACGAGGCGCATTAAACGGTTGCAGCTAAACACACATTTCTGGGGTGCAGTAGAGCCCTCATTTTATGGGAAGGCCCAAAAACTCGTTTGCTCGCCCGCCCATCCCCCCCCCCCCCCCGCCCCTGCTTCCGCCTCTGCTCTCCTCCCCCCATTTACCATCCCTCCCCACTCCTCGTTTGACCACCATCCCTCTCCTCCAACACTACCTTTCCCGTTGTCCTCACCTCTTTCCCACGCCTTCATCACGCCTAACCTTTCTCAACAGGATATTGGGGTCATTTGGACTGTCTCAATTTTGGACCAGAAAACTGACACTATGCTAGCTGACTTACGAACCTGAAGTTTGGACAGAGTGTCCTCTCTCCCTCTCTCTGTCTCTGTCTGTCTGTCTGTCTGTCTCTCTCTCTCTCTCTCTCTCTCTCTCTCTCTCTCTCTCTCTCTTCTCTCTCTCTCTCTCTCTCTCTCTCATCTCTCTCTCTCTGTGAGGGAGAAAGACAGAGTATGTATAAGTGTGTGCATGTGCGTAAGCGGGGAAGTCCTCCAGGTCTCATCCTGACCACCTCTCACCCACCCCATACCCCTCAAGTGAATAACCCACAGAAATACATGTTGTTGGAACCACCTGACTGTCTTTCTGCTAAATCCTGATCATTGGAGATATGAGCAGTCGTATCAACGGGGTTTTTTTTTTTTCAGTGAATAACTTAACATCAAATATTTGGGAAAAGAAAGGTCATACACACACAGGCACACACACACACACACACACACGCGCACGCACGGACGCATGCACGCACAGACGCACACACGCACACACACACACACACACACACACACACACACACACACACACACACACACACACACACACACACACACACACTGTATAGTTAAAGTGACAGCTTGGCATATCTATCTCTCTGTTCATGTAAAACAGTGAGAGGCAAACCTCACACCTTCAGGCTTGAAAGAGATTCCTAGCTAACATTAGATGTTTGTTTTCACAAGCATTCCCACCTCCACCCCCACTCCCACCCCTTCTCAGCTCTTTCTTTGGGAAAGAGTAGATGGTGCATGGGCAAGGGGATGAGTGGGGTGAGGGTGAGGTTGTGCGTCAGAAACGAAGGGAAGAGGATAGTGGGGGAGGGGGTCGTGGTGGTGTGGTGTGACAAAAAAGTTCCAGTTTGATGATACTCGAGATCCCAAGGAAAGAGGAGCATGAGACGAACACTGCCCACCCTCCGTCAACGCTTGTCACTTCAGGTCCAGAGTAAACCTCTAGTATTCCAATGTACGTCTTTCCACGACACTGTATGCCTCTCTGTCTGTTTGTATCTTTGTTTGTTTGTTGTCTGTTGTCTGTCTCTGTATGTTCAAACCAAAACTGCTTTTCTATAATAAAAAAAAACCCCAACAACAACAACAACAAACAAACAAGAACAACAAATGTAAATCAGACATATAGGAAGAATGACAAAAAAGGGAAAAAAACCCCTTCTTTTCTTTTCTATCTTTTTTGGTTTTTTTTGTCTTTTTTTTTTCTTCTTTTCTTCACGTGCTTATTACAGAGCGAATCTTCTCTCATGATTTGGACACATCATGGTCTCTGGTCTTTTTTCCATCGTATTCTCTTACCGCCAATCTTAATTGTATTGTTTTGCGCACTATTTTGTCTTTGTTCATTGCATTCCATTGTGTGTGTCTTTGTTTCATTGTGTTCGTGCACCATTGTGTCCTAGTTCCATTGTGTTTGATGTACTTTTGTGACTTAGTTCGTTTATGCTCTTGTACCATTGTGTTTTATGCGTTGTCTTCGGGATTCTTTATGTTCAATGTACCTTTATGTCTTTGTTCTATAGTGTACATATGCGATTGTGTCTTTGTTCATTGATTTCATGCCCCACTGTTTTTTTTGTCATTGTGTCTCTGTACTATTGCGTTTCTGTTTCATTGTATTTATGTATTTGTGTTTGTGACGCAATGTGTTGATACACTGGTCTTTGTTCACCTGTTCAAGTCATTGTTCCTTGTGTTCGTGTACCATTCAGCCTTGTACCATGGTGTTCAGGTACCATCATGCCTTTGTTCATTGTCTTGATGCGTTACTGCTTTCTATTTTTCATGTGTTTTATTGTGTCTTTGTCGATTGTGTTTTTGTACTAGTGTTGTCTTTAGTCATTGTGTTCGTTTACCGTCTGTCTTTGCTTATTTCGTTCACTTACTAATGTGTCTCAATTTCATTGCGTCTCTGATTCATTGTGTTCATATAACACTGTGTCGTTGTTCCAGTGTGTTCATGCACCATTATGTCTTTGTTCGTTGTGCTCATGTACCACTGTGTTCAT
>CM031597.1:129832982-129842982 GCA_018398815.1 Conus ventricosus | reverse complement strand
GTGTTCATGTTCTATCGTTGTCTTTGTCAGTAGTGTTCATGTTCAATCGTGTCTTTGTTCTTTGTGTTCATGTACATCGTGTTCTTTGTTCATTGTGTTCTTGTACCATTGTGTCGTTGTTCCATGGTGGTGTGTGCCTTGTTATCTAGTCCTATATTGGTCATGTTCCACGTTCTTCTTTGATTCTATTGGTCGTGACCCAGGTTCTCTTTGTTTCAAATGGTTCACGTAGGGCGAACCTCAGCTTTGTAGTGGTCATGTTAAGGAGAGTTTTCGTTTAATATTGGACGTTGTATCAGGTGCTATAGTTTCTTGTCTCTGTTCCTTAGTGTGTGTGTGTGTGTGATGTGTGTGTGTGTGTGTGTGTGTGTTTGTGGGTTGTGTGTGTGTGTGTGAGATGTACTTGGCGTGTTTTTGTTTCATGTTGGGTCCCATTGCCATTGTGTCTCCTTTCATGGAAAATGTATAATGTTCCTTTTTCATTATTACACTTTATATATACCATTTTGTCTTCCTTTATGGAAATCATGTATGACTGTCCTTTTTCATTTTATACACTTTTTATATACCATTGTGTCTGCCTTTCTTGGGAAATCATGTTGACTGTTCCTTTTCATTTATTACACTTTATATATTCCATTGTGTCTTCCTTCTGGGTATATCATGTATGACTGTTCCTTGTTTATTTAATCACTTTGGATCCATAGTTTTATGAAAGAAAAATAAAGTGTCTTGAATGGATTGATTGAAATTGAACACTTTATGTATGCCAGTGGGTCTTGGTTTCATGTAGGTCAACACGCACTTCACCTTCAGTTTCGTGGTCAGTCATTGTCCACAGTGTGTCCTCGTTTCCACTGTGGACCATGTCCCATGTTCGTTCCCTATCTCACCGTGTCTGGGCATGCATGTTGTCCACCAACACAGACAGGCCGGACGGACAGTCAGATGGACAGACTGACAAAACATTGGATAGTCTGACTTGGGAGCAGCAGCATAAGAAAAAAAAAAAATAAAAAACCCGCTAATACCGCTCCATCCCAGTCTGGGCAACCCTGGCCAATCACGGCAGGAGGAGAGGAGAGGGTGCAGTGGCTGGGCTGTTCACTCATAGTGGAATAGGCTTTTACTCCATCAAGTCGGTGCTTTACACTCAAGGGCCGGACACTGGCAGTCAGGAGGAACCCCTGGGCTGGGCTGCCCTCCTCTCTCTCCGTCATGGCGGAATGACGAATCTCTCAACACGAAGGTAAAAAGAGGGGAAGGCAATAAGAAGAAAAATCATGGGGGTTGGTGGTGGTGGGGGTGGGGGGGCGGGGGGGGGCGGGGGGAGCCGGGGGGGGCATGGCGGGAAGTGAAGAAAGGGAGGAAAGAGGAGGTGGAAGTGGAGTGGGAGGAAAGTTCTGGTTTAGAGGAGGGAGAGGACGTGGCCCCGCCAGAAGAAAAGAAAGGGAATGGGTTTGGGGGGGGGGGGGGGGGCGGGGGGGGGACGGTATCGTTCGAAGGGAGCCCCCACGCTGCGCGAGCTCGGAGCGGCCGTTGGGGGGATCGGGCCGTCGATGTCGTGTTGGGGGCCGGCTCGTCCTGCTGGCCGTCTGACCGGCGGGGGCGACGATAGGGGAGAGGGGGCCGTGGATCGCCCGGGTGCCGGGGGGCGGTCGGCTGGGGGGTTCTGGGCAACCCCTGGGGTGGGGCGGGGGCCCCAACACTCAGTCGGGGCGACCGGCAGGAAGTCGGCAGCGACCGGATTCCCCGAGGGCCTAGCAAGGCCGCGGCCCGGAGGGAATTGGTCGGGGGCGCGCCCCGGAGGCGGCCGTGGAGGGCGGGGTGCTTTTGGGCTACTCCCGGCGGGTGCATGGGTCGGCCGGTGGGTGGGATCTGTCAGCGGCCGGGTACGCTCTGTGGGGGGGCCCTTGGCGGGGGGACGCCCGGCGCTAGCGGGTAGGGGTCCGGGGCCGCGTTTGGTATACGCGGGGGGTGGAGGGGGGCCCAGGGGGGGGACGTGTCGGCAGGTGTCTGGGGGGGGGCGGTTGGGCCGCTGCTGGGGCACTGGGGGGTGCGACGTGGGCATCTGTGCGGGGCAGGGGCTGTGGGGGGGGCGGTAGATGGACCGGTGGGTCCAGTTACAGCGCATGGGGTAGGGTTCGGACGATCGCAACATGGGGAGCCTGGTAACGGTGCGGGGGGTCTGCCCGGGGGGAGGCGGGGCCGGGGTGGTTGGGTCGGGCGCTTTGGGGGCCAGGCCCCGCCTTCGCGGTCTGGTGAGGGGGGGGGGGGGGGATTGCGTGGTGTGGCGGGGGGCGGGTGGCGGTGGGCGTGCGACAGTGGGGCGCGGAGCTTGAGATGGGGTTCCGGGCGTGGGTGCGGGTCGGCGGGGGTAGGTAGGCGGGGGTGTGTAGGGGTCCGGGCGGAGAATGTAGGAGGGAGCGGATATCGTGCGGGGCCCGGTGGCCCGTCGGGGGCGCTAATGGGGGAGCGTATCGCCCTGCCGCCGAGTGGGCGGGCAGGGGGGGGGGGTTTCGAATTGGGGGGCGTGCGGGGGCCTGGGGGGGTGGGGACGGCTGACGGCGGGCGTGATGTGTGGGGAGGCGCGGGAGCACCGCCACCGGGCGTGGAGTGGGAGGGGGCGGGGCTGCCGACGCAGCGAGGAAGGAAACTGCTGGCCTGTGAGGACAGTGTCTGCGGGTGGGGCACCCGGGGTACCGGCGGGGCTGAGAGAAGAGGGGGCAAGACTCGCGGCTTGGTAGCGGACGGTGTGAGTGGGGGGGGGGCCGGGCGTGCGCGGCGGGGCTTCGAGGGTACGTGGCGGACCCCCCCCGGCGTCGTTGCACTCCGGTAGGGGGTGGGAGGGCTAGGGCGGGGTGCGGGGTCGCGGAGGGTGCGCGGAGGAAGGGGGAGTTAACGGGGGGCGGGGGGGTGGGGGGCGGGGAAGAGAAAGTTAACCTTGTTATAAGTAATTATGCGGAAGATGATAGTTATACGTATTTAATTCCCATAAAAGGGATATAGTTGGTAGAATATATTATTTTGGAGTAAAGAATATTGATATAAATTGATAAGGTATGTTGTAGTTATTTGAATAGATGTTTATGTGTTTTGGGATAGAAGTTATAATTTTCTTGTACACTGGCGGCTGGCGACACATTTTTTATTTGTATTCTTATATCGGTTTGCAGGCCTATCCCCCACTGTAACTCCTTGCTCTGGAACGTGTAGTGTGTGTGCTGGTAGAAGCCCTTCAATCTCTTTTGTTTGGGTTTGGCCCCCCTAATATAACTCGTTGCTGCACGCCATGCCAACCACCCCCCAGCCCCCCCCTCGCCCCTGCTTCCGCCGATGCTCTCCTCCCCCCATTTCCATCCCTCAACCATCTCATGTTTTGTCCACCTTCCCTCTCACGCCATCACTACCTCTCCCGTGTGTCCTCTCCGCTTTCCCACGCCGTACATCTCGCCTTTCTTTCTCATCCTGGAGTTTTTGGGCGTCATTTGGTCTGTCGCTTGTTTGGACAGAACTGACTCTATGCTTGCTGTTCGCACGTTCTTGTAGTTTGGCTCTGTGTGTCTCTCTCAACTCGCTCTGTATCTGGCTGTTCTGTCTTCTGTCTGGCGCGACTCTCTATCTCTCTCGCGCTCTCTTCTCTCTCTCTCTCTCGTCGTCTCTCTCTCTATCTCTCTCTCTCTGTGTGGGAGAATGTCTGTGTTTGTTTAAGGGTGTGCGGGGCGTACGAGGGGTAGGTAGGTCCGCCTGGTCTCAGTCCGGACCTCCGAGCACCCATCCCTTTCCCCCTCAAGTGTTGATCACCACTGTAATACATGGGGGTGATCCTCCTGATCGGTTCTTTCTGCTTTGTGCCGGTGAATGGGGTGTTTTGAGCAGTAGGATCTACGGGTGTTGGTGCGTTTTTTCTGGGTTGAACGTTCAATCTAAGATGTGGGAAAGAAGGTATGACACTCCATGGGCTATGCACTCACACAATCGCCGCAGCGCGCGCACGCACGGACGCATGCAAGCACAGACGAACACACGCATCACACACTCACACACACAACACACACACACACACACACACCACAACACACACACACCCACACACCACACAACACACACACAATGTATAGTTATAGTGACAGCTTGGCAGATCTTATCTCTATGTTCATGTTAATACAGTGAGATTCATGACCTCACACCTTCAGGCTTGAAGAGATTCCTGATAACTTTAGATGTTGGTTGTTCCATTGCTTTCCACCTCCAACCACTCCCATCCTCGTGCTCAGCTCTTTCTTTGGGTAAGAGTAGATGGTGCAGGGCTAGGGGCGTGAGTGGGGTGAGGGTGAGGTGTGGCGTTTAGTAACGAAGGGAAGAAGATAGTGCGGGTGGGCAGGTCGTGGTGGTGTGGTGTGGACGCCACTGTTCCAGTTTGATGATACTCGAGAATCACAAGGATAGAGGGAGCACGAGACGAACACTGCCCGCCCTCCGTTCATCGCTTGTCACTTCAGGTCCAGAGTAAACTCTAGTTTCCAATGTTCGTCTTTCCATCGACACTGTATGCCTCTGGTCGGTGTATTTCTTTGTTTGTTTGTCTGTCTGTCTGTCTCTGTAGTTCAAAACTAAAACTGCTGTTCTATAATAAAAAAGTCTAACAAATTGTTAAAACATACACATTGGAAGATTGACAAAAAAAAGGGAGTAAAAAAAATAACTTCTTTTCTTTTCTATCTTTTTTTGTTTTGTCTTTTTTTCTCTTTACGTCGCTTGTTTACAGTGCGAATCTTCTCTCTTGATTTGGACACATCGTGATCTCTGTGTCTTTTGTCCATTGTTATTCTCTTACGCCCAATCTTCATTTGATTTGTTTTTGCACCAATATTTTGTCTTTGTTCATGCATTCCATTGTTCTTGTGTGTCTTTGTGCCATGGTGTTTTTAGTATTTTTTTGTCCGGTGCCCCATTGTGTCTTGTTCCATTGTTGTTTATGTACTTTGGTGACTTAGTTCGTTATGCTCTTGTACCATTGTGTTTTATGCGTTGTTTAGGATTTTATTCATGTTCATGTACATTGATGTCTTTCGTTCGATAGTGTAATTATAGCGATTGGTCCCCTTTGTTTCATTGATTCATGCCCACTGGGTTTTTTTCGTCATGTGTCTCTTGTACTATTGAGTTTCTGTTTCATTGTATTTATGTATTTGGGTTTGTGACCCAATGTGTGATCACGGTCGTTGTTCTCGGGTGAGTCTTTGTTCCGTGGGTTCGGTGTACAGCTACCTTTCTGCCTTTGGTACCTTGGTGTTCAGGTTGCTTCCATGACATTTTTGTTCCCCACATTCATTTTGTCTTGATGCGTTACTGTCTTTCTATTTTTCATGTGTTTATTGAGTCTTTGTTGATTGTGTTTTTGTACTAGTGTGTCTTTAGTCATTGGGTTCGTGTGACCATATGTCTTTGCTTATTTCTTTCACTTACTAATGTGTCTCGATTTCTTTGTGTCTCTGTGTAATTGTGTTCATATAAACACTGTGTCGTGTTCCAGTGCGTTCATGCACCGTAGGTCTTTGTTCGTTGTGCTCAGTACCACTGATGTTCTTGCATCAGTGTGTCTTTGTTCGTTGTGCTCATGTACATTGTTGTTCCTTGCATCATTGTGTCTTGGTTCGTTGTGCTCATGTAACTCTCTGTGTTCTTGCATCATTGTCGTCTTTGTTCGTTGTGCTCATGTACCACTGTGTTCTTGCATCATTGTGTCTTTGTTCGTTGTGTCATGTTCCACTGCTGTTCTTGCTTCATTGTGTATTTTGTTCGTTGTGTCATGTACCACTGTGTTTCTTGCATCATTGTGTCTTTTGCTCATTGTGTTCGTGTGTACCGTTGTGTCCCAGTTTCATTGTGTTCATGTACCCATTTTGATCTCTGTTAATTGAACCTGTGTCTTTGTTCATGGTGTCCTGGTCCCATTGTATTGATGTACTTTCTTGAGTCTTTGTTCATTGTGTTCTATTGTATCATTATTTTTATTTTATTTTATTTTTTTTACTTGCCCAAATTACAAGAGTTGACAGGCGCGCAAAAGAAGGACAGTGCGCAGAGACAAATCACAGCTATTTCGTCCAGTTGCTGCAGAAAAAGTCAACTAAACGATAACAAAAAAAACAAGTCATTATATATCACGTATTACATTTACTTTCACTTAGAGATTACCACATAAACATAAACACATTAGCGCGCTCTCACACACACACACACACACAATCACACACACACATCAACACACACACACTCACCACACACACACACACACCACACACAACACACACATATAAAAGTGAGAGAAAGCGAGATGAGAGAGAGAGATGCAAAGGAGCATTATACGTTCTATGCATACATACATCATACGTACATTGATAGGTATTACATAATAACATAGCTGTGTATCAATAATAATCACCAGAGGTTTTGAATAGAAGAAGAGAGCTGAAATAACTGTGCATATTATTAATTGGGAAGGGTTGGAAGAACAATATTTTTCTTTCTCTCTTTATCCTTACCCCTAGTCCATTAAAATATTTTTAGTTCCGAGTGGCAATCGTCCATTCATAGAAAATTCTAAAGAGGCAACATTTGAATTATTTAAGATCACAACAATTCAGTGTTTGTGTTTGAGAGTAGATTTTTTGTTCTTTTATTCCCCCTTTTTTCTCACTATCTCGTTTAGTAAAATGTGTTTATAGAAAGAGATTTGGTTTATATGCGTTCAGGTACTATTGAAATATGTTAGAATTATAGTTAATTTTAGCGTATATTCTTCATTCTTTTATTGGCATTTATTGTCTTTGGAAATACAAATATATATGGAAGATTCTTTTCCATTTTGATCTAGATGTACAATCTTGGCATCATTACAATTAAACTCTAAGATAGAATCCCCTTTTAGATATTCATCCAATCCGATAAATTACTGTGTTCAATGAAAATTCCAAAATTATACGGTGTTGCTTACATTTTCATTCAATTGTTTTTGAGAAATTTCCTTAATACTTGGACATATCTGCAATTCCATTAAAATTGTTTCAAGGGAATCTCTTTCCTCCCTTACAAAATGATACACCTGTATCGTATCGGTTTAACCCACTTTGGCATTCAAACCGTATTAGTCGCAATAATTCGGGTGTATGATTCTTCATGGCAACATTTCAGTTTTTCATCCTTGATTGTACTGATTTTTAAAACACATTCTCTCCAGGAAATGATTGGATTCATTTTTGATGACCACTTTGAGCAAATCAGTTAGGTTTATTTTTTGGCTGATGTTTAAGTTCTCATAATATCGTTTTGCTCCCGTTATTGGTGTTTGTTCCTAATTTTCAATGCATTAGGCACATCAGTGAATGTAATTAGTATTGTTATTAACTTGTATTCCGTTTTTTTCTTAGGTTTTGTTTTATTTACGAAATCCATCCATAGTTACGTATTAAAGTCAACAGACAATTGTTGTACTTGTAGATGAAGTCTCCTATGTTTGAAAAAAAATTCCCCAATTTTCTTTCAGAAAGTGCCTGATGAGAGTATATTCCTTCTTATTTATATTGTTTTGTTTGATGACAGCTTTACCCTATTTTGATTTTTTCTATTGTAGAAACAGGTTAATCTTGCACCTCACAAACATTTGTTGGCGAAATATGAGCATAAGTGTCTATATGCTTTGATAGTATGTGTCCAAAAAGGTTAATGTTGTATATAATTTAAACCGTTCTTTGGTCCGTAACATTCAATGTTTTATAAGAAAAGGGTACATTGCAACTGCAATATGTATCCATGATGATTCGTTGTTTTATATTTTTCTAGCCATGAAAGTTTAAAGAGCGTATATATACTTCGAATATCTGGTGTATGTTCAATACCACCCTTGTTGTTCACTTTTTACAGCCGTTTTTCTACTAATCTGTCCCCTTTTCCATTCCAAAACAAATTGAAAGCATAACTTTTGGAGATTTTGTACAAAATGGTCAGGTGGATCAGGTAAACAAACCCTAAGATGTATTCGTGTAGACAGAATTAGGATTTTAACACAGCTACTTCCCAAGTGGAGTGATGGTCTTTGTGACCCAAATTTTAAAATAACATTTTAACCTCTGCGAAATTTTTCATTGTGTTTATGGTTCACAATTATTTAAATCTTGAGAAACCAGATTCCCAGTTTTTTGTTTTTAGGGGGATTCCTATTCATGTTAAGATGGGGCAATATACTTTTTTGGGGATCTTTTTTCAGTTCCTAGCCAAATTGTTTGTGTTTTTTCACAGTTCATACTTAGCCAGAATCTTGCTGAATCTGTTAAGAATATATAGGGATCGGGTTAAATGATTCTTCGTCACCTCATTGAATACTACTGTGTATCATCTGCAACTGCGCTTATTTTATGCTCAGTATGATTTTATCTGTATACCATTTATAGAGTTGTTCTTCCTGATATGATAGCTAAATTTTCCACGCACAGGACAACCAAATATGGAGAATTAGGGTCTCCCTTCTACATAACCTTTTTCAACTTTAAACCATTGTGCAGTGTTTCCCATTTATAATAACCGTCGATCTGATGTCTTGAAAAAAGTTTCAATCCACGGCAAAACTCCAATCTCCAAAACCATTGCTTTTAAAACTTTAAAACATTAAAACTCCATTCCAATGAGTCAAGGGCTTTTTCAAAAATCAATACTAAGTAGACAACGCCAGGAAGATTTTTTCATTTGTGAGAGTTAATCAAATCGTATATTAATCTTCTATTATCTACTTTATATCTATGAGTTTTGTTATTGTTCATGAGTCTTTGTCCACTTGTGTTCATGTACCACTGTGCTTTGTTCATTGTGTTCATGTATCATTATGTCTTTCGTTCATTGTGTTCATAGTACCAATGTGTATTTGTTCTATTTGTTCATGTACAATTGTATCCTAATTCTTTAGTGTTTTTGTTCTGTGTCTCTAATTTTCATATTGGTCGTGTAGCCAGTTTTCTTATTTTCAAATTGTACATGCAGGGGCGATGTCACTGTTTATAGTTGTCAGGTGAAGATGAGTTTTCATTAATGTTGGTCACGCTTCTGGTGCCTAGTTTCATGTAAATCTTGTACCTTGTGTCTCTTTGTTTCTGTGTGTGGGGGTGTTGCGTGTGTTGTGTGTGTGTGTGTGTGAGTGTGTGGGTGTGTGTTGTGTGTGTGATGTTACTGTGTGTTTTCGTTTCATGTTGGGTTCATGCTATTGTGTCTTCCTTTCATGGAAATCATGTCTTAAACTGTTCCCTTACATTTTATACCCTCTATATATATACCAGTGTGTCTTTGTTTCATGTATGGAACGCGTCACTGCTGCACCTTTGGTTCCGTAGGTCAGTCCTGTCCACGTGTGTCATCGTGTCACTGTGACACATGTGTCCAGTTCGTTCCTTTCCAACCGTGTCTGGGAATGCATGTGGTCACCACATAGACAGGCAGACGGGACAGTCAGATGGGATGACAGACAAAACTTGGATAGTATGACTTGGGTAAAACGCAACATAAGTAAAAAAGCCAAACGCATAACCCACACCATCCCAGTCTGACAACTTGGTCCAAGATATCGGCAGGTGGGAGAGGAGAGAGACTGAGCAGAGCTTTACACTCAAGTGGAAAGCTTTACACTCAAGTAGGACGCTTTTACACTCATGTGCAGACACTGGCAGTCACTAGTGAACACTATGTCTGCTTACCATCTAATTCTCTGGTGGAAATGGCCGATCCCCCCACTCGACGAACAAGAGCGAAGGAAATGTGGGGTAGAAACGGAGGAGGAGGAGGAGGAGGATTTGACGTGGTGAAAGATGGGGTGGGTGGATGAGGGGAAGGCAGCGAGAAGGATAGAATGTTTTTGGGGGGCGGCGGCGAGAAGGAAGGAAGAAATGGAAAGAAATAACTGAGCGCATTAAACGGTTGCGGTAAACACACATTTTCTTTTGGGGTGCAGTGT
>CM031597.1:129812982-129830482 GCA_018398815.1 Conus ventricosus | reverse complement strand
CACTGTGTTCGTGTGGGGTTGTTGGTGGTGGTTGTAGATGAATTCATGTTTACGCGTGTCCTGTGTTACACGTGCTGTGGTGGAGGGCAGAGGAGAGAGGGCGGGGGGGAGGGGGGGGGGGGGGGGGGGGGGGGGGCGGAGACAAGAAGAGTGGTGGGTTTGGTCTGTTTGTCTATTGGTTGGGCGAAAAGTGTTTTTTTTTTCCCCTACTTTCTTTTGCTTTATGTTATGAAATCTTTCTCTTTACTACTATTTTTCTCGTAAAAAATGCTTTTTTTAAAAAAATTTTTTATTTCCACTTGTTTCATTCTTTTTATTTCATTTCTTTCATTCATTCATTCATTCATTCATTCTTCTTCTTTTCTTCTTCTTCTTCTTCTTCTTTCTTCTTCTTCTTCTTCATCAGCCTATCTTCTTTTTCTTCGTAGTCGTCGTCGTCGTCGTCGTCGTTGCATGTCATCGTCGTCTATTTCCTCCCTCCTTACTCCTCCCCCTTCTTATTCCTACTCTTTTCTTTCTTCTTATTCATCTTCTTCTTCTTTCTTCTCTTGTAGTAGTAGTAGGTAGTAGTGCAAGTAGCAGTAGTATTAGTAGTAGTAGTAGCAGTAGTAGTAGCAGTAGCAGTGGTTGTAGCTGAGTAGTAGAAGTAGTTGTAATAGTAGTTGTCAGTAGTAGCCCAGCCTAGCAGTGGTACATAGTAGTAGTCGTAGTTGTTGTAGAGTAGTAGTAGCAGTAGCAGTAGCAGTAGCTGCAGGTACATCATCCGGTTAGTATTACATTTATCATGTTATGTCTATTTTTAGTACTACTACTATCATCATCATCGTCGTCGTCGTCCGTCATCATCATCATTCATTTCTTCTTTTTTTCTTTTTCTCTTCGTTTTATTATTGAATCAGTTATAACTATGTCTTCGTCGGAACAAATAATCAAGCAAGCGGCGCCGACACACCACACACACACACCCACACACACACACCACCACACGCGCGTCGCACGCACGCACGCACAAAGCATACATACATGCGTGGATGGCCCATATACACGGCTTAAATGATTGTTGTACACATGCACACATGCGTGTTGCAAGAACATGCTTCACTGAAACCCCTGATCATACAGCCCACGTACATACTGAGCAGGGACTACACTGTTCATTCTCGGCTTACCCCACACAAGCATGGCTCCCCCTACTCACGCACACACGAACACACCACACACAACAACACACAACACACACCACACCACACTCCACACACACACACACACAAACACACCAACCACTCACCACACACACACACACTCACTCTACACACCAATGCACGAGATACACACACAACTTCCCCTACAACTTTCTGAGTGACGCAGACAAAACGTTAGGTAGGTACCATGATTGGACCAGCGCGTTGGATTGATGCGCAGGTCCTCTGTCTATTTCTGAAGCCATCTCCCCACAGTTCGCGCCTCATTCGGGAACTAATGGGGGACCACAACACCGCTGACGGACTGCGCGGGCACTTGGCTCTAGACCTCCAAGACATCAACTTCCCTTTTTTTCAGCTGACGTCCAGATTTCTACGCAGTGGTTGTGGCGGGGGTGTCCTCGATCGCCTTCGTCCCTCTGTGGGTGTGTGTGTGTTGTGTGTGTGTGTGTGTGTGGGTGTTGTCGTGTGTGTGTCTCTCTCCCCTCTTTCTCTCTCCTCTCTCTCTCTCTTTTCCTATCAACCTGTTTCCCCCGCTGCAGTTTCCTCTGTCTCTGTCTCCTCTGTCAGTGTGTCTGTCTGTCTCTCTCTCTCTCTCTCTCTCCTTTCAACAACCTCTTTTCCCCCCGCTGCCTTACCGCTCTTGTGTGTGGGTGTGTGGTGTGTGTGTGTGTGTGTGATGTGTGTGTGTCTCTCTTCTCTCTCTCTTTCTCCTTTCAAACTACCCTCTTGTCCACCGCTGCCTTTTACTCTGTCTTCCCCTGTGTGTCTGTGCTGTCTGTCTTGTGTTCTGTCTGTCTGTCTCTCCCCTTTCAAAACAACATCTATTTTCCCCCGATGACCTTCTGCTCCTCTCGCTTCTCTCTACTCTCTCTCTTTGACTTTTGATGCCTACGTTGTATCATTTAGTTCTTAGCTTTGTAGATGTAAGTTACGGCAAGTACGAGAAATGACTAACCTAAGCCAATACTTTGTACCGTTATTTATATAATGAATCATCGTCATTTGTCTTTGTCTCTCCCCCCCCCCCCCCCCCCCCACTCCCCCCTCTTCCTTTCCATCCCCGGTTTCAACCCCCTCCCCCCCGCAACTCCCCCCCCTTTCACCCCCGCTACTCCCCCCCCCCCCCCCCCAACCCCCGCTCACTCCAAATCCCTCTCTCAGCATGGCTTTGTGCTGTTCTTGATGTTGGGCGGGAGCTGAGATAGAGAGAGGGGACTGTAGAGCACAGAGAGTTGTAGGGGAAACGCGTGCGGTGACCAACCATAGTGTGGTTTACTTGTAGATTTCGCGTTTTATTTCATCTCGTATCACACAGTAAACCTCACTAAACGGCGGCAGTTTCATAAACTAACTTAAAGACAGCAGTCAGTCTTCATCACTCAGTCTCCATGATAGCATCAGCCATTCCTTTTCAAGGTCTCAGAAGGGAGGGGGTGGGGGTAATCCTGGAATCTACAGGCTATGGACTCTAAACAAGACCACTGTGACAAAAGAAGTTCTTCGATTGGTCCGGTTTTAGACATTTGATTAGTATTCTGGCAAGTAGTAGATAGTATTACTTTGTGTGGCGGTGGGGATGTGAAATGTTTGCGTAACAGACTTGCGGTAGGCTGTTGCTAGTTTCTTGTATACCATTCGGTCGAAAAGACGCAACATCCGTCTCACTGTGACTTATTGGTGAGCGGATTCGTCTCCTCTGGCATATTCCCTGCTTAACGTTCATGATTCGTCAATGCATAACATGAAAGAAAATGCGACAGAAAAGGAACAAAAACGCATCTTCTTGTCTCTGTCAAGGACTTGAAAATTTCCCCCATGAAGAAAAAAATGTGACAACAACTCATAACGGTTAACTCTGGGAACTGTATAATTTACCCCCCAAAGCAAAAGAAAAAAGGAAAAGGTAAAAAAGAAAAAGAAAAGACAGAAAACATATCCCACGTGCAGCACAAGTACAAATATCATAGGATAGATACTTTTCTGGTCATGCTAGATCTTGCCTCACTCCAGTTTCTCTACACAAGAGCCGATTTAAAAGTGAATTGTTTCACTGCCAAATCGCATTTCTTTTATCTCCTATCTCCCCCTGGATTGAGGGGGGGGGGGGGGCGGTGGGGGTGGGGGGGGTGGGGGTCGGGGCGGGGGCAGGCAGGACTTCTATTTTGTCATATTTGTGTTTTCTTTTTAAAATTCATTTGTGAGAAAAGCACTTTATGTTTTTGGAGGGGGGCAGGAGGCTTCTATTTTTGTGCATATTTTTGTTTTCTTTTTTAAATAATTCTGTGTGAATAGAACTTTATTTATTTTTTTAAAGTATGAGCAGTTTATGGACAGCGATAGTTACTTTTCATTGTACGTTATTCACTTTAAAGTAATGGGTTTTTTTTTAAGATAAGAGAGTCAGATTCAGAATCTATTCAAAGATTGATTTTCGTTAATGTACAGAGTGGGTCGTCGGTTATAAGCCTAAGGACTCTGTGTCGTAGTATTCGTCAATATATATTCTGTTCAACGTCTATCACGCCCCCCATTTATTGAGAATATAAGCGATTTCTGTTCTTCGTTGTCATTGTTCTGAATTTCTTTATCTTAACTGAAGAGAACAAAGCGGTCCGATAATGCGTCGTGTTTTGTCTGCGGAATTAATTATAATTTATTTTTCAATTCGTTATATCGCGGTCTTTTAAGCATTTCCATCGGTTAGCGAGCGTTTTCAATGTGTTAATATTTTGTGCACTTTTGTTGTGGATAATTTGTTAATAGAGGTGAGATCTTGGGATCTATTGCTTTTTGTCGTGTGGCTCTATTCCATCGTTCAGTTTTATCCAAGGAGCTGTTCACTGCAGGCGGACTGCTTCATATACGCTACACCAATCTCTAGGCGACGGAGGTCGGCTCACTCTTCGAGGCGACCTCACGCGGCACAGGACCATCGCCACCCGAGCACGAAGAAAATCGCCTGGTGGTGGGGGGGGGGGGGGGGGGGGTGGGGGGGAATTAGGGGCAGTTTAACGACGTCCTATCGTCGGCCGTCCATCATCACCGAACCGTGTACTAGAGTGTACGAGTACAGTAGCTGAGAGAGCGTCAGCCGACGCCCCCCACTCGGAACTCACCCAGCGACATAAGTTGCCACACAGTACGCAGACTTCAATCTGCCGTACACTCTGTACTTAAGCGGCCTCCGGCCCAAAGTACGTTAACTTTCACCCATAAGTCCAGTCAGTCTAAGGCTCGAGACCACAATGCACAGGATTTACAGCTGTTGGTGAATGGGTGACTAAGATGAAAGGATTTTAGTGCGAGGTGTCACGAATTACGACTTAAGCCGTTCTTAATACCAAGCCAAAACACATGCTTGAGTCAACAGTGTTGACAACACTTTCAAACTGTTTACGCATCTTAACCGCGCGTAAACATGGTGTGGGGCACAGACGGTTTTAGCGCTCTGCTACCACATTCCAAATACTGTTTCGGAGTGTGCAGCTTGTGCTTTGGGCATCTTGGGTGTTGCTGCGTGTTTATTGGTCAATAAATTTAGCAGCCGATCGCACGTCTGAAACCAATCATTGGCGGACATTACGAACATCGACACCGACTCCGCAACACGAGCGGCACTTTCGTCCTTTGGGCCAGTTTTTCCCTGCTTGTGGATGTTAAAGATCCCTCATACGAAACAAAAATTTCCAGGCATGCTGCCGTTGAATGAAGATCAGCGACACGTTGGCCAAGGTGGACTACTGGTAAGTGTGTTGTGCCTGCCAACTGTTGTTATCTGACATTCCTGATCCGTCGTAAAATCACTGATGACACTCGCTAAAAACATGAGAACAGAGAGAAGCAGCTTTTTTTCCTCAGTTGAAAGGCGTTTTATGACGTCTAAATAAGTATTCGATGTTGCAATCGCCTCAGCCTGGTCATTGTGCGAGAGGGGGGAAGTAGCGATATATAGGCCTAGTGACCTGTGAATATGGAAAGCCTGTAGTTTCTCCATTTGTATGTCAGTGTGAGTCATTGAGTGTATGTTGTACATTATGTGTGGTTGGTCTGCATCCCATGCATATTTGTTTGTGTGTGTGTCACGTACGTGTGTTTGTGCATATGTATACATGCTTGATGTCTTCGTGTGTGTTGCATGTGTTTTGTGTGTGATGTATGTTTACAGTATATGTGCGGCATGTGTTTTAAATTTATGCCTTATTCTTGAGTGGGCATTATGAGTGTGTTTGTATAATATGTTTATGCATGTATTGTTTGTGCATGCGGTGTGTGTGTGTGTGTGTGTGTGTGAGTGCGTGGTGGGTTCCTCTCCATTATTTGTGGAGGTTGTTTGTGTCTATAATTGTAAAAGCGTTTTATGCTTGATAAAAAGCATTAAATATATTTTAGGTCATAATAAAAAAATGCAGCTTCCTAGTATTGTTAAACATCATGGCAAAGCATGTATGCGTGTGTGCGTATGTATTCCCAAGGATGTTTCCAAACGAGTTGAAATATAGTGTTTGTTTTATGGGGAACATGAATCAACAAGGTAAAGGTTGTCTATATGGTATATGACATTAACATAAAATTTTATTTTTAGCCAAATCAACTTGGTACTAAGATGGTTGGCTTTCTGACTATTGTTGTACAGTTAAAGTCTGGATACTAGAAGGAAGAAGTGAAACATATTATTCATTCGATTTCTTCTTGGCAGATACACATTCTGCATTGGAGGGTTGGAAGAAATGAGAGTGAGATAGTGACGGAGTGGTATGATTGATGAGTCCTCTTATCCCCCCCCCCCGGTAACTTTGTACATGAGCTCTGCTGTGTTGTGTGTAACTGTGTGGTGCTCTGTGCATATATGTGGGCGAGTATGTGGAGGGGTATGCTTGTGTGGTATCATGCTTCTGTCCTTATATGTGAGAAATTTTATGTCTTTGTTTATGCATTGGTGGAGAGAAAGCGCGCTGCCATAGATACTTCACATTAAAGTCATTGATGTTTAATGTCTTTTGTGCAGCTGCGTGTACAGAGGAAAATCAAACTGCCTCAAGAACTATTACCTGAGGTCCGGAAAGTGGTCTTGGGGGAAAACGGGCATGTCGGGGGAATCAAGCCGGCTTGTGGGAAACTACTACTAGAGTAATGGCTTCTCGGCTCAAACACAGTATGATTGGAGCACAGATGACAGCGAGCCACTGCCCTGGTGTTCACCCGGAAGATGAGTTTGATGTAAGTTGCGTTGACTCTTTACTATTTGACAAGACCCATCACAATTCTACAGTGCAACGCTAGCTTCACCATATATTTTTATCGTTTGGGCTACGTGTCTTATAATGTCAGGCTAATGGAATATTTAGTTATTTAGTGTGGTTATTTGGTGCTGGGCAATATTGTACAAATTTTCATGTTAATGACGACAGTGTATTTTCTGTATGATTCATGTGGTCCTTTTTTGGTTGATATGGCTTATTTCTTAGCTTAAAAAAATGCATTTCATCATGGCATCCATTTAACTATCTTCATTCACTACGGACAGGAATCGGTTCCCACAAACGTTCAGCACGGGTGTTTCGCTAGGTTAGCAATATTAATTTTTTTAAAAAAAATTGACAGTTCAATTGTAAAAAATTTGTATGATGTAGCTCAAAATACCACAAGAACAGCTGCAAGTTTTCAAAGCATTCATTTATTATTTTTATGATGCAGGCACTTTTTTCCTAACATATGTTGTTTGGCTGAAAATCTGGAAAGACAGGGGTCATTTTTTCTGACAAACCCCCCAATCATTTTTTTCCTCAAAATGACAATTTTAAAAACCAAAACTGCTAATACACAAGAAATATGACTGGAAAAACCCATAACAATGAGATAAGGGTACATACTATGTTTATGCCTAACAGACATGGTAATCACACATGTTTACATTCCTAGCACTCTCCGTCACGATCAGTATTTTCGGCAGTTGAGAGGTAGTGGGGTAGGTCATAAATTCAACAATTAGTGCACCAAAATGTTGAAATAGGGGTCACTTTTTCTAGCTTAAAAAAAACCCCCCCCAAAAACCAAAAAAAAAACAATTAACAAGACAAAAATCCCTTCTAATCATCAAGAATATGACTGAAATAACATAACATGAATGAAAGGCACATTTCTATCTGAGCATGTCGCTGACAGTAACATTGACACTCTTGGGGGGCCTTTTCAGTCTGTGTTGTGTTTTCAGTCATATTTACTAACTGAGCTGTCGTGACTGTCAACAAAGCCTACCACATGTGGTGCTTTTCATCAGTGTTGTGTTATTACAGTCATTATTACTAACTGAGCATGTCGCTGACAGACACATGCACACATGTGGTGCTTTTCATTCAGTGTTGTTGTTATTTCTGTCAGCATTACTAACTGAGCATGTCGCTGACAGTAAAGAAGCCACACAGTGGTGGCCTTTTAATTCATGTGTTGTTGTTATTTTCAGTCATATTACTAACTGAGCATGTCGCGGACAGACAACTTTCACACTTGTGGTGCTCTTTCATTCTTTGTTGTGTTATTTCAGTCATATTCTTTTGTTTAGATGGGATTTTGTCTGTTAAGTACATGGAAAATTTCATATAGATTTTTTGCTCACACATTTCTCAATTCTGTTTCCACTCTCCAACCTTCTTATACCCCCCCCCCCCCCCCCATCCCCCCCCCCCCCCCCCCCCCCCCCCCCACCCCCCCTATTCCCCCACCCTTCCCACTGGTGCATATAGTTGGTAATTTAGTATGTTACATTAGCCTTTGTCAAGGCACACACTTGTTCCCCTCATTACAGTAGTCCATCAGGGCAGCACACATGTAAAATACTTTGTGCTTGGGCATACTGTGGAGAAGCACCTCCCTTCCTCCTACCTTCTGCTTCTCTCCAGCATCTTTCTCCCCGCTCCCCTCCCCCAAACACACACACACATGACCACATTTTGCACACCCAAAGTTTCTTGTGAGCAACTCTGGCATTTTGCCAAGGCCACTGCCCTTTCTCTCGCAAAGTATTTCCTTGAGGGATCCTGTACCTGTAGTTGCCACTTGCATACTTGCTGATGAGCACCTCCCTGTCCTGCATGCTAACCCAAGCAAGTGTGCATTCTGGCTTTGCTCGCCAATGGCCTCTGGACAACCTCATGGTTTGGACCTTGTTCATGGTTCACTGCTGCAGCACACAATACTGGCTGATCTTGCAACATCTCTCAGAAATGTTGTGTAGGGCGAGGCAGCAAGCACATCTTCAGGACTTTTGCTTGGGGTGTTGGTGTCATGGCTTGTTGAAATATACCAAACCGACAAGCCAAGATCCCAAAATATATTCTACACAATCCGACGAGCTTGCTTCAATCGGTAGTTAAAGACGTTCTTGCCATGTTTCAATGCCTCTCTAGCTCTGGGTTATGGTTTCATGAGGGTTGGTGAGCGGAGCAAAGGCCAAGTGTCGGCCATATGGAGACTTTGTATTTGGACATTGGTTCCTGGTAGTGCTCTGCCGGGTTGGTCGGTGTGCTTGCAGATTTTGCCCCTCAAGCTCCTCTTCAGTGTAGATGAAGTTCCAGATGGTTGGCGTCGCCACTCTTCAGGTGCTCCACTTTCATGTACAAGGAATTTTGTAAGTGGCATCAACCAGAGCAAAAAGGCCATGTGGGAATCCCATGTAGTTGTAGAACTGTGATCCACAATTGCTGAGGCATTGAATTCGGCATGTGCTTCCCGTCCATAGCTCAAGACATTGTGGAAAATTCCATGTGTGTGGAAGAACTTGTCCTGAATCAGTAGCCATTCTCTTCCTGTTTTGGGCATCTGAAATAAGACAAAATAAATTATGATGTTTCAGGAATAAATTTCCGGTTTGTTATATCTTTTTATTTTTCAGTTTTTGTTTTACTAAAACATGTCCTTTTTGTACTTCGGTTACTACTTTTGAATCGGAACAAGCTTGGACTATTTCTGTCTGTCTCCTTAACTGAATATTGTGTGAAAATATGGGCTTTGTATGTCACGAGTCAAGGTCATGAATATAGGGTTCAAGCTCACTCGGTCGACATGTGAATAACTGTGAGGACTTTATATAAGCTTGACATCTTGTTCATTTTTACAGCTTATAACCAATGACAAAACAAGACACATCATACCTGAATGACCAAACATAAGCAACCATTTTTGCTCTTTTGTTGCCAGACCGAGGCTTGAATTACTGCTTCTGACATCGACTGAACTAACAGAAAGCGTGCAGGGAAGTGCAGTGGGAGCCAGGGTAGTGGCTCTAGCACTTCCACTCTCAATGGCACTTGATGTGGAATGCATCACACTGCCGGAAACCCCACACGAGCATGCGCCGACACGCCCTGGGGTTGCAGCCCCTCCAACACTGTCGACCTGACATCCTCACCAAGAAAGCCACCTCTACCAAAAAGGCGGGTGGTTTGGACAGAAAAGGACCTGAACCTGCCGGTGATGGATTCACCAAAGGCAGGCTTTCATCGGTGGAAAGCCCGGGGCCTCATCCCAATCGATTAATGACGCGAGGAGTGGACCATGGTGGATGAGGACTATCATTTTGCGAATGATATGATGAAAGAATTGAAAATGATCCAAAAGTGAGAGGCGCGCCTCCAGATAAAACACGACAGTGATAAACCTGGTCTTCCATGCCGCATGCAGGAATGGATGACTAAAATTCACTAAATATTGTCTCCTGGCTCTATGGGTTTTTTTTGTCTGTCGGAATTTTTCATGAACCATTGAATCAACACACTGCAAATTTATGAGAATTCCTCACTAACTCTTTAAAAAACTTCTCTTTTCCCCTCCTGTTCCACGTCTTTTCAATTGCTTCTCCCAGAATCTTATGTTCTACACATCCATGTGTGTGTGCGTGTTCAGTGTGTGTGTGTCCTGTGGGCAGTCTGATTTTTGCACGGGGCGCTGGATGTGTGCGTGTGATTGTGCTTGTACAGACCTGTGTTTCTTTACCTTTATTTTTTAACTGATTACTTTTGTCTTTTATATCTCTTTTATATTGTATGCGCTTAGGGCTTTTTTAAGATTAAGCGCCATAAATGTTACATCTTTATTATTATTATTATTGGTTCTTTCAATTACAAAAAAAGTTTGAAACATTTCCCATTACTTTAGGGGGGGGGAGGGGGGGGGGGGGGGGGGCGGCACAAGCTCACAAACTACATCATCTTTGGTGTGTTCATAGATGTGACATGCACTTGCTGTTTTCTTTATTTGGGTAGTTTGTAGCCGCATGAAAGCATTTAAATCAACTTACCAATGTGAACAAAATCTGGCCAGAATTATTTCCTTGGTCTAAATTACATCAATATGCATGTACTTTCGGTACGTGAAACATTTTGGCTCCCCCCAAACAACCTCTTATACTTTGTTTTACTGCCATTTAATTCTATGTGAACCAAACGTTAGAGGTGGGTTGGTACATTTTTACTGACTGACTTTTTTTTCAATGCCATTGGGTTTAATGTGGAAAAAAGGTGGGGACACTCATGAAAACAAGAAATATCAAGGAATTTTCAAACAGGTAAGTATTGGGCCAGTCTGCCGTCGTCAAACCTAGCTTGTTGTCGACTTGTCTCTGTCATGTTTTTTTAAACAATTTTTTTTTCATGCCAGGCATGTTTGTATGTCCATTGTATTTATATTTATGTTTTGAAATTTTTCTGTTCATTATTATAAAGTAGTATTGATATGTGGTCTGAATGGAAATGACGGTTCAATGATAATAGAATACAAAGTATCTCAGAACTATGGAGAGTACAGAGGAAAAAAGATGTGGTTGAAGAGGGGTGTCTGCATTCAGCTTGCTGGTAATTAATGATATATGAAATTGAACAAAATTTAATTAACTGAAAATGTGGTGTATGCAAAAACATGTTTTTTTAAGTGGTATTTCGGAACTTTCATTGTACTGAAGCAAAATATTAAGTCGAAAAAGTTGCCACTTTCATAAGGTATAATTTTAATCGAATGTAATTAGTTGAGGTAAACTGCCAGAGGGTTTGAAGAAATTGAGATTGTAGCAATTTGAAAAACTTGAAATATTGCTGAAAAATATGCAAAAAAAAATGACTTTGATATTTTTATTAGAGAAAACGTTATTACGATGTAATATTAAGATGACAAAACACAACTATTTGTGAGATACATGGATACAAGTTATAAAAATACATTGGTTATCATATCTTTGGAAATGAAAAGTGTTGGACTTTGTGTGTGACTGTAGAAAGATTATCATTGAATCTGTTTGTTATAAAACCTAAATGTTGATTTAATTATTTTTCAATTTTGACTGTTTTTGGACTTTGTATCTTGATAGTGTAAAATTGTGACTAGTTCATAGTTTCATCGCCACGGTCACATATTGCAACAAAAATTCATATTGTACAGCATGAAAATTTGGTTTGACATGGAAAATAATAAAAATTACAGTTTGGTACTTGTCCTTCAAGACTGCATAGATGGCTTCAATGTGTTCTTGGAATAAGGTCGACTAAGCTCGGCACAGGAATGCGGGAACAGGAAAGAACTTCGATGCGTATGTCAATCCTGGAAGTAAATAAGCAGATGACACTTAAAAACAGCAAAAAAAATATTTGGTCTCTCTCCTGAAAACTGGATCAGTGGTGGGGGGATATAAATTAATAATCCCATTTTACAAATTCAAGAAGTGTCACATTTCTTAATGTTTGAATTTGGTTTTGATTGTGGATATCAATAAAATAATTTATCGGAAACCATGTTGTTCTGTGTGCATTTTTATTGTGACCGTTTTTTTTATGCTGGATTCGGGTGGTTTTTGTGTCGATATTTTGAGACCCCGGCAAAGTGCCTCTCTTGCACAGGCATTTTTCTAAACATAAAAATATCATAAAGCTAGATTATATAATAACCATCGCAAATTGAGACAAGTCTGGTCTCTCTCTTCATCCCCCCTCTCTTCTCCTCACCCCCCTCCTCTCTCTCAATCTACCATTCTCCTCCCCCCCCCCCTCCCCACCCCCCCCCCCCCCTCCCCCCCCCCCCCCGACCCCACCCTCTCTCTTCCAATCTATAATTGAAGCGATTATGATCACTAGTTCTGAAGTACTGCATGACCAAGAAAACCCCCCCCCCCCCTTTTCATCATCATCATGGTTATTTGACTTAATCATTCAAATGAAAGCCCTAGCGCTTACCATTATGGGATGAAAGGGGAGGGTATAATATATAATATACACACAAAATTGAACCTAAAATTATTTTAAAAAGATAAAATAAAACACTAAAGAAATAAAACACCCAATTCATAATGGAAAAGCACTGTATACACACACGTACACTCACACACATATACCAAGGCACCCCACATTACATAAACATACGTACACACACACGTGCGTGCACTCAATCACACACTAAACAATCACAAATCAAATTTATAATAAACAAACATGCACACACACATGCTTACATTAGAATATTTAATCACAGGCGGCACACACACCACCCACACCACACACACACACACACACACAGAGACGTATGCACCAAGAGGCGCATTATTATCACAAAGATCAAAGATAAGTCATTTTATTAATTTTTTCATTCATTTTTTAACCATTGGTTTCACCTTGAGGGAACGGACTCGTTTATTTTTTTAAATGATAAACAAGCAAGTAGGTCATTATGGGGAGACACAAACAGCACACGAACAAAAGCACGAAAAAATGACCTGCCTTTACCTGACTCAGCTAATTCTTGCTCGAGCGATTGGTACGCGCCAAATTCATGGCGTTGCAGAACTTCAGGGCAGTGTTGGCACTTCTCTACTCCTCTTTCTCCTCTCTTCTTCTTCTTCTATGTATTCTAGTTAGGCCCATGCTACAATCGATATTCGTAGCAGATCTTCGTCTATCGGTATCGGAGGCAGCCATTTGATTTACACTTTCTGTTTCCTAGGAAGTGAAGTTATACTGCAAAAGTATGCATTATCATAACTAGCGGTAAGAACCAAATTCTAGTGCAGAACACAAGTGTTGCAAACTAGTTGAAAACGCCCGGTTTTTACGCACAATATTGGCCCACAGTTGTGGGCCCAAGCATGTGTTGGCTTGGATAAGAACAGGCTTTAGACTGCAGTGAAAATCGACTGAGAATTACACGACAGCTTGGGAGCTTTAGTGCGTGGGGCTGACGGTACAGTGTGTGTGGGTATGTGTGTGTGTGTGTGTGTGTGTCGTGTGTGTGTATGTGTGTGTGTGTGTGTGTGTGTGGGTGTGTGTGTGTGGTGTGTGAAGCGCTCGCGCGCGCGCGCACGCCTGGTGTTTTTGTGTGTGATGGGAAGTCTCTCTGTGTGTGTGTGTGTGTGTGTGTGTGATGTGTGGGTGTGCATGCATGCGTGTGTGTGTTTTTGTGTCTGTCTCTCGCTCTGCCTGTCTGTCCGTGTGAGTGGGTGTAGGTCACACTCATTCCACACTTCGAATATTCACGAGAAACATTAAGGGACAAAAGTCACAACGTGGTAATGATGGTGGTGATGATATGTGATGATAAAATAACATAATGATGATGTGATAATGATTACGATGATAAGAACAATCACAATGATATAAATAATAACGACAAACACCAGGTACATTCATTGCATAATTACTATTACTTCTTTTTTTTGCTGCTACTGCATATCGCTACTATTATAATTATTGTTGGTGTTGACTGTGTGGTCTTTTTTATAATTAGATTTCTTTTTTTTAGAGTTATCTCTACATATAATTCAACATTTCACGAATGAAAAAAGTAAGGAAATAAATAATTTGGGACAGAAGAAAAAAATAGAAAAAAAACAAGGGAAAAACGTCCAGTATACAAAAAACACGAAAACACATATCACATATAAAAGAAGATCGATGACTGACAGCAGTTCCTACCAAAAAAGACAAAAAAAAAAGAGACAATGAAATTATATTATTATATACTGTGACTGCTTAGAGTGTCCAGAAGTATTGTTAATTAATAAAATATGCAGATGTTATGATTACATAGTCTTAAGTAGCTCGGAGTGTTTTTTCTCATTTTGTGAATTTTTTTAAATTGACGTATATGTTTGCGTTTTTCATTCCTTCACTTTCAAATTAATTCTTAAAGCTTATGCAGTCGTGTTAACGTACTGCGTTGAAGTTTACATTTAGCGTTGGTGTTTTCTATCTCATGGCGTTTTTAATGATTTAATGAACACATTTACATGAGGAAAATTCATTTTGAATTTACATTGGTAAACATAGAAATTTGCCAACAGTGTTGTTATAATTATTGTTGTTGGTTTTTGTTGTGTGATGTGGCTGTTGTTTTTTTGCTATTATTATTGTTGTTGTGCTGCTGCCTGTATTATTGTGGTATGTTATCAATACTGAGATGTACTTGTAAGCGCCTGGTACCCGCTGATAAAACGAAGCTCAAATCACCTTTACAGTGCACGCTCTCATGTTGATCATTCACATGACGGGCTGCCTACCTGGGTTAGAACAGACTGAAGAGCTGCTGCTGGCGCTACATTGGTCGTCCTCCCGTGTCGTTTCAGTATAATGTCTGTCGCTCACATTCTTCTCATTCTTTCAATTTTTTTTTTTCCGGAGGAGGATGCTTAATATGGGATTATGTGTCGTCCAATAAAGGCAAACCTGGCGTCTCCACCAGAAAGGTGATGGGATTTTTAGGTATGTTGCAAGATGTTAGGCGTTGAGTCTATACACAGAACCCTTGATCTTTAGCCATATTTGAATAAACATTATAGGAAACGGAGTCCAAAACTTTGTTACAGGTGAATCATCTAATGCGTTGTGCATGTGAGTGTGGCTTTATAAAACTATAAAGAAAAAAAATACGTATTTAACAATCATGAGTAAACGACCTTTTTGAGAAGGGACGCAAACTCTGCGCGCTTTAACCCTTACCGAACAAGTGAAGATACTGCCTCAATGCTAAAACCAAAACAAGATGTTTCTCTTCATATTCCTTTATTTATTCATTTATTTGTTTACTTATTCATTTATTTATTTATTTATCTATTTATTTATGGGTTTTTTTATATTGCACACGAAAGCAGCATTATCAAGAAAGATCCTGACGACAGAGCTGAGACGCTTCCAGACAGTATCTGGCATCCCCTAAAATGAGCACGTGACAAACGTGGTGAAGTCTGCAGAGTGTAGGAGTCACTACAGAAAAGACCTGTTGACCAACGTGAGTTTGAAAAAGCTGAAAAGCTGAAGTGGTCAGTATGGACAGCGGGGGGTGGGGGTGGGGGGAGTGTCCGAGACCCTCCGCCAAGGGACAGTGTGGGGAGCGGAGGAGGGAGGGGAAGGGGAGAGGGGGTGAAGGTGTGGAGGGGGGGGGGGGGTAAGAGGAGACGGGGTGGAGGTAGCCAACATGGTGGACGGACTAACACTGCTGAGTGGACAGGGAAGGGTTGTGTCACAAATCCAGGCTTCTTGTTCTACCTCTGGACGAAGATTCCAAATTCCAAAATACAAAACAAATAGATCTATAAAAAAAATTTAAAAAATAAAAGTTTTGCTCCCAATTCAATCAAACTCCTGAATCAAAACTGAACTTTCAATAAGATCCGGTTCAGAAAGCTTGTTCTTATGTGTGTGTGTGTGTGTGTGTGTGTGTGTGTGTGTGTGTGTGTGTGTTCGTTGTGTGGTGGGTGTGTGTGTGTGTGTGTGTGTGTGTATGGTGGGGGTGTGTGTGTGTGGGTGTTGTTGTGTTATTCTCTATGTGTGAGTGGGTGGGTGGGTGTGGGGATGGGTGGGGGTGGATAGATGGGGAGGATTTGTGATTTGTCAAATATAGATCCCATAGACATGTTGTTTTTTTACGGCCACACTTAACTTCTCTTTGGAGAGCATAAAGTGCTCTTGACTTGACTTGACTTGTCTTGACTTTCTGCCCCACAACTGCCTGAGGTTGAGTCTGGTGTAGTGTTCATCACTGCCATGCCCCCCCCCCCCCACCCCACACACACACACACACAACCCCCCCACCCCCCCTCCTCCCCCTCCACCGCTTCACGTCCCCAGGCCCAGGTGGACCAGTGACCGTGACATGCTGAGAGCTAAAACCGAACCTCAGACACTGAAAACTGCAGTTTGACATTCACTTCAACTATGTTGCTTCGGCGGGTAAGAAAAGGTATCAAAGAGTTTGTTTATTTATACAATCGTTGGTCATTTGTTTATTTATACAATCGTTGGTCATTTGTGATTTTTCTTTCACTCTGTATAATGTCGCTTGTGCTGCTGTCTACAGATCTTACAAAATGTAGTCTGGTGGAGACAGGGACCCCGCACACACACACACAAACACGCACGCATGCATCCACGCACGCACGTACGTACGTACGCACACACGCGCACATACACGCACTCACATACACACAGACACGCACGCACGCACTACATACACACACACGCACGCGAACACACACACACGCACTCACATACACACACACACACACACACACACACACACACACACACACACACACACACACACACCAGCACACACACACACACACACGCACTCACTCACAACACACACACCACACACACACACACACACACACCACACACACACACACACACACACACACACACACACACACACACACACACACACACACAAACAGAAACGAAACTGAGAGGAAAACCCTGCTCAGCAAATACTTTGCGCGCAGGATTTATTACTAAACATGTTTAAAATAAAAAAAACTAGAAAAAAAAACACGTTTAGAAGCATGATCACGTACCTTAAAGGTATTTGTGTCAGGAGGTACTTGAAAGCTGGACACACTCAAATGAAACCAGAGTGATCTCAGAAGATCTGCCCGTTAATTAACACATCAACAACACAAATGATATTCCTCAGAGAAATGTTATCAACAACTCAACTCTGCCCTCGTCTATCAGTCCCATCCTGACTCTGGTTCGATCCGTGTCAGGTGATGCAGGTGCTCGGTCGGTCTCTTCGCATTCAAAAAACAAAAAACAAAAAACAAAAAGGATCTAGTAGATGCGTAAGTCATTAGGGAGTACAGAATAATTATGGAGGATGGCAGCAGAGAGCTAGAAAAGGATAAGAAACGAGACAGCTGAAAAGATAATGACGAAGACGGAAAATACGTAAATTAAGTAACAAAAAAAAAAAAAAAAAAAAAAATTAAAAAAAAGAAAGAAAGAGAGAGAGACATCAACTGTTCAATTTGAAACAAATCAGCAAAC
>CM031597.1:129805482-129807982 GCA_018398815.1 Conus ventricosus | reverse complement strand
GCTTAAAAAATGACCTGACTTCAAATTAACAATAAAGTCTAGTTTTTTTTTTTTTTAAATGACGGCTGACTTTCCAAATTGAAGAAATAAAGACCAGTCCGTTCAGATGGAATGGAAGATAGGGCAAAACGAAAAGGAGGAAAAAAGAATGGGAGAAAAAGAAAGGGGGGGGGGGGATTAAAGAAAGAAGAACCAAAAATGAAAACAAAACCAAATAAACGAACGAATGAATGAAACAAGAACCAAAGAAATGAAAGAGATTTAAAATTAAAAAAAAAAAAAAAAACTAACTGAAGAAACCCCTCCAAAGAAAAAATAAAGAAAATAAAGTCAAGAAAAAAAAAGGAAAGAAAACAAAATGCAAAGAAACCAACAAAAGAAATGAAGTAAGAAGATGATATACAGACAGAAAAAAAGAAAGACAACACAAAAAAAGAAGACAGAAAGAAAGAGGGGTAGAAAAAAAGGAAGGAAGGAAGGGAAAAAAAAAGAAAAAGGAAACGAAAGAAAACACAGAAGGAAGGAACAACAGGTAAACTGAATAATTACATCAGCCTGAGACAGAATGGACTTCACCTTTCACCGTTGATTTATGAGGGACGAAATACTTTCATTCATTCTGAAGATTTAATGAGATTAATTATTGTGATTTGCCGTTGTTTTTTTCTGGTCAAAACATTCAATCATGAGCCACTGCATTTTGAACAGGCAAAGTGCTACATTTGCCCGAGAAAGGTAATAGCTTTAAGCGTTGAAATTGCTATTGAACGGGCGTATTTTCTGAAATTCAAAACAGCGAAGTTTTGACTAGGTTTTTTTTTTTTTTTACACTTTTTACATTTATGTCCGTCTGTCTGTCTGTCTGTCTGTCTGTCTATCTCTCTCTCTCTCTCTGGAATAAATCTCTCTCTGGAATAAAATTAACACTCGATCAATCTCTCTCTCTCTCTTTCTTCTTTCTCTCTCTCACGTATATCTCCGTGTATTTTTGTGCACATTAACGTGCATGCGCGCATGCCAACAATAACAAATATTTACAATGTGTGTGTGTGTGTGTGCGTGCGTGCGTGTGCGAGTGCGCGCTCGCGCGCGTGTGTGTGTATGTGTGTGTGTGTGGTGTGTGTGTGTGTGTGTGTGTGTGTGTGTGTGTGTGTGTGTGTGTGCTCACATGCACGTGTGCATGCGTGCGTGCGTGTGCGTGCGCGCGCGCGCGTGCGTATGTGTTTATGTGTGTTTGCGCGCACGCGTGCTTTGTTTCACTATGCTTGCACACACGTTTTATTTGTAAAATTAGATCAGAAGATTTAAATTAAAATATTCATTCACAAGTAGTCATTCGACTTCATCTTTTCAAGTCCGTGTTTTGTAGAATGACAAGACTGTTTTCTGTTTGTTGCTTTTCTTTCTTTCTTTCTTTTTTCCATAATGTTTTTTTTTTTTTAACATACGAGAAAATTGATCTCATTAGTAAACAAAATGGGTCCCATGTTTTCGCTGACGAATTCCTTCAATAATTGTAAGCTGGTGGTTTTTTTTTTTTTTTTTTTTTTTTTTGCACTAAGAGTGACATCAACATTAAGAGAGGTATAACTTTGATGCATAGTAGACCCTCAGAATATCAAAGGCTTGACTTCAAAAACCTATTGTGGGAAGGAGTAACATCATTTTGTGAGCTAGGCGATTCTCGTTAAACTGAAATGTATCTATGATGGCGGAGCATATCCTGAGATAAGTTTGAAATGAGGTCCGCTATACTAAATTTCAGTTTCAGTCTTTGTGGAAGAATGCCTGAAGTTGCAAAGTCAGAGTAAGATAATAATGATGACTTTAACAGAATCAGTTGTGGAGCTTACCTGTGAAGACTAAGTGGTTTCATTTTTTTTCTTTCTTTCTTTCTTTCTGCGTACGCAGGCTGATACTCCTGCGGACACTGCCTCTATAGACAGGCAGTGGAGTTTTGTGTGTATGACCGTTTTTTATCCCGCCATTAAGGCAGCCATACTCCATCTTCGGGGAAGGTGCATGCTACGTGTAACGTGTCATCCATACCAACGGCCAAACTGGCCTTCCTTTCCGAAAGTTGGTGATGGGATTTTACGTGTATGCAAGATGTTGTGCGTGCGTTCACACACGGAACCTCGGTTTACAGTCTCATTCAAAGGACTGTATGGGGAATGGAGTCAGAACCAATGTTAACTCCGAGGGAAAATCCCCAAAATACGTACACTCACTGAGTCCCAAATTGTGGAGGCATCATTTACATGAGTTTCAATGTAAGAATGAAACATCATTTTGCGAGAGGGTGGTTAAGAAGTGTTTCATTTTAGAATGTATTGACATCTTGTTTGATAATGTGTTACACTCTTCCAGTATGATCAGACCACGATAGACTAATGTCAATAACTACACCTTGAATTTTATGGTTCTCTACCTCTACAATATTTTTGTCATTAATGTATACTGGAGCAAAAGAACAGGTAAGGTTTTGCCGTTTTTGCTT
>CM031597.1:129795712-129803212 GCA_018398815.1 Conus ventricosus | reverse complement strand
AAATTTAAACTGACAAAAGTTACTTCACGATTTAGTTCTTATATAGTTCAGGAGATGCCTGACTTAATTATATTCATAATTAAACGGTCTTCATAGGAACCGGACAGAATTTAAACAAACCAAAACAAGACATCTTTAACGTATTAATATAGTGTACAGTTTGGATAATAATAGTAAAAATATTGAAAACTTGCAATATCAGACAAAGCTTTTAAGTCAATGTGGCATTCTACGTGTCAAAAGACAAGGAAGTCAAAGCATCCCCACGTTCTTTAGCTGAAATGTTTTGAAGCAATATATATATATATATAATATATATATATATATATATATATATATATTATATATATATAATATATATATATATATATTATATATGTGTGTGTGTGTGTGTGTGTGTGTGTGTGTGTGTGTGTGTAAGGACTGAGGTGGAAATGTGAGCGTTTTTACTATTACAGTCTGTACCCACTGAAGTGGGAAGCGCGGTCGTTGGTAACCCGGGCCCCGGCCGATCCGGTATGTTGCTGGCTATGGTTGTATCTCTCATGACTTTTCTGTGGGCTTAGGTTAATCCTTGGTGGCGCCAATCCCCTCTCCAAGTCTCCTACTGTGATAGGTAGTACTGGGCTACAGCTTTACCAGTAGCAGACCATTTGTACAATATTCCAGCAGAGCTGCTCAAACATGGAGGGAAGGAATTGGTCACTCTAGTAACATCGATTTGTCAGAAGATCTGGGAGACAAAACAGTGCCCACAGAATGGACTCAATCACTCATCATCCCCCTGCCCAAAAAGGGAAATCTACGCCAATGCCAGAACTACAGAACAATAAGTCTCATTAGCCACACCAGTAAAATCATGCTCAGAGTCATCTTGAATCGACTGAAGAAAGAGGCGGAAGAACACTTGGCGGAAGAACAAGCTGGATTCAGGGCAGGCAGAAGCACAGTAGAACAGATCTTCACCTGCCGGATACTGATGGAGAAACATCTGCAACATCAGAGAGACCTGTTCCACAACTTCATTGACTTTAGGAAAGCGTTTGACAGGGTGTGGCACAAGGGTCTGTGGCAGGTGCTCAGAAAGTTTGGCATAGAGAGGGTCTCGTCCAAACCATCCAGGCGCTGTATAACACCGCCAGCAGCGCAGTCCTCCTCAACAACCAGATTGGGGACTACTTCAAGACCACAGTTGGAGTCCGTCAAGGCTGCCTGCTATCTCCCGTACTGTTCAATCTTTTCCTGGAAAACATCATGCGTGAAACCCTCCATGACTTCCACTCCACTGTCTCCATCGGAGGAAGAACCATCAATAATCTGAGGTTCGCAGATGACATCGACCTGATGGGAGGCAGCAACGAAGAACTACAAGACCTGACAAAGAGACTGGAAGAAAGGGCAGGTGCATATGGAATGGAAGTGAGCACAGAAAAAGCAAAGTCCTGGTCAACAGCACAACCAACACCCATGCTGAAATCTACATGAACGGACAACAGCTTGAAGAAGTGGGCGCTTTCAAATACCTTGGCGCCACTCTCACCAAAGACGGTCGCTCTACAACAGAAATCAAGACCAGACTAGCGATCGCAACAGCAGCAATGGCAAAGCTAAACAGATCTGGAAGAGCAGGAAGATCAGCTTTCCTACAAAGATGAAGCTGTACAAGTCCCTGGTGCGTCCATCCTGCTGTATGGCTGCGAAAGCGGACCATGACAGCAGAGACCACCAAGAGAATCCAGACGTTTGAAACTAAATGCTTCAGGCGCTTGCTCGGGATCTCTTGGCAAGACCGGAAGACAAACGACCTTGTGAGGAGCCAAATAACATCACTTGCAGGCCCCCAAGAACCCCTCTTGCAACAGTCAAGAAGAGGAAGCTGTCGTGGTTCGGGCATGTCATACGCCACAATTCACTGCCCAAAACAGTCATCCAGGGCACGCTGGAAGGTGGCAGACGAAGGGACGACAAGCCAAATGCTGGATGGACAACATCAAAGAATGGACCAGGATGGATGTCCCTACGCTGATGCGACAGGCAGGGACAGGGCGGATGGCGGTGCCTGGCTTCGAGAGTGTCTCTCATCTCTCCTCTACGCCATCATGGGCAAGAGAATGATGATGATGATGATGACCCACTGAAGAAGGCAATTCAAGCCGAAAAGTTGAAAATTTCAATCTTGTTTGTTTGGATTTTTTATCTACTTTGACTGTTTATACACATATTATATATATATATATATATATATATATATATATATATATATAATATGTGTATAAACAGTCAAAGTAGATAAAAAATCCAAACAAACAAGATTGAAATTTTCCAACTTTTCCAACAAACCAAAACAAGACAACCTCTTAAGACACAAGTGCTGAGGGTCAGTTCTTGGAATGATCCGCAAGTTAGGCAGAATTGGAGGGTGTCTCCCCTTGGAGACTATAAGCTTGCTGAAGGTTCATTGTGAGAAGCATTTATTTTTTCCCCATTCACCCACTCAAGCACATACTGTTAGTTAGGCAGAATCATCTACCACTGCAGATATGAATGCTTTTCTCCCCTATTTTTCAATCTAGACATAAGAGCAAGCTTTGTTTATAATTCAATATATATATATATATATATATATATATATAATAATATATTCAATTATAAACAAAGCTGGCTCTTTTGTCTTAGATTGAAGAAATAGGGGAAGATAAGCATGCATATCTGCAGTGGTAGATAATACTACCTAACTAACAGTATGTGCTTGAGTGGGAAAAAAATAATATAAATGCTTCTCAAAATGAGCTTCAGTAAGCTTATAGTCTCCAAGGGGAGACAATCTCCAATAGGGAGGAAACTCACTGACATATAACACCTGGTCATATACCAATATTTCGAAACCTGAATGCTTCTCCTCAGTGACCGCGGAAGTGGTAATTTGACTCCTCTGCCTTTTCGGTTTTAAGAAGAATGCTACCCCAGAAAAGGCTGTGTGCAATACCGTAGTATGTTGATTTTCAAAAAACCAACCAAAGGTGCCACCTAAGAAGCAAACGAAAATCATTAAAGAGCAAAACAAGCTACATTTTCTTGTGAAAAGTAGAAAATATAAAAAGATAACCTCTTAAGACACAAGGCTGAGGGCCAGTTCTTGGAATGAATCCACAAGGGACTAAATTACAACAAACTAATAAATTCCAAGGATAAGTACCGAGCACCATTCCAGCAACTTACAGAGCAGCTTGGTGTTGCTATAAATATTATGTATGAATGTATGTATGATTATATTTATGTGTGCAATGTGAAACAAGATATACTGATGCTGACGAAGCTAAGTAAAGGCGAAAGCTTTTAAAAAAAAACATGAAGAGTGTGTGGTTGGTGTGCCATGCGTTTATTTTTGTACTCGTTGACTGGCCAGTTTCTGGATCAGCAGTGCACGCACACATCATTGAGTGGTGTCCAGCGTGTTCGAGGGTTTTTTACCTTTATTTATATATATATATATATTTATATATATATATATTAATATATATATATATATATATATATATATATATAGTCTTAAATGATCAGTCCAAATGATTTGCTGGTCACCACTCCTCCCAAGTATACTTCTGGGTAAAATCTTTGAGTAAAATATAAAAAAAGAACACAGAAGTAAACAGTTTCATTTTAGATTGTATATTCTCCAGTAAAAAAATATATATATATATATTGGAAAACAGAAGAATAGAAGAAGAAAATAAGTGGAAAATAGTGGAATGTAGGTTCATACGCAAGGTGTATACGTTTTATTTATAACGGTTTCTATGTTTTTAAGGTTTCTACGTTAAGGTTTATACGTTGTACGTTAAGGTTATACGGTATACGTTATTTTGTTTTGTTTTGTTTGATTTAGCGTCTTTTCACAAAATGTTTTTTAGACGGACCTTGAAATCATCCTGAAAGACATTAGTATTTTATCACACATAGGAATACCCGTCATTTCATATCCCCCATCAACGCAATACCATGTTTGACAGAGAAAAAAAAACACATCAATAAACAATACCTATAATTTAAATTTTAATTTTTTTTCAAAAAGAGCAAACTACAGAGTTGTCCCTATAGGTGGTATACGTTATATATATATATGTATATGTTTCAGCTTAAGGACTGCGGATGGCAATGTGGGGATCCGACTTGTGTGATATTACACACTGGCATATACTAAAGTCTTAAAAACATATGACAAAATCGTACTTTGAAGTGGATGAGATCCAAATCAAATGAGTGTGGACAGATTCATTCAAAGCGTACTGAACTTGGATTTGCTCCCATTGTTAAACAGTTACAACGCCTTGGGTGAAGATAGATAAATGGACATGCTGAGTGGTAATATGGCGAAGGAACAGAAAATTCGGTGTTGTTGTTGTTGTTGCTGCTGTTGTTTTTAATTGTTGCTGTCTCTTCTTTTGTGCCACCTCAGTTACATCGCCCCACGCCGCTCATTCTAACGCCCCCCCCCCCCCCCCCCCCTCCGCCCACATCCTCCCCGGCACCCCAGCACCAGAAATCCAGAGGGAGCATCAATGTCAATCCTAAAGACAACCCACCGAGGAGAAACCGCACTGCGCCGGTCCATTCATTCGGGGGTTTTCACGGTGCCTTTCTATCCAACATCTATGACCCCCACCTACAAACCCCCAACGACACAATAACCCTTTATCGCGGAGCCGGCGAGTGGCTTCCCTCCGGGGGGCCCACCACGCCCTCCATCGATACCCTCATAATTTGCCGATACCGGGAAACCCTCCGACGAATGAAAGCAACCAAGACGGGGAAAGGGAACAACACTTGGGGCACCATGACGCAGCAGAGGACCACAGCATTTCAGGGGTTTTTTTTAAAATTGCGAGGAAGGATGAAATACGAATTTGATCACAGTTTCCCTTCCGCTAACGCAACGGGGCTGATTCTACGTTTCCTTTTTAGGGGATGCCCCGGGTGTCAACCAGCCCGAGAGATACAGACACGGGGGTTGGTCAAAAATTGACAATACTCAAAGACCATCCTTAAGTGGATGAAACCCACGTGTGGTCCCGGGCCTCTAGCTACACGTAGCAACTCAATCGGGGGACCGGTCAGGGCAGAAAAATGCACAATGAGGGAAAACGCCCACTATTTCCCCACGGGGGATGGTAAGAAATGGTTTTTTGGTTTTGCTCTTCTTCATTCACGACGACTTAGGGGGGCATCATTGTGCATAGGTATTGGTTAAGGTTTCAGTTTTTTGGGATAATTCATTCACACCAAAAAGGAATAGCTAACAAAAAAAACTCCACTATATAACACTGAAGTCTATGACAGGAAAAACTGGAAAATCTTATAACCCGTTTCGCGTGCCACTTTTTTTTTGTATGTTTCCTCTTTTACTTTTCAAATCAATAGAATGAACACCCCCTTTTTTAAATAAAATTTTTATGTCACGTTTCAACATAAACAAGGCCTTTCCCAAATAAACCCGTTTGTCCGAAATGAAAATAAATAAAAAAAAAAATTTAAAAAAAAAAAGAAAATACCAAAACAAAAAAAAGAGCAAAAAAAAAAACAAAAAAAAAGGGTGCCACAAGTTTTGAAGATGTGCACGATTTTCGTTCAATGGCATCGCCGACTTTTGCCGCCTGCTGTCACGCCGTTGAAGATACCTCATTTTTCCCCCCCCCGTGTTATTGATAAAAGGGACTGCACTCCTCCGTCCCACCACCCCATCTGCCGCCCACCTCTGCCGACTCTCCACACCACCCCCACCACCACCTCCATCCCCATCCCCCGCCTTTTTTTTTTTTGCGCTTTTCCTCCCACCCGAAAGCGAACAGGGGCCTGTCATTAGGCCCCACGAACATCTCTCGTGTCCTCTCTTGTACTCTCCGCTCTCTCTGTCACCTCTCGCTCCTCTGTCACTCTCTCCAAACCATCATAACCCAAAAACTCTCCTCTTTTCCCCTCGGCCGTCTCTCTCTTTCTCTCCTCTCTCTCTTCTCCCTCTCCCTCTCTCTCTTTCTCCTCCCCTCTCTCTCTCTCTCTCCCTCTCCATAAGCCACAATTACCCAAAACACGTCTCTCTGTCTGCGTCTGTCTCTTCTGTCTCCTGCTTCGCTGCTCTCTGTCTTCTGTCGTCTCCCCTCTCTCTCCTCTCTGTCTCCTCTTCTCTCTCTCCTCTCTCTCTCCTTTAGGCCTATCAATAACCAAAAAACATTTCCTTTTTCTCTCCCCTCTCCCTTCTCTCTCCCCACACACACACACACACCCACACACACACCACACAACAACACACACACACACCAAACCCCCAAAACACACACACACAAAAACAAACACACACACACACACAAATAACCTATCATATACCCTAAAATACCCCCTCCTCTCCCCCCTCTCTTCTCTCTCTCTCTCTCTCTCCCCTTTTCTTTTCCTCTCTCTTTTCTCCCCTTTTCAAAACCCTATCAATACGCCCAAAATTTTCATCTTGGTGTTTTGTGTGTGGGGGTGTGTGGTGGGTTGTGTGTGGTGTTGGGTGTGTGTGGGGTGTATGGTGGTGTTTTGGGGGTTTGGGGTGGGTGTGTGTGGGGGGGGGGTGTGTGTGTGTTGTGTGTGTATCCCCTAAAATCCCCCTCTTTCTCTCTTCCCCTCCCCTCCCCTCTTCCTTCCCCCTTCTCCTCTCCCCCTCTTTTCCCCCCATAAGCCTACCCAATATCCCTAAAATTCATCTGGTGTGGTGTGGTTGTGGTGTGGGTGTTGTGGTTTGTGTGTGTGGTGTGTTGGGGTGTGTGTGTCCCCTCTCGGTCACCCCTCTCGCTCCCCTCTGTCACTCTCTGGGCCGCTCGTCACTCTCCCATAAGCCAATCAGTATCCCCTAAAATACATTTTCTTTTTTCCTCTGGCTCGGTCTCTGCCCTCTTTTCTCTCCCTTTTCCCTCTCTCTATCTCCTTTCTCTCTCCCCATAAGCCTATAAATCCCCCCTAAAATACGTCTGTCTTTTTTTCTGTCGGCTGCCCTTTTCTCTTTCTATGGCTGTCTCCCTGTTGCTGCTGTCTCTCTCCCCCTCTCTCTCTTTTCCTCCCCTCTCTCTCTCTCCCTTCATCCCCCTTCAATATACCTTTAAAATACATTTCTCTCTCCCCTCTCTCTCTCTCTCTCACACCACACACACCACACACACACACACACACAAAACACACACACCACCACACACACACCACACACGCACGCAAACAACGCACCCCAACGCACGCCACGCACGCCCAGCACGCACGCCGCCCACGCACCCACCAACACACACCCCAACCCCACACAACACACAGTAAGCCTACATATCCCTAAAATCCCTTCTCCCCCTCTCCCCTCTTCTCCCCCTCTCCCCCTTCCCCCCTCTCTTTTTAATCTCTCCCTCTTCCTTCTCTCTCTCCTCTCAAAAAAGGCCCTATCAATTTGCCTAAAACTTGTTGTGTGGTGGGTGTGTGGTGCGTGGG
>CM031597.1:129764126-129784126 GCA_018398815.1 Conus ventricosus | reverse complement strand
ATGGAGGTCTGGAGCAACGTAGTGGGCTGATTAGAACTCATCCAGGTGGGAAGCTGAAGCCATGGATGTCAGTTTGGAGAAGTAAAGTCTGGTCACATGTCTGTACGCCCATTCAGTCGATGGTCAGTATCTGGTGAACAGACAGTCACAATGGATGGATCACTACAGATTAGTGGATCAGTGACGAGGACGGAGGTCTCAGAGGACATCAAAGGGGCTCACCTGGTGTTTTGTCATGAAGCCCAGGTCTGTCGTCCCACGAAGATCAAAATTCACGTCGTTGGTGAATAGTCTTCTCTTTGGTTGAGAGGTGAAACGAGCAGATCAGCAGTTCCCGTGAAAATCAATTCTACAGTCTCTAATGATCTCGTCTTTCTCTGTAGATGTGAGAGCTGTTACAGATCGGATCTATCATTGCCATGGAGTCAAATTCTACACGTCCCTGCTGATCTCAGTCCTTCTCTGTGGTGTCAGAGCTGAACGTGACCAGCGAGCGACAAAAAATTCAGCGTTCCAGAATTATGGTTTCAGCGGATCTTCTGATTCCATAGGAAGAACCATACACAAATGACCGAGTCACGCAGGCCAGCCCTTTCCTCACAGTTATCAAGAACATCACCAAATGACTGAGTCACGTAGGCCGGACCCTTCTCACAGTTATCAAACTCACACAGTACCGAGACACTAGCCCCCCTTTCCTCACAGTTCAGAACCCCTCAGCTGGTCACGAGGCCGGCCCTTCCTCATATCAAGAACATCAACACAAGATCTGTTCAGTCCATGCCGGCCTTTCCTCACTGCAGAGAAACCAAAATGCTGGTCAGTAGGCAGACCTTTCTCATGACAGACATCACAAATACCGAGTCACACAGCCAGACCTTTCCTCCGTTTCAAGACATCACAAAATGCTGAGTCAGTAGGCGGACTTTCCCACAGTTATCAGCCCTGTCAGTTGCCTGGACGGATATATGTTATCTCGCAGACTTCTTGTCCAAGACCATTCTCCAGGGTGAGTCGCGGTGAGCCCAAGAACTATGAAGGAAAACACAAAGGATGGATGTTACCGCCATCTGTCCTGTCCTGCCGGTCTGGAACACAGGCCAGGGCGGATCTGGAGGGGGGGTATGGGCTTCCGACCACACACCTCCCTGATTAAAAAAACGGGAAAAAACATCACATATGCGTAGTGGGGATACTTTTTCTGAAGAAGTCTCCGTTGTCTTACCAGTTACGGTGGAAGGTCCCTCGCCCCCCCCCCCCCTCCCCCTCCCCCCCCCCCCCCCCCCCCCCCTTTTTTTTGTTGTGTTGAGAAATATATCTGTTTCCCCTCCCTTCTCGCTCTACAAATTCTTCGATTCAATCCTACCATCCTCCCCCCCCCCCCCCCCCCCCCCCCCCCTTCCATTCACTCCGCCCAGCTTCTACAAAACCTGCACCTTGTTCACCATCAGCTTTTACAAAATCTGCAGGTCGTCCCCCCCTCTCTCTCTCTCTCTCTCTCTCTCTCTCTCTCTCCTTCTCTCTCTCTCTCTTCTCTCTTTCTTTTTTCATTTTTTTTTCACTACAGGGACAGAGAAGACAGACAGATCAGTGACAAGGAGATATACCTTGACCATGACAACTGGCCGCAGCTTTCCAGACGTTCACGTGATAATCATGTGAACCATAGAGATGATCTAAGCCACTCTCCAAGAAGCCACTACAACAGGAATTGGGTAGAGGAGCAAAGAAGGCAGGACGGACGCTGACGGCTATGCGCTGAAGTCAGTGGAAGACGTGAGCATTGGCCAGATAGTCACCAAGCACAAGGACATCAGCGACATTATGTACAACCAGGCCAGTTTACGCGATGGAGCAACGATGGTGACAGCAACAGACGGAAATACAGATACAAGTCTGACAACGCCACCGCCAGTGAATATTCATCGTACCAGGAAAGACCAGACTGTCAAGCCACCTCATGAACATGGAGGACAATCAGAGGAACACACGTTATGAGACAACTACAGTCCCGTAGACGACCTGTTGTTCCTGGCATCCACTCATACAGCAAGGCGGTTACATCTGGATCTGCAGTAACACAGCATAAAGACTTTGAAGACAGGTGCAGTGACGGCAGCCTCTGCGGAGACGTAAAAGTGAGCAGAACACACCTCATCCAATATCCTGAGAATGAGAGAGAAAGAAATACAAACAAGCAGCAAGATATGAATTTTGACTTCAAAGGAGCTCTGTTCTGCACACAAACAGCAACTCCCCGAGTGACGAAGAGGACGAGGACATCCCTGTCAGCTGTGATATCAATATCCTTCTTCAGAATCGCCAGACTGCACAAACGGAGAAGATAAGGGTCAAACAGAGCAATCAACCAAGCAAGACACGTCAGTTAAGACTAACCAGTTAGAGCCAAGTGAACATAGGAAGACTGCACGGGGTGACGCCATGTGAGCAGGATGTGAAGGCCACGAGAATCGTCCTCACAGGGGCAGAGTGACGTTCGGAATCATCAGGTGCCCTCTACGACCTCATCCATTTCGGACAAAGTGTCCGCTGAGACCTGCTCACCTGACACCCAGATGTCTGCTTTACCTGCTCCCCTCCCATCCAAGAACCTGGTGAGACCTGCGCCCCTTCCTCGCAAGTTCCCACTGAGACTTGCACCCTCTCCTCCCAGGTGTCTGCTGATACGGCACCCCTCCCTCTCAAGTGTCCCTTCAGAGCTGCATCCATGCCTCCAAAGTGTCGCCGAGATTTGCATCCCTTCCCCTCAAGTGTCTGTTGAGACCTTCACCCCTTCAACATCCGGCAAACAAACTTAACAAAGAAGGATAGCTAGCCGAGCTCGGATTTCAAACGCCAGCCCTGCATCAAAAATCTTCGTTCAAACAGACCCGTTCCAAAAGGCCACTCTCGAATCAGAGAAACATCATAGACTCGTTCAGACGTGTCAGTCCGACGACAGGTCGAACAACACACAGTCCAGAAGGGGGCGTTCAGTGACTCGAAAAGCCCGTTCGAACAACAAATAGGGATTCAGCCGGGCCTTCGATGAAAACAGAAACTCCGTTGAAATGTTGTAAGAATAGTAGCTTTCTTTGTTCTTCTTTCGGTTCCACTGATTCGTCAAAGAACGTGAAATTTCTTAACTACAACATTAATGGCTTGCTACCAAAGTTAGAAAATCCAGATATTACTAAGTTAATTCTTTCTCATGATTTGTTTGCTTGACAGAAACGTTCGTGAGTACAAATTTTGAATCAAACATCTTGCGTGATTACTGTATATTTGTGTCAAAGGCAAAGAAATTATCCCATCATGGTAGGTACTCCGGTGGTGTAATGGTATTGGTTCATAAAGATACGAGACTTACGTTTGAGCAAAAAATCCTTAATACTGAAAACATGATTGTGCTAAAAATAAACAAATCACTTTTTGGAACTTCTAAAGATATAATGTACATATCTAGCTACATTCCTCCGATAGATTCAGCATTTTGGCAAACTTCCCTAACTGGATAATGGTATATGAGTGTTTGGAAGAATCCTTGTCATACTGCACAGTGAGTTCGATGATTTCTTTGTTTTACTGAATGGTGACTTGAATTCCAGAAACTGCTTGTCAGAATTACTCCCAATTAGCAAGTGAATTCGAAGATATGTCTGTAAGCGTATTTCTGAGTTTGCAAGAAAGTCGCAGATGATATTGTTAACACGTTTGGAGAACAATTGATTGACATGTGCAATGTATATGATTGTATTATTATTAATGGATTATCTGAGGTTCTTTTGATAATAGTTTCACTTATATCTCTAGCTCCGGAGCCAGTGTGGTAGATTGTTTCATCATGTCGTATGACATGTTTGTGTCTGAATGTAAATTGTTCGCTTACTGTTGAAAATGTGATCGAATCAGACCACTTGCCTGTTACACTGAACGTTAACATCGATGATTCCTCAATTGAAATGATGTGAGCACAAGGAAACAGAAATACAGTAAATTCTTTGATAAATAGTGTGGGAAAATGATAAAGAACATGAATATATAAAAGAGTTAAATAGTTGTAAACTCAAAGAAAATTACAAGAGGCAACAGATGAATAGAATATAATGTAGATAATGCTCTCGCTATTTTGTAGAGTGTTTGAAATCTGCAAGTTACTGTATGCATAAAAAATGTATATTCACAAGAAAGTGAAGGCCAATAGATGGTTTGATGAAGAATGTGCTCAAGCTAAAAAGAAACTCGTCAAAAGCTCAAGATATTTAGATCAATCGGAAATAGAAGAAAGGAAGGAATATGTACGATCAGAAAGAAATACAAACACATGCTAAAAAGAAAGGCAAGAGCTTTTTAAGCGCAAAAAGACTGAACAGCTTGAAAACAACATTAAGAATTCCTCCGTGTTTTGGAAAGAGTTAAGAAACATGGGCCACGGAGAACAAAGAAATATTAACAGTGATAACATTAATATTAATGAATGGTGTAGTCACTTTAAAAATGTGTTTAAAAGTCATGAAACTGAGGCTTATGAAAGCTATGTTATCGAGCTAGATATCACAGAGGATTTTGACCATATTCTTAATGAGGATATCAGGAAGGATAAAGTAGAGAGAGCCATCACTAAACTGAAGCAGGTAATCATGTGGGATTGATGGTGGTGTCGCCGAGATGTTGAAAGCAGGAGCTCATAACGTCACCAAGTTCCTTGTTTAAATTGTTCAATGTCTTGTTTAGTAAAGGTGTGTATCAAAGAATGGGTAACTAAAGCAATCATAATACCCATTCATTAAAAAGGAGATAGAAACCAAGCAAACAATTATAGAGGTGTTTTACTTATTAGTGCAATCAGTAAATGTTATTTCCTCAATTTTAAATGCAAGGTTATACAAATGGTTGGAAGAAAATAAATGATTTCAGAGGAGTCAAGCAGGATTCGTTAAGAATTACTCTACTGTGCATCAGATTTTCAATCTTCACTCTATTGTTCAGAAGTGTATGAGCAAAAAAGGCCAAAAATTATATGTTGCTTAGGTTGACTTTCAAAAGGCCTTTGATTCTGTGCGCCACGACAAGCTTCTTGAATGTTTGAGGAATCAATGTATCAGAGGAAGTTTTTTAGTTCGTTACATGCTATGTATTCTTCCTGTTATCGTGTGTCAGAGCTAACTTTGATTATTCTGAGTTTTTTCAATGTCCAATTGGTGTCCGACAAGGTTGTGTATTAAGCCCTACCTTATTTTCAGTTTTCATAAATCAGTTAGCAGAGTACATGTCTGAAAGGCGAAGACACGGAGTTCACTTGATGCCAGATATTATGGAACTGTTTATTCTACTTTTTTGCGACGATGTGGTTTTAATTTCAACGACACCCGTAGGTTTACAAATCAATTGAACTGTTTAAAATCATGCTGCGACAATATGGCACTTAATGTAAACAAAGACAAAACAAAGTAATGGTATTTAGAAAAGGTGGTTTTCTGGCAAAACACGAGCAATGGTTTTTGATGGAGTACAACTAGAAGTTGTAAACAGTTACTGCTATCTGGGTTACAATTTTTCTACAAAACTGAGTCACAAAAAAGGTTACAGACCATTTAGCAACCAAGGGGAAAAAAGCAGTTTTCTTTCTGAATAGAGCTTTCAACAAATACAAGGAAATGACTGCCAAAAATTATTTTAGGATATTTGATGCAAAATTATGATCAATATTATTGTATTCGTCTGAAATATGGGGATATCAGAGACTCGATAGCTTAGAAAAGGTCCACCTAATGGCTGTAAAAGATTTTTAGGGGGTCCCTAGTCGAACACCAAACAAGATGGTATATGGAGACTTAGGTAGATATCTATATTTGTTACTTCCAATGTTAACTGTGTCAGATACTGGATACGACTGTTGGATATGGAACAACACAGAATTCCCTATACAAGCTTACAGAATGCTTCTTTCTTTAGATACAGAGGGAAAAGACTGTAGGGTGAGTAAGGTAAGACACATTTTATGTGAACAGGATTCTCTTATGTATGGCTTTGCCAGTCGGTTGGTAACTCCAGTGCATTTGTAAAATATTTAGACAAAGACTCATTGATATGTTCATTCAAGAATGGTCGGGTACTATTCGAGATAAGGACAGGTATGAATCATACAGGTCTTTCAAAACTATCTTCGAAAAAGAAAAATACATTTTGTTTATGGACACGTATTGTTTTAGAGTTAGCTATGTCACAAATTCCATTCGGGACACTTCCTCTAAATAATAATTTGCATAGATTTAGCAACTGTCCATCTGACCGAAACTGTGTGGTATGTGCTTCAAAAATTGAGGATGAAAATCACTTCATATTTGAATGTCCTTTATTACACTGATCTCAGAATGAAGTTCTTACAACAAATCTCAGCAATGCCTTTGCAGTCGTTACTCCGAGCAGTGTGAAGGACAGATTGTCAATTACCTAACCAAGTATATTTTCCATGCTATTAATATGCGAAAACAGTTTCTCGAGTTGACCCGTAAACGTAATAAATGAGTTGTGTGTATATTTTGTTACTAATGGAGCTGGTAGTTTTTTGCTTGATTTTTGTTTTTGATCACCCCTGTCCCCACGCCTCCATTCTCCTTTTCCATCTCCCGCCACCCCTCTTTTTGTGTTTGTATTATGACCTATGGCTGATGTACAATAAACACTCGGACTCGGACTCGACTCGGACTCTCTCTCTCCAAGTACACTATCACTTCATGCACTCCATCAGTTAGTACAAACCCCAACGAGTTATAACTAAACAACTGCGACTCTTATTGATCATGTATACACTAACAGCAAATCTGCAATACTAGATGTTCAGTGGTACATTCTGGTATTAGTGATCACTGTCCAGTCTTCTGCACGTGGTCCTTAAGGCTCCCAAAACCACCACCCAAAGGTCACACAGCCATCCAATACCGCTCTTTCAAAACGTTTAATGAAGCAGCATACCTCTATGACTTAAACATTTCCCCATTTCCTTAACTTATAATTACTCAGTACGTCAATGATGCACTGTCCTTCTGGTACCAAACATTCCTCACCATCATAAATAAACACGGGCGCCGTTACATCAAAAAAGAGTTAGGCATCCGCAGATGAACCCGTAGTTAATGCCAGAATTGCTGCAAGAAATGATACTACGTGACCAACTCAAGGCAGCAAATTTGTTTGACGAATACAAAGAGCAGAGAAACTTTGTTTCAAACGAAGTTGAAAAAGCCAAACGAGACTACTTCAGTCAAATGATAACGGATGCAAAATCCACAGCGCCAATGTGGAGGGCAATAAACACTATTGTACGCAACAAGCATACAGATTCACAAAATTCAAGCACAAACATCACCCGGACAAAATGTAATACCACTTTCTGCCATTATCAAATACCCTTACTCAAGCTCCACAGACTATAAGAGCACCAAATGAATATACATGCCCGACTTCCTAATATCATTTTGTAAACAAAAACTTGGATCCAGCAACTCAATCAAAATTCCACTTCTTGCTGTACTTGAAGCAGGAATGCACATAGCGCAATTAAAGAATAAAAAATCCATGGGTCCTGATCACATACCGCATTTCTTCTCAAACTCGCTCTACATTGTTGGAGTCTCTTACATACATATTATAATATATCTATCCATTGAAACTAATGTCTTCCCTCAGGCGTTCAAAAACGCCAAAGTGACCCCCTTCCAAAATCAAATGATTTTGTCAGATCCAAGTAATTTCAGACCTATATCCTTACTATCGATTCTATCCAAACCCTTGAAGACACATACACACACACGTATCTCAGTTCATGGAGAAAAAACAAACTATATCACCCACTCCAATCTGGATTCCGATCTAATCATTCCTGCACACAGCATTTATCACGAATGTGTGACTCATGGCTTTCAAATATGAACCAATCACAAATGACAGGGGTTGTCTTTCTTGACTTCAAAAAGGGTTTGATCTTGTTGATCATTCCATTCTTCTAAAGAAACTATTCTGTCTGCTTGAACCATACCCCGACATCTCATTATTCCAATCATACTTGAACGATATGACTCAGTATGTGATGCTTATGGCAAAACCTCCGCTTCAGACTTTGTCAAACATGGAGTCCCACAGGGCTCAGTACTAGGCCCCCTACTATTCTGCATCTTCATCAATGATTTCCATTGTCCGTATCAGATGAAAAGGTCACAACAGATTTATTTGCTGATGACTCGTCACTCAAACGATGGTAGTGATCTACAGACAATAGAAACTTCTCTCCAGGAAAGTCTAAAACAACGTGTCAGACTGGTGTCATTCAAACTCAATGGTCATACACCCAGCCAAAACCAAATCTATGATTATAGCTACCTGCCAAAAACACCAGTTGACTCCTCTTTGCCTAAAACTTCAGTTGAATGACACTTCTATCGAGCAGGTAGATGAGCATCATTGTTTTAGGGTTAACGATAGATAAGAATTGAAATGGCAATCTCATCTCAATAACGTATGCAAGGTAGTCTCAAAACACCTTTTCCTGTTATCTCAATTACAGCGCTACGTCAACAGTAATGTGCTTAAACTTTTCTTCAATGCGCACATAATGTCACGTATCAATTATGCGTCAACAGTGTGGGACGGAAGTAGTGACGTCCACAAAAAAGGCTGAATTCTCTCCATAGACGTGCAGCAATAGTACTCCATCCAGCTGTATCTCTAACAACAGACGAAAAACTAAAAGCGATGAACATACTTCCTCTGAATAGGCAATTGGAATTCAACAAGGCATCATTTATGTTTACAATCTTGACATGATACTTATGCCATGTTGTATCAATGCCTTTTTACAGATCGAATAGCTTTTCTGGCTCGACGAAATTCCTCCTTCCATACCCACGCATTGATCTATACAAAACAAGCCTAGCTTACTCTGGACCATATGTCTGGAAACTCACTTCCACGAATCTTACAAAACATGAATACTTTAAAAATTTTCAAGGAAACATTTGCATAAACATTAATGTCCAGTAATTAAATTATTCGATTACAATGATTAGCGTCCATTCGCAAAGTCTTCTGTGAACCATACTTTGAATAATCGTCTAAACATAAAACCTACTCCGTTAAAATCGCTCATCCCCACTCCCACTCTGTCTACCATCCCTTTTCTCCTCCCCTACCTACCATTCTCTCTTCCCCACCCTCCTCTGACCTCTCTGTAGTTTTGTTTGTTTGTTTGTAAGTTTCTGTGTTTTACCATCCCCCATCTCATTGTGCTCTTTGAATTGTTTGCTTATCATTGTAGAATTAGATTACCATGTTGCTATGTTGAATTGTCAGTATGAATGATTATGTGCTGAAATAATGTTATGCATGACAAGGACAGATTGTAAGACTAGGCTTTGGCCTAAAATCTCCATCCATGTGTATTAAGATCAATCAATCAATCAATCTCCACTCGGACTTTTACAAAATCTGCCATTAGGTTTTTGTATCCAGACTTCAATTTGAAAAATGTCCCCCTCACCAGTGCTTGATCCGCCCTGAAAAGAATTTGGAAATCCTTGACTGTCAAAGCGTCCGTCACTGAACCCAGCTCCTAGTGTCCAGGGATGGTGCGTTGGGGGGAGGGGGGGGGGGGCTGGGGGTAAGGGGGAGGCAGTTGATACCTACCCACCTGCCTCACCTCACTGTCCCTTTTGTCCTGATACACGGAAATCCAGTTAGCTTCCTCTGCCCAGTCGACCCAGATCAAGAGAAGTGAGAAATACACTGCTGATACTCTAAGCTTATGATTCCTAAGATTCTTAAGACGTACGGAACTGTTCCCAGCGATTTGAACTTGCGTTTCTTAGAAACTTTGAGTGGCTGACTAGGTTCGAAAATTAGGCGCCGAGCAGAACACAGGAACCATGATAAAAACAGAGAGGTGTGACAGACGTGACGCCACGGTAAACTTTTTAATCCTGTGACCCGATCAACAGCTGCCACCTAGACCAACTTGCTGCAAACAGTCCACTACAATTCACGATCAACAGCTGCCACTAGACCAAATCTGCCTACAAACAGTCCACTACAATTCACGATCAACAGCTGCCACCTAGACCAACTCTGCTGCAAACAGGTCCACTACAATTCACGATCAACAGCTGCCACCTAGACCAACTCTGCCTACAAACAGTCCACTACAAATTCACGATCAACAGCTGCCACCTAGACCAACTCTGCTGCAAACAGTCACTACAATTCACGGGGTGACACGCGGAAATGCCAAGCAGGACAGCTGACATGGACACGGCCGGACTCATTTCATGAAAAAAAACCACGTCGAATTCTCAACAAATAGTACTGAAGATCTTTCCTGTTTGTTTGACCATTAAATACACGTTTTTCTACTATAAATAACCTGTTTGTTTAAGCTTAAAATACACTCTTTATTACGCAAGTAACTTCGATTTTTGTTTACTTGTTGAAACTACCTCCCCATTTCCCTGAATTTTTCTCCAGACTGTGATAATTTTATTGTGCCGGGAATCTGACTGTCTGGTGGTATCACTGCAAGGTTGTCGGAGTTCAAGGATTCCTTATCAAGGAAAAATGTATTCAAGTATGTTGAATCAATAAACAATGAATTCGACGACATATCTGTGTTAGAAACTGTCCGAAGATCTTTTAGGCACAGATGTACTAGTGATTCCAGTCGGTGCATATTTACCTTCTAGCTCTTCTGACCATTACCGCCACATGATTTATCTGATGGTATGTGATTGTATAAACAATGCTTAATAGTATTTGCTTGAATCTTCTGGAAACGTGCTTTTTTTTTTTATTACTTTGTGATTTCAATCCACGCCCGATAAGGTGAGGGGGGTTGAATGGGACAGAAGGGGATGATGATTCGAGTGAAGGCGTACTTTTCAAATATGACAACGAACGGGGTGTATGTTGTACTTCAAAAGGTAAGATTCTAAATGATTTTGGTTATTGTTTATTGAGCTTTTGTGATTGTTGTTGATCATTTTATTCTGAATGCGCGCCGTCAGAAGTGGTAAGGATTTTGGTCACTTTACATATGTGTCACCATTGGATGTAGTATCTTTGATTATGCTATTGTGTCACGACGTCTACTGAACTTTGTGTTTCACTAAATCTTAGTCGCAAAATGGAATCAAAGCATATCTGTTGGAAGTGTGTTAAACTACCATGTTTATGTAAACTAAAAATGTAAACGCAGATTGATTAGTTTTAACCTTGGAACCAAATAAATTTGAAGATTACAAGGAGAATAATACATCTGATGAATTTAAAAACAATGTGAAAAGCTTGTTTCTTAATTCACACAGACTGTAACGAAGCACTGCTCAGTCGGCGCAAGGAAAGAAGATCCATGGTTTGACCAAGAATGTAGTCAAAACAGAAAGCAACTCAGATGTAATGTGAAGCAGTATCATGAACATGGGGATGATGACGTTGTATTCAGAATTGCATATTAACAGAAACGAAGTGGATATTTAACCCACCCCCCAAAAAAAGAAAAAAAAAGAGAAAAAAAAAGAAGAAAGAAACAAAAAAAAGAAAAATCACCGTTGGTCGACATTGCACACATTACATGCAAATATATGTAACCCTGCAGGACTCCGGAACAAGGTGCAATGTTGCATGTGTGAAAGTCAACAGTGAATAACGTTAGTCCAGAGCAGTGGTCTACACATTCTCCACAAGTGTTTAAGTCCAGTTCCGACAACACTGAAACAACACAACCTGCCAGCGAAGCTGCTGAAGAGGACGACGACGGTGTGCACCACGTGTACACTGATTCCCTGGAGTCTGATATCACAGGAAATGCATGTTTTGCTGCCGTGCATTCTTGAAGAAATAGCTAGGCAGCAGGTTGTGATGGGATTATAGGAGAAGTCAGTTAAAAATCTATCACAGTGATCGCACCGTTTTTAATTATGTTATTGAATGTAATGTATGCTTCAGAAAGCTACCCTTTACGAAGATCTGAAGCTTTTACATAACCTCTCAAGAAAAGGGGGGTGTCATGTGACGTAGCCTCACATCAAGGCATGTGACGCTCCATCACATGTAGTTTAGTGATATGAATCATTTCCCATGCCACAACTAAAAGGAAGAATATTTATGTGGCTTGACTAGTGTAGTGGGCGTCCCCAAATAATTGTGAGTTCACTCATTAACAGAAACAAACGTGGTCATTGGGTGAAAGTGACCACTGAGAGATAGTTTAATAAAGGCTGGTAAGGTGCTGGTCATGTGTTTTGAACACTGAGTATGCACTCACTTGGAGGAGGAGGAAAGAATCAGTTTTAGCCCAGCAGATGGCCTAGAGACTCGAACCTGTCAGGACGCTGGTCCTCACTGCTGACCAGTCATTACCAGGTGAGCCATAGATAGTTGGGGAAAGCGACAGGGGAAAACCTAAAGAAAAGAGAAAGAAAGAATTCATGTTAAATTGGGAAGCAGGTTACTTACACGAACCTTATTCGTGTTTCAGCCTTTCGCCCTTCACCTTTCACTCTTCACCCCGTGAGGTGGTTAAAGATGGCCATTGTGTGGGGAACACACCGGTAGTTCAGCCCCAGCAATTAAAGACTCCAGGGAGAGGAGTTGGAACTCATCATCTCTCCAGTGACAGGAGAATTCAAGGGGGAGAACACGATTTCTGAGAGAGACAGGGAATCATGACAGTATGGGGCGAGTCATATACCTGATGCAGGTATGGCATCAATGATTTGCAAGAATTATTTATTCTCCTGGTCTGGATCTTGGGCTAATGTGATGTGAAGGCCATGACTTTATAGAATCTTGAATGAATTAGTTTACCTTTCGGAGAGAAGGAAAAGAGAGATACATGTATAAAATCTGTTTATAAATTGTTTGATGTGATTTAGTAAACTGTTTTCCCCCGAAGGAGAGGGGGAGAAGAAAAAACATTCGGTAGTGCGCCTTTTGGTTGATTGGAAAGATTGCGTGTGCGTATGGAGTAAATGCTGTCATGAATGCGTGTGTGCAAAAGTGACAGTGTGACAGGCGGTAATCGAAACATACCTGATAATTATCGCGACCGTGCGATATTGAATGTTTGCTTAAGATTATACAGTCATATATTAAATGAAAGGTTAACGAAGTGGATTGAAAATAACAATGTAGGCTTATAAACGATTGCCAGAAGGCTTCAGAAAACCTTCCAGTGCTACTGATCACGTTTTCATGACGTTTTCCAAGGGTTCAGAAACATTCATTGTTATACAAAAGCTTTTGATTGTCTTGTTCGTTCGAAGTTATGGACTGTTTTAAAGGAAAGGGGTATTCAAGGGAAAATATACCGGGCTATAACTGGTATCTTTAGAATTATACAAGCAAGAGCAGGAGTTGAAAGACACCTGACCGAGTCATTCAGATGTCCTATGGGTGTAAAACAGGGAGAAAAGCACAGTCTTGTTCTGTTTTCTTTATTCGTAAATGAGCACATCTGAAAAGGAAAACATGGAATTCAAGTTATCCCTGACTTTTAAAAAAAGTTCTTATTCTCACATTTGCTGACGACATCATTCTCATTCTGATTCAGTCACAGTCTGCAAGCTCAACTTAATATGTTGCATGACACAGCAAAAAGGATTGGTTTGATCGTAAGAAGTCAAGTATTGTTATCTTTAGTAGTGGTGGCTACATCTCCGAGTGTGAGAAATGCAATTATAAACAGAATAGGATATTAGTTGTAAATAATCATAAATGTCTTGGAGCCATCATGCCGACTAGGCTGTCTTTTACATAGTGTTTAAACCATTTTGCAAGCAGAGCGAAAGCTGTGGTCATTAACATTCTTCAGATGCTGTAGTTATTAGGGGGGAAAAAAGTCGTCGGCTATATTCTTTAAACTTTTTGACGCTCAAATCCAACCTATGCTTAGTTATGAAGCCCAAGTTTGGGTATCATGGGAAATCTTGATACAGTAGAAAAAGTATATCTGTTTTCTTTAAAAAGATTCTTAGATTTTAGTCTGAAAATTCCGAACGTGATGATTTACGGTGAGTAAGGACGTTTTCCACTGTTTGTAAACTTGTATCTCAAAAGTACTCGATACTGGTTTATAATTTTGGAAGATACCTTTTCATAGTTTGTCTCAAAAGTCTTACATGATGCTATCCTATTTTCTTTGTAACAAAAGGCAGATATGAGCATCGGGTTTTTACTCTTTTTCTTTTTTTCTTTTTTCTTTTTTTTTTTTGAACAAATACAGATATGATGAGTCTTGGGAAAGCCAGGGAGTAGAGAACGAGTAGGAATTTTAGAGAGCGCTTAAAGAAAATACGAGACGCAATGACATATAACGGAAGGAAGTGATTGTTTCCAGCTTATTTGAACGTTCAAGAGGTGAACTGTTTTCACTTCCCTATTCAAATGCAGTTAATCGTCTGAAAGTTAAAATCAGTTTGATAAAGCCACGATTAGCTGTCTCACGGCTGAACGTTTATAAGCTACGTTTCCGTAGAAATATGGCTTTCAGTACTGGTGTGACAACAGGACTTAAGCACATCAATCCATATTCGTCCAAATGATCAGTTTTAACATTCTTGTGCGCGCGCACGCGCGTGCGTGCGTGCGTATGAGTGTTGAGTGTTGTGTGTGTGTGTGTGTGTGTGTGTGTTGTGTGTGTGTGTGTGTGTGTGTGTGTGTGTGTGTGTGAGAGAGAGAGAAGAGAGAGTAGTGTGTGTGTGTGTGTGTGTCTGTGTGCGCTTGAGCGCGCGCGTGAGTGCATGCATATGTGTATGCGTGCGTTTTTTAGTTGTTGTTTTTTTTTGTGTAATGAAGATGAACACACATCGTCATCATTGTTAACAGCATCAAAGACACACGGCAGGGACATCCGAAGCATGTGATATACAAACATGCATTAGATTGTAAAGGTCCTATTTTAACATCACGACGTAGATTCGATAGTTTTCATTGCAATTGTCTAAAATGATACCTCCTTTTATCAATACTTAGCATGATACAACTTTAAAAGAAATCCATGCAACAGCTTTTGTTTTGTTTTGTTTTTCGTGTGTCTTTCCTTAAATTCTGCCGTTAATTATCGCATTAGGTCTACTAAATACGGAAAATGTTAACGGAAAACATTAGTGCTAGTGCCGTTGTGTGTTTCACTGCTGACTGGAAAGATATCAGTGACGACAATGAAGCTTTGAAGCACCTTTTTTTTTCTTTTTTTTTTTCTTTTTTTTCATTTTTTGATAACCGTGCACTGGAACCGAATGACCATAAAAGGAAGTTTGTGTGACTTTGTTTGTCTGTGTGACTGTCTCCATAAGTGTTTCGTATATGTGATGCGTATTTTCTCATCCCTGTTAAGTTTGATGATATACACACCTTTATATGTTATAACTTAGCTTTAAGAGGCAAGAAATTATGCAATTCATACACGACGAGCATTTGAAAATAATCACATAGATCAAGAAACCATGCAAGCGCCCTGTCCTTTGGTTTCTACGGCTATCATAAGAGGCGCTTCAAAGCTTTGTTGTTTTCACACACACACACACACACACACACACACACACACACACACACACACACACACACACACACACACACACACACACACACATCTGCTCTCTCTCTCTCTCTCTCTCTCTCTCTCTATTATCTATCTGTCTTTCTGCTCTGTCTCTGTTCTGTCTGTCTGTCTGTCTCTGTCTGTCTCTCTCTCTCTCTCTCTTCTCTCTCTCTCTCTCTCTCTCTCTGCTGCAGGCTAATAATTCCTTCGTCATTAAATCAATAATTATTCTACGTTTGTTGGATTTTTTTAACGAGAGCGGGGATGGCTGCTGGTGGAAGTTGAAAATAGAAATAAACAACAACAACCAAAAGGGGGGGGGGGGAGGGGGGATGGGGGAGGCGTCAGAATGTAGATAGTAAAATCCTTCACAAGCATCATGTGGCGACCCCTCAGTCTGCTCTGATAACAGAACCAGTGGCATCGCCTGTCCAGACCCGACTTTCGTCCGCTGAACAGGACTCATCAGTGGAACCAGGCTGATTGACAGGGTCCTCCCTTGGCACTACGTGGAGATGTACCGCTGTCACGAGTCCTATGACGATTGGCCCATCTAGGGTGGTGGAATTGTTCATTTATTTATTGTCGTTGTTGTTGTCATGTATCAGCCCCTTAATGTGGCTTGTGGTGTGTTTGCACCTTAATGTTGTTCAGCCCAGGTCAGGTTTACTTTCTCTCTCTCTCTCTCTCTCTCTCTAATTTCACTGTCCGTGCCATTCATCCTGCAGGTTCACGGGTGGCTGGTACCTTTCTCTTGAACTGGCTGTCTCTATCGGCCTCTCACCTGTCTTTTTACCTGCCGCACGTGCAGCATTCCTCTTAGCTTGAGGTATTCTCACTCTGTGACGTAGGGTGGCATGTTTGGCTGCCATCGGTTAGGGAGGTTTTCTCTTCACTCGAGCGGAAGATGTCCCTGGAGGCGCCCGCTCCGGTTCTGGTTCTATACCACATCGTCGAAGGTACGGTCGGTACCTTCATCCCTGCAGTCGGCCTGTAGGGGAGGGACGTCACGTCATCTTTTCCGCATCTGCTCTGCTGGTCCTCTCGACTGGACAGAGGGCAGAGAGTCGCTTGACCCGCCACTTTTGGGTCACCCACGGGTAGCTGGTAAGCATCAGTTTCGTGGTTTGTTTGTTTTTTTGTTGTTGTTAGCCGGCTAATTCTTCTCTTTTGCGCAATTTCCTTTTGTTTCAAAATTATAAAAGAAATATTGTTTGAGACCACTTTTTCTGGTTTATTCAACTTTTAACCTCGCCATTCAAAATTATATCCAAAATTCTTTCTCCTTTCAATGCATCTGTGATGCAGTAGTCGGTGGGGATGGGGGAGAACCTGGTGATTTAGGGTTGGGACTTGCTTGGTCTCGCTCGTCCTCCCTGTCACAATCGCCGGTCTCTTATTCTTCGGCCACCGTCTGTTTGTGTGTGCAAGGGGAACGAGTTTTATGTTTGCGAGCGTGCGTACGCATGATTAGTCGTTTGGATGCGTGGTTGGAGAATTGTTATTTTTGAAATGTTACTATAAAATGTGGGGATAATCGTGCCATTGAATTATGATTATTTGCAATTGTGGTGGCAGTTATAAAGCAATGGTTGCTGTATTAGTTCAGTTCCTAAGAAAGGAAAATGTTGAACGTGAGTGAGGGAAGGATGGAGATATAAATTGCTATTCGTTTGTTTAGCCTGTTAATGTAATCTCTTACCTGCTTCGTGTGAGGAGACCTTTAGCGAACATTCCTCATTTGGTTTGTTTACTGTGTTATGCTCAGGTCTGTGTTGAGCTGGTGTTACTAATGTATTCAGCAAACACCTCCCCTCGCCCACCATGCGAGTGGCTGTTAGGATTAAGCAGCAAATTTCAGACCATACTGACTGCGGGGTTCTAGTACCCTTCTTTCCTTCCAGTTCCTTCCGTTTTCTCTCCTCCCGGGGGCTTCACCCGAAGCTTGCTCTGTTGGGGCCGCGCAGCGTGAGGAGCACGTGGACCTTGCTGGATGGTCCTAACCCCTGTCCGGGACCTTCAGCGACAACGCCTCGTCCCACGGGATGCGTTCTCCGCTGTCCTCGGACTTCCTACAGCTCATGTGACCAGTGTGGTTAGCTCTGTGTCGTGCAATTTGGGGGGTGTGTGTGTCAAGGGTGTCAGCATTGAAAGACTCTGTTCAAGAACAGCCCCGGTTTGGGACACCTGATTTGACACGGTACTCTCAGAGGACTTTGGAGAGACGGGTGAGGGGGAACCACATGAAGCACAAAAGGAACGTGTGTTGGAAACGCGTATTTATGATTATGTGTATGTTGTGTGTGTTGAAATGCTTAATTGTGATTTGCATGTTGTGTGTGTTGGAATGCTTATTTGTGACTATGTGTGTGTTGGTGTGAATAAATGGGGTGTTGTATTGTAATCTTTCTTGTGTGGTCTCTTGCGGGGCGTGTGAGGTCAGTCACTCCCTTCACTCACATCTAGACCGATCCTGTCAGGGCAGACCTCCAGGGGTCGGTCGTGACAACCGCCTACATCGACTTTCGTCCGCTGAACAGGACTCCTCAGTGGAAGCAGGCTGATTGACAGGGTCCTCTCTTGGCGCTACGTGGAGATGTACCGCCTACATCGACTTTCGTCCACTGAACAGGACTCCTCAGTGGAAGCAGGCTGATTGACAGGGTCCTCTCTTGGCGCTACGTGGAGATGTACCGCCTACATCGACTTTCGTCCGCTGAACAGGACTCCTCAGTGGAAGCAGGCTGATTGACAGGGTCCTCTCTTGGCGCTACGTGGAGATGTACCGCCTACATCGACTTTCGTCCGCTGAACAGGACTCCTCAGTGGAAGCAGGCTGATTGACAGGGTCCTCTCTTGGCACTACGTGGAGATGTACCGCCTACATCGACTTTCGTCCGCTGAACAGGACTCCTCAGTGGAAGCAGGCTGATTGACAGGGTCCTCTCTTGGCACTACGTGGAGATGTACCGCCTACATCGACTTTCGTCCGCTGAACAGGACTCCTCAGTGGAAGCAGGCTGATTGACAGGGTCCTCTCTTGGCACTACGTGGAGATGTACCGCCTACATCGACTTTCGTCCGCTGAACAGGACTCCTCAGTGGAAGCAGGCTGATGACAGGGTCCTCTCTTGGCACTACGTGGAGATGTACCGCCTACATCGACTTTCGTCCGCTGAACAGGACTCCTCAGTGGAAGCAGGCTGATTGACAGGGTCCTCTCTTGGCACCACGTGGAGGTGTACCGCCTACATCGACTTTCGTCCGCTGAACAGGACTCCTCAGTGGAAGCAGGCTGATTGACAGGGTCCTCTCTTGGCACTACGTGGAGATGTACCGCCTACATCGACTTTCGTCCGCTGAACAGGACTCCTCAGTGGAAGCAGGCTGATTGACAGGGTCCTCTCTTGGCACTACGTGGAGATGTACCGCCTACATCGACTTTCGTCCGCTGAACAGGACTCCTCAGTGGAAGCAGGCTGATTGACAGGGTCCTCTCTTGGCACTACGTGGAGATGTACCGCCTACATCGACTTTCGTCCGCTGAACAGGACTCCTCAGTGGAAGCAGGCTGATTGACAGGGTCCTCTCTTGGCGCTACGTGGAGATGTACCGCCTACATCGACTTTCGTCCGCTGAACAGGACTCCTCAGTGGAAGCAGGCTGATTGACAGGGTCCTCTCTTGGCGCTACGTGGAGATGTACCGCCTACATCGACTTTCGTCCGCTGAACAGGACTCCTCAGTGGAAGCAGGCTGATTGACAGGGTCCTCTCTTGGCGCTACGTGGAGATGTACCGCCTACATCGACTTTCGTCCGCTGAACAGGACTCCTCAGTGGAAGCAGGCTGATTGACAGGGTCCTCTCTTGGCGCTACGTGGAGATGTACCGCCTACATCGACTTTCGTCCGCTGAACAGGACTCCTCAGTGGAAGCAGGCTGATTGACAGGGTCCTCTCTTGGCGCTACGTGGAGATGTACCGCCTACATCGACTTTCGTCCGCTGAACAGGACTCCTCAGTGGAAGCAGGCTGATTGACAGGGTCCTCTCTTGGCGCTACGTGGAGATGTACCGCCTACATCGACTTTCGTCAGCTGAACAGGACTCCTCAGTGGAAGCAGACTGATTGACAGGGTCCTCTCTTGGCGCTACGTGGAGATGTACCGCCTACATCGACTTTCGTCCGCTGAACAGGACTCCTCAGTGGAAGCAGGCTGATTGACAGGGTCCTCTCTTGGCGCTACGTGGAGATGTACCGCCTACATCGACTTTCGTCCGCTGAACAGGACTCCTCAGTGGAAGTAGGCTGATTGACAGGGTCCTCTCTTGGCGCTACGTGGAGATGTACCGCCTACATCGACTTTCGTCCGCTGAACAGGACTCCTCAGTGGAAGCAGGCTGATTGACAGGGTC
>CM031597.1:129754126-129759126 GCA_018398815.1 Conus ventricosus | reverse complement strand
GCGTTCACACACGGAACCTCGGTTTATAGTCTCATTCGAAGGACTGTATGGGGAATGGAGTCAGAACCAATGTTAACTCCGGGGGAAAAAATCCCCATGTACCGAAATTCGAACCCGTAACCCCAGGATCACGAGTCCGGCGCTCTACCAACTGAGCTATTCCAGCCCTCTTCTCCTTTCAAATCAATTTTGTCGGAAAGTGTGAGGGGTGCGTGTGTGAGGGCATTGGGGGAAAGGAGGTGTGTGCCGTCATACTGTTCTCAATGTCTTATAGACCAAACCTCAGACTGGGCAGGAGAGTGGCTTGTTTCCATCAACAGGACCAAAAACTGAAGCCACCTGCTTCTCCCTCTCACCCAAGAGAGAAGACTTCACCCTACGCATCAACGGGCAAGAAATTCGCCCGCAGGACACCCCAACGTATCTTGGAGCGAAACTGGACTGAAAACTAACCTGGTCCCCCGCAAATCAACACCATGTATTGAAGAAGCTTCAAGAAAGTGGCCCCGATGAAGAAACTTGCATGAACAAAATGGGGAGCCAGTATGAAAGTCCTGACGCAAGTATACACTGCAACCATCAGACCCCATACGGAGTATGCCTCCGATGCCTGGTCAGCTGCTGCAAAGACCAACCCGGACAACCTGACCAAACTACAGAATGCCGGCCTCAGACTCTTGACAGGAGGCATGAAAATACTCCAATACCAACCATGAAAAAGACTACAGGCATTATCTCCCTAGAGGAAAGAGAACAAGAAAAACTCCTGCGGCAAAATGAGAAAATCAAAAGACCACCTTCCTATCCCCTACATTCCTAGTATATGGCTTCCACAAAGAACAAATTGAAGCGACAGAGCCCACACCACCTCATAAAGGCTCTAGAGAAGAACCGTAATCAACCTCTCACAGATTCCAATCAACCAGCTGAGATGCTGCAGGACTGGGAAGACTGGCAGGCGGACATCCCGCCTATCACTTTTAGTTTTCTGGGCGTAACAGCCAAACCACATCACACAGCAGAGGAACTCAAGTCCCGGACCTCGAAACTCTCAACACCTCTTTCCCACCTACCACCCGGGCTTCAGCATATACGGATGGGTCAGCAAATGAGGCTGTGAAAAACGGTGGCGGTGGAGTTTTCATCAAGTTCCCAGACGGCAGGTCCTCCAGAAAGTCTGTGACCACAGGCACATATTCCACAAACTACGAAGCTGAAGCCTGCGCCCTACTCTTTGCTGCCCAGAGCTTCAACCAGAAAGACAGGCTCACCATCAACACAGTCTTTCTGACAGACTGTGAATCCATTCTGAAGAGCTACCAGACACCAGGAGGGGAGCAGATAATCAGAGCCATCAGAGAGGAACTCAGTCTCCCCCAGCAGAGAACTGCTGTAGTCCTGCAGAGGATCCCTTCTCACTGTGGTATTGGAGGGAACGAGGAGGCAGACCGTCTGTCCAAGATCGGCAGGAGGCAGGAACAGTCAGGGCATCCGATGTCCCACAGTGAAGCTAAAACCATCCTGAGGAACAACTTCAGAAGAGCGTGGCGCCAACGTCTGGACATGGGACTGAAGAGGACAGCATCCACCAACTCGACAGAACAGCTCCAGTTACCATCTTCAGGCTGCGAACAGGACACTGCCAGCTCCTCTCCCATCAGTCACGTCTCAGACTCTCTCATCTGACCAGTGCCTTGTGGCACAGGCTTCCAAACTCCCACCCACATCATATAGTCCTGCCTTCCTTTGAAGCCTTAAGACGCCAGTCTTGGCCCAGTCCTATTGAGGTTCAGGGAAAGCAGTGGGGACCGGTGGATTGTCTGCGGCGGACTGTGGGCTTTGCCTCACTAACCAGATTGAGGATCTAGCATGGCCGGGAACACGAAAGAAAGACAGACAGACAGACAGACAGACAGACAGACAGAAGAAAGAAAGAAAGAAGAAAGAAGAAAGAAAGAAAGAAAGAAGAAAGAAAGAAAGAAAGAAAACAGAAAGAAAGAAAGAAAGAACTGTTCAAGTGCAATACTGCACTCTTTCGGTACTTTTATAGACCTTCCATCCCCACTCCAGCCCCCCACCCTCCCACACCCCCGGGAGAATGTTTTTATCCAAAGAAGTAAATTGCAGCAGTCTGGTGAAAACGCGGCAGAATATTACACCTGATGAATCTTACTATATGTCACCAGACAGACACGATGGCATGACTTCTAGTGTGTTTAAAAGTCTTTTTGCCTCCTTTTGTTTTGTCTTTCTTTTTTTTCCTTTCTTTCTTTTTCTTTCTTTCTTTCTTTTTCGTTCTTTCATTCTTTCTTTTTTCTTTCTTTCTTTCTTTCATTCTTTCTTTTTTCCAAAGGGGGGGGGGGGGGTGAAGTTCAGAAACACTGGAACCCCATAACTTCCCCCCCCCCCCCCCCCCCCTCGCCTCCGATCTGCCCCTGTGTGTCTAGACAGAAATCCACAACAGTCTCTTTTTTCAGTGGAAGGCATACAGAAAATCTTTACCTTGTAGTAACGTGCATAGACAACAAGACGTAGTCGTCTCTAATGTTCGCATACGCTGTACAGTGAAACACAAAATGGACCTCATCCTCATAGTTGTCGGACCACAAACAGTTGCATGCACTGACAGAAGTAGTTTCGACTTCACTTAATTGGGAATAATTATGGACAAGACCAATACCTTTTTTTTTTCTTTCTTTCTTTCTTTCTTTCTTTCTTTTTTTCTGACCTATATTCTGTGCCATCTCAGAGGCATTGCACCCACGCCGCTTTTTCATACCCCCCCCCCCCCCCCCCCCCTCCACAGCTGCAGCCCGGCCCGGCCCGCAACAGCCCCGGCACCGGCAGTCCACAGGGAGCAGCCAATGGCAAGCCGTCGGGAGGCAACCCACCAGAGGAGACACTGCACTGCTGCCGGGTCACTTCGGTGGAGTTCAGTGGCGCCTGTTCTGGTCCAACACACGCAGGACACCACCTACTAAGCCCCCTACTGACAACAATAACTGCTAAGTCGTGAAGCCAGCGTGAGCTTCCGGGCCACTGGTATGGGTCGGGCCAGATTTTCTCTCGGAGCGCTTTCCCTCCGCCTCCAATGCCTGGCTCCTCTCACCGGGACGGGGTGACCACCAGACGCATGGGGTGGGCCCTTTTGAGGCACAGGGCCCGGCACTCTACAAGCCCGGCGGGACTCCTCTAGCAGAGCGCCATATCGAAAATCTGAGGTTGTCCATCCATGACGTAGATGCGTTGTACTGCCGTTACGCGCCAGGGGCCCAGTACATCCGTCTTCGGCGTTGGTTTTCTTGTCCGAATTTCCCTCTCGTAGGCGACTTGCCGACCAAGGCTGATGAGCATCCCCTACCCTGGTTTGTTTCTCCGAGGTTTTCCTTCCCCGGGGCTAGAGGTTTTTATGCGCCTCTTACTCGCATGATGAACCCGTCACAGGACACATGGGGAATTTGATATGGTGTAACAGTGCCACCTGTTACCCCGCCCCGTCCTGGTAGGAACATTGCCAGTTGGTCCAGGACTGCTTATTCGACCAGGCAAGCCTGACTTATATCGCAGCTAACCCTCATATCAGGGGCCGACCCCCTATTCGCCACCCAGGGACCCGCCGGGTTGGGGATAGTCGCCCCGCCCGGGTAGTGGAGTGTCAAATTTACACTTTACATCTCTTATGATCACCGATATTCTCACATTGTCGAGTCTCATAACGACATGAAGGGAAGAAGTACTGTTCTGAGAAGCGTTTCAAGCAGGCGAGGTAGCGATCATTCTCGCTGGCTTGGCGTTTCACAACACACCCTAGCGGCGAGCTCGGCTAGAAAAGGCAAGAGTTCGCAGGACTGTCTTGGGCCCGTCTCGCATGCGATAGAAAATGGCCGACACTTGTAACGTCCGCTGATTGGTGCACAGAAAGTTGTAGCGTTCTTTGATTGGTGGACGAAAATGATCTAAACGTTCAACAGCGAGAAGCGGTCACATCGTGAACTGAATATTTTGTCTTGCGCCCTTGCTTTCCTCCCCTTGCCTGTCACATCACTCACCGCAAGGATAAGCTGGCCACCTCGCGAGTTTTCACGTCTAGGAAACTGAGTTCAGATCTGCCATGTGAACGAACATGAACTAACAGGTGGAGTCAGTTCCGACGGCTTTCGCTTCCAAGGAATTTGACGAGACTTCGCCGAATCGCGTAGGTGGGCTTACACATCAATATTCATAAATCAGAGACAGAGAGAAAAAAACAAAGATGAATTAAAGTTTGATCAGTCGAAGACGAAGTTTAAACAGTCAAGGACGAAGTTTAATCAGTCAAAGACGAAATTCAGTCAGTCAAAGACGAAGTTTGATCAGTCAAAGACGAAGTTCAATCAGTCAAAGACGAAGTTCAATCAGTCCAGTTTCTAATTCAGTGTCTCCGTTTACAATCCCCTTCTTCTCAGATACAAAATGAAATAAACTTAATAATGCTGTTTTGAAGGCTAGACGTCAAAAAGAGATCTGTCTTATTACGTCCAGCCAATGGCTTTTTCTCTAACGCGCTATATTAGTCATTCCTTTTGACTGGTAAGAGGAAACTCGAAGCTTTTACAGGAAGAAAATCTTTTGAAAATGACAAAATTAGTTTTTGCAGTGCAAGAAATGAAATTCTTTCGTTCTCATTGTCACAGGGGTTTTTTTTACCCTCCACCACACCCGCCTTTACTTCTTCTTTTTTTTTTGGTCTTTGTTGTTGTTGCTGCTTTTTTCTTTTTTGGTCTTTGTTGTTGTTGCTGCTTTTTTTTTCTTTCTTTTTTGTTTTGTTTTTGTAAAGACGGTCTTTTGTTCTGTTTTACTCTCTCTCTCTCTCTCCTCTCTCTCTCTCTCTCTCTCTCTCTCTCCTCTCTCCTCTCTCTCTCTCTCTCTCTCTCTGTCTGTGGGAGTCGACTTCCGCTTACAAAGTGTAAAAGTGACAGTTGTTCTGATATCAAAGTCGATTACTGCAAATCCAAGGTTTT
>CM031597.1:129741626-129746626 GCA_018398815.1 Conus ventricosus | reverse complement strand
ACAGTCTTGTTTTAAAATAAAGCATGTAACACAGTCTTGTTTTAAAATAACGCGTGTAACACAGTCTTGTTTTAAAATAACGCATGTAACACAGACTTGTTTTAAAATAACGCGTGTAACACAGTCTTCTTTTAAAATAACGCATGTAACACAGTCTTCTTTTAAAATAACGCATGTAACACAGTCTTCTTTTAAAATAACGCATGTAACACAGTTTTGTTTTAAAATAAACGCATGTAACACAGACTTGTTTTAAAATAACGCATGTAACACAGTATTGATCTTCAAGGAAACCTAATCAAAACCGAGACATGAGACCGATATTTGAGAAGAAGAGGAATAAAAAGAGGGAGGGAAAGAAAAAAGTATACGCATGTGTTGTCGTTGTTGTTGTTGTTGTTGTTGTTGTCGTCGTCGTCGTACCCTGGCATAAAGACTCCAGGGATCATCCGAACAGCTGAAGTGCTTGAACACTATGGTACAAATGCATCAGCTGGGGAAGAGAACATTACGTGTGTGACCGTTTTTGATTACTCCGCCACGTGGGCAGCCACACTCCGACTTCGGGGGATTTTGGAGACTGATAATGTTATGCTAGGAGCTTGTCACAACTAAAGACAATCCCCGCATAACTATGCAGAGCCTAACAACATTTTGATGTAGCCCTGGTGTTCTAGCCTTTGTCAGTTGGCCTGACACAGCCTTAAGCCAAGGCGGATATGCATGTGTGAGTGCGTGCGTCGCCTCAGGAGTTTATTTCGTCGTTCTCTGTGTTGAAGCGTCTTGTCAGCCTGCCTTAGATTGCCTCAGGTCAGGGTGAGGTGTTGTGTGTGCTACCGACTGTCACACGACGGTCCCCACGTGCACACTCACATCATGCAAAGAAAACCATGCGTCCTCATGCAACCACACATCCGACCCCTTTTTAAATGAAATAAACCAAATCTGTTTTAAATTTCTCCTCCGGTCAAAATGAAAAACAAAAAAAACAAAAGTTTTCCCCCCTTTTCTATCTCCGTCTTACTTCTTTGGCGCGAGGGGTTTTAATATTTCCTCTTTTTTTATCTCCAATATGTAAATTCAACAAGACGTCCTCTCTCCTTTTCTCTCTCTCTCTCTCTCCTTTAACAATACTTCGCAAAGAATTATCTCCAACTCACACTGACCCTTTAAAACCATTCACTCACTATACACACTTCTTTTCCTTCTTTTTTTTATTTTTTTTTTTTAAGGTTACACAGACATCCAATTTGCTCTAGAAATCTATACAAATGAATTATTCTGCGTCCACAGACACTGATTCCTAAATTTTTCAAAATACTGCGTTGGTTGCATGCGGACAGTTTTACATTGCCCAAAAAAAAAAAATTTAATCAAAATCTCTTAACAGCGGATATCTCTCATCATCTCAAGGGCTGGGGAGGGGTTGCCAGGGCAAAATTACCAACGCCACCCCCCACACACACAGTGCTTGCCCCTAGAATCAACAATAAAGTACAAATGTTGAGATTTCCCCTCCCCCCCTTCCACCTGTTAGACTTCTTCGCCCTCTTTTTCTCCCCCTTTGCATCTTTTTCTTTTTTTTACATGCCTCTGTCCCCTTAGCCGCTGCTCCCCCGAAGTGACAGGCAGCCCGGGTTTTTTTTCCCCACGACACAAATAACTATTAAAAGAAAACTCACCATGGGAAGCAAGCACTCTGTAAAGGGGGTTTTTCAATGGGGGCTTCAAGGGAACAAGTAGCGAGTGTGGATGGATGAATGGGGGATATAAGCCTGGGCATTGAGGATGGGGGGAAGGGTTTTGTTCCCCAGCAGCTTGCCCCCCCTTCTCCCCCGCTGGACGGATCCAAAGGAACGCGGGGCTGTACAGTTTGTCCCAAAGCGGTCGCGGGACTCCCGGAGGGTACAAATTTTGCCACCCAAACCCCCCTTACGGCCCAAACCGGGATTTTTGCGGGGTTTTACTCCCTTGCTAGAGGGGCCGGGATAGGCCCAGAGCTGGCCCTTTGGGGGACTTTTTTCTTTTCCCATCGGGTTACCCCCCTCCTCCTGAGGTGGTGGGGTCCCCGTTTAGCCCGCGAAAATTCGACTCTGTGACAACTGTACTGAGATCCCGGTACCAGTAGGATCTTTTTTGATTGAATGAAACACACAAAAAGAGCCACACACACAACACACACACACAAACACACACAACCCCAAAACACACACACACACACACACAGGGGAAACTTTTTTTTTTCTTCCCGGGGGGCATAACACCGACGTACTTTGGCTCTCCATCTTTTCGAAACGGAGAACCCTACGAAACATGTTTGAACCCAACTAGAGTCCAAAAAACCCAGCTAAACTTTTGAACCGAACGAAAGTCCGAGAACCCCAGCGGGAAAAAGTTGTATACCTGAACTAGAGTCCCAGAAACCCAGCGAGAACAGTGATACTTTAACTGTATCCGAGAACCCTAGCGAAAAGTTGTATACCTGAACTGAGAGTTCGAGAACCTAGCTGAGAACATGTGTATACCTGAACTGATAGTCCGAGAACCCTAGCTGAGAACATGTTGTATACTGAATGAAGCCGAGAACCCTAGCTGAGAACATGTTGTATACCTGAACTGAAGTCCAGAACCCTAGCTGAGAACATGTTGTATACCTGAACTGATAGTCCGAGAACCCTAGCTGAGAACATGTTGTATACCTGAACTGAGAGTCCGAGAACCCTAGCTGAGAACATGTTGTATACCTGAACTGATAGTCCGAGAACCCTAGCTGAGAACATGTTGTATACCTGAATTGAGAGACCGAGAACCCTAGCTGAGAACATGTTGTATACCTGAACTGAGAGTCGAGAACCCTAGCTGAGAACATGTTGTATACCTGAACTGATAGTCCGAGAACCCTAGCTGAGAACATGTTGTTACCTGAATGATAGTCCGAGAACCCTAGCTGAGAACATGTTGTATACCTGAACTGATAGTCAAGAACCCTAGCTGAGAACATGTTGTATATCTGAACTGATAGTCCGAGAACCCTAGCTGAGAACATGTTGTATACCTGAACTGAGAGTCCGAGAACCCTAGCTGAGAAGATGTTGTATACCTGAATTGAGAGACCGAGAACCCTAGCTGAGAACATGTTGTATACCTGAGCTGAGAGTCCGAGAACCCTAGCTGAGAACATGTTGTATACCTGAACTGATAGTCCGAGAACCTAGCTGAGAACATGTTGTATACCTGAACTGAGAGTCCGAGAACCCTAGCTGAGAACATGTGTGAACCTGATCTGAGAGTCCGAGAACCCTAGCTGAGAACATGTTGTGAACCTAAACTGAGAAATCCAAGCAAAAAGTCTGTACTGACAGGCTGGAACTCTGCACTCCTGTGTCTGGTTATGGAAGCAGGAGGGAAGGTACTTTGGACCTCTAACGGTAGAGCTGTTACTTGAGGTACCTCGGTTGCTGTTACTGGGCAGCGAGGTACTTGGGGCTCTTACTGTGCATTGAGGTACTGGTGCTGTTACTGGTACTGAGGTACTTGGTGCTGTTACTGGGCATGAGGTACTTTGGTGCTGTTACTGGGACTGAAGGTACTTGGTGCTGTTACTTTGTACTGAGGTACTTGGTGCTGTTACTTGTACTGAGGTACTTGGTGCTGTTACTGGGTACTGAGGTACTTGGTGCTGTTACTTCGCACTGAGGTACTGAGGTACTTGGTGCTGTTACTGGGTACTGAGGTACATGGTGCTGTTACTGGGTACTGAGGCACTTGGTGCTGTTACTTCGCACTGAGGTACTCATGCAGTTACTTGGTACTGAGGTATTGGTGCTGTTACTGGTACTGAGGTACTTGTGCTGTCACTTGGTACTGAGGTACTTGGTGCTGTTACTGGGCACTGAGGTACTTGGTGCTGTTACTGGGCACTGAGGTACTTGGTGCTGTTACTGGGTACTGAGGTACTTGGTGCTGTTACTGGTACTGAGGTACTTGTGCTGTTACTTGGTACTGAGGTATTTGGTGCTGTTACTTGGTACTGAGGTACTTGGTGCTGTTACTGGTACTGAGGTACTTGGTGCTGTTACTGGGTACTGAGGTACTTGGTGCTGTTACTGGGTACTGAGGTACTTGATGCTGTTACTGGTACTGAGGTACTTGGTGCTGTCACTTTGTACTGAGGCACTTGGTGCTGTTACTGGGTACTGAGGTACTTGGTGCTGTTACTTCGCACTGAGTACTTGATGCTGTTACTTGGTACTGAGGTATTTGGTGCTTTTACTTGGTACTGAGGTACTTGGTGCTGTCACTTGGTACTGAGGTACTTGGTGCTGTTACTGGGCACTGAGGTACTTGGTGCTGTTACTGGGTACTGAGGTACTTGGTGCTGTTACTGGGTACTGAGGTACTTGGTGCTCTTACTTGGTACTGAGGTACTTGGTGTTGTTACTTGGTACTGAGGTACTTGGTGCTGTCACTGGTACTGAGGTACTTGGTGCTGTTACTGGGTACTGAGGTACTTGGTGCTGTTACTTGGTACTGAGGTATTTGGTGCTGTTACTTGGTACTGAGTACTTGGTGCTGTTACTGGGCACTGAGGTACTTGGTGCTGTCACTTGGTACTGAGGTACTTGGTGCTGTTACTGGGTACTGAGGTACTTGGTGCTGTTACTTGGTACTGAGGTATTTGGTGCTGTTACTTGGTACTGAGGTACTTGGTGCTGTTACTGGGCACTGAGGTACTTGGTGCTGTCGCTTGGTACTGAGATACTTGGTGCTGTTACTGGGCACTGAGGTACTTGGTGCTGTTACTGGTACTGAGGTACTTGGTGCTGTTACTGGTACTGAGGTACTTGGTGCTGTTACTTGGTACTGAGGTACTTGGTGCTGTCACTTTGTACTGAGGTACTTGGTGCTGTCACTTGGTACTGAGGTACTTGGTGCTGTCACTTGGTACTGAGGTACTTGGTGCTGTTACTGGGCACTGAGATACTTGGTGCTGTTACTGG
>CM031597.1:129734126-129736626 GCA_018398815.1 Conus ventricosus | reverse complement strand
TTGGTGGTAGCAGACCTGAGAAGCGTGTCATAGAAGCGAGGTGGCGAAAATTTTCTTTTTGCTTGGCGAGTGAAAGCGTTTAGACAACACACTCTTGCAGCGAGGCAGACTAGGAGAAGGCGAGAGTTGGAAGGACTGTCTTGGGGCTCTGTCACACGTGAAGGAAAACGGCCGACGGGTTGTAATGTCCTGTGATTCGTGGTAAAACGAAAAGGGCTTGTGTTCTTTGACAGGTCAATAAAACGATCAAAACATTGAGCCTTCAACATAACAGCAGGAAGCGTTGGAGAAGCAGTCACAGAGTGAATTGAACATTCGTCTTGCGTACGTTTCTTTGCTTCCTTCGGGTCTCACATCTCTTGCCGCAAGGATTATTTACCAGCTACCTTGCGAGTTCTCTCGACAATCAAAATTCAGCTCTGGGCATTTTCCGTTCTCGTTCTTTCTTCATCCCAAAACATCATGGCTGAGGCTCTTCAGCACCGATTTCAGCCACCCACGTGCGATGGGAGAGTGGGGAGGACCTTTCTTTACAGGAGTGAGGATGATGTGATGAAGGAGGCGTAGAGATGTTTCACTTATCAAGAAGCTTACATTGTCGACAACGTCTGTCAGTTTGTTTCTCTGTGTGCTGGTTATACTAAAAAAATAAATGAATAAAATAGAAAATGAAAGAAGAAAAAAATACTGTACTAATTTTCAATATATATGGTGGAAAAAAATTAAATACAACAGAGTCGTGTGTGTGTTTGTGTGTGTGTGTGTGTGTGTGTGTGTGTGTGTGTGTGTGTGTGTGTGTTGTGTGTGTGTGTGTGAACTTAGTTCTAATTTTTTGGAACCATGAGTTATTTTGAAGGTTGGAAATTTACTAAATTTCCAACCTTCAAAATAACTCATGGTTCCAAATGTGAAGACAGGTCTCTTCCCCTGCCTCTAGCTTTACGACTCCCTCTTAGAAATGTTCTAAAGGCATTCCTTGAGGGACAACTCCATCTTCACTGCTAAGCTTACAGCGCTGATCCTAGCACTCCAAAGGGTCTCCAAATCAAAACCTAAAGACTTCTCTTGTGATTCCCTCTCTGGTTTGGAGGCCATTGCTGACCGCAACCTCAAGCACCTTCAACACGTTCATACGGTTCACGTGGTTGATCTACTTGCCAAGAGTGCCACAAATAAAGAATTGGGCAAATTTTCTATCCCCACACCGATTTAAAACCCAAAGCTCAGACTTGGTCCATGTAAAAGACCTCTGTCAAGATGACTCGAACACGCAGACGGAAAACAAGCTTTCAAATCCGTCCAAACCTGAAAGGGGGTTCTACCATCTGCCATTACTGGGTGAAAAATAGAAAGAATTTTGTGCGGGTTACACGAAAGCCACTCTTCGTATAATCCACTGGTATTTTCTAACAGGTGAAGAAGCTCAGTGGGGCATTCCGTGTGATCTTCTTCTTCCTCTTTGTGTTCGCCTCGGTCTACACGGTCAGTCCGGCCCTTCAGATGAATAGTGCCGTTTTCCTCCAGCTCTTGTACACTGCCGTAGAGGTTTCGTCATTAGAGCTGTCCCTGCTGGCCACACCTCTCTCCTTGGCTGTTCATGTACAGGGCATTTTGGGAGCACATGCTCCGCTGTCTGTTCTTTCTGCCCACAAGGACAGACTGGAGAAGGCACCGCCTTGAGCTTTCGGCACAAGTGACGGTCAAGTCTGTTGTGCCCGGTGTGGAGCCTCACCAGGACATTTTGTTGCTCTCTGGACAACAGATGACAATTAGCCTTGGGTATCCTGGGCGTTATTCTAGTCCGGATTGTGCTATTCCGTGTGATCTATAACAGAAACGGTTCGTAACAGAGTGCGGGGACTTGCACGATGTCAGACCTGAACACTGCACAGCAGACTCCATAGAAAACCGTGTTCAGAGATCTCCCGCTCCATGTGACCTTTAAAATGTCCTGAAAGAGATAGATATGTTTCATCTATGATTTTATCTAAAAGGAACATTTTTACACGCTTTCTTCCTTTCTTCTTCTTCTTCTTCTTCTTCTTCTTCTTCTTCTTCTTCTTCTTCTATCTTCTTCTCTTCTTCTTCTTCTTTTCTTCTTCTTCTTCTTCTTTCTCTTCTTCTTCTTCTTCTTCTTCTTCTTCTTCTTCTTCTTTCTTTCTTTCTTTCTTTCTTTTTGCGTATTTTAGAAAATCTGTGTGAATATATTCTTTTTTTCACATACAATCTGCGTATGGAGTTGATTTAAGCGAGATGACATCTCTGTTGTGGTCTCTGGCGGTTGGCTGGGCCATAAACAACGACTTGAACTGGATTGATAGATCCAGATTTACTCCTTGTTTTTTTCTGCCTCACTCCTTCAGCTGGCTGCTAAAACTCAAAGATGGTGGAGCTGACAGCTGCTGACAGCGTATGGTAGACTCTGCAGATAAACAGTTTCCTTTTTATCACAAAATTAATACTCGCACAACAGTTTGAAAGCGCTCTCTCTCTCTCTCTC
>CM031597.1:129626626-129729126 GCA_018398815.1 Conus ventricosus | reverse complement strand
CTTTGAATCCCAAAAAGCTTTTTGCTTCGCCCAAAATTTAAAGGCAGGAGAATAGTCACCCTTTTGGGTTTTAAAATTAAGGGAAAAAAGAAGTATGCGCGTGTTTGTTTTGCACTGGGCCATCTAAAAATGGTTGTCGTTGATGATTCCGGAATTGAATGTGGTAAAGGCGCTTTCAAAATTTTTGCTGGTTGATGTTTTTTTGTTGGCTGCTGGTTCTGGTTTTTGGGCTGGCTGCGTTTGTTGGTGGTTTAGGCTACTGGGTACCGTTTTGGGTTAGTGGTGGGTTTTATAAGAGCGGGCAAGGCGAGGTTGGGAAAAAATTAGGAGGGGGGGATAGCGGCTGCCTCCCAAAAAACAATCTTTTTCAGGAGGAAGAGAAGAGGGGGAGAAGAGAGAGAGAGAGAGAGAAAAGAGAGAGAGAGAAAGAAGAGAGAGAGGAGAGAGAAGAGAGAATTAAAAGTGTACTCATGAAGTGCCCCGCCCCCGCAAGCACACACATTCTGCTGGCAAAAATTTTTACGCCTTGTATAACACACACACAAAACACACCACCACACACACACACACACACGCACGACGCACGACGCACGCACGCACGCACGCCGCACGCACGCACGCACGCAGCACGCCGCACGCCACAACACACACCAACAACACACCCACACTGAGTACCATTTTTGTCATGAGGGGGGGACAACACCCTATTCCCGGGGCCAAAATTGACTTGAGACAAAAGACAAAAGAGCAAGGCTTTCTGCACCCACACTCCTTCGGAGGGGGACGTGCTTCCCCAGATTCCCCCCTTGGGGAAACAGACAGGGTGAGAAAAAAACAGGGGGAAAGAAAGCGGAAGGGCGGAGGGGGGGGAGGGGGGGGGCGGGACGGTCAGGGGTGGGGGGGGGAGGAGGAGGATTCCCGCACGCTTGCTTGTTAGACCATGATGGCAAGGGCCACCACCTTGCAAGCTTCAGGAACTTTATCAGTTTGAAGAAAAACCCTTTAATTACACATTTGTTCATAAAATCATTATACAAGATGCAAAGCAAAACGTACTCCCAGTAGGTAGTCCCAAAAAAGGAAACAAAACACACACAAATATATTATTATATAAAATATATTAATATAAAAATCGGTTCTATAGCCTTTTTCCCCTTTTATGGAAAATTTGTATGAAAAGAGAGAAGAAAAAAAATGTTTGCCCCCCCGGGGGGGAAATGCCGGGTCGCCCCGGAAAGGCAGCAAATCAAACCACTTCTACATGGCTTGCAGTGTTGGGACATTAAGTTTATAAACCGTTTTTGCTTACATGTACATTAAAAACTTTAAATTTACCCTTTTTAAACGGTTTTTTGGTAAAAAAACGCGGGCTTTCCCCGGCCCCAAAATGAAAAAATTTCTGCAAATTTTCAGAAAGATCGGTCCCAGTTTTTTTCCGGGGAAGGGAACACATTTTGCCCAGGACAGACAGACCACAGACGGCATTTCTTCGTTCCCATTGAAAGTATCCTGTTCTATAAAACGGGAGTACAGAAAGAAAAGGAAAAAAGAATTTTTTGGTTTGGGTTTTTTTTTCAAGAGTCAATGATCTGACAGGGTTTATCATGAGGACTGCCCACCACGGAGACGTGTGGGATGAGTGGGGCTCTGTGTGTGGAAGGGTGTTTTGTGTGTGTGTGTGTGTGTGTGTGTGTGTGTGTGTGGTTTTGTTGTTGTGTGTGTGTGGTGTGTGTGTTGGGGGGGGGGGGGGTTATTGAATGGTTGCGTGCGAAAAAAAACCACAAAGGGCGCTGGGAAAGAAACTCAAGGAACAGTTGACATGGCCCCTCCTCAAAAAGAACCGCCCTCAGAGAAGTCTTTTCCCTGACCTCTCTGCATTTAAAGGGGAGTGGGTGGGGCCCACCCAGTCATGAAACCGATCCCCTTTCCCACTGTCAGAATTCTTTCTTTTTCCCCGCGTCCGGGTTCGCTCCATCACTTTTGATGAGTGGACCTCCCAACTCCGTTCACATCTGCCCATTTTCAAGCTGGATAAATTTACTTTGTTCCTCCCGACCAGATCAAGGGGAGCTTTTTCAGCTGCCCCCAGCCCAAGTGGAGTTCTCTTCCTTCTCCCAAAATCGAGGTTTTTGATGAGATAAGGGCTGAGTGTTTAAAACCCCCGGCTCTGACCTTCGACTTGTTTGGTTTAAAAGTAAATTCCTTCACCCCCCGGGGTCCCCTGGCATTTTCGTCTTGTAGTTAGAAATGGAAATTCTTTTCATTTGCAAAAAAAAGTATTGCTATTTTTTTTCTGTCTCTTTTTTTTTCCCCCTTTCCCAAGGCGTCGTTTTTCATTCCCCCCATTTGCATGAAATGGAAGAAAATTTTAGTGATGCTCGTTCTCGTTTTCATTGTCCTGAATGTTGTTATCTTGCTGTAAAGACCAAGGGTCGAAGCGCGTGTGTTTGTCTTGTAATGTTTGTCCTTTTTTTTTTTTTGGGGGACTCACAAAATTTTTTTATTTTACATTTGAAATAGAAGCCCCTCCATTCTGCTTTCACGTGGCACAGGGAATTTCAAAGAAGAAGGGAACCAAAATTAAAAAAAAAAGTGTACTATTGTCCTTCCCCAATTTTTGTTTATTGGAAGTTACAGTCTTTTTGGTTGTTTTGGGTAGAAAGTAAAAATTGTAGACAAAAATTTTTAAAGTTGTTAATGTCATTTTTTTTAATTCATTTTGGCATTTAGGATATTTTGTTATTATTTTTTTTTTGGGTGGAAAATAAGAAAATGGGAAAACAATGTAAAGGGAAAGTGATGAAAAAACCCGAAGTAAGAAAATTCCCCTTTAGGGACAATGCAGTCAGGAGTGGAAACCCCACAGTGAATTGGCCAAGTGGGGGCTCCTGCAAGTTAAATGGGGGAATTTTAGGTTTTTTTTAGGTTTTTGAAAAAGTTTAGTATAGTTAATTGAAGAAAAAATTTTAAATGAGGAACAAATATTAAATAGTTTTTGGGTTAAAAATTCAAAACACCAAGTTCCTGTTCGATTAAAGTTACTGAAATTTTTTTGCGGGGGTCGTTTCAGCCCCTTTTTTCTGATTAAAATTGTTGGAATTGGTTTACCCCGGTCTTTGTCAGACCCTTTTTCTTTTTTAAAAAAATATTGGAAATTTTTGGGTTTACGCCGGTGGTGTCGGCCCCTTTGTTGGGGTTTCAAAAGTTTGCTTTTTTTTTTTTTGTTCTTTGGCAATTGTGCAGCGGAAAACTAATTTGGATTGTGTGGGAAAAATGTTTTGCTTTTGTCAAATGTTGCTGTTTGAAGGGTTTTGACTTGTTGTGATGGAAGAATCGTTGTTTTCAGGTTGCTTCAAACGTTTTTGGGGGTTGGGATAAAATTATTTTTTGTCTGGTAGATGCGGGTTTTAAAATTACGAGAATTTTTAACTGTTGTTTAGTAGAGGAAGTCAATTTCATTGATCGGTTGGAAGGGCTTTTTCTCTGTATTCAAATTTGGAGGTGTCCCCATATGCGGGTCTTAAATGGTTTTGAGGGGAGGTTTGATTCTTTCTTTCATTAATACAATGAAAAATGTACAAAAAAATTCTTTTTTTCCCATTCCGTTAATTGTGTTTGTTCTATGGTGACCATTCCATGGGACAAATTTTGCATTTTGGAAAAAAAGAAAAAAAAATCTAGTCCTTGTGAAGTATGAGGGAAAGGTCGTTTCCCTCTCTCTTGGTACCAATTTCTGAAAAACCCCCCCCACCGAAAAGCAGGCGTGTGATTACCCGATTTCAACCTGAAAAAAGGACGAACAATGTTCTCCTCAATAATTCAAAAAAAAGAGATTTTGAAATTTTACTTATTTTTTTTCCTTTTATTCTTTTTTCTTTTTACCCCAAAGAAAAGCGTCAAGTACTAATACACAATTTTTTTCAATTGCAAACTGCGGGACACTAAAAAGAAAAAAGAAAAGAAAATGCAGTTTGGATCATGAACAAGTAAAAAGGGCGCAGCACGCAACCCACCACACAGAGAACAATGTTTACTAACCTACACCATCAAAAAATATTATAACCCAGAACAAACTTCTGTTTAACATAACAATTAGAATCAATATAAGAAATGGCTCTTCAAAGAATAAAATTACAACCAACATTGAAAAAAACAGAATTACTCCAAGTCAGTATCAAAAATGCCACAATCATAACTTCATTTTAAAAAAACCACTGTTTTTCACTCTTTGCGACTACTGTGAGCTTTTGACAGTCACTATTCAGTGACCAAAGAGTAGGAATCGCACTTCCCCCAAACTTCTACAGGACTAATTTAAAATTTTTTCTTTTTTCCAAAAAATGAATTTTCCCGGGAAATGGTACCCCATGCATCAATGCCAATTTCAAGGAAGGGGAAAAAAGAAATTCTTTTTTTACATTTTTTATTGTATTAATGAAAAAAAGAATCAATCATCCCATCAAGCCTTTTACCCTGACCAGCATATAGACACTCCCAATTTATTAATGACAGAGAAAAAAAACTAGTATTCCAACCGGTCAAGAATTAGCTTTACTCTTAAAAAACAGTTAACTATCTCTGTAATTTATAAAAAAGGGATTACCAGACATAAATAAATTTTTTTCCCCAACCCCACAAAATCGTTTTGAAGAATCGAATACACAGAGTTTTCCATCCAACAAGTCAATTAACCCCTTCAAACAGCAACATTTGACAAAAACAAAACAATTTAAACCTCACACAATCCAAAAAGTTTTCCCGCTGCACTTTTCCCAAGAATAATTGAAAAAAAACAAACTTAGTGAAACCGAACAAAAGGGGCCGACACCCCGGGGCTAAACCAATCAACTAATTCTAATAGAACAAAAGGGTTGACAACGACCGGGGCTAAACCAATTCCAATAAAATTTAAAACAGAACAAAGGGGGCTGCAACGACCGGCGTAAACCAATTTTGTAAATTAATCGAACAAGGGGAAATATGGTGTTTTGAATGGTTAAACCCAAAACTTCATTTAATCATGTGTTTCTAATTAAAAATTTTTTTTCAATTAACTATATAAACTTTTATCAAACCCAAAAAAAAAACCATAAATACCCGATTTAATTTTGCAGGAGCCCTCCCCTTGGTCCCAATTTACATGTGGTGTGCCACCCTTTACCTGCGATTGTCCCTAAAGGAAGTTGTTCTTACTTTGGTTTTTATCATCACTTCCTTTACATTTTTTTCCTAATTTTATTTCCACCCAAAAATAAGAAATAAAAAATTTCTAACTGAAAAAAGAATTAATAAAAAATGATCATTTAAAAATCTTAAAATTTTTTGATCTACAAATTTGATTTTACCCCAAAAAAACCAAAAAAGCTGCTTAACTTTCCAATATCAACTACGATATTGGAAGGTTACAATCACCCCCCCTTGAAAAAATTTTTTACCCTTGTTAACAACAAGGACAGAGTAAAAAAAAAAGTTTGGTACTGAAAAAAAAAAAAAACCCTTTTAACGACACGGCAATTAAAACAAAAAGGATATAACAAAAAAACCAAAACGGATGCGCCAAAAGCTAGAACAATGGATTTCAGGAAACTATCCCTTATCTCATTCAAAAATTTTCAAACATAACATTTTTTCATAGCAAAAACCAAACCAATAAAGGAATGAGAGAAAATTGTGTTCTTTAGTAGGGCTTTGCGGCAAATTGTGTTCCCTTTAGATAGGTGCTTTGTCATCTTTTAAAACAACAATCCCCAGTATTTCCCCGCTAACATAGCATATTTTTTTTTTGCAATTTTAATGGTCATCTCCCTCAGAACCATTCCTCAACTAAAAACATTTCAATTTTTGGGCACATTTAGCAAACCAAAATCAAATAACCCCATACCCCTACAATAACCGTTAAAAAATCAAATCAGCTTAACTAATGAAATGCTGCATTAATAATAATAACTGTATCATTTAATCCCGTTTTTCTTTAATAAAAGACTTTAAAATAAACTAAGGGCCAAAACACCTCAACACCAGACTCTTTTACAAGTAACCCAAATGAAAACGGTTTTTTGTGAGACGGGGGACAGTTTGACTTAGCAAAATTGTCAAGCTTCTGCGAGTAGCAAAAAACCCCCCCGAAGAATCGCCAACCCCGTCTGGAGATTGGGGTCTTTGGCCAACAGATGAACAAAATTTTAAAAAAGATTACAGGTCGTCGGGGTCCTATTGACCCCCCAGGAACATTGACATTTTCGTTAATATCACATTTTCTGTACCGTTCCTCTGCCCCCGTCGACCCCCTTTCACCCCCACTGTCTGGGTTTTCATGCACCTGGAATTGCTAAAATTCTGTGGGTTTGGGAACTTTCCCAAATCTACAGTTTCATCTTGCCTTGGAACATCGGGACAAAATCGGTGCTCAACCCCAAATTTAACTTGGTGGGTGGGTAACACCTCGATTCAATGTGACAACCTTCCCTCCGCATCGACATCTTATCTAGGAAATTTCCCCATCCCTTTTCGGCCCCCAAAAGACACCCATCGTCTATCTGAAAACCCCCTAAGGATTCCTTCTGAGCAGGCAGTTTTTTCCCCTGGTTTTTCACCTGTGGGTTTGGGACCCATACACCAAAGGCAAAAAATTTCTGTGAGGTCCCCTTTTGATGTCCCCATCTCCCTTTTGCATGTATAGATGGCAAATCTGGCTTTTGGCAGTGTAAATAAAACCCCTTTTCCCACTATTGACAGTTTTGAGTCCACCCATGTCCCAGCTTTTAACAAGCACTCGATCACCAAGCTCTAATTCTGCGGATGAGCTGAACATCTACCTGAGTTTATTCTTTTTTGCCTTTTTTTTCTTGTTTTTTCGCTTTCTCATAGGGTTTTTTGTTGCTCTCTGAGACCCTCGCAAGTTGTTTTTTGACTTCTTTTTCCTTGGTTTTAAAAACCCCCCTGCAAGTCAATGGGTAGTCTTGGGGACGACCAAAAAAAAAAAATATGGGCCCGAACCCCGTGCTCTGATGGGGACAACAATTTTGCATGCCTACACAAGGCAACACCTTCTTCCATCAACTTCTTCTCTTCTTCCAAATGCGAAATGTTCACAAAGTTTTGTTCCACCCTCAAGGATTTGAACTGGATGATCGGTGGGCTGATCTTCTGAAGCCCGCCATTTTTCACAATCATGTCTTTTCGCTCAAAAACCCCCCCTGATCAAAAGAATTTCTTTTGGAAAAACCTTTACCATGAAAAAAACCCCTTCCCGAGTGTTTTGACGACTGTTTTTGGGAGTTTGGTCCCCTTTGTACAAAAGCAGCTCCAAATTTGTGAAATGATCAACCACTACTAAACACTTTGTTTCTTACCCCCCGTTTCTATGGTCAAAAAATTATGGACAGCAATTCCAAGGGAAAGTTGTAACAAGCTGTTCATTGGGGGTTTCTGTGGGCCCCCCACGTTTTATGCATTCATCACCTTTTTGATCTTTTTCTCCAATTTCTACCCATGAAAAGGCCAAAAATCTCATCCCTTTGTTGCCATGGCATTGTAAAATGATGTGGAATAAATTTCATGACTCCTTTGAGACTTTCTTCCTTGTGAATGGGGAAAAAACTGCCACCCAACGCTTCACCTTTATTTGCCACTTCGGTTCAGGACCCCATCCCTTATCTCAAGTTTGTTTGCTCTCGTGCAAAACTTAGTTTTTGATATCTAACTTGCTGCAATCAACCCCTTCCCGTGCTTTTATTTCTCTAGACAACTTTCAAACTTCTGTACCAGTTGAAAAATTTCTCCAATCAGATTTGAAAAAGCTGATAGTTCACCAAAAAAAGGGTTTAAACATTCTCAGAAATCAAAGAAGGGCTCTCAAAAGTTGCTCAACTGCTGGATAAAATATCATAATGGAACCCCGATTAAAACATTATACCGCTGTTCCCCAACAGTTTGACGTCACAATGAAAGATACTTGAACAAAGGGATTCAAAAAAGCCTGCAAGACTCGAATTCATGAAGTAAAATCAATTCTCTTTCTGCATTCCTTCTAAAAACCCCAGCCTTTTTAACAAAAAAAAAGATTTTCTCCATTGACTTTGATACTCGTGTCTTCCTTGTGCTCCCCCGAGGATTCGCGACAAACGTCGGGATCAAAATGACTAGTTCCCTTTTTTATACCGAGTTCAAAAACTACAATGAAAAGAGTTAGCCACCCATGACTTGTGGCATCCCCCTTTTCATTTTTTGAACATAGCACAAGGGTTATTTCGGTCCCCTACCCCCGATTTTTAAAAATAGTCAGAAATTTATCTGTCATGGGGCCCTTTCGTGTGGAACTCACGCTTGTGAGTAGGGGTTTTTTTTTTCGTTTGTTTAACCCTAAAGCATTGAAATCCCCCTTACACCATCACGTTTCCCGATCAAAATGCTCCCAGACTATACCCCCTTGCATCACAGTGTAAGTAAAACGTCTTTGTTTTGTCAGGGAAAACCCAAAAAAAAGTCATGGCAAAGCTCTTTCACACTTTTCAAATGCCTGGTCCTGTGTTTCCCCCCCAAAGTGAGTTAATTTGTGACAATGTAAAAATAACTTCAATTTTTTCTTTTTTGCAGTTGATTTTTTTTTTTCGTTGGGTGATACCCAATGTCAATCATTGGAGGCTTTTTCATCAAGGAAAAATTTGGGAAAAAGAAACGCTATAAAAATTTCAAACCCCCACAATGCCTTGACATCCTTTACAGTCTCAGGTTTTGGCCCAAATTTTTTACGAGCATTGTCAGGGTTGGACGGGACACCCTTTGGATTATGTACCCAGATGTTTGATTCAGGGGTCAAATACAAAATTAGTGGGTCTAAATTCAGATTGAACTGTCTCAAACGTCCCAAATTTTTCGTGTTCTCTCTTCCAATCACCTAGGTCTTTCCATGACCCGAAGGTCATCAAAAAAATAATTTTAGTTCCCTAAGTTTTTTAAACCCGAAAAAACCGTCTCCATGAGATTGAAAAAAGCAGGGCGTTCGCTAGTCCTGTGCTAACCTGGCCCACTCAAAGTTTCCAAAGACTTGGGAAAGCAGAGAGTTTTTCTAGCTTTTTCTGACTGGGTACCGAAAAGGCCCTTTCACAAGTAAAACTTTTCAAAATACTTTGCACCATAAATGTCAGCAAAAAGTCTTCACCTTTGGCAACTGTTGCATCACGAATGGTCCTTGTTCAAATGCGATAGTCACAAAACTTTTGAATGCACCCGTTTTTTTTTTGGCCAAAAACATTGAGCGGTACGGGGAGTGAGACGGGGGAATATCTTTGCATCCAAAGCCCTTGAATAGACTACGAGGGCTTCAAAATCTTTTTGGAGAGGGTCTGCTCTCTGTTTATCTTGGGGCCCCGGCCAAATCAATTCAAAATTTAAAAAACGTGTTCAGCTGCCAACATCAACTTGTTGATAAAAAAATCCTTGTAAGACGCAACTTCCCTAACAATTGTTCTTTCCCGTCTTTTGGGAAACCCCCCCCCCCAAAATTTTAACTCAATCTGGAGGGCTCACACTCAGACGAGTGGGCATGTACAAAAAAATGGGTTCAAATATCATTTTTTTTAGCACCAAAGAAGAAACTTTTCACAAGAAAATTTTAAAAAAAAGATGAATTTTACATATTTCATTATTAAAAGATGAAGAAGATAGATGATAGAAATAATAGTAGATAGATGATAGTAGATTTTTTTTTTTTAAACGAAAAAGGGTTTTTATGGGGATGCAGACTCGCAAGGTTATGAGGGTTTCAAAAGAACAAAATCATCATGTTGTTGATGAAAAAGATCAGCATTCCTTCGGCAGACCTCGCTCAAGGGTTTGTTTGTATGGGAGATTTACTGCGACCGAGTCTCAGGGGCTCTCACCCGGACCATGGGAGACAACTGCCATGACGAGCATTACCCCAGTTGTCTCCACCTTCGATGGCTGCGGGCAGACGTCCGCCGTCGTGGCAAGTTGTCGTCGCAGGTCCACATTCGCCCCGTCTCCTCTTCCCCCTGCTTGACAGATTGCAAGATGGTCTCGGAGTAGTCCGCTGTGTTGTGTCACATTGCACATATCACTTCAACTTTCTTTCTTCATTGTGGTCTCCTTGTTTTCAAGGGACTTGCCTCGCTTACTCCTGATGGCTCTGAGAGTAGGAGAGAGAGAGAGAGAGAGAGAGAGATGAGAGAGAGAAGAGAGAGAGAGAGAGAGATCTGCGTGTGCTCATGCATGTGCGCCCGCACACACACTACACACACACACACACACACACACACACACACACACACACACACACACATACTCGCACGCACGCACGCACGCTCGCACGTCACACATTCCATCTGCGCATAGATGTTACATTTGTATACACACAACACAAAACACACGCGCACGTCACGCAGGCGCACACACACACACACTCTCTCTCTCTCTCCTGCTCTCTCTCTCTCCTCTCTCTCTCTCTCTCTCTCTCTCTCCTTCCTTCCTTCTCTCTCTCTGTGTGTGTTTGAATAATGTATGCATGACAAGGACAGATTGTAAGACTAGGCTTTGGCCTAAAATCTTCATCCTTGTGTATTAAAGATCAATCAATCAATCAATCAATCTCTCTCTCTCTCTCTCTCTCCTCTCTCTCTCTCTCTCTCTCTCTCATCTCTCTATCTCTCTCTCTCTCTCTGGTTGTCTGTGTTTGTCTGTCTGTCCTGTCTCTCTCTCTGTCTCTGTCTCTGCTCTCTCTCTCCTTCTCTCTCTCTCTCTCTCTCTCTCTCTCTCTCTCTCTCTCTCCCTCTGTGTGTGATCTTCTTTGTCTCTGTCTCTGTCTCTGTCTCTCTCTCTCCTCTCTCTCTCCTCTCTCTCTCTCTCTCTCTCTCTCTCTCTCTCTCTCTCTTCAGTTATTCTGGGTCCGGTTTCATGTGCTGGACGTGTCGGGATCAGCTAGTGCTTTGGGGGCGAAAAGCTAGAAGTAGAACCCGCTGGAAAAAAAAAATATATATATTTTTTTTTTAAACAGACTGACTGTCTTAGGTCTCTTCCTTTCCTGTTAAAGATTTTCCATGGACGGCAACCCGAAAAAAGAAAAAAGAGGAAAAAGAGAAGAAAGAAAGAATAAAACGCGGCAGAATAATAAGCACATTGATTGTGGCCTTCAAATGAATGAGAATGCAGATGAAGACTTCGCGGGCCTTTTGTGACATGGCCAGGAAAAGACATCGATACCCTTTATGAAGCATCTCACCTCCACTGCTGATCGATACCCTTTATGAAGCATCTCACCTTCACTGCTGAGGGATCTTCCTTCGCAGTTCTGCAGCCCCGGGTTCATGACTCGCTTGCACGCACAAAAAAAGATGAGTGCACAATTGTATGTAAGGCTTGGACAGGAGAGCGAGGTTCTCGTTGTTAAGATCGGTTATAGGCCATTTTTTTGCCAGTTCTCTTTCTTCTTCTTTTTTTTTCTTTTTTTTTCAGTTCGTGCTCTAGGTATCAGTCTTTTAACCCATCTTGACCGATGATGAAGCTGGTGTATTGGAACTGTCTCACAGTCTAGTTCTTCTCTACGGACTGTGATCTTTAGCTGTCTCTCGGTAAAGTTCTCGCCTACATTTGAGTTCGTTCTGTTGCTCGCTGAATGTTAATGTCTACAAATGTACGTTCGAAGGCACACAATCTCAATTCCAACAATATACTTCACAATCTGAAACGAAATATGAAACTGAAAAAGATGCCAGCCGTTTAGATATGTCTCATCAGAACTTACTGGCACGATGGCATATATATATATATATATATATATATATATATATATATATATATATATTATATATATATATATATATAACACCAAAACAAGAAATAGTAAACAACTGCAGGCATAAATGGAAATTCGTTGTTGGTGAACACACCCAAAACAAAAACCTGAAAGCCCCCCAGAGAACTGTAATATGCCGCTTCTGGCTCACCCGCTCTCAACCGGCCTTGGCCGGTCTCTCGGGCGGGCGACTCCAAAAGCGGCATATTACAGTTCTCTACTAAGCATGACTTTAATAACCAAAAAAAATAACGACCCTACAAACATACATACTGTGTAGGATTATCCGTTTTTAATACTAATTTACTAAACTTTTTGATTTTAGTTTTTGCTTAATCCTATGTTTTTCCTGATCATTTTCAATACATCATTTTTCACGCAAACATTCATCAAATGAGTCTCTGTCTTTCATGTGAAATAAACTACAGTCTTTAATTGTTCTCTAAAGTCTTTTAAAACCGAGTTATATTTTTGACATAAATCCACACACTTATCCCAGCATGTCTTCCACTGAAAGCTAGTTTGACAAAGCGTTTCTTTTTTTAATTATGTCTTTTTCTGCCGAACAGTCATCTATAATAAATAGTGTCTGCGTTCCTTCAAACAATTTATTAAACTGTTCTAAACACTCACTCAGTTTATTGCTAGGATCAACTAAAAATATGTCATCATCTGTCCATATAAACCTTCTATCATGATATGCTTTGTTCCATTTAAGTGTTGGACAGAAAATTACAATATGATCAAAATTATAACGATAAACTGTTTGTAATAGGTCGAGGACAAATATTGTTTTTCCCACAACCAGTTTGTCCACAAATTAATGAACAATGAGGAGTTTTTGTCATAAAGTTTAACTGCTCCATGGTTTTATAACAGGATTTAATCTAATCCAGTTATTATATTTATCATACTTTCTGTCAAAACCTGTTCAGTATAATAAAATCCTATGAGGCCTAAATGTGTAAGATTAATCCATTCAGTTCTGTAAGATTGTTTCTATTTAAGTCAACATTGATTTGTTGCTTGTTGTTATAACCTTAATATCCTCACCATTGTGAAGAACGACGATGGTAACGTAAGACGTTTAACGTCTAAGTTTTGCCAGCTAATATTTATTCCTTTTATAAGGTCTATCACTAACGCCCACAACCCCATCCCTCTCCACATCTTTTAAACAGAAATTTCAAATATCATTGTGAACGTGTCTCCTAATTTTCTGCTTGGAAAGAACTGTAATTTTGTAGAAGCTTCCTTTAAAACCGTTTCTCTTCTGTGGAGGATGTACTGTTTTTTCCCATACGGTGTATTTCAATTTCTTTCCGGCTATTGTCGTCTGGCATAAGACTTACATGTAAAGGGCCAGAGTTGAATGCTTTCTGAAACTTTTTTGACGGCTAAAAAATGTAAATGGGCTATTGAATTCAAATTTTATGTCCCATTCTAAATATGTTCCAAGTGCCATTTGAGGTCAGGTTTTCGAACTATTTATATTCATACTGGCCAACATTATTTGCTTCTACATTGCGTAGTTGTTCTAGTTTAGGAAACCTTTTGCTGTCGCCAAACCTCTTTGCGTTTAATTCACCATCTTTAGTGTACTCAAAACCATACAAAGCGCCTATCTCACCATTCTGTTTCAAAGTCTGTAACGTCTGCAAGGTCTTTTAATTCTAAAGTTATACACCTCACAGGCGCTAATGCAACTCCTGATTCATCTGGCCCACGCGACATTATTTTTTAGAACAACTAATTATTTTATTTCCAAAACAATGTGCAGGTTATCACATTTCACAACTTTTCCTGCTTTGTCTGCAATTTTTTATATTAAATGATCCAACCCTTTCCACAAACTAATCTTTTAAACTGTAAATTAGGGAATTGTATAATTTCATAATCGCAATATGCAGCTTTCCCTGATGGAAGAGCTCTTAAAACAGTTGAGGGCCTTCCATCATATAAGTTTTCACAGTGCTTAGCTCGTCTAAATGAACATAGAGTAATGAATGTATGCAAGATTAAGCGGACTTTCCCCCTCATAAGTAGTTTTGCTCGGTGTAACTCTAAATCTATGAACAGGCTGATTGGCAGTTGTAAAGCCTAACATTTTAGCTAGCTCTACATCAAAAAGGTAATGTACTACTTCTTTTTCAGGTTTGAATGATAACATTGTTTTCAGATTGCATTGTTAAGTTTGAGAGTAATGTCGAAGTACTCATTGCTTCTTTTAGTGAGCAAAACCCGTAATAACCATCAGGTATGGTTAACTGGCTAACTAAAGTTCCTGCATTATTAAATTTTTTAATCTTATTATTCTCCCTTGGATTCACTTATATTAAATCCATACGACTTTGTAGAATATTTTCATGAAGCGCAACCATTCTGCTTCCGCAATTGTTATTAATAGCAATGTTCTAAAAACGAAGGACGGTCTTGAGTTGTTATTGTTACAAACATTTTTTAAAACAAATTAAAAATGAGTGCATTTCAAATATACTGATGCAAAATATTCTGTTGGGCCCGCACTACAATCTTAAAAATATAACAACTGATACTCTGACATTTCTGTGACCCAGACTGACACTTTTCATAAAAAGGTGAGTACTCCATTGGACAAATATCTTAACCCCCCTATTAAAAAAGACTACATCGCAAAGTATGGTTCAGTCATCCAATGCAGTTTTATCAGAACCAGTTAAACTTTGCTGTGTTTTGTGCATCAACTGGGTGTGGAGTGTCGTATGCTGATCACTTATAAATCATCCTGATCCTTGGTGAGGTCCAGTGTACAGATTTCATTTCTATTTACACCTTTAGACGTATTTTGACTGAACTGCAAGCACCATTACCAAATGACAAACCGTTTAATCCATTCAGCAACAGAATAGACATGAAGGCTTTTGAAAGGATCTGTAACGAATTCAATATTAATGTTAAGACAGACTTTAGACAAAAGTTGGATCTTAATCATGGTCTAGGCACCCTTATTTTTGGGGCGTGCACAGAAAGTATAACTATGCTTGGAATCCTCCTTACACATCTTTCTCTTCAGGCACAGCTGTTCACCTAGGTCCATAGAGCAAGAGCATAAAACAGCATGGACAACATTTATCTTAGACACTTCTAGGGCCTAACTAAAAGCAGGAATAGAACGAATAAACGACTCTATTCGTACTTACGTTTGGTGTTTGCTAGGTTCGCAAGCACAAACGAGATCGAGCATAACTGATCCTTCTACTGGTTTTGATGCACAAAAAACAATACTTAGCAAATTTAGAGGACGCCATTAATTCTATCAGTTGATTTACCTTCCATGTATTAAAAGATACCAAAATGTTTTACAATACGCAAGATCGAAAGTAGACTTTGCTGTTGGCACTGGTTTATATATGCTACCTTCTGACCTCAGACTCCAGATAGGAACAATAATAAACTACAATAATGAAATCCTTGTGGCAGGCAATGAACAGAAAGTTGGGAAAAACGAAATAAATTCTGAGCCAGTAATATTGCAAGCAGTAAACAAACACCCAAGAATAAGTCATCCAATCCCGTGGCCCAAAGCCTAAAGACTGTTGAAGAAGTCAAAAAAAATAATGACCATGAATATGAAAAGACAGCGCTTGTTTTTGGATTAACTGGCCTAGGATTACTCCTTCTTTATTTTACTAAAGAGTAACCCAACTATTAAGAGAACTAATGCCCATAAGTGCTCGGCCATAAAGCCAACACTTTGCTTGCAGTAGACAAAAGCCAGCTAACGACAACCCCCTAATATACCCGGTAAAGAGTCTATAGCTTTACTGGCTAATTTTTTTAATAAGCCCGCAAGATGATCAAGCTGTTTTTTTACCCATGATTTATCAGGCGGAGATGGTGGCGATGGCGATGGAGGCACTGACCCGGTACCACCGCCGCCTGTAATAGCCATCACCAGTGTACTTATTGCAAATTCCTAAGGCTGTTATAACGCTTGCTAATGTGACTCCCTGCTCCTAATAGTGTTCGTATTCGTTTGCTAGCGTTGTGTCTTCATATAAAATTCTTTGGATAGTTTCTCTTATTCTGCTCACTTGAGTTCGTAATTGTTCTCGGTTAGTAGACAACACTTCTAGTCTTGCTGATCTCTCTTGTTCAAGATCTTTTAGTCTTTGGGTTATTCTTTCTTTAACACCAGGCCCTAAGTTGGCGTCATCAGCCTCAACGAGTTTTCTTTTTCTCTTTTTATATGCTCATCTATTTCACCAGTTTTGCTAAATTGTTTGTTAATTCGCCTCTGATGCTTCTCAAAGCATGATCAAGGGCCGCTATTTCCCGCATAGGCAATGGGGAATCATTAATGTGTTTTAATGCTGTTTCTTCGGAAAAACTGGTTTCTGCTTCTTTATTTCGCCCGCTGTTTGACTTAAATCTTGAAGTTCCATGTTTTGTATTTGGTTATCTGTTGGGAGTTCTTGCAGTGTGTTTGAAGTTTAGCAAACTGCCTCCCTATTTAATTTTGGTTTAACAATGCCAAGTCGACTTCGATCGCTCACACTGAGCCTTTGTCTAATTGTATTCATGCCTACAAACTTTGATGGGTCTCGTTTAGTTGTAAGCTGAACAAGTTGTCCTGGTCGTTTTTCACATACAAATGGTTATCTTTTAGTTCAAAATCATCAGGTATATAGTTTCGGGACGTTCTTGTCCTAAACTTTGGTATAATGATCTGACCTTACTTTCTGTTAATTTATACCGACTTGTTGGTAATGTACTCCCGATTTCTGCTAATTCATCATGCAATGAGAGCCCCGAGCGATGCTGCTCCAAGGGGAATCACTCATGTCGTCTCCAGGATCAAAAACATCATAATCTTCTTCCACCTTCAATGCCTGCCATGTTTCTTTAATAATATAACTTTTTATTTTGTTTTATAAAAAAGTCACAAACATATGGCTCGATTCTTGACCCGCATAGAAGATTGAAAGAACCCTTTGGCGTGAAGGGAAATAAGCGGAATATTACTGTTCCAAATAATCCGTCTACTATTGATGCGGATCAAATTCTTACTGTCAAATTTCCAGACCTAGGAGCAGATGAAGTGATTGTGCCAGGCTCTGCGCGTCTTACTTTCAAAATAGAACTCACATCAGAAACAGACCCAAACAGGACAGTTGTCCAGAATCTGGGACGGGCAATCGTTAAGAAAATTTCTATAAACTTGAGGGGCAAGAAATATTTTCTTTACACAATGCAGACATATTTTTAACCTATTCTGATCTATGGCTAACCGCGAATGAAAGGGAAGATCTTGCGTTTCAAGGAATCGAAAATGAAGAAGCACTAAAAACACAGAATAGGCGCCGCAGACGCTAAAGACGGCAAAAGGTTTGTAGCTGTAAGTTATGCGTATGGAAATCGCTTTTTCATACCCCTAGATTTTGAGTTGTTAAAAGCGCATGCTCCATACTTTCAAGGAGCATTAAAAGACAGATTGTCATATGAACTAACTTTTAATGACTACAAATATGTTATCAGATCTACAGACACCGAAGCAAAGTACAGCATTCTGACATCTCGTTAGAGTTTGACGTTGTTAGCAACCCTAATTTATCAAGGCTGATCCAGCAACAATATCAGTCAAAATTAGCAATATTTACGAAAGAGTGATTCTTCATTCGAAATATCCTAAATGCAGGGCAGACACTATATGGAATTTTAGTTTTAGCGCCACAGCAAGATCGCTTAAGGTATTTTATTGCTGTGTGAAATGAAGGACCATTCGAAAGACAAACTGAAATTTTATTATCCTAAAATAACAAAAGTGCAATGTACAATTGAGGGTAGTCCTAACCAAATCTACGCTAGCGGGCTAAACCTTATCAGCATTTTGATGAAATAAGAAAACTGTTTGGAGGCGGGAGGTGTAGAAATCCAACAGTTGACCTTGTGTCTAAAGATCTACATCTTCACAGTGTTAGACTTGATCATTATTTAACAACGAAATACGGTTTATGGATTGACCTAAGGTCAACGGAGGATAATCAGTTACATGGAAGCGGGAGAAACCGTAGAGACATAATAAACATTCAAATTTGATAAAGAAAAAGATGTCGATAAACCGCTTAATGTATATTTGTTTTTAATATATGATGCGCAGCTGAATATTCAAGATAACAGATTAGAAAATATACATTACTAAATTATTTTTTTCATTTTTAAAAAGCATGTCTGTTAACATTTATCCAAAAGAAGAGATAGCAGGCAATTCTGCTGCTATAGAAAACCCTGACATAAAAACCTTTAGATTAACCAACATTACACAAATGCAGCAAGTACTAGAGCAAGACCTTTCAAAATACAGCAAAGCCAAACGAAGGTATTCTGCTGCCTTTAATGCTGTTACCTATGTTAATACTGGAGCATCGACTATAAGCGCTGTATCGGCAGGAACGAGTGTAGGCCTCTTAGCAACGGGCATAGGCGCACCCGCAGCTTTACCTCTAGGCGGTTTGTCTTTAGCTCTTGGCCTATGTTCATTAGGTGTAGGTGCTGCTAGCAAAAAAATAAAAACTAAACTCACAAAAGCACACAGCTATGGTTCAACTAATAACAGCTAAACTTAGTTCCTTCAAGCTGATTATAAATAAAGCACTAGCTGACTCAAACATCACGGATGAAGAATTTAATCGTTTAACAGGCCGATTTTGATGACTACAAAAGACAAAAGTTTGATCTTCAAAGAAAGGCGAGGGCAACTTTTTCTCAACAGCCAGACACCGAGCAGATAAAAAAGGAATGCTTAAAAAAGTAAACGAAACATTAAACTCTGTTCTAAACAGCTCACATTAACAACGCCAAAGGGTGTTTATACTTTAGTTTATGAGTCCAAGCACAAAAAGACCGTCGATATTGATAATTATTTTTTTTTTGATTTAAATAAATTTTGAGTTAGAAAAGAAACTCAACATGGATAAATTATATGAAGGACCAGAACGAATTTTTTGAAGCAATGCAAGAAAATTTATCAAGAGCACTAAATGATATTGATCTAGAAGTCATTAATCCAGCAAACGTACAGGCAAGTGTTGCTCATGCTATTTCTCAAGTTCCAAGTAAACTAACAATAGACCCGCCAGTTAAAGTAATGTTAGCTGTTTTAATCGACTATATAACAATAAATGAAGAAATCTAGAAGTCTGGGTCTCAACTAAACAACAGGTTATTCTTTGTAATAATGACTTAACACCCGTTGGGCAGACGAACTGCTTACACAGTTTGATGTGGCCGCTGAAAGCCAAATGAGAGGCTCTGGTTGGTCAGAGGGCGAAGTCCTAGAGATCAGATTAAAACAGGCTAAGTATGAGCCTATTGTAGGCAAATCTTACATTCCACTACCTCCAGCATTAGTCGCAAAAAAAGCAGTTTTAAACATAAAGAATTATTCAGACAACAAATGTTTTATGTGGTGTGTTCTCGCAAGGTTGCATCACGTTTCTAAAAACGCAGAGAGAGTATCTAACTATCACCCTATACATCATGATCTTAACTTTAGCGGAATATCCTTTCCCGTTAGCGTGGATTCCATTGATCAGTTTGAAGAACATAACAACACCAATAACTGTTAATGTATACACATGGGATGAAGAAACAAATCTACTACCCATTAAAGTGTCCAAGAACAGCCCAACGATTGGCGATCCAGACAAAAATCATGTTGACTTACTACTGATGCTTTCGCCAGCGGGGCTACCACATTACACATTGATACGAACAATGAGTAGATTATTGGCTCATACTTCAAAGCATTACCATAAACAAGAATTCTGTAGAAAATGTTTAACAAGAATTCCATCTGTTAAAGCGGCGAGTGAACATAAGAAACACTGTATCGGCCCAGTTGACTGTAATACAGAACTAATTACGCCCCCACCACCGGATCTAAGTTAGTTTTAAGAACTGGAGACGGTTGCAAAATTCTCCATACGTAGTTTACGCAGACTTCGAGTCGCTTATTGTTCCTTATGAAGGGCCAGCGCCACAAAAACTCGAAAAACAGTCTTAATGAGTAATCATCAGATTTGTTCATTTGCCTTCATTATTGTTAGGTCGGATGCGCTCATTCAGCACCAGAATTATATAGAGGGCCTAATGCTGCAGAATACTTCTTAGAACACATGCAGCAAGTGCGTAACGCCTGTTCTAATAATCTGAATTTATCTGAAATCATAATGACGCCCGAAGACCAAGAACAGTATGACTCAGCCACACATTGTTGGATTTGCGGTTTAGAAACTCAGTGAGGAAACCAATCCGACAGTAAGAGACCATGATCACATTAGCGGAAAGTTCAGAGGAGCAGCGCACAACAACTGCAATCTTCAACTAAAGTTTGAACCAAAGACATGGAAGTGCCTGTATTCTTTCATAACTTGCGAGGTTACGACTCTCACCTTATAATGAAAGCAGTAACCGACTCCTTCAGGGTAACATGCATTGCACAGTCATCAGAAAAGTACATGTGTTTCACTTTAAATAACATGTCTTTTTATGACTCTATGCAGCACATGATGGGATCATTAGAGGCGCTGGCTATGTCCTTAAAGTCCTGCCCAATAACGGAAAATATTTGACCCCAACTCTCGTTAGAAAGGGCGTTTACCCTTATGAGTACATGAACAGTTGGGAAAGGTTTGACGAAGATACACTTCCTCCTAAAGGCGCGTTCTTTTCTAGTCTCGAGGAAAGGACATCAGTGATTCCGATTACCAGCATGCTCAAGATGCGTGGCAGAAGTTAGATTGTAAAACGATGGGAGACTATCATGACTCATACTTGATGGCTGATGTATGTTTGTTGGCGGACGTCTTTGAAAATTATAGAAAGACCTGCATGAAACATTACAGCTTGGATCCTGCGCATTATATTTCTGCGCCTGGGATGAGTTGGGATGCTTTCTTAAAGTTTACTGGAGTACAGATTGATTTGTTGTCAGATTTTACCAATGCTTCAGATGATTGAAACGGATTGCGTGGAGGAATTAGTATGGCGTCGCATCATACTGTAAAGCAAACAAACAAATACTTGGACGACTATGATCCAAGTAAAAGGTCTAACTATCTCATGTATTAGATGCAAACAATCTGTATGGTTGGGCTATGGCGCAATCGCTTCCATTACGCAACTTAAAATGTACACTGGTGGTATTAAAAACATTCAAGAATTTGTAGAACATCTGCATACTCTTACAGCTGATCGTAAAAGAGGTCTTATTCTAGAAGTTGACTTAGAATATCCTCATGAACTCCATGACCTACATAATGACTATCCATTAGCAGCAGAAAGTCTAAAGACGAATCCAAGAGAGCCGCCTAAACTTGTGCCTAATCTTCGAGGCAAAAAAAATTATGTCTGTCATTACAGACTTCTACAATTTTATTTAAGACATGGTTTGAAGTTGACAGCTGTTCATCGTATAATTGCTTCGATCAAGAACAGTTCATGAAACCATACATCATGAAGAACACTGATCTCAGAACTAAATCCACAGATGCTTCAGAAAAGACTTTTTCAAGCTGATGAACAACAGTTGTTTTCGGAAAGACTATGGAGAATCCGCACAAGCGCAAAGATGTCAGATTAGTCACTAAAGAGAACGAAGCAATTAAGCTAACTTCAAAACCAAATTATCAGGACTTTAGAAGATTTCATAATCAGCTTTTTGGCATAATGATGAAAAAAAAGAAAGTCAAATTGGACAAACCTGTATTTTATTGGGTTTACCGTTTTAGAATTATCAAAGCTTTTGATGTTAGAATTTCTTTATGACTACATTTAAGCCCTTGTATCCTGAGTCCAGAGTGCTTTACACAGATACAGATAGTTTTGTTATAAATATCCCTACTGAAGACATCTATAAAGACATGGAATTAGAAGTAGCTAAGAAGCGAGTGGATGGTACGACACATCCGATTATCCTAAAGATTCGCCTTTGCATTCAATTACTAATAAGAAGGTTTTAGGAAAGATGAAGGATGAATTATCTGGAAAGGTGATTAAGGAGTATGTGGGGTTAAGGTAAAAAATGTACAGTATTTCGAGCCAGGAGAAACCATTAAGAAAGCAAAAGGGATATCTCGCAGTGTTGTGCAGTCAAACATATCGCATGACAACTATAAAGAGCATTGTTTGGCAATAAGACTTTTCATCATGACAACGTAAAACTACGATCTAATCTACATGAGATCAACACAACTGTTGTAACAAAGAAGTCATTAGATAGAACAAACACAAAACGGGTATTTGTTAATCCAGAGTTTTTCATATGCAATAGGGCACTGGAGGACCGCATAAACAGGGGGTTTTATATTTTTCATCAACTTTATCTATAAGATCAATCATAGCTTCCTCCAATCATTTAAATTCTTTTCTCATGTTTGCTTTATGCGTTCGAATTTTTTTATTATTTCAAGATATCTTTTTCCCAATTTGGGGGTTTGAGTTGTAGGTGATCTGGATGATTTAGAATGCATTGATTAATCTTCATAAATGTTCCCCTAAAGCATTACACGTATGAAATGATTCCGTATCATTTCCAAAGTCTCTTCCTTACCATTCTTGTTTCATTCTGCGCTTCCTCTGAGCCTCCATTTTAAACTCAAATATATTACGTAAATTAATTAAAGCGGAACTGTGTCTGGTGGGATTATCTGCAGTTCTTCTTTCACAAAAGATCTTTGAGGAGCTGGTTGTTGTGTGTGTCAGTTTCTCGTAAATAATACACGGGCGGATTCATCTTTACAATTCTTTTTATTTCATATGGATCAACACTCCAAACTGGATCTGTTGCCCTGATGTGAGTGTCCCCTTCTGCTTCTCCGGTAAATAAAGGTACCTTACTTTCAAACCAAACGGTAATAGTTTGCTGGATGAAGACTCTCCTTCAACAACATTTATTGTTTTCTTTTGATTGCTTGTACTGGTTTTAGGCCTTTAAATTCTTCATTATTCATTGCGCGCAAAACTGAGGGCAGTCTTCTAACCCATTTCTGTGTTACGAGAATTGTCAATAAGCTCTCTGTGATACTGGTAGGAAAAAAGTCTTTCAGCTAACTGTTTGTTAAAGTTTTCAACTAAAGCCTGTGATCTGTGAACTCCTGGAATGCCTCTTCTAATGGTAATCTCTATGTTTTAACAACAATTGATTCACTTGTCCTTTAAATTCTTTTCCATCATCGACTTGAATCATGCGAGGATAAGTTAAGAGGGGCCCCGTTGGTATATCAGTTGTATGGCAACAGCAACAGCAGAAGCACTCTTTTGTGTTAATGGTTCAGCATCTTTGTATCTTGAAGCCATGTCAATGACTGTGAGTGCGTACTTAAATCTTTTTCTTTCTAATCATATCAGAGGGTAAATATAGAAGGTCCATTTGATGGGTGTCGTTTGGAGTTTGTTTGACAAAGTGCGGTCTCTGTATCGTTTGGGTGCAGGTAAATAAATTTGCCAAATCGCTTGTTTAGATACCATTCTTTTGCTGTTTGTTCACTGACTCCTGCCGCTTGGCTTAGCTTTTTTATTGCCGTGATTCCCTTCCAATATCCTTTTGGCGAATAATAGATTTTGTTCATTTTTATTCAGCCAATTTATGTGCAACAAAATCAACACGATGGTCATGCCAACGACAATAAACGCGATTTCTTGCATCTTTTGTTTTTCTGATGGTTGATAATAGTCGCTGAATTTTGGTGGGGGCAATGTTTCGATTGGTTTGCCTGTTACAAGATAATATTCTTTATTGCCTGATCAACGTCTTTAATGTGTAAGCTGCATGTCCCTGTTTTTTCAGAGTATCATTAATAAAATCTAAACTGCTCAATTCTCTGCTTTTCATAGCGATCTTGTGCTGCGGCTAGTTGCTCCATAGCTTTGTTATGTCTTTTTTCTCTCTCCGTCATCCCGTAGATTTACTAAACGCGTAATTACTTCCGCTAAAAGCAAGCGCATTCACCACAGCGCCGCCTATCATCATTACGAGTGAAGCCATTTTTTATAAATGTATTTTTTTATTTACATATTTATATTCTCTGGAATTATCCTTGCTTGACAGAAAATCTTTCGTAGCAAACGAAGCTGCAATAATAGCAATCAGCTTTGCAGAATCCTCAAAGCCTAGCTTGCCAAGATCTGCTGGTTTAATTCTTAACAAGCTTTTACCAAGCATTGTGTATCCTACACTTAGACCTCCAATAACAGCAGAATGGTATACAAGGTTGGTAACAGTTTTTCGGTGCTCATTTTTAAAAAATAAAATAATTATAATAATAAAAAAACATGAACAGCGATGATCTACTACAGCTACAGAGCGGCCAACACTGTCTTGAAACTTATGATTACAAATGACCAGGTTGATGAGCAAGCTATTATGCCTAAAAAGGAAAGGCTGTATTCTTTGGCAGCATGTGGAAAAACAAAACAGTTCCTCGGAAATGAATTCAGCATTGAACAGATTCAACAGATGTCGCCGCAAGACATTATAAAGTATCATAACAGGTATGAAGCGCAACTTGGATCAAGAATGGTAAAAAGTGTGGGGCAAACGGTTCTTAGTTTGTACACTAAAACTAGTCAGTAGATTTGCCCCCATTGATTCTGAACAAGATCTTACGTATGATTTAACGCAAGATCCAGTTTTAACAAAGTCATTAGAGTCTCTAAGCTGCGATTTATATTACAGATTTGGAACATTGTTATCGCCGTTAATCATGGGATTAATTACTTTAATCATATAGATTTTATTTCCATTCAAAATGACCGAGCCAGAAAATCAGCAGAATCAGAAAACACTGAATCAGGTGGAGAAAGTAACCAAGCCAGAAAATCAGCAGAATCAGAAAACACTGGAATCAGGTGGAGACCAGTGAAAAGCATCCTCATCCTGGGCGTGTTAAAGCAGGAAAAAATTAGCAGAGTGGAACAGACAAAAAAAAAAATTAATGTTACAATCACAGAATATAACTCATAATGAAAACATAACGCCGCCAACGCCAACAGTTGATTCAATGCCAGCTATAAAAACTCCATGTGATTCAAGGGCACCAAGTCTTCATGAATATTGAACTTAATAACTGTTGTCATTTTTGGCGTCATTGCTGCTGCTGGGGTGGTTATTACGGTTATAAAATATATAAACAACGCTGGCAAAAACAAGAGCCCAAACATATCTCCACCACTAAATACAAAAGACGAACACAACAGCACGCCAGGAACGCCAACAACAAAAGATAATTTGATCCATTTCAGATGCAATAATATTTTAAGAACTTAATTTTAAAATTTTTTTGATAAAAATAGATCATGGCGTATTATAAAATGATGGAGTCAATAAATAAAGACATGGAGTCTATAAAAGACATTACCATAGACCAGAATTGTAATCAATGTGGTTGCTTAGGATGTAAGAACTTCATTAAGATCTATGCTGACCGATTTCGCGCAGAGGACGCTGAGCAAGACATCCTCGACGATGACGCGTTTTTTGAGGCGTGTGTGTACTATATTAGACATTTACTATTTAAGATAAAAACATAGATTGTCTTGTTTTTTTTTGATAATTATAAGATAACTTAAATAAGAACTTAGTTGTACTTAGAGGATACTTAATTACAATCTTGAGGTAACTTGAGTAAGAACTTGAGTAAGAACTTGTGGATGACTTGAGGATGACTTGAGGATGACTTGAGTAAGAACTTGAGGATGACTTGAGGATGACTTGAGGACAACTTGAGATGACTTGAGGATGACTTGAGGATGACTTAAGTAAGAACTTGTGGATGACTTGAGGATGACTTGAGGATGACTTGAGGATGACTTAAGTAAGAACTTGAGGATGACTTAAGTAAGAACTTGTGGATGACTTGAGTGTGCATGCGTGGGGTGGGGGTGGGTGGGGTGGGGGGTGTGCATGCGTGGGGTGGGGGTGGGGTGGGGTGGGGGGTGTGCATGCGTGGGGTGGGGGTGGGGTGGGTGGGGGGTGTGCATGCGTGGGGTAGGACAAACACACAAACACCAACAAACAAACAAGAAGGGGAACTACTAGGGCCACTTCTTGCTTTGTGACTAAACAGGTTGTGTCCCGCTCGCAACCTCATCAACTAGGTCAAGTGATCACATATGATCACTTGGCCTAGTTTGCCGCTGAGCTTTGCAGGTGCTGCCGCGCTAACGTCATTGGCGGCAGACTGAGCAAAATCCTTTCAACCACTTATAGAAATCTCGCTATTTCAGAACTGCAAGCAAAAGAAATCGATCGCTATTCATAACTGCACCCTCTATTGAGAGGGGGCCAGCATTTTCAATTTCAATAGGCTTTTTGAAAGTCATTGAATTGTGCCACGCGTCAAGCGGGGAGGTATGGTTTCACTTCAGCGCACTCGTGTGTGTGTGTGTGTGTAAAGTCATGCTTAGTAGAGAACTATAATATGCCGCTTTTGGATTTGCCCGCCCGAGACCGGCCAAGGCCGGTTGAGAGCGGGTGAGCCAGAAGCGGCATATTATAGTTCTCTCCCCCAAAAACACGTGCAGCCAACCGCACGTGCAAACAATCACAAACGGAGCCCACACGCTATATAACATCGGCGGTGGGCAAACCAAAAACCATCCTGATGACAGCGCAACACGCTCGAAACAAATTTGTAGATAGTTTTAAGATTCCTCTTTTAACTTGTTTTAACTATATATATATATATATATATATATATATATATATATATATATATATATATATATATATATATATATATATATATACCTACACTGGAATAATATATAGAGCTTCGTAAGTGTAGAAATGATTTGGTTTTTCGATTTCTGCAGTTGTATGATATGTACATTGTCAAACTGGCTGGTGCTTGTATGTGTGTATACTGTTTATGAAAAACGAGGAAAGTAAAAAATGTTAAAATAAATTACAGGCCAAAAATTCCAAATTGTTATCGTAAACCTTTCTAATTTCGCTTAAATGAGTTGTTTTTAAGTCTTGAAATTGCAGATATAAAGTTGAGATTCTTTCAATGAAAGAAAAAAAAAACTTCTCTCTACCAACTGTCATCTTAGAAAAGTAGTTACAGACTCAGAATCAAAAACTTACTGTGAGAATATTTCGACAGGAATCGCCGTTCTTCTTCTAGCTCACTGTTGCTGTTGTGGCAGCGAGGCTTGATGGGACGACTGTTGTGTGGGGTGAACGGTTGTCAGGACCTGATTGTAGATGGGGGGGGAGTTCAAAGCCTTGATCTCTGTTCAGGCTGGGGTGTCTGGTCTTAATTTCGATGGCTTCTTTAACTTTTTCTTTTTGTGAGGAATGGGCTCTGTAGATAAGATCTTGGTTTCTTGGGGGCTGAAACTGTGGTCTGTAGCTTGTAGATGTTCATTTGACGTTAGGGGAGCATTGAGAAGTGGGGTGGGGGGGGAGAGTGGTTATGTGGAGGTGAGGGTGTAACAGAAATTCTGAAATCCTGCCCCTTGTCATGAGAGAGAGAGAGAGAAGAGAGATGAGAAGAGAGAGAGAGAGGAGAGGAGAGAGAGAGAGGAGAGAGAGAGAGAGAGAATGAGTGAGAGAGACAGAGTGAGAGACACAAACAGACAGAGAGAGAGAGAGAGAGAGAGAGAGAGAGAGAGAGAGAGAGAGAGAGAGAGAGAGAGAGAGAGAGAGAGAGAGAGAGAGAGAGAGATTGGTCGATTGATTGATTGATGGAGAGACAGACATACGTCGATAGACAGAGTCAGACAGCTCAGAGGAATACTTGGCGTAGTGATCATGATCATCCTTCTTAAAGAGATGGCGTGGTGTGTAAATGTGTCTGGCAGAGACTGTCAAGAAATCTCTCCTCCCGCACCTTCATCCTGGTCGCTAGCACAGTCGCCGACCTGGCTGTCAGTTCCCCACACCCTTTAGTCACTGGTTGTCTCCCCTCCCTGCTGCGGGGGCTGGTTGTGGGTTTGTGAGTATCGATTGTGTCCCCTCTCTTGTCCTCCCCTCTCCAAGGTCATCAGGACCGAGTTCTCTTGATTGCTGCTGCCCCCCCCCCCCCCCCCCCCCCCCCGCCCCCTGAACTTCCATCCACCCCCCCACCCCCGCACCCACTCACTTAGCCCTGCGTCCTGCTAGTCATCATCGTGTCGTTACTTCACAGACAGGTTTAGAACAACCTGAAGAGGCGGAGGAGAGGAGAGGGGGGAGGGGGGAGGGGAGGGGATACATTCAATCCTTAATTCCAATTTTGGAGGTGGGGGTGTGTGTGGAGGCGGGGGTACCTCAAACCACACAACACACACACACACACACACTACACATCAGTTCTCAGCGTTTATGGTAAACCATCCAATACAAAGTGCCTTTTATCGCTGACAACCACGTACAGAATGACGTTCCTATCCAGATTAAAACGTTAACGAGCACACATCAGCTATCTAAATGTATGTACAGCAACTCGTGCCACGAGAGCTAAGCTGCTGACATTCTTGAGGCAGAGTAAAGTAGGCTGTGCAGAAGCTGACCCCCACTCACTAGATTTTTCATTCCCGGATGAGAAAAAAAAAATTTAAAGAAAGGGAGCAAGATCGTTAATGATACAATTGCAGTTTTAAAAAAAGAGGTCACATCAATAAAAGTCACTGCTGAATGGACGGCTAGTATCGCTATGAACAATATAAGTACTATTACCTAGTCGCTAGATTACCAGACGTTTTAAAAACAAAACAAAAAAAGAAAAAGAAAGGAAAAAGAAAAGAAAGAAAAGAAAAGAAAGAAGATCAGCATGTTAAAAAAAAATGTAAAAAAAAAAAAAACAAAAATTGGCTGAAAAGTGGAACAGACAGGAAAATATGGGTCACATGGGGGAAAACTACCACCACCAACAACAGGAGACGACAAAAAAGGCTGAATCGAAGTGCAAATGTGTATGGGTGTCGTTGTTTGTTTTGTTGTTGTTGTTTTGTTGTTGTTGTTTTGTTGTTGTTGTTGTTGCTGCGTGCTGCTGCTGGCTGCTGCTGCTGCTGCTGCTGCTGCTGCTGCTGCTATTGCAATTGTTGTTGTTTTCCATTACGGATATTCAAGAGGGTTTCCTTGCCCTAATCTATATGCGGACCCGCACTGAAGAGGCGAGGACAAGGGCTGGAGGGGAAAGCCAGTATGCAGGTGCTGGAGACACGTGCCGCTCTCTTTTAGTGCATGATCTGATGATAGTCGATAGACCCCACTGTGCTAACATCGCGGGAAAAACTTGGGGAGAGCACAAAAACAAAAAAAAAATTCATGTTTGATGGTCGACCGCCAGCGCACGTTCAGCGCGCACTGACTGATGCCAAGCCTCTGCAGCAGTCGTGGAAAAGGGGGAAAAAGGGAAGGGGGTTTCCTGACACGCAAGACCATAGAAAACCGTGTTCAGAGATCTCCCCTCCATGTGACCTTTAAAATGTCCTAAAGAGATAGATATGTTTCATCTATGATTTTATCTAAAGGAAAATTTTTTACACGCTTTTTTCTTCTTTCTCTTCTTCTCTTCTTTTTCATCATCTTCTTCTCCTTTCTTCTTCTTCTTCTTCTTCTTCTTCTTCTTCTTCTTCTTTCTTTCTTTCTTTCTTTCTTTTTGCGTATTTTAGAAAATCTGTGTGAATATATTCTTTTTTCACATACAATCTGCGTATGGAGTTGATTTAAGCGAGATGACATCTCTGTTGTGGTCTCTGGCGGTTGGCTGGGCCATAAACAACACGACTTGAACTGGATTGATAGATCCAGATTTACTCCCTTGTTTTTTTCTGCCTCACTCCTTCAGCTGGCTGCTAAAACTCAACGATAGTGGAGCTGACAGCTGCTGACCAGCGTATGGTAGACTCTGCAGATAAACAGTTTCCTTTTATCACAAATACTCGCACAACAGTTTGAAAGCGCTCTCTCTCTCTCCCCTCTCTCTCTCTCTCTCTCTCTCTCTCTCTCTCTCTCTCTCGTGTGTGTGTCGGGGGGAGGGGGAGTGAGGGGTTAGTCTCATGTCATATCGTTTTCTGAATATTAATAAGTGAACTTGTTTAATTTGATCTTATTGAAGTTTTTTTTAGAGCTAAAAAGCCAGTCTTGTCGAATAGTATAAAGTACGGGTTATTGTACCAATGATGTTCACTAGTAGAAATTCATGCTCGATGTAAGTTGCGCAATAGCTTCCTTTTCCTTACTTCTTTGCTCCTCCATCCCCCCCCCCCCACCCCCACCCCCACCTCCCCCCACCCCCACCCCCACCCCCCTTTTTTTTTTTTTTTTTTCCCCCTCTGTCTTCTTGTCTTTGTCCTAGTGTTTCTCTTTCCCTCACTCTCTAGTCCTCTGTCTCTCTCTCTCTTTTTTCTGTTCCCCCTTCTCTCTCTCTCTCTCTCTCTCTTCTCTCTCTCTTTCTCCCCCTCTCTCTCTCCTCTCTCTCCTCTCTCCTGTCGCTCTTTCTCTCCCTCCCCCTCTCTCTTTCTCTCCCTCCCCCTCTCTCTTTCTCCTCCCCCTCCCCCTTTTTCTCCCTCTTTCCTCTCGTGTCTTCATGGACTCTCTCTCTCTCTCTCTCTCTCTCTTCTCTCTCCTCTTTTCTCTCTCTCTCTCTCTCCTCTCTCTCTTCTCTTTCTCTCTCTCTTTCTTTCTCTCTCTCGTCTCTCTTTTTGTCTTTGTCCTTGTGTTTCTCTTTCCCTCACTCTCTAGTCCTCTTCTCTCTCAATTTTCTCCCACCCCCACCCCTCCCCACTCCCTCTCTCTTTTCTTCCTTCCATCCATACCCCCTCTACCCCAATCCCTACTATCCCTAGACCACAAACACCCCTCCCCCACCCCTTCTCCAGCTTCCCATCCTTTCGTTATTCAGTTGTTCCACGATCACCACCACCACCTACTCTTTTCCCCCCTCTCCCCCCCCCCCCCCCCCCTCTCTCTTTCTCTCTTCTTGCATTAGTTTGTGTTTTTGCGTAGCACGTGAATGATATGTAACAGGGGGACTGGATGTAGCCTTTGCCCAACACTTTGAACTGTTTTTTTTTGACTGTTTCAAACTGGTCACTTTCACATTCTCCTGATGAAGCCTGTGGGCGAAAGCTCGAGTTTTAATGTTGATTTTACCCTTGTGTGGAAAAATGAAGAACTTGTTTTTACCTTGTATATTTTTAATCTGCCTGTTCTCATTGTTTGGTTGTGTGCGTGCGGGCAACGGAAAATTCTACCTGTGAAAATACTCTACTTATCAAAATGATGAGCTACATTTTCCAGCTGGCCCCCTCAACTGATCTCCTCAAATCCAAGGTTCCGTCAACGCTTGAAGAACAGTTCAGTGTTTTGCTTTTCAAACAAGCAAGTATAAAATACAAACAGAGCTTCTTGAATAAGTGTAGAGCAAAAAAAGTTATTCCATATGGAATCAGACTTCATTTTAATTTGGCATTTGGCACCAATGATCAGCAACTAAATGAAATGATCAAAGACTCCCTAAGAAGTGCTAGCTCCAAAATTCTTGACTCCTTGATTGACTATTGTGATGAAACTCTCCTAAATATTGAAGAGGAATTAGTTAATGTAAGGAGATTTTGCTGTGGAAAGTATTGGTAATCACTCCATGTCTAAACTGATTAAAAAAACAAAGGATTCTTTGGAGCCTAATTACTTCCAATCAGAAGGAGATTGGAAAGAAAACTTTCATTTATACAAAAAGAGAGCGTGCATCTCGAAAATGATAGCTATAGAAGAAGTGGCTCGCGGAGAATTTACTCATGTAGGTACATTCCTTTCAAGGACAGAAATGGTGTTCAAAGAAGAAGCAGAATGCATAAATCCAGGAAACGTGTGATGAGGATCAAAACTGTGACTGTAAACAAAATCAAAAAAGTGCAAACAGATGAACAAAAGCTTTTGACCCTATCATCCTGGCACCAAACGTTGAACTTACTCCTGAACAGCTCAGAGTTCTCCGCCTTCCGGATTGCTTCGCACCCACACCGCATGAACCAGTTAATGTAGGGGATCAAGTCATCGGCACCACTGCATGGGCAGAGAGACTGAGGTGGCAACAGATACTTTACCCTGAAAAACAGGGAGGAGGATGAGTTTCATAGATCGATGTACCACAGAAGAAGAGGAATTTCAAAGAAGCCTTGGAAACACCCCTACCACCAGAATGGCTCCTAGAGACGACCCTGCCCTTGAAGCTTTCATCGCAGCCTGTACACAGCAATTTTTGGATCCGTCACAAAGAAAGAAAATCAGGGACAACCTTTCACCTGGGAAAGAAATGCTTTAAAACAATTGAACCGTCTTCCAGTGACTCACAATGCTGCATGTCGGTATGCGGATAAGGCAGGTGTAACGGTGATTACATCCCTTGTGAATGATGACATAGCTATTAAAAAGGAACTCGAAAGGTCTGATTACTATGAAATCGTTAAAACTGATCCGACAAATGACACTGTTTCCATCATAAACAAATGGGTTAAGAAATGGTTACATAAAGGCGCTATCAGTGAAGAAATAGCTCGTTTTTGTTACACCAAAACCTTCAACCCGTCCTGGGAAGATTAAACCGTTAGTGAAAACACATAAACCTGAACCTTTTCCGTACAGATATTTACTGTCTGGTTCAGGTACCCCTACGCATGCATTGTCTAAGCTCGTACAACAGTCTGTTTGTCACCTGACTCAGCATCTTAAATATCAAGTAATTGATACTAAAGAGTTTTTACAAAAGATTGAAAAAATTAATCAGACTGTCGCCCCCTTGCCTGAGAATGCCACCTTTGTGTATGTGATGTCATTTCTTTATTTCCCAATGTAGATAATAATTCTGGTGTTCCCGCACAAAAGTCAGCTTTAGAACAAAATCCTAGCAAGCTAGGCATCCCCACTAAATGTGTTTTGGAAGCCCTCCAAATGCCCTTGACAATAATTGCTCTCAATTCACTGATGGGAAAGGGGAAACCATTTTTGCCAGCCTAACCATGGCACAGCTATGGGCCCCTGTCACGCTTGTGAATATGTAGATGTGTTTAATGGCAGAGTTAGATGAGAAATTGACCCAGTACTCCCCTGTCCCACTCTTGTCCCCCCTCAAAACTAAGGAGGGTGCAAGCGCTGATAGAAGCCTGGATTGGACAAGATAATAATAGGGATGATGGGATCACCATTCTTGTGGATAAAGAGCATATAGATAGATTTGATGAACATATTCAAAACCTACACCCACCCAACATCAAATGGACTGTAACCCCAACAAAGGAGCCCAATATCTAGATCTTAAATTGACCATCAAAGGTGGCTATATCCAAACTGATGTAAACTCAAAACATTGCCACAGCTACTTGCCTAGAACTAGTTGTCACCCACAGTCAGTTTTCAGGGGACTGTTGCTTGGAGTAGGAACTAGATTGAGGATGCTTTGCAGTGATAATGATGTCCTTGGTAAAAGACTTGATGAATATGCTCATTATTTCAGTTTAGCAGGATGGCCTCTAAACAAGGCACGGAAAGAACTGGAAAGAGGAGCGAGTAAGAATAGACAGGAAACACTATTTACTGAGAGGAAAAATAAGGGCAAAAAGATTGCATGGGTCACCCAATATGACCCCAGACTTCCTTCAAAATCAAAAATAATTCGGAACAATCTGCATATCTTGTATGCTAATCAACAGAATAAAGAAATCTTCCCCAAAAAAACTATCATTTCAGCAGAAAGGAAGCGTAAAAATTTAGGAGAAATTTTTAAAACCCACTGCCCCTAGAAGATTTCCGCTACACGGCCCTCAAAACAAACCTGGCTTTTTCCCGTGCGCTGCTAAAAGATGCGACACCTGTGAACACTCTTCTACCCTTCTTTCTTTTAAAAGTCCATGGGACAACAGATACTGGAAAATTAAGCAACACTTACATGTATAACGCCAAATGTAATATATGTACTTCAGTGCCAAATTCATCCAAATAAATGGTATATTGGTTCCACAAAAAACCTCAAACTCAGATGGGCCAACCACAAGTCTGATATTAAATTGAAGAAGATCAATAAATGTGCAGTGGCGAAACATGTAACAGAACTTCCACACCCAAATGATCAACAGTTCAAATTTATTTCAATCCATGCCATTGAAACAGTGCACAGTGAAGATAATCTGTTGGATAGGGAAACTTTTTGGCAGGCAAATATTGGAACCATTTTCAAGGGCTCAATTATAGGACGGATATCTTTCATACTTTAAGGAAAAGAGAAATTTGGCAGCAATATGAAATATGAAGGGTGATGGTCCTTTCAGGATCGGGCTGGTGCCTACGGAAGGGATTTGTGAGAGTGTGTTGTCGGGGGAGGGGGAGTGAGGGTTAGTCTCATGTCATATCGTTTTCTGAATATTAATAAGTGAACTTGTTTAATTTGATCTTATTGAAGTGTTTTTAGAGCTAAAAGCCAGTCTTGTCGAATAGTATAAGTACTGGTTATTGTACCAATGATGTTCACTAGTAGAAATTCATGCTCGATGTAAGTTGCGCAATAGCTTCCTTTTCCTTACTTCTTTGCTCCTCCATCCCCCCCCCCCCCCCCCCCCACCTCCCCCCCCACCCCCACCCCCCACCCCCTTTTTTTTTTTTCCCCTCTGTCCCTTTTTGTCTTTGTCCTAGTGTTTCTCTTTCCCTCACTCTCTAGTCCTCTGTCTCTCTCTCTCTCTCTTTTTCTGTTCCCCCCTCTCTCTCTCTCTCTCTCTCTCTCTCTCTTCCCTTCTCTCTTTCTCTCCCCTCTCTCTCTCTCTCTCTCCTCTCTCCCCTGTCGCTCTTTCTCTCCCTCCCCCTCTCTCTTTCTCTCCCTCCCCCTCTCTCTTTCTCCTCCCCCTCCCCCTTTTTCTCCCTCTTTCTCCTGTGTTCTTCATTGGGACTCTCTCTCTCTCTCTCTCTCTCTCTTTCCTCTCTCCCTCTCTTTCTCTCTCTCTCTCTCTCTCTCTCTCTTTCTCCCTCTCTTTCTTTCTCTCTCTCTCTCTCTTCTTGTCTTTGTCCTTGTGTTTCTCTTTCCCTCACTCTCTAGTCCTCTCTCTCTCTCAATTTTCTCCCACCCCCACCCCTCCCCACTTCCCTCTCTCTTTTCTTCCTTCCATCCATACCCCCTCTACCCCAATCCCTACTATCCCTAGACCACAACACCCCTCCCCCACCCCTTCTCCAGCTTCCCCATCCTTTCGTTATTCAGTTGTTCCACGACCACACCACCACCTACTCTTCCCCCCCCCCCCCCTCTCTCTCTCCTCTCTTCTTGCATTGAGTTTGTGTTTTTGCGTAGCACGTGAATGATATGTAACAGGAGGATCTGGATGTAGCCTTTGCCCAACACTGAACTGTTTTTTCTTGACTGTTTTCAAACTGGTCACCTTTCACATTCTCCTGATGAAGCCTGTGGGCGAAAGCTCGAGTTTTAATGTTGATTTTAACCCTTGTTGGAGAAAATGAAGAACTTGTTTTTACCTTGTATATTTTTAATCTGCCTGTTCTCATTGTTTGGTTGTGGTGCGGTGCGGGCAACGGAAAATTCTACCTGTGAAAATATATATATATATATATATATATATATATATATATATAAATCAGTTACTATAGCACCCTTTCTCCCCTTTTAGTGGTAGAAATTTTGTATGAAAGAGAGAAGAAAAAAAATGTTGTGCTCTCCACTGTGGGGAAATGTACCTGGGTCGCCCGCGTGAAAGGCAGCGAATCTAACCACTCTACTACAGTAGAGCTTGCAGATGTTGGTGACACTTAAGTTTATAAACCCTTATTGCTTACACTGTACATTACAAAACTATCATCTGTACCGTTAGTAACGGTTATTCTGGTAAAATAAAACGTCGGGCATCATCCGTGACCCATAATGAACATATCTGCAAATTTCAGAAAGATCGGTCCAGCAGTTTTGTCCGGAGCGAATGGAACACATTTTGATCATGGACAGACAGACACACAGACGGGCATTTCTTCGTTCCCATTGTAAAGTACTCCCTGTTCTAAAAAGAACTGGAGTACAGAAAGAAAAGGAAAAGAACTTTTTGGTTGGTTTGTTTTCAAGAGCTCCATGATCTGACATTGATTACTCACTGAGGACTGCCAACACTCACGCTGAGACAGTGTGGGACTGAGTGTGGCTCTGTGTGTAGGAAGGGTGTGGTGTGTGTGTGTGTGTGGTGTGTGTGTGAGGGGGGGGGGGGCGGTATTGAATGAGTTGCGTGCGAATAAAACCACAAAGAGGACGCAGTAGGAAGAACTCAAGGAACAGTGTGACAGTAGGTCCTCCTCAGAAAAGAACCGCCGCTCAGAGAAGTCTTTTGGCCTGACCTCTCTGCATTCTAAGGGGAGTCGGGTCGGGCCGCACCCAGGTCATGATACACCAGATGCCCTTCCACTGTCAGAATTCTTTCTGTTTCCTGACGCTGCCGGGATTCGCTCCATCACTTTCTGCATGAGTGGACCTCTAACAACTCCTGTTCCACATCTGCCCAGTTTCAAGCTGGATCAAGTTCACTGTTGTTCCTCCTCGACCAGATCAAGCTGGAGCTCTTTTCAGCTGCCTCTCCCACGCCCAAGTGGAGTTCTCTTCCTCTTCTCGCCTGAAATCGAGAGCTGTTTGATGAGATCACGGGCTGATGTGTTTACAAGCCCCTGGCTCTGACCTCTTCGACTTGCTTGGTTTCGAAGCCACATTCCCTCACGCCCCTGGGTACCCTGGCTACTTTTCAGTCTTGTAGATATGAAAAAGAAATTCTTTTCATTTGCAAAATAATGTATATGTATATTTTTTTTCTGTCTCTTGTTCTTGTCCCCTTCCCGATGGCGTCGTTTTCATTCAACGCCCATCTTGCACCGAACATGAGAAGATAAGTTAGTGATTGCTCATTCTTCGTTTTCATTGTCCTGAATGTTGTGTATCTTGCCTGATGAAGACCTAAGAGGTCGAAGCGCGTCGTGTTTGTCTTGTAACTTGTTTGTCCTTGGTTTTTTTTTGGTGGACTCGCTAAGAATTTTTTTATATACATTTGAAGATAGAAGCTTCCTCTATTCTGCTTTCACGTGGCACACGGTAAGTTCAAAGAAGAAGGGACACCAAAAATTTTAAAAAAAGATGATATCTATACATATACATCTATCTAATATAGATAGATAAGATAGATAAGATAGATAGATAGATTTTTTTTCAAACGAAAAGGATTTTTCATGGAGCATGCAGACTCGCAAGGTTATGAGGGTTTCAAAAGAACAAAATCATCATGTTGTTGATGAAAAAGATCAGCATTCCTTCGGCAGACCTCGCTCAAGGGTTTGTTTGTATGGGAGATTTACTGCGACCGAGTCTTAGGGGCTCTCACCCGGACCATGGGAGACAACTGCCATGACGAGCATTACCCCAGTTGTCTCCACCTTCGATGGCTGCGAGCAGACGTCCGCGTCGTGGGCAAGTTGTCGTCGCAGGTCCACATTCGCCCCGTCTCCTCTTCCCCCTGCTTGACAGATTGCAAGATGGTCTCGGAGAGTCCGCTGTGTTGTGTCACATGCACATATCACTTCAACTTTCTTTTCTTCATTGTGGTCTCCTTGTTTTCACAGTGACTTGCCTCGCTTACTACCTGATGGCTCTGAGAGAGAGAGAGAGCGAGAGAGAGAGAGAGATCTGCGTGTGCTCATGCATGTGCGCCCGCACACACACACACACACACACACACACACACACACACACACATACGCACGCACGCACGCACGCACACATTCCATCTGCGCATAGATGTACATTTGTATACACACACACATACACACACACAAACACACACGCGCACGTACGAACGCGCGCGCACACACACACACACTCTCTTCTCTCCTCTCTCTCTCTCTCTCTCTCTCTCTCTCTCTCTCTCTCTCTCTCTCTCTCTCTCCGTGTGTGTGTGTGTGTTTGTGTGTTGAAATAATGTATGCATGGCAAGGACAGATTGTAAGACTAGGCTTTGGCCTAAAATCTTCATCCTTGTGTATTAAAGATCAATCAATCAATCAATCAATCTCTCTCTCTCTCTCTCTCTCTCTCTCCTCTCTCTCTCTCTCTCTCTCTCTCATCTCTCATCTCTCTCTCTCTCTGTTGTCTGTGTTTGTTTGTCTGTCTGTCTGTCTCTCTGTCTCTGTCTCTCTCTCTCTCTCTCTCTCTCTCTCTCTCTCTCTCTCTCTGTGTCTATCTTTGTCTCTGTCTCTCTCTCTCTCTCTCTCTCTCTTCAGTTATTCTGGGTCCGGTTCAGTGCTTGGACGTGTCGGGATCAGCTAGTGCTTTGGGGCGAAAAGCTAGAAGTAGAAGCCCGCTGGAAAAAAAAATATATATATTTTTTTTTTAAAAACAGACTGACTGTCTTAGGTCTCTTCCTTTCCTGTTAAAGATTTTCCATGGACGGCAACCCGAAAAAAGAAAAAAGAGGAAAAAGAAGAAAGAAAAAGAAAGAATAAAACGCGGCAGAATAATAAGCACATTGATTGTGGCCTTCAAATGAATGAGAATGCAGATGAAGACTTCGCGGGCCTTTTGTGACATGGCCAGGAAAAGACATCGATACCCTTTATGAAGCATCTCACCTCCACTGCTGATCGATACCCTTTATGAAGCATCTCACCTTCACTGCTGAGGGATCTTCCTTCGCAGTTCTGCAGCCCCGGGTTCATGACTCGCTTGCACGCACAAAAAAAGATGGAGTGCACAATTGTATGTAAAGGCTTGGACAGGAGAGCGAGGTTTTCGTTTGTTAAGATCGGTTATAGGCCAGTTTTTGCCAGTTCTCTTTCTCTCTTTTTTTTCTCTTTTTTTTCAGTTCGTGCTCTAGGTATCAGTCTTTTAACCCATCTTGACCGATGATGAAGCTGGTGTATTGGAACTGTCTCACAGTCTAGTTCTTCTCTACGGACTGTGATCTTTAGCTGTCTCTCGGTAAAGTTCTCGCCTACATTTGAGTTCGTTCTGTTGCTCGCTGAATGTTATGTCTACAAATGTACGTTCGAAGGCACACAATCTCAATTCCAACAATATACTTCACATCTGAAACGAAAATATGAAACTGAAAAAGATGCCAGCCGTTTAGATATGTCTCATCAGAACTTACTGGCACGATGGCATATATATATATATATAACACCAAAACAGAAATAGTAAACAACTGCAGGCATAAATGGAAATCGTTGTTGGTGAACACACCCAAAACAAAAACCTGAAAGCCCCCCAAAAACACGTGCAGCCAACCCGCACGTGCAAACAACCGCAAACGGGAGCCCACACGCTATATAACATCGGCGGTGGGCAAACCAAAAACCATCCTGATGACAGCGCAACACGCTCGAAACAAATTTGTAGATAGTTTTAAGATTCCTCTTTTAACTTGTTTTAACTATATATATATATATATATATATATATATATATATAGATATATATATATATATATACCTACACTGGAATAATATATAGAGCTTCGTAAGTGTAGAAATGATTTGGTTTTTCGATTTCTGCAGTTGTATGATATGTACATTGTCAAACTGGCTGGTGCTTGTATGTGTGTATACTGTTTATGAAAAACGAGGAAAGTAAAAAATGTTAAAAATAAATTACAGGCCAAAAATTCCAAATTGTTATCGTAAACCTTTCTAATTTCGCTTAAATGAGTTGTTTTTAAGTCTTGAAATTGCAGATATAAAGTTGAGATTCTTTCAATGAAAGAAAAAAAAACTTCTCGTCTACCAACTGTCATCTTAGAAAAGTAGTTACAGACTCAGAATCAAAAACTTACTTGGAGAATATTTCGACAGGATCGCCCTGTCTTCTTCAGCTCACTGTTGCTGTTGTGGCAGCGAGGCTTGATGGGACGACTGTTGTGTGGGGTGAACGGTTGTCAGGACCTGATTGTAGATGGGGGGCGGCGGGGGGGGGGAGTTCAAAGCCTTGATCTCTGTTCAGGCTGGGGAGTCTGGTCTTAATTTCGATGGCTTCTTTAACTTTTCTTTTTGTGAGGAAGGGCTCTGTAGATAAGATCTTGGTTTCTTGGGGGCTGAAACTGTGGTCTGTAGCTTGTAGATGTTCATTTGACGTTAGGGGAGCATTGAGAAGTGGGGTGGGGGGGAGAGTGTTATGTGGAGGTGAGGGTGTAACAGAAATTCTGAAATCCTGCCCCTTGTCATGAGAGAGAGAGAGAGAGAGAGAGAGAGAGAGAGAGAGAATGAGTGAGAGCGACAGAGTGAGAGACACAAACAGACACAGAGAGAGACAGAGAGAGAGAGAGAGAGAGAGAGAGAGAGAGAGAGAGAGAGAGAGAGAGAGAGAGATTGGTCGATTGATTGATTGATGGAGAGACAGACATACGTCAGATAGACAGTCAGACAGCTCAGAGAATACTTGGCGTTGTGATCATGATCATCCTTCTTAAAGAGATGGCGTGGTGTGTAAATGTGTCTGGCAGAGACTGTCAAGAAATCTCCCTCCCGCCACCTTCTCCTGGTCGCTAGCACAGTCGCCGACCTGGCTGTCAGTTCCACCCTTTAGTCACTGGTTGTCTCCCCTCCCCTGCTGCGGGGGCTGGTTGTGGGTTTGTGAGTATCGATTGTGTCCCCTCTCTTGTCCTCCCCTCTCCAAGGTCATGCAGGACCGAGTTCTCTTGATTGCTGCTGCCCCCCCCCCCCCCCCCCCCCCCCCGCCCCCTGAACTTCCATCCACCCCCCAGCCCCGCACCCACTCACTTAGCCCCTGCGTCCTGCTAGTCATCATCGTGTCGTTACTTCACAGACAGGTTTAGAACAACCTGAAGAGGCGGGAGGGAGAGGGGGGGGGGGGGAGGGGAGGGGATACATTCAATCCTTAATTCCAATTTTGGAGGTGGGGGTGTGTGTGGAGGCGGGGGTACCTCAAACCACACACACACACACACACACACACACACACAATCAGTCTCAGCGTTTATGGTAAACCATCCAACTACAAAGTGCCTTTTATCGCTGACACCACGTACAGGAATGACGTTCCTATCCAGATTAAAACGTTAACGAGCACACATCAGCTATCTAAATGTATGTACAGCAACTCGTGCCACGAGAGCTAAGCTGCTGACATTCTTGAGGCAGAGTAAAGTAGGCTGTGCAGAAGCTGACCCCCACTCACTAGATTTTTCATTCCCGGATGAGAAAAAAAAAATTTAAAGAAAGGGAGCAAGATCGTTAATGATACAATTGCAGTTTTAAAAAAAAGAGGTCACATCAATAATAAGTCACTGCTGAATGGACGGCTAGTATCTGCTATGAACAATATAAGTACTATTACCTAGTCGCTAGATTACCAGACGTTTTAAAAACAAAACAAAAAAAGAAAAAGAAAGGAAGAAAGAAAAGAAAAGAAAAGAAAAGAAAGAAGATCAGCATGTTAAAAAAAATGTAAAAAAAACAAAAACAAAAATTGGCTGAAAAGTGGAACAGACAGGAAAATGGGTCACATGGGGGAAAACTACCACCACCAACAACAGGAGACGACAAAAAAGGCTGAATCGAAGTGCAAATGTGTATGTGGTTGTCGTTGTTGTTTTGTTGTTGTTGTTTTGTTGTTGTTGTTTTGTTGTTGTTGTTGTTGCTGCTGCTGCTGCTGCTGCTGCTGCTGCTGCTGCTGCTGCTGCTGCTATTGCAATTGTTGTTGTTTCCATTACGGATATTCAAGAGGGTTTTCCTTGCCCTAATCTAATGCGGACCCGCACTGAAGAGGCGAGGACAAGGGGCTGGAGGGGAAAGCCAGTATGCAGGTGCTGGAGACACGTGCCGCTCTCTTTAGTGCATGATCTTGATGTATAGTCGATAGCACCACACTGTGGCATAACATCGACGGAAGAACTTGGGGAGAGCACACAAAACAAAACAAAATCTACATGTTTGATGGTCTGACCAGCCAGCGCACGTTCAGCGCGCACTGACATGATGCCAAGCCTCTGCAGCAGTCGTGGAAGAGGGAAAAAGGGAAGGGATTTGGGGGCGGGGGAAGAGGAATAGGGAGGGGGAGGTGGGGGAAGGGGGGAGCTTGGAGGTATTTGTTTACTTCTCTTTGGGGGGCTGTTGGAGGAGGTTCTTGAATTCCTGCACAGTCCCTGCGGAAACAACACTGTTGTCTAAGTTGTTCCATTCCCTGATGGTTCGTGGGAAAAAGCTGTTCTTGAAGACAGTGTTGCAGTAGGCCTATGCATGATGTTAAAGCAGCGCTGGTGGTTCCTTGCGTATTGCTCCACTATGTTTTTTCTTTCTTGATTTTTCGCTCTTGTGGGTCTTATAAGTCTTTTGTTTTGGACAGGCATCAGGTATTTATCCACCTCTATGCCAGGAAGATGTCCTGCGATGATCTTAAATAAGAAGGCGAGCTGTCGTTGCCGTCTTCTTTCCTGCAGCGAAGGGAAGCCAATGTCCTGTAGCATAGCTGTGACACAGCCTGGGTTTCGGGACCGGTGTCGCGTGAAATCTGGGAACGTGATATCTGGGAAGGCTTCCCAAATATCACAGATTTTTCTGGAACGCGTTCCCAAAATGTACTGTGATATCTGGGAAGGCCCGTGATATCTGGGAACGTGGTCTTTCAGAGCTCAGAAGGGCAGAAAGAAGACGAAAAAAAGAATGGATTTTTGAGATAAGGTAGGAAACAATTTATACTGACTTCCATAAAAAACGCGAAAAATTGAAAGGCTATTTTTCGGGTGAAAAGGGGTGTGAATATACAATATTGAACCATTGTGGCAAGTTGTTTGGGTCCAAGACTCACGTGCAGTGAAAAAATTGTGTGAGCAACACATCATTCCCGGCATTGGAGGGTCAACAAAAATGGCAAACTGGTTGCTGCATGTGAGGCACGTGCACACCATGCAGAGCAAAGTTAACCAGCGACAAGTACGCAGGCATGCAGCCTTTATAAAGCCGCGCTACAAGGTTCAGATAACGACTTGCCGTCTGAGCGCTACAGAGATGCCAAGACTACGAGCAGAGAAACGCAATCGTTCCCTAGGCCATCTGGAGGCTGGTGTGGATGCCAGGCAGGTCGCCAACATCTTTAACGTCCACATCTCAACCATCTATCGTCTGCAGCACCGCATGCGAGTCACTGGTACCACTGATGATCGTCCCCGGCCAGGCCGTCCTTGGGTCACCACACCAAGAGAGGATCGCCATTTTGTTCGAACCCATCTGCGGGACAGGCGGCAAACAGCCGCTAACACTGCTCGACAGGTGCCTGGGAATCTCCAGCAACGAATCAGCCTCAACACTGTGCGGCGGCGTCTTCAGGAGAACGGGCTGGCATGTAGGCATCCTCACAGAGGTCCGGTACTGACACCAAGACATCGGCAGGACAGGCTGCAGTGGGCACAAGCCCGAATCAACTGGCGCAGGCAGCAGTGGGGACGCACACTGTTCTCAGATGAGAGCCGTTTTTGTATTGACATGGCTGACGGTCATGTCAGAATATGGCGTCGACCTGGTGAACGCTATGCTGACTCCTGTGTGGTAGAGCGGAACCCCTGGGGAGGCCTGAACGTTATGATATGGGGTGCAATTGGCATTAACCACGCCATAGACCAGTCATCTTTCAGAACATTGGTCCTGGTCGCAGACAGGGTGTCAATGCACAGCGCTACATCCACCAGGTGCTCAGACCCCATGTCGTTCCTTTTTTTGCGCAACACCCAAACTGGACATTCCAACAGGACAATGCAAGACCACACACGGCCAGGGCCACCCAGCAATTTCTTCAGCATAACAACGTCAATGTGCTGCCCTGGCCAGCCCTCAGTCCCGATTTAAACCCAATAGAACATTTTTGGGATGAACTTGGCAGACGGTTGGGCCTCCTGCGTCTACGACCAGCAACAGCAGCTCAACTTCACCAGGCCATCGTCCATGTGTGGGCTGGTGTGCCAAGGGGACGCATCAACCACCTGGTCCACTCAATGAGCCGCAGGTGTCAAGCAGTTGTCCATGCAAATGGTGGCCACACACGGTATTAGGACTTCAAGCTGGTTTGTCACGTGACCTTGGATTTTCCACACAAAGACATATTGCTGATGACATTTTCACACATTACCGGTGTAATGAATCAAATCACGTTGAATTCTCGCTTCCACTCTGTACAATTGTGACCAATAAAATTCGCCCCTAACCTTCAGCTTGTTTTGCTTTCGCGTTTTTTATGGAAGTCAGTATATTTAGGTGCAATTGAGATCTTTGGCCTTCTTGTCACTTTTTTTCTATTCATTTCTTGCCATGGTTTTCACAAAGTACTCTCTTTCTGAGGCCTTTGCGTAATGTCAACAAATTTCCACAAAATAGAGGAATGAAAAACTTTTTTTCTGAGGCCTTCTATTGAGGCCTTCTTGGCGTGATTGCAAGAGAAATTTGCATGAAAAATCAAAGATCAACAATATTCTTGCTTCTGAGACGTTCCCATATTACACACCAGTTCCCAGATTTCACGACTGGGAGTTCAGGAAATCTGGGAACGTGTTCCCAGATATCACGGTAAATCTGGGAACGCGTTCCCAGATATCACGGTTCCCAGATATTATATGACACCGGTAATCTCGCTTTATGTATCTGGCTGCTCTGCGTTGGATGCCTTCTATCCTATCAATTTCGCCTTGCGTATATATGGGTCCCAGACAGTGGAGCTGTACTCTAGAAGGGACCTGACAAGACAGACATACGCTGTTTAGCGGCAGGCTTCAGAACAAGAGCGTAGGTTCCTACGAAACATACCCAGGCTGGCGCTTGCTTTCTTGGCGATCATGTCTATGTGAGCGGACCAAGACAGGTTTTACCTTATTTCAACTCCAAGATAGGGGTAAGAGTCCACTTGCTGTAGGATGTGGTTGTCCAGCTGGTAGAAGAAAGGTGATCTGTGTCGTACTCTCATGATGTAGCATTTCTTGGCATTGAATCTCATGCCCGATCTGCGAAGATCCCTTTCTTCTATTAAGAAAGGGTGAAAACCGTAGTCGCACCTTCTCGCCACGTTAATGTGGGTGTTTCCTCAGGGGGACATGGGGCAGGTTGGACGCAACCTCTGTTGTGACTAACGCGGCACGGGAGCGGAAGACTGGCGCTATATTAAAACTAGATCTCGGCCTCTCCAATCCAGGAAAGCCGCAGGCTAGACCAGTCCAGATGGAGGAGTAAGGCCCCCACCGAGAAAGGAAGGAACTGTGTGCAGGCCCACCGGCGCGTGGACACGCCCTGACACTGCTCCAAGCCTTACCCCAGCCATGGGATAAATGGCAAGAGCCGAAGTCGGATGTGCTGGTCCTGACTTGTCAGGGGCGTAACGGCAGCACAACGCATCCCCGCTCACATGACAGACAACCTTGGAGAATCTCGATATGGTGCTCGACCGTTGAGGACCCGCCAGGGTGGAAGAGGAAGAGTGAGAAACTCTACGGATCTCTGGAGGACCTCCGCCGGACGGCAGCCTTCATCAGTGCATCTGGGGTTCCTGTCTGAGCGAACGAAGAAGAAGAAGAAGAATCTCATGCCCCATTCTTCAGCCAGGGTTTCTAGTTTTTTCAAGCCATCTTGCAAGGTGATGTGGTCTGCCTGAGTCTTAATTTCTCTATACAAAAGGTAGTCGTCTGCAAAGAGCCTGACTTGAGATGAAGCGGAGGCAGGTAGGTCAATGATGTGGCATAAGAATAGTAGGGGGCCAAGTACTGTACCTTGGGGAGCGCCAGAGTCTACTGTCACTTGCTCGGAGGACTTTCCATCTACCACCACTTTCATACTCTGCTGGGTGAGGAAAGTGGTGAGCCACTGATAAGTGGGCCTCTGATGCCGTAGCTTCCCAGCTTCTCCGAGAGTTTCGAATGTGGGACCGTGTCAAAGCCTTTGAAAAATTTAAGATGGCTTTGTCGGTCTGAACATTCTTCTCAAAGCTCTGACACAGATCGTGTAGTGTGGTGACCAGCTGCGTCTCACATGAAAATCCTCTACGAAACCCGTGGTTTAGGTTGGTGAGTATCTGGTGTTTTTCTAGGTGCTCCATCAGATGACTGCAGATAATATGCTCCAAGAGCTTGCTCGAGACTGATGTGAGTGAGACAGGTCTGTAACTCTCTGCCAGGTGTTTGTCCCATTTCTTAAAGATTGGTGCCGTATTTGCTGTCAGTCAGTCATCTGGTAGAGTTCCTGTGTTGACTGACTTCTGGAAAATGTGGGTCAGTCCTCCTGTCAGTTGTGATGAACATTCTTTATGAACTCGGCTGTGTATGTTGTCAGGGCCTGCTACTTTGCTGGGTTTATACTCCGTAGCAGCTTTTCTACCCCTTTTTCTTCAATGTGGAGATCCTTGATGGCGGGATACTGGTAGAGAGAAGCGTTTTGAGGTGGTGAGGACTTGTAAATACAGACTTGAACTGCTCAACCAGGATGTTTGCTTTACCCGTGCTATCACTGACTAGTTTCCCATCTGCTTTTAATGGGGCAACTCCTATATGATCTTGTTTCTTTGATTTGATGTATTTCCAGAAAGGTTTGCTGGTGTTCTCTTCAAGTCCTTTGTTGATGCTGTTGTTTAGGAAGTCTGTCTCTGCTTTCCGGAACGCTCGTTTGCATTCTTTCTGAATTTGTCTAAAGTTTGACCAGTTTCCTGTTCTGCGGGCCTGGTTGTATAGCCGTCGTTTTTTTCGGGTTAGTCGAAGTAGGTGGTTGTTTAGCCATGGCAGCCTTGATCTGCTGGAACGGAGGACAGATGGGATATGCTTCTCGGTGGCCTCTGGAAGTTGGTTTCGGAATGTTTCCCAAAGGGTGTTTACATCCGCACCACTTTCGTTCAGTGAGGCAATTTGTTCCGAGACATTTGAAGCTGATTTCCTCATCTCGTCCCAGTTCGCTTTGTTGAAGAGGAAACATTTTCTAGGTGGCTTTTTTGCTTGGAAGGGCCTGATGCAGAAATCACTGATGACCGTATCATGATCTGACAGTCCCGGTATGCTGACAGTGGCTTTTAGCAGGGTTGGATTTGTGGAAAAGACCAAGTCTGGTAGGTTTTCACCTCTGGTGGGTTGGTCGTGAACTTGGTGTAGTCCATATTTCTCTGCTATCTCCACTAGCCTCTGTTGCACTTGGCGGTCTGAGGCTCCTGCAGGGACTCTGTGTGTGTGTTCCAGTCTACATCAGGGCAATTAAAGTCACCACACAGGATAATGTTCCTTTCTCCCTTTCCAGCGACCTTCTGCAAGGATGCATCTAGGCGATCAAGGTGGTCCATTTGGCGTTTTGGCATGTAGAACGAGCCTACGATGACATCTTTGGCTTTAGTCTTTATTTGGTCCATGATATTTCTGCGCCACTTTCTTCTCAATTCCTGTACTGATGAGATCCTCCTTTACCAGTACAAAGACTCCGCCCCGTACAGTGCTTCTGTCATTCCTGTAAGGGGTGTAGCCTGGAGGAAAGACTTCACTGGACCCAGTAGCATTAGTGGAGGGGGTCTTTTCTGGTTGTATGCCATGTAGCCAGGATTCCGTGCCACACACTATATCAGGCATTATATACTCGAGAGTGGCAGCATATGCAGCTTTCTTGTCACTGATACTCTGGCAGTTGATGTTTAGGGTGTGGAGGTTTTCCTTTGTTTTTGGTTCGGGAAAGTCGCTAAATGCTGCGGAAGTCCTATCTTTCATGTTTTCCTGTTTCTGGCATTCTTTCTCTTGTCTAGTATCAGCTGACGGGCTGCATCTGGAGTGTTGGCTCTTGGCATGATGTGGAGGTGGTGTTTTTGGACTACTGGTGAGCAGCGGAGAAAAGGGGTCTGTTGATTTCAGCGACTTTTGTGAAATGTCTTCTGAAAGAGGTTCATAGTAGTTGCTAGTAAGTTCATAACTGCGGAAAGTAAAGTTGAAATATTGATGGTGTCGCATTTGCAGCAAATCCATTGGACCGTAGAATGGCAGAGGGCTCTATAGTCTGCACTACACAGTTCCACACATGACCGGTGCAGCCATATGTTGCACTGGTCACAGCAGATCCCATCCTGGGACCAGAGGGCTCTATAGTCCGCACTACACAGTTCCACACATGACCGGTGCAGCCATATGTTGCACTGGTCACAGCAGATCCCATCCTGGGACCAGGTCACTGGTCGGTCACAGAAGCCGCATGGGAAAATACTAGGTCCAGGATTTGGGTTGATGTCTCCTGGTAACGTGAGCAGTAGAGTGAGGATATTCTTCATAAGTGAGTGTCTATTACTTTCCGGGTAGCCGCTCCATTTTCGCTGAGCACGCATGTAGCATAGGGACTACCTGAACGGTCTGAGTCGTTTCTGAAGGAAAATGGCCAGCCACCATTGTGGAGTAGTAGGCCGATCAGGAGTAGAAGGGCTGCAAATCCCCTCATGGTTCAGTTCATTTTATAGTAACAATATCTGGCTCACCTGGTGTCGTGGGGTAGCACTAGCAGGATTGTGGCGCTCACCAGTTGTTGGAGTGGCAGGACTAGAGGTTGGATGGCTCTTTCCTGGTGATGTTCACTGAAGTCTTGAGCGGGTGGATATTTGAAGATGTCTCATGCGGATTGATGGATAACCCACTGTATTGAAAACTTCTCTGTGGTCAACTCGAATTACGAAATAAGGTGTTTGCGAGTTTCGATATGATGTAAACAAAGATGGCATTTTACTCACTCTTCCAGTGTTTCTGAGTCTTAAGTGAAATATCAATAATTTCACGAAAAGCTGACGACTAGAAAATTTGAAATATAGTACTTACGTTTTAGTAGCCTATTATGTTCACAACTTATAATATATAATTTCAAAAATAGATGTACTAAAGCAAAAAATGTACAGATATAGTGGAGCGAAACGAAATCGTGTCCGGTCTTTTAAGTGCTCTCCAACATGGCTATGGGTTACAAGTTTGTTTGTTTTTCGCATATCAAAGGCTTTGTTTTGCTTCGTATGACGCCATGTAAATATCTGCACAGTTCTGGGGCTGTTTACATCAAACATCTGTGTTTAAAAAACGAAACGACGTGAGGGCTCATACAGGACTATAGTTAGTTACTAAGGAGCCACGTCGTGCTGACAGTGACACTAATGACAGACCAGAGTTAGGGCCTCCAGGGTTGCACATGCGTTAAGACAGGTAGCTTCCTCCAACATCGGCAAGCAAGAAAAATCAAATTTCCTTAGTCAATTAGGGGTGTAAATTTTAAAATTTCATCTCAGAAAGTGCCCACCAACAACACGAAACTGTATACATCGTTAAAAAACAGGTATTGTCTCATAATTCGGACAATTTTCACCCAACTTCGTAACAGGGAACCATGTCAGAGAAAAGGGGAATACTAGGAAGAACATGAGGAAATTAGAATGGAAACCCTTAGAAGAGAGAAGAGCTTTTATCAAACTTAATATCTTCTTCAAAGGCAGAGCTAAACTAATTGATATTCCAATGGAACAACTAGTATTGGTAGAAAGAAACTCGTGGAGAGCGTGGCAGCAGAGAGTCCTCAGAAGAGAAGCCCCCGTCAAGCAAGTGTTTCGGCCCTTATCTCCTGACACTCTAGGGGGGTTGGGCCACACCCGGTTCATGACTCCGGATGTCCCTCTGCTGCCCCCTTTTTTTTCCCCCATCTTGGGACGAGCCATGGCTGGGATTCGAACCCATGACCCTCTGGACATGCTCATTTTCTACTTAATGACTCGCGCTTTAACCACTGAGCCACAGGGACACCTGATATTTGTAGGGAAATTAAGCCTTATGAAGTTCACTTTTGTTCCTCCTTGACCAGATCCAGCTTGAACACCTCTCTGCCGTTTCTGCCATTGCTTTCAGGGCTCTGGTTTTTTCCTTCCCTGCAACTGAGAGCTATTTCATGAGGCTGTATGCAGACGTTCCTACAAATCCCCTAGCTCCAATTTCTGCAGTGAGGACTTTGACCTGAGAGCCTTCTCTCCTCAGGCTGTTTGCCAGATCAGCATACTTTTCAGTCTTGTAGATTTGAGCTGTCTCCATTCTGTTCTCATATGGCACCGTGAGCTCGATCATGATCAGCTGCTTGGTTGACTTAGAGTGGACTACTATGTCTGGTCTCATGCCACTCTTGCTGATGATCTCTGGGTGACTCTTCCATTCTGGGAGGTCTGCAGTGCACTCCCAGTCATCTGCCCCATCCAACAGACTCTGCCTGCATGTTTCGAGTGGCACTGTTGTTCTTGGCCATGATTTGCTGCCTCCTGCCGTGAAGAATGTTGCGGGTGCTTTTGGAGTCCTGATTCTCCCTTTTGTGGTGTTGGTACTAGCCCAGACTACTTGTACAATTTCTTTGAGCACTTGGTTGTGCCTCCATGTGTACCTTCCTTGAGCCAGGGCTACTTTACATGAGCTTAGAACATGCTCCACTGTTTGTTTTTCATGGCAGAGGGGGCATGCAGGATCGTCTGTTTTCCCCCACTTCACCAGGTTTGCATTTGAGGGCAGAAGGTCATATGCAGATCTGAGAATGAAGCTGATCCTGAGAGGGGCCATGTGCCAAATGTCATTCCAAGTTAGACTTCTTTGGAGTGCATTCTCCCACGTTGTCCATTGCCCTTGCTGGCTCTGCTGGACTGCTTTTTGGAGTCTTTTTTGGTCTTCTTCTTTTCTCATCTCCTGAATCAGCATGTCTCTTTTGGCTTTTCCTTTGGCCTTTGACCACCATTCAGTTTTGGTCACCCCCAGTCCTTGTCTGTTGGTCTGTGTGTGTCCTGTTATTTCTCTGATCTTGAGACTTTCTTTTGCAGAATCCATCGCCTCTTGAACTTTCCATTTTCTGCCTGTCTTCAGCTGGGGCTTGATTGCTTCTACCACCTTGTCTCCTGAGTCCTCCAGCATGCTTTGAAGTCTGATCTTCCCTGCTTTGTATTCCTCCAGGATAGATTTCAGTGGTAGTTTGAGCTTTGCTTGGCGACAGTACAGCGCGCGACAGTCAGACAGGGTGGGACACCAAGCCATTTCCTTGTGAACTTGTTGATTTTGGCTTCCATTGCCTCCACTGTGCTGGTGCAGATGTCGTATATCATCAGAGGCCATAGGAGCTTTGGTATCAGCATTGAACTGCAGACACCAGACCTTGTATTTGCCAGGGAGCCCACACTGGTCAATGGTCTCCAAGCCTTCTTCCGCCATCTGCTTGGTTTCTTTTGCTCTTTGTGTGTCTTTCAGCGTATCATCATACCATCTTCCAAGGCTCTTGACTGGTTCTTCTGTGACTGTTGGAATGGCCTGGTTGGCAACACTGAAGACCACAGATTCGGCCACTTTTCCTTTCCTCAGTGAGAGACTCCGTGATTTCTTTGGCTTGAACTTCATTCTGGATGAGGCAACTATGTCGTCCAGCCTCTCCAGCACATGACGTGTCTCGTCTTCTCTGGATGAAATCACTGTAGTGTCATCCATGAAGGCCTTGAGAGGAGGCATCTTGTATCCATCACAAGGTCTGTTTGTCTCGAGTTGTTTGTTGCTGCTTTCAAGATGAGTTCCATTGCCAGCACGAACAGTATCGGGGAAATTGCACAGCCCATTGCAATGCCCACTTCCAAGTTGATCCAATCAGTTGTGTACTCCTTGGTAGAGAACCGCATTGAGAAGCCATTGAAGTACTTCTTGAGCATGTCGCGGATGTTCTTTGGCACATGGTACATCTCAAGAGCCAACTGTATCATCTCATGGGGCACAGATCCATATGCGTTTGCCAGATCAAGCCACACTACGTCCAGGTCTCTCTTTTCTGTTTTGCTTTTTGGATTGCGTCCCAGATCCATTGTGGCGTGTTCTACACAGCCAGCCACGCCTGGGATGCCACCTTTCTGGACTGACACATCCAAGTACTTGTTTTTCATCAGGTACTTGGTCAGCCTTGCTGCCATGACAGAGAAGAAGATTTTCCCTTCGACGTTCAGTAGTGATATTGGCCTGAACTGGCTGATGTCACTTGAGTTTTGCTCTTTGGGGATGTACACACCATCTGCCGTCATCCACTGGCCGCTGATCTTCTGGTTTCTCCAAGCCGATCGCAGCAGCCTGTGGAGCCACTCCAGCACCTTGGGACATTTCTTGTAAAGCTGGTAAGGTATTCCGTTTGGCCCTAGTGATGATTTGGCTCTGGCTTTGTCGACCACCTTCTTGATTTCCGCCAACGTTGGAGGCTTGCCATTGAACTGTTCCTCAGGGTTGGTTGGCCACACCAGACCTTGAATGTCGAGTGGTGCTTTGCTCTGTGAGTCAGAGTATGTTTTCCTCAGATGCTGCTCAAGAATTCCTTTGTCCACACTTAGGGTCCCAGATTTTGGCTGCTCAAACAGTGTTCTGGCAAACTGGAAATGGTCTCTGAAGAAGCGCTCTTGTGTCTTCTTCTTTTTGCTCTTCCTCTTCCTCGCAGATTCCGCTTTGCTGAGGGCGCTGTGTTTTTCTTTCAGGTCTTCCCACAGTTTTTCCAAGCCTTGTTTTTCAGCTGGCAGTGCGGTCTTCATTTGCTTCTTGAGGTTGTTCTTTTGGACTCTGATCTTGTCCATCTTTTCTTGGCGTCTGGATTTCTTTGGAGGTGTTTTCTCTTTGGGTAGTTTTACTCCATAGGCGTCTCTACATGTGGCATACACAATGTCCCCATATGTGGCTAGTTTGTGTTCCAGGGTGCTTTTCCCTATCAGTGCATCGAGTCTTTGGACGATTTTTGCATCCAGTTTCTCCCAATCTTCAGTTTCGTTTGCTCGTGGCAGGTTGAGTTTCAGGCGCCTGGCATCGAGGGCCTGTGCAAATTCCTCATCCGAACCAACAGCGTGGATGTCCTTGGCACTGTGGTTTAAATCCTGGCCTTGGTCTTCCGACGTCTTATCTGCTGATGCAGTGCGCTGCTGCTCATTCAAATGAGTCTTCACACATCCCATCTTTGTTCTGTGGATCTTCATGCCACGGGTGGTAGCGAAACGCTTTCCACAGACACATGGATATTCCATTTGGTCCATGTTCATAGTCCGTTTGGGATTTGCAGTCGTGATTGGTTGAGCACCGATGGATTCATCATTCTCTCCCCCTTTCGGTGAATCCTGGGAGCATCTTTTCCTTTTAGTCTTAGTAGCCACATGTTTAAGGCAAAGTGGGGAGCCAGCCCACAGAGCCCTTGGTTCTGGTCTTTCCCAGTGTCCTCCGGTCTTTCCGGATGTCCTCCGGCCTATTCCCGGAAGTCAATGGTTTACCCATGCATCAGTAGAAAGAAACTCGTGGAGAGCGTGGCAGCAGAGAATCCTCAGAAGAGAAGCCCCCGTCAAGCAAGTGTTTCGGCCCTTATCTCCTGACACTCTAGGGGGGTTGGGCCACACCCGGTTCATGACTCCGGATGTCCCTCTGCTGCCCCTTTTTTTTTTTCCCCCATCTTGGGACGAGCCATGGCTGGGATTCGAACCCATGACCCTCTGGACATGCTCATTTTCTACTTAATGACTCGTATTGAATAAAAGTGCACCAGGAGTGGCGGTCAATGTCATACCATACCTGCATCAAATATTGACAACCACTTACATTCATTTTATCCTAGTTCTGTACGGCTGTGGAACTCACTGCTGGATGCCATCAAGATTGCCACAAATGCAGTTTCATTTAAAAAGCAAATTGATACGATAGTTTTGAGATCTGCATATTCACGACTTTTCTGTTTTAACTTCCCCAGTTATTTTGGTTACCTGGGCCTGAATCTGGCCATTGCTTTTAACTTCTTGAATATCGAGTGCGACCCCTTGTTGCCAAATTTGCTCCAGGGGCCAACAGACTGAGTCGCACTGTTTTATGTTATTTTGTTTTACTTTATAACATGCGCGCTGGTGACCTACTCGTTTTTGAGTGAACCAGTATTTTAGGAAGAAGAGAAGAAGAAGAACTTGAAAATAGACTTTGTAGGCCTTCTTCTCCCGCCATCTTGGAAATTGCCGTCTCAAGTGAGCACTTTAAAATGTAAACATGGAAACTCGAATCTCAGTCGAGCTTGTTTGTTTGATCGTGTTCTGCTTGAATATCCTTAGCACCAGACCTGCAGACACAGTAACCGATCAAACCGGACTTGGTCTGCTCTCGGCAGGAGGTAATTTCAAGAAAGTTATCAAAGAGCACAACCAACACCATCGAATGGACAGATTGTATTGCATGCTGGTGCACAAGAGCCTAACCGCCACTGCGCGCTCCGACCTTGATGCAGATGCAGAGATGGTCTGAATAGAAGCCAGCACTCAGCGACAAAGGAAGATGTTATTCGGCTGTTTCTACATGTCACACAGAAATGAAAAGGACATGAGAACACTACAAGCAACTTTAGACAAACTTCAGCAAACAGGAAGCCCTCACAGCATGTCATACTTGGTGGCGATTTCAACTGCCCAAATATAGACTGGGACAGTGGCGCTGTTCCACCAGGCTCACCAAACACAGACATTCAAGAGTCACTCGTTAACATTACAGCTTCATCCTTCTTGACACAGATTCACTATGATAGCACACGTGAAAGAAACATCCTGGACCTCGTGTTTACTAGCAACCCCAGCCTCTGTAAGAGCTCTGTGTCTGTGCCTGGCATCTCCGACCACGACATCATAGTGTCCGACTTTGACGTCCAACCTCAGAGAACCAAGGAGAAACCACATAGATGTCTCATCTACAGTAAGGCGAATTGGGACAGTCTTAACTCAGAACTAGGCATGCTTGCGACGGAGATCAGCGGCATGGAAAAGAGCTAGAGGTTGAATCCATGTGGACACACTTCAAGACATCCTTGATGTCTGCGGTAGATCGCCACATACCATCCAGCCTCCGACCACCTAGTCATAACCTGCCATGGGTTAATTATAAGCTACGCAAGTTGCTCCGTCAGAAGAAAAGACTTTACGAGCAAGCGAAGCGCACTAATAACTGGACTAACTTTCGCTTTATTCAGAAAGAATGCAGAAGGAAACTCCGACAGGCAGAATGGAAATTTGTTAACACCACAATAGAAGACGGCATGAAAGAGAACAATACCAAGCCCTTCTGGAAGAATGTGAAATCTAGACGACAAGACAGCACGGGTGTCGCTCCACTAAGGAAAGGAACCACCCTGTTCAGCGACAGTGCCTCCAAGGCAACCATCCTGCTACAACAGTTTGTGTCTGTCTTCTTCTTCTTCCTAAAATACTGGTTCACTCAAAAACGAGCATGTTAAAAAGTAAAATAAAATAACATAAAACATAAACGTGCGACACAGACTGTTGGCCCCTGGAGCAAATATGGCAACAAGGGGTCGCACTCGATATTCAAGAAGTTAAAAGCAATGGCCAAATTCAGGCCCAGGTAATAGTAAAATATCTGGGGAAGTAAAAATAGAAAATCGTCAATATGCAGATCTCAAAACTGTCGAATCAATTTTTTTTAAATGAGATTGCAATTTGTGGCAATCTTGATGGCACCCGGCAGTGAGTTCCACAGCCGTACAGAACTGGGATAAAAAGAATGTAAGTGGCTGTCAATATTTGATGCAGGTATGGTATAACATTGACCGCCACTCCTGGTGCTACTTTTATTCAATACTAGTTGTTCCATTGGAATATCGATTACTTTAGCTCTGCCTTTGAAGAAGATGTTAAGTTTGATAAAAGCTCTTCTCTCTTCTAAGGGTTTCCATTCTAATTTCCTCATGTTCTTCCTAGTATTCCCCTTTTCTCTGATGTGGTTCCCTGTTACGAACCGTGCTGCTCTCTTCTGAATCTTTTCGAGGTTATCAATGTCCTTTAGATGGTAAGGATCCCAAACTGAGCAACCATATTCCAGTCCTGGTCTAACCAGTGTTTTGTAGCAGTCGTCTTTAACCTTTGGGGGCAGTCATTGATATTCCTGTATAAGAAAGCTAAGATGTTATTTGCTTTCTTACATACTAAATTGTAATGTTCTTTCCATTTGAGATGACTATCTATAATCACGCCTAAATATTTTGCAGCATTAGTTTCTTTAAGAATAGTATTATGGATAGAATAATCTGATCTAATCGGTGAGCGTTTGTTACATATACGCAACACTTGGCACTTTTGGGGATGAAATTCCATTTTCCAAGTCTTTCCCACTCTTGTAAAGCGTTTAGATCTTCTTGTAGAATGCGTGTATCATTCTTGCTTCTGATTGTTCTATATACTAAGCTGTCATCTGCAAAAAGCCTTATAGTAGTTCCAGGAGAGAGATTTCTACTTATGTCATTTATATAAATTAAGAAAACAAGGGCCCCAGAACAGTTCCCTGTGGTACACCTGACAAGACTGGTTTACAATGGGATGACGACCCTTCCACAACAACTTTCTGCGTTCTCCCAACGAGAAATGATCTAGCCCATTTTAGCAAAGAACCGCCAATGCCGATGTGTTCTAATTTAAGCAGCAGGCCCTCATGGTCAACCTTATCAAAGGCTTTAGAAAAGTCTAATAAAATTGCATTTATTTGCTGTCTGTTGTTAAGACAGTTATTAAAATCATTGAGAGTTGTTATAAGTTGAGTCTCACAACTCCTTCGCTGTCTAAAACCATGCTGGGCGTTATTTAAAAAGTCATATTTGTCAAGATGGTCCATTATGCTACTATATATTATGTGTTCAAGTAGTTTAGCTGATATGGATGTAAGAGATACAGGTCTATAGTTCTCTGCTTTTGTTTTGTCACCCTTTTTGAATAAGGGAACAATGCTCGCATCTCGCCACTCGTCAGGTATTACTCCCTGGTCCAGTGAAGCTTGGTAAAGTAGTTGGTATACCTCACTCAATTCATTGGCACATAATTTTAAGAGCTTGCCAGGAACGCCATCGGGACCAGTAGCTTTGTTTTCATTGATGTTGGTCAGTAACTTAAATACTCCTGCTTTGTTTACTTTGATATTTTGCATTTCAGGGAGTTTATCATCATCCTTTAGTCTAACGTTAATTAAAGGTTTGGGATTTGAGAAAACTGAACAAAACTGCTTGTTTAGTAAGTTTGCTTTCCCTTCAGGGTCCTGTATTAGGTTATTCTGGTTGTTTCTCAGGTCTGGAATCCCAATGTTGTCCTGTCTCTTACTCCTTATGTAAGACCATAATTTCTTGTTTTGATGATCACCTTCCGAAATCATCGAATTAACATAATTGGAGTGAGCAAGCCTACATTCTCTCTGACACCTTCCCTTAATATGTTTATACCTAACCAGTAATCTTTCTGAATTAGGATGTAGTTTCAATTTCTTAAAGAAACATGTTTCCTTCTCAACAAATGTTTAGTTTTTGTAGTAATCCATGGCTGGTGGTTCTTGCTTGAAGTTATTTTAGTAGGTATGTTGTCATCCATAATAAATTCCAAGTTAGTTTTTATACACTTCCAAAGGTCACTGACATTATCTTTAACACTATGGGACCTCAAAAAAAGACGACTGAAATCATGAGTATCCCTGCGCAATTTTGGTAATCTGCTTGGTTCCAGAGTCTGATGGTACGTTTAGGGGGTTTTCTTCGAAAGGGTTGAAAGTTGCTCTCTGAGAGAATTATGTCATGATCACCCAGGCCTGCAATTAATTCCTGATTGCCTAAAGCGCCTGGACAATTGGTAAAAAATAAATCCAGGAATGCCTTACCACGAGTTGGTGCTTCAACTGACTGCACTAATCCAAGGTCTTTGGTGGTATCAAAAAACTGAGTATTAATATTTTTACTGTATTGATTACCAAGTATGGCATCTTCACCCCAATCAATATCTGGTAAGTTAAAGTCTCCACCAATCCATAATATTGCCTTCCTATTGGCCAAAACAATGTTAGAAATGTCTCTGCAGATAAACGAACATACATTTTCATCTGAGTCTGGAGGTCTGTAAACTGATCCAACAATGACAGGTCTCTTATTCTTAAAATACTACAAAATAAACTTTCACTATTTTTGCCTTGATATAAAAACTCACTGGCTAAGTTCTTCCTAATGGCAATCAAGACTCCCCCACCTCTTTTTCCAAGTTAAGTCTGTCCTTTCTATAAATATCAAAATCCTCCATTAGAAGTTCACTGCTATCTTCACACCTCCAGCTAAGGGCCCTCTACCAGACTTCCAGCAAACAGCTTACCCCACACTTGACAATTTGACCATCAAGACAGTAGGTATTTCAAAACTGCTACGGAACCTTAACCCTGCCAAAGCCTCGGGATCAGATGGAATTCCGAACCGCATCCTTAGAACATGTGCAGACAAAATCGCCCCCTCGCTGGCAGCCATATTCAATGTCTCCTTGACGACAGGGCAACTTCCATCTGATTGGCTGTCTGCGAATGTCTCACCAGTCCCAAAGAAAGGAGATCGCCACAAGGCTGAGAACTACAGACCAGTTTCACTGACGTCAGTTCCATGCTAGATCTTGGAACATATTATCTGCTGTCATCTCCACTACCATCTGGAAAAGCATCGAATCCTCACCGATAGAAACATGGATTCAGAGCTGGTCATTCCTGCGAAACTCAATTGTTGACCACCATGCAGGACATTCTCTCCTCCCATGACTCAGGCTGCCAGACTGACATTATTATTTTAGACTTCAGCAAGGCATTCGACACCGTGCCTCATGACCGCCTTCTGCTGAAACTGGACCACTATGGCATATGCGGACCCATCTTGGCATGGCTACAGACTTTCCTTACTAACGAGAGATGAGAGTGGTGCTGGAAGGCGACGCGTCTGAGGAAGCAGCAGTCTTGTCTGGGGTCCCCAAGGCACCGTGCTTGGCCCTTTGCTGCTCTTGTGCCATATCAACGACCTTCCGGCATCAGCAAAGTCAACAGTACGCCTCTTTGCTGATGACTGCCTTCTGCACAGATCAATCCGCTCCATTCAGGACCATCTCATCCTCCAGCAAGACCTCAAAAACTTGGAAAAGTGGGCAAACCAGTGGGGATGTGCTTTAAGACAAAGAAATGTCATGTCCTCTCCACCTCGAACCGGTCAAGCCACTTCTACAGCCTGAACAACCCAATCTTAAAGCAAGTTCACCAAAACCCTTACCTGGGCATACAGATTTCTTCTGACCTGAAATGGACTACCCATGTCGATGGGCTGTGCAAGAGGGCTGGATCAACCTTGGGCTTCCTACGTCAAAATCTCCGTAATTGCCCACAGGAATGTCGCCGCCTTGCCTACATTGCACTCGTCAGGTCCACCCTTGAGTACGGCGCTGTGGCATGGGATCCATACACAAAGCAGGACATCGATCGACTTGAAAGGTCCAAGGACTAGCCGTCCGCTTTAATTGTAACAATTTCAGAGACAGGGATCCAGGCTGCGTCACCAAGATGCTCCAATACCTCCAACTACCACCTCTGGAGGACCGCCGAAGACAGCTTGCACTCACCATGCTGTACAAGATTGCCAGCGACCTGGTCCCTGCCATACCAGCCAAAACCTTCCTCACCCCAGCAGATCAAACCAGGCGGAGAATCAAGCCAACCACATTCACAGACTGTATCAGCCAAAACCCCTTACGAAGACAGACCTACAACAACAGTAGAGCCTTCGTTATACAACCTACTGCAACAGAGCAATATAGAGGCTCCTTTTTCATTAGGACACCTCTGGAGTGGAACCTCTTGGACAACAACCCCATCCAGCAGCAGAATGCCAGTGCCTTCTCCACTGCACTAGGCAGGGTTGAGGTGGCTGTTTTCCACCATTAACCCCCGATCACACATCCCCCCCCCCCCCCCCCCCACACCACACACACACACACACACCTGCCTCTGTTTTTAATCTTTTAAAGTCTTACGCTGCACAACCAGTTGTATTATAGCCATCATTGGCTCCTGCAACTAGCCGCCAACCAACAACTAGAGGCCGAGATCCAGATCCAGATCCAGAAACCATCGTTTGTATTTCTAATCTTGTGTGCATGCGTGCGTACGTGCGTGCGTGCGTGTGTGTGTGAGTGTGTGTGTTTGTGTGTGTGCGCGCGCGTGTGCCAATGTGTGCGTGCATACATGTGTGGCGTGTGCGTGCGTGCGTGCGTGTGTGTGTGTGTTTGTGTGTGTGACCCGCGAGTGTGCCAGTGTGTGCATGCGTACGTGTGCGTGTGTGTGTGTGTGTGCATGCGTGGGCGTGCGTGCGTGCGTGCGTGGGTGCAAGCGAATGTGTGTGTGTGTGTGGTGTGTGTGTTGTTGTTGTTAGTTTGTTGTTGTTGTTGTAGTTTTTGTTGTTGTTGTTTTTGTTGTTGTTGCTGCTGCTGCTGCCATTGTTTCACAGTTTTTATTTCCATTACGGATATTCAAGAGGGTTTTCCTTCCCCTAATCTAATACGGACCTGCACTGGAGCGGCTGGGACGGGGAGGAAGTGGGGGGCGGGGGCGGGGAAGCTCGAGGAAAGGCAATGATGTAGGTGCTGGAAACGTGCCGCTGTGCTCAGTGCATGGCTATAGTTTGTCAGCTGATTTGTTGCAATGATGTGATGCAAATATCTGCACAGTTCTGGGATTGTTTATATCAAACGTCTGTGCTAAAAAAAAAATTTTTAAATGAAACCCTCATTTGTGCATGTAAGCTTGTGTGTGTGGGGGGGGGGGGGGGGGGGGGGGGAGAGTGTGTGTGTGTGCATGTGTGTATGCGCACATGTGTGCACGCGTGCGTGCGCGTGTGCGTGTGTGCGCACGCATGCGCTTGTGCCAGTATGTGTGTGTGTGTGTGTGTGTGTGTGTGTGTCAAAGTCAAAATTTTATTTCCAGATGGAATATTGAATAAGCAGAGAAACTGCTTTTTTACATCAAGCCATCGTAACAAAACAAAGAAAATTGAAAAATAAAATAAGGAAAACGAAGAAATACAAAGAGTGAAAATCAGCGGAAAAGGGCGAGGGAGGTGGTGGGGTGAAATCTGAGGGGGATGAGGAGGGGAGAGGAAATAGGAGGAGGGAGGGGGTAGGATGGAGGCGTGGGGGTGGAGGGAGAGGGAGTACAAAAAGAGTTCAAGCCTATTAAATTATCATACAAGGCAGTAACAAGAGAGAGAGAGAGAGAGAGACAGAGACAGAGAGAGATAGAGTTAAGTTATGTACAATATCAATACATTTGTCTACAAAGCATACACACGCATAAACAGACATGTACATGTGTGTGTGCGTGTGTGTGTGTGTGTGCGTGTGCGTGTGTGTTCTTGTTGTTGTTGTCGTCGTTGTTGTTGTTGCTAGGGGAGGGGGGGGAGGGGGGGGAGGGGGGGGCGGTTGAAGGGGGGCAGAATGGAGGGGACGAGGGGACAGGGGAGGAAAGGGAGTATTTCATCAATAAAATGGACTCAACCTACTACTTTTCCTATCAAATCAGATGACATCATACAAATCATTACGATCTTAATCTGCTGTCAATTATCTTTTTTTTCCCCTCCCCAAAAGAACAATAAAGCCGTGTGTCAAATTTTAAAAAAATCACTCACACACACACACACACACGGAAACACACCACACACACACAGAAACACACACACACACACGCACACCACCACACACACACACACACACACAGAGACAGCGAGCGAGAGAGAGAGAGAGAGTGAGAGGGAGAGAGATTTTTGTTTGAAAAAAAAGAAAGAAGAATCAGGGAACTACTATACAATATGCTGAAACGTTCAACAAACCTTACCATCCTCTCCTTCTTCATCAATGACCACGACTAGTGGTGACCTGTAACTGTATGCGCAACAAGAAACCCGAGTACAAAACAGTGAGCAAAAGCACAACAGTCCGTACCATGCATTCCGGCAATCTCTCCAAGACATCCAGCCTGATCCAAGTCTACATTTATTCATGCTAATAATACTCAACATAACTAACAATACCAACAGTATAATTTCAATGCTTCTTTTCAACAATGCCAGCAACATTCTTTCCCTCAGCAGTGTATTTTCATTGATCCACATTCTTCCAATTAATCTGTAAGTGTGGAACCTGGTTTCATATCACCTTAAAGTGACTGAAGACTATGTCCAAGATAATGTTTCCAAGTGAAACAAGCTTTTCAAAGTGGCACAACAAATTTTAGAGCAACACAATAAACTTAGAGCAATGGTTGCTTCGGGGGTAGGGGCGTGAGGGTGAATGAAGGGTGGGGGTGTTAGAGGCATTTCACACGATAAAATACCAATTTCCTGACTGCAGTACATAACTCGTCAGAGAGATTCCAACGCCTTGTTTTGAGGGGTCTGTTTCTTTGGGCTGTCTACGTTTGCATCCCACCCCGTAACTCAAGCGGCCAAAGATTAACTTAATCAAACCCCAACCTTTCACCATGTTAGATTTTTAGGCAGGACATATCCATGTTTGTCTGCCATGCAGATTTTCAAGCCAGGCATAGCCACACATGCCTACCAGTAATGCCGTTCACTGCCTAACCATTATGCCAACTTCACTACTAAAACATAAATATTTCGCCTGTGTTGGTCACTTCGTAAAATGACATCAAGGGTAAAACAGCTTCAAAGCCTTTTTTCCTAACACAAAATGCCCATGGGAATATACTGTGTGGCCAGCCCACTACCTCTGCCCAGGAGGTAAGGTTTCTCGTCTGCATCTGCTGGTTGGCCGATTGGTTTATCCACTCGTCTGCTGGCTGGATTATGCACGCGTGCGCGCGCGCACACACACACACACACACACACACACACTTCACCGATTCTAATGGAACTAGATGGAAAGATGGAATGTAGCTCAAGCACAAAGCCATTCAATTCAGGTGTAGATCCATCATGGAGTCTGGATCAACAGGCACAGCGAGGATCAAGATTCTTTCAATTTTCCCTGCCAGCACTGTATGACACTGGTCTCTTTCTACAAAGAAATTTTTTTTTTCACCCGAAAATATTGAAACTTTCTCGTGATATCAAGGCTCATAATTCGCATTTTGTTTCCATGACTGAAATTAACTGCACGGAAAGTAACTCTTTAGATCCATACTTATCAATTACTTCCCCTTGAACCAATGCCATTTTTTTTTCAATATCAAAATAAAGCAGAATGAAAGGCCTGCTGCTGATGTTTGTTTGTTTTTCTGTCCCTCTGTCACAGTACGCACAATTTCCCCCCCCCAATTTTTTCCCCTTTTACGTTTTGTGCAGAATAACGGAAGGGATTAATGCCAGGCAAAATGTTGTACTCCTTCAAGCATCCTCCTAGTCTGGGTATGAAACATGGTTCCAAGACTTTCATGTGACACTGGCCTTACCGAACACAGATGCTATCTCCACCTACCCCTGCCCACTATATTCAACTAATATACAAAATTTACCATGCAACATTCAGGAAAAAAAAACACTTCCTAACCCCAATGCAAAGCAGTCACTGACTAGTGTTCAAACACAGGGGGTTCTACAAAACTTGATGGCTATCTCACCAGCTAAGGTACTTGGTCACTTTATTCAAGAGTAGAATGGTTGGTCAAGTATCACACATCATTGCATAAGCCCGCAGCTCGGCAACAGTTATGCACAACAATAATGTAACATGCATGATGTGCATTCAACAAAAATAATTCCCATCTACATTTGTAGATTTAACATGAATAAATCTCATCAACATTTGTTCTCTATTTGACAGCCAAGATATGTGAGTTGTCATTTTACAGTACAGCAAGCAACAACTTTTCAAGAAAAACTTCAACAGCTTAAAAAAAACCAAAAAGACAAGATAAGAATGAGGCATTCATAACTGCAGATAATGTAAACAAAGACAAAGAAAGTCCACGAACAGCAATGAAATGGGAAGCTTACTTTCACCTGAAGCTGCTGGGATTCTCCTCCCAAAAAAGTGTTGAAACCATCACAACAACAACAACAAATCTCAACCTGGGACTGATACAACGCTCTGATATAAAATGAGGTTCCACTTCTGAGACTAGAAAAATGGGCGACAAATGCATCCTTCAAACTTTGTTCCGTTTCACACAAGGGCAACACACACAGCTCACTACGGCTAATTTCACTTCACAAGCAAGACAAAAAAACTACTTTATATATCATAGATGCATGTGTGTGTGTGTGTGTGTGGTGTGTGTGTGTGTGTGTGTTGCTTGTGTGCATGTTTGGAACTGCATCTTCACAGTTCTGCCACCACTCCATTTTTGGAGATGCCTTTCATTCACTATATATCATCAGCATCAACAGGTTTGCTCCATGACAGATGTGACCAAACCCCAAACGATTAACTTATCAAATTAGGTCAGTTTTCTTAAGGTATGAACCCAAAGCTCTGCTGGTGAACTAAGTTTCAAGCATTACCTATGGAATGCAACTCACCAAAGTAAAGGAAGAAAGATAAGATGCAAAAGTTATTAGACACAAAAACAAAACAAAACAAAAAAACAAAAAACTAGCATGCTGACATGTTTGATTTTCTATTTTAGCTTACAATTTTGAATTCCCCCCCAAAAAAAAAAATCTCTGAAAGACCGTATTACCAAACGTAGCTGTAGTTTCCTTGGTTTTTACACAGGCAAACTGCTTGACCTAACAGACATGACTTGTGAGCTGTGTGCATGAATGTGTAAAAATTGTGTCTCTGCTCACTTTACACATGTAATGCAGAGTAACAGAGCTGACCAAGGTGAATTTGGTTTTAAATAATGATGACTAGACCTTTATATATGTATATTTATATGTGTGTGTGTGTGTGTGTGTGTGTGTGGTGTGTGTGTGTGTGTAATGCAGAATAAGAGAGCTGACAGAGATGAAATCGGATGCTATAATGATGACTAGAATTTTGTTTGTTTTCTTTTCTTTTTTTTTTGCCCCCCCCCCCCCCCCCCCCCCTCAAGTCACTTGTCCATTTTCCGTACAAAACAAAAAACAATTGGTGACACAATCTTATATTATTAGGTCAGATGCTATATGAACATCGAGTGAATACGATAATGTGGGATTGTTCTGTAGCATTTCATACATTCAAGAGAAAGAAAATAACACCACTTGGGCAAAATCTAAGAGACAGAATAAAAAAGAACAAATGTTACAACTAGGTCACAGACTGTTGGCTACCACCATCACATAAATGCTTAGAGCTGCAGACAAACTGCAAGTAGAAGAGCACCAGTAAACCACTAAAACATTACATACTCTAACTCTCTCTGTCGGTCTCTCTGTCTGTCTCTCTCACACACCACACAACACACAGAAGCTCACTCTCTCACTCACTCACTCACACACACACACACACACACACACACACACACACACACACAAGCTCGTTCTCTCACTCACTCACTCACACACAACACACACACACACACACACACACACAAGCTCGCTCTCTCACTCACTCACTCACTCTCTCTCACACACACACGCAAGGGATCAGTCCATCAGACAGCATGTAGAACCCTACAAAGATCTGCTGACATCAGTCAAGAAAACACTGTTGGTATGGCCCTGTAACAAGATCTGATACCCTTGCTCAAAACAATCCCCAGGGAACTGCTGAAGGAGAGAGACGGAAGGGAAGACCAAAAAAAAAAAAAAAAGATGCAAAGCATATAAACGTACTCCCAGTTTATCCTGAATACCCGTGAGATATTCCATAAAGAGGAAAAACTGTCTTGGGCTGGTGTAACCGTTAGTAATGGCTATTCTGGTAAACTTCGGCTATCGTCTGTGACTAAAATGAACATACTTACAAATTTTCAGAAAGATCGGCCAAGAACTTTCTGAGATTTTCCATAAAGAAGAAAACCATTATGGGCCTTAGTAACGGCTCTAACGGTAAACTTAAACATCGGGCATCATCGTGACCCATAATGAACATACCTGCTAATTTTCACAAAGATCGGCCAAGTACTTTCTGAGATATTCCATGAAGAAAAACAACCGTTACAGGCCGTTACAGCCGTTAATAACGGCTATAACGGTAAACTAAAACATCGGCATTATTCGTGACCCATAATGAACATACCTGCTAATGTTCACAAAGATCGGCCAAGTACTTTGAGACATTCCATGAAGAAGAAAAGGCGTTACAGGCCGTTACAGCCGTTAGTAACAGTATAATGGTAAACTAAAAATCGGACATTATTTGTGACCCATAATGAACATACCTACAAATTTTCAGAAAGATCGGCCAAGTGCTTAAACCGTTACAGGCCGTTACAGCCATTAGTAACGGCTGTAACAGTAAACTAAAACATCGGGCATCATCCGTGACCTATGATGAACATACCTACAAATTTTCAGAAAGATCGGCCAAGTGCTTTCTGAGATATTCTATAAAGAAGAAAAAAGCATTACAGGCCGTTACAGCTGTTAGTAATGGCTATAACGGTAACTAAAACATCAGGCATTATTCGTGACCCATAATGAACATACCTACAAATTTTCACAAGATCGGCCAAGTACTTTCTGAGATATTCCATAAAGAAGAAAAGCGTTACAGGCTGTTACACCCATTAGTAACGGCTGTAACGGTAAACTAAAACATCGGGCATCATCTGTGACCCATAATGAACATTTCTCAAATTTTCTGGATGATCAGCCAAGTACTTTTTAATATATTCTAAAAAGAAGAAAAACCGTTACAGGCTGTTACAGCCATTAGTAACAGCTGTAACGGCGTAAACTAAAACATCGGGCATCATCCATGACCTATAATGAACATACCTGCTAATTTTCACAAAGATCGGCCAAGTACTTTCTGAGATATTCCATAAAGAAGAAAAAGCATTACAGGCCGTTACAACCGTTAGTAACAGCTGTAACAGTAAACTAAAACGTCGGGCATTATCCTTGACCCATAATGAACATACCTACAAATTTTCAGAAAGATCGACCAGTAGTTTTGTCTGGAGCGAGTGGAACACATTTTGACACGGACGCACAGACAGACAGACACACAGACAGACAGACACACAGACAGACAGCATTTCTTCGTTCCCATTCTAAAGTACTCCCTGTTCTTTAAGAACTGGGAGTACGAAAAATGATGGGTTAACTACCTTGCAGAAGGGACAGGGCAATCTTCTGCAGAGACTGGGCCTTGGCACACAACAGACAGAACTGAAGGAACCTGGTGAACTGCTCTCAGCTGATGCCCCAGTGACACACTCCTTGGAGTTCAGTGAGGAGAATAAGAAAACACAAGGCTTGACTGCACTTTTTCTTTTTCTTTTTAATCTCTGATACAACCCAAACTTGAACCCAAACAATCATGCGTGAAAGGAAGCAGAAAAGAAAAGAAAAGAAAAGAAAAAAAACACTAAGAAGAGACGTCTCCAAGATAGGACAGTCAGCTATGGTAGTGATAAATACTTCAACAAATGCCGACAGTGTGGCAGAGAGAAAAATGATGACATGGATACAGCAAACAGAAGACAAAACACAAACAACTCTACTGATTCTTCTTCCCTTTTTTCTTTTTTCCCTATCTCATCTCCCATGCCACAGCCACACCTTGGTCTGTCCACTGCAACCCTCACACCAGCATCAATCCACAGGAAGAAGTTATCATCAAGTCATCATAGGGGCAACCCACCGGAGAAGACACTGCACTGCTGCCGAGTCACTTTGGTGGTGCTTAGTGCCACTGTTCTGACCAGCATACAAAGGACACCTCCTATGAAGCCCCTACGACATCAATGATTGCTTAATCACAGAGCGACGTCAGGGGGAGCAACCTCTCTAGAAGGTGCCACAAGTCTTTCAAACTATAGTCCCAATGCACTCGTCAACACTGACAAAAACTTTCCAGGAGCACAGACATGGAGAGGAAATGCACACAAGGGCACCCATAAACAGAGCATGAAGAACTACAGAGTTTGAGAGATTTATGAGGACGGAAGAGGATCAATATGATGAAGATTGTGCTATGGCGTTCCACTCTGGTCAACCACTACATGACAAGGCTGTACTAAACGTTTACCCTCATATCCTGGCCTCAACCACACCCCAAACATACAGATAATCGCAGTGTTGCTTAGGAATGTGAGTATCACTCTCAGAGACGCAGCCAATAAGTGGATGAAACCTTCCTGGGTGGTTTCAGTTTTCCATAAGGACCTGCAGCAAACTCAGCTCTAGACAGGAGCCAGGCAGGGTCGAATAATCCCCGAAAACAAAAAGGCTCTGATGGGGAATCGAACCTATGGCCTTCCAGCCCATAATGTTAACAACTGTGCCATGGTGGCTGGGGCCATGGATCCTCATTCTTTATAAACAAAGTCCAGACAACTACACAGAGCATTTTCAACACTCGGGGAAAAATAGGTCCTGTCCCCCAAAGAAAAGTCAAAAGGAACAAAAACTCTAAGGACATGCTGACATGAAATTCATTGTGTGATAACAAATCTACTGATATTCTTAAGGATGACAAAGCACAGTTGAAAGTGCCAGGCATTCCCCTTAATTTTTATATGTCTCCATGGGGGAGACCAAGGGCACTTTAACTGTAAATTGTATCCCTGCCTTTTGAACATTCCGTAATGTCATTTTGTCTTTCCATTTCTTTGACTCCACCTTTTGATCTTTTCTTTTCCTTTTTGTTGTTGTTGTTATTGTTGTTTTGCTAACATCCACTGGGTTCTTCTGTCTAGGTGGCCCATTCCTTCTGTCTTTATTGTCAATCTTTACACATTCTTTTCCAGCAGAATTCATGGCATTGCTAACTTTTCTGTTGTAGTCTAGTGACTAGGAAGTCGGCATGTTTACTGTCCACAGTGGACAATGATTGTGCTTTTCATTATTTTTTTTTCCCTCTTTTTGTGGTCACATTGAAATGTTCATTAATTTCTTTTATTGCTTTTGTAAACTCAGGGGTGAAAAAACAAAAGATAAGGATAAACGTAACAGTAACCACAGTGTAGTAAAAGATACGCAATGAATTACATGGGCAAAGCTAATGGAAAGGATGCAATGTAGTACGAGATATGCAAGATGAATGATACGGGTCGAGATAATAGAAAGGATCTAATATAGCACAAGATATGCAATATGAATGATGTTGGTAAAACTAACAGAAAGGACATAACGGAGCATGAGATACGAAGGATGAGTCACGTAGGTACAGCTGACTGAGGAGATACAATGTAGCAGGAGCTACACCAGAAGAATGACAGTACTTAATCAACCAACAAAAGTGACGCAGTGTAGCAATAGATCTACGGGGAAGAATGAGGCTACAGAGCAAACAGAAAGGGCACAATGCAGCCAGAGATATGCTACAAGGATGACAGGGCTAACAAAAAGAAGACAGTGCAGCAAGAGATAGGGGGAAAAAATGACATGGATTGAGCCAACAGAATGGAAATTATTTACAAAAAGATCCAAAGATCCATAAGAGTGACATGGATAAAACCAACAGTAAGTGCTTAGGGGGGGGGGGGGGGGAAGAGTATCCCGGCAAAAGCCAAAAGAATTTTTTTTTAAATATAAAAAAGAAAGGCAAAGAACACATAAGCAAGAAACTCTTCACCCCAAAAGAACAGGAATCTGAAACACAACAGGGACAAAAGAATGACGAGGTAGCAAAAGCCATTAAATATTCAAGTCTGACAGAAATAAAAGTGTTTTAAAAAATGTGAAAAAGGTAAGGTGACTAGCATGAGTAACAACAGTGCCCCTCCCTCCCTTCTCTCCCTGTCTTTTCCCTTCACACTTCATTCGCATCAGTAATTCAGCAGCTGAAGGGACTCAAACATAGAGAATATATCCACTTCTCATGGGAGATTAACAAATTAATCTCAGCCAGTTCTGATTTTCCTTGAACAGCAGCCTATCTACAAAGCATAAATGAACTCTAAAACGTTAACAGACAGCAACATGCTATGTCCGCAACAAACGCAATATTCTAATGACAGTTTACTGTAAAATATTGGAATGAGTATAGGTACTTTTTGTCTTGAAACAAAACATGCCAAGAGCATTCACTTTCAGCTTGAAAAGTTTTTTAATCTCCTGCCACAAAATAAGCACACACACACACACACACACACACACACACACACACAAACTGTAAAAGCTTTCCATATCAATGACTTCATCAACCTGGCATGATGCTGTTCACCCTACTCCAAGCAAAAAGTGCTCTGGGGAGTGTAGACCTCTGCCACTGTCAAATGGATCCTGGATCCTAGTTTTAATCTGGATCCGACCCAAAATTCAATGACTTTGTCCATGGGCCATATTCTGTCCTGCCATCAAGTTTCATTAAAACTTGGTTCTGTAGTTTTTGTGTTACACTGCTGACCAGTCAACAAATCAACAGACACAAGGTTCTGTAGCTTTTGTGTTACATTGCTGACCAGTCAACAAATCAACAGACACAAGGTTCTGTAGCTTTTGTGTTACACTGCTGACCAGTCAACAAATCAACAGACACAAGGTTCTGTAGCTTTTGTGTTACATTGCTGACCAGTCAACAAATCAACAGACACAAGGTTCTGTAGCTTTTGTGTTACACTGCTGACCAGTCAACAAATCAACAGACACAAGGTTCTGTAGCTTTTGTGTTACACTGCTGACCAGTCAACAAATCAACAGACACAAAGTGAATACCATTATCTAGGCAGAAGTAATCACTGCTGATTTCCTTTACAGAAACTTTGAAAATAACAAAAGAATCTGGTGGGGAAAGGGATGCAAATATGCATTGCTGGTTGGAACACATGGTGAATATATATCGAGTGAACAGCTGTTGCCACAGACATCCAATCAAATGCTGTATCAACAATGTCTGGTAATCCTAGTTTCCCCAAAACAGAGAAATAATCTGCCCACTGTCGAAATCTTCATTCTCAAAGCAAAGCGTCTGCATGCGCCAGTGTCCTAGTCCTGAATACTGAACATCTTTGCTGGACATAAACTCCTAACATCTGAAGAGTTAAGCCCCCTCTCTCTCTCTCATACACACACACACACACACACACACACACACACACACACACCCCTTTATACAGGAAATAAATCCTTTCTTTGGACCCCATTTGGTTTTGCTTATCGTTCAGTGAAAATAACTTGGCCAGGAATGTATACACATGTATGTGTCTTTTCATTGCACACAGCGGTTGTGACCAGAATGGAGTTACACCATAGAACCGACCACCTTTTGATAATGCTGCTCATCACTGTAATGTCTATTCATATCAAAGCGGCTGGACACAAGCACGGTCACTTAAAAAAAAGATACAAAACAAAGATCGAACAGAATACAACACCACAAGCCTCCCATGGAAAAAAAACACCCCAAAAAAAACCCTGAAGAGTTCAGCAATGGATATTACCAGTTGCTGAGAACCACACAGTGCACCTGGAACATTGCTATAGTTTTCATGCCCATCTCTTTCTTTCTTCTTCAATGACACTGCAAACATTGGAGCACTCTACAAATACATGGTAGACAGGAAAAGAGTACTGAACAATTTAATTACAAGTGACGTTACTTTTTGAACACTTATATTCCAACCATCTACACATAATTTTCAAACAATAATTTCAGTGTTCCGTGAACAAGACAACCTTCCATTTTGTCCTTTTTCTCTTAATTAATTCAGTACCCACTCGATTTCATAGGATGATTCACGTATAGTAGCAGAGAATTTTTCACCAATGAAACACCCCTGTTTACCTCCGATACATACCTGACCACCAAGCACAATCAAGAGAAAAGGTTATGGATCATCTTCATCTGAAGTCTGCTGTGGGACACAGCAAGTTATACGTGACTTGGATCAGAACTCTGTCAAAATACAACAGGAGGATACAGATAGGTCCTCATATGCACTAGGCACATGCAGGCACCCAATCAAAACTGCCCACACTAGTATTGAGACGTGCGGTCAGAAACAGGCTGACCCACTGACATGGTTGGTTGACTGGTGAACTGCCTGACTGAATCAGTTGTCACTTCTGTTGCAACCTGGCTGACGTCTACAAAGGGAGGCAATCTCTTTGCTTTCATCTCACATTTTCTGCATGTTCTCAGGCTGCGTATCACCGACAGTCACAATCGTGTCGGGTCTTGAGTAAACATACTTTGGGGTAGACTGTACAATCCTGTACACTCCATCTAGTACACTCCATCACGCTTACATGACTCAACGCAGTATACTTGATCATGGTCACATGACGCAACGCAGTACACTTGATCATGGTCACATGACTCAACGCAGTATACTTGATCATGGTCACATGACTTAACGCAGTATACTTGATCATGGTCACATGACTCAACGCAGTATACTTGATCATGGTCACATGACTTGATGCAGTATACTTGACATGGTCACATGACTTGATGCAGTATACTTGACATGGTCACATGACTTGATGCAGTATACTTGACATGGTCACATGACTTGACGCAGTATACCTGACATGGCTACATGACTTGATGCAGTATACTTGACATGGTCCACATGACTTGACGCAGTATACTTGACATGGCTACATGACTCGATGCAGTATACTTGACATGCTCACATGACTCGATGCAGTATACTTGACATGGCTACATGACTCGATGCAGTATACTTGACATGGCTACATGACTCGATGCAGTATACTTGACATGGCTACATGACTTGATGCAGTATACTTGACATGGCTACATGACTCAACACAGTATACTTGATCATGGTTACATGACTCAACGCCGTACTTCTTAGACACCACCTCCAACTCATAAAATCTTTAAAAACAAAACTTGCAAAATAATTGTTTTAAAAAACATACAAAATCATTGGATAAATAGTTTTTGAATACAAAATCCTTGGATAAACAGTTTTCAAACAGAACTAGCCATAAAAGATTCAAGAATGGTCAAACCATAAGATTTCCCTTTAACCAGAATGAAAGCAATGTGCAATTCTATTAAAACCCTGCAGCAAGTGGCACCTGGAAAAGACTGATGTGTTTATATGCACATGCCAGCAGCCTGCTCAGTCAGTATACATTTTTGAAGCTTTTCCGACACCAAGTACAGTACTCACTGTGAACATCAGTTATTCTGACTGTTCAACTCTGGAACTAATTTCTTTTTAATGTTCAGGAAAAGAAAAAAAAGACAACAAAAACATCATTATGAAAGCTCATCATGCTTTTTAAAAGTCAAGCTAAACACCCTCAACTACATATCATCATAAATTGTTGTTTAATTTATAATCACATCATTCAATTCATTTCATTTCACTAAAAGTGAAATGAATTTGCCTGTGTGGGTAGGCACGGGTGGGCTGGTAGGTAAAAGATATTCCAGACACTCAGATGTGTCTGTTCACTGCCACATGCGTAAGCGTGTTTATCTGTATACACAGCCACTACTCTGACCACAAGATCTGAAGAATGACTGAACAGTTCATCAACGGTTCTTTGCAAACAGTTCCAACAATATTCTCCAATGTATCCATACATTCCTCACCAATTCCAACAAAAAGAACAACAACAAAGAAAACCAAACCAAAACAAATCATCGCACCACCAACCACAAACACCTCACATTATCCTCTGCAGCTTCTCCACAATCCTTACTTAATTCCATGAATTCTCCTTGAATGTCTCTATTCATAACGTGACAAACACTCTCAGCATGCCAACAAGTCCGGCATTTCCCATGCTCAAACATGGCCTCATTGCTACAATTTTGTGGGCAAGACCTCTGGTAGTATCAGAGCCCATCTCCTCCAGCCCCCCTCCCCCTTTCTCCCATGAAACTCCTCAAAGCACTGCAGACAGAATCCATGTTTCAGTTCCAGTGTAACAGCCATCCACGTGGAACCTTCTCAGGGTTGTCAAAACACTACCCACAAAAAAACAAGAGAGACGTTAGTTCTTGTCATGGAAAGAACACACAAACACACACACACACACACACACGCACACCACACACACATCGCTATTCATTCTAGAATCTATCATAAGCCACTTGCCCACATCCAGTATAATTTTCTTTTGTTAATAATTCCAGGTTATATGCATACATGCGTACAAGATGTTGGCATATTTGCCTATAAAAACTTGACTGTGGTCAACCAGGTTTTTACTGTCATCTTGGAACTCTGTGTGTGTGTGAGTATATAAGCGCGTCTGTGTGAATGAATCCTTGTGTGTGTGTGTGTGTGTTGTGTGTGTGTGTGTGTGTGTGTGTGTGTGTGTGTGTGCGCTCGCGCACACGTGCGTGCGCATGGTGTGTATTTGTGTGTGTGTGTGAAAGAGAAAAAGAGAGAGAGCACATGGGGGTGCATGCGTGAGTTTGTGCATGTGTGTGTATATGTACATGTGTGCATATACAGGCGAGTGTGTGTGTGTGTGTGTGTGTTGTGTGTGTGTGTGTGTGTGTGTGTGTGTGTGTGTGTGTTTGTGTATGCGCGTGTGTGACTGTGTGTGTGTGCGTATATGAACCTTTGCGGATTATACACATATGCAGGTGTGCGAACGAATGACCATGTATGCATGTATGTGTGTAAATGTGTAGCTGTTTCTGTGCATGCGTTTGCTAAGTTGATGCAAGGAAACACCTGGATGTGTGTGCACAAGTTGAGGGGCCAGGTCAGCATCTGTTTCCCTGCTGGGCGTTGGACAAGTACCATTATATTCCTACTTGTCTATAATTCAAAATATTAAGGACTCAAAAAACAACCATGGTAAAATACATCTCATTCCTACTAATCTACTGATTCAGAGTACCAAGGACCCCAAAAATCCAATCTTATGACCGCTCTTCATGCATTGGTCTTCTTCTCACTTTTTTCTTTTAATGTTACAAATACAGTTCAGGAGGAAAAAAAAACACTCACATTTACTTCCATATGTATACAGCTTACAGTTATTTCCGTACATATACAGCTACACTAAATGACATTCAGCACAATTTCTTTTGAAAGAGTAAAGTGCTGAAAAAAGAAAAAAACAAAAAAAGAAAACCCTCAAACCTCACTGCTGCTTACACACTCTTTATGCAAACAAGTTTTCATGACCTGAAAGCATAACAACTCATAAACAATGAATGCCTCTATCGAAGACCTTACTAACCAGGATGCCATTCCACTGGAAATAGTATTCGGTTTTCAAAAACACCATGTGATCGACTATTAGTAAAGGACCATGAAAATCAGAAATGACTGCAGATCAATCTCAATATTTCATAACCAATAGTCTGTCTGTCATGTTATCATGAACACCAAGGTATTAGTCCAACACAGGGAGATCATTTACATAACTATGGTCATGCACATTGCAAAATATTCAGTACTGATTGATAAGAAATATGCTAAGGACATTGTTTGTTACACTGCTACTATAGCAGACTGAAAGCACATGTTACCTACACTGCAGCCTCAACTGAAAGTACTATTTGCTGTGTTTGTAGGTCTTAATTCATCAACAGATGGAAAGTTTCAATCACAGGTTCAACAGATAAAAACAAACAAAAAAATGGTCCCTTTCTAAAAATGATACTACATCACAAACCCGTTTCACATGGTTTACCAATCTACAAGCTGTCTCTGTTTAACTACGACATGACTAATGTTGTGATGTGTCCAGAGATGTTGTCCTGGAAGCAGGAAACACTACAATCACTATGAGTGAAAAGTCCTGCTGTTGCCATTCTCAGGGCTTACCAAGGGGGCGCTCTCATCTTCTTCCTCTGCCCATCCTTTCTGAGCACCGACAGCAGTCCTGCCCTCTTTGCTGTTGCTGTTCACCAGAGGCACCTTGTCCCCCATGGCTCTTCCACCTTCCTCTCCTCTGAGTCAGACCCTGTCTGGGCCAAGCTCACATCATTGACGTCCACGCAGTTTGGCAACGGCTGGGCAGCGGCGCTGTCTCCCCCTCTCCCTCTGCCTTTCCGTTCAGTGTTGGTGGTGTGGGTCTGTCTCCTCTTCTGCCACTGGGTCCCTTGAGCTGCTGGACCTGCCGGTCAGCCCGTGCTGGACTGTCCGGGGCCTGGCTGGGACAGGAGCTGCTGCTCTGGAGGGAGTCCTCCCCGTCCTTTCCTTCCTCTGACCTGGCATCCCCCAGGGTGATTTCCCCTTTTGCTTCCGTTTTGGAGGAAGGGGAGTGGCTTGTGTGCAAGTCTTTCAGCGACCCATGGGACAGCAAGGCTTGCTTCTGCACCAATCCCAGAGGACTGAGCTCTGTGTCTGGCAGTTCGTCAATCGCAGCAGAGCTGTTGTTTTGAGAAAATGAGTTGGCCAGTGTTTTGTGCCAGACGTCGTGGAAAGTCTGTTCATGGCAGCCCTCTTTGCTGGCCTTGCTGGTCATCATGTAGGAAGTGCGCCGGGCAGCCAGGTAGTGGACACGGCGGATGCGCAGGAACTGAACAGGGGTGACAGCACGCACAGAGAAGTCTGGTGTGTAGGGAGGCAGTGAGCGCAGGTCCTTGGCATCTTTCAACTGTTTATCTTGATGTCCCGCAGACCTGGTCACAGTGGTGGAGAAGGATGTTAAATCACACAAAACAGGAATGTCTATCAACTTTAAGAGTTGGCGTGTGTGCGTGCGTGCGTGCTCTGCCTTTCTATTCATTGTGTGGAGAAATATGTCTTTGGATTTCTTTAAATCTGATTGCTGAAGAAACTGTACATCAAAAGTTGAAAGCACTAAGGCTTCCGCTATAAACCAAAACTGTATAAAAATGGTACACTACTTTTGGGATGTTACTAAGTTTGAAGAGCAGTTTCACAGCATGTGGGGAAACTTGTGCAGTTGTGAACTTTCTGGTCATGTAACTGCAATACTGATGGAGTCCCATTTGCAAGCAATTTTGAGCATTTTGCATTTTTCGCTGTAAAGTTTAAAGCATTGATGGTAATATCATTATCTCACACTTGATGACAAAGTTGGAAAACAACCATTTTATTTCATCTCATCCACCATGACTGGAGACACGTAACTTCAAAGTTGACATCTTCAATGATCACAGGTGTCCCCAAATCCCATGAAACTGTCCCTTACGCCTATGTCATTCTGGACAAGTGCTGCTTCTTTTTTGACACTCAACAAGAGTGACACCCAAAGTAACCAACCGCAAGAGCCAAGCTCGCCCAGTTTGGGGAGCTGAACGTGCTTAACTTTTCAGACCGAGACAGTGTCACAGAGAGGGAGATCACCTGTCAGAGAGGGAGATCAGCCTATCAGAGAGGGAGATCAGCCTATCAGAGTGCAGGTGAAGGTCTGTGAACCCGCCTGAAGTGACCACAAAACAGCCAGGTGAGGCCAAGAGGGAGTGCAAGAACCAAACCTTTTTCTTGCACCTGAGCAGGAGATTCACCCTGGTGTGACAAGATGTGTAGTGAATAATCACACTGGCTGTACTGATCTGACAATTTGCATTTGGCATTTCTTTTTCTTTTTTTTCTCTGCCACACCTTCTATCAACAACTGCTTCAGTGGCACAGCCAGCTTGAGGAAGTGCCCACCCTCTCCACCCTCCTCTTCAGCGGGTGTCATGTCTCCGTGAAATGTTCTGACTGTCAACTTTGAAATAAAAGTCTCTATGGGCATGAACAAGGACAGGGCACAGACACTGACCTCCACCATGAAAGCTGGCCATGAACAGCGGCACAATCTGAGCCAGCTGTTTATGATGACTAATGAGAACATCAACAACTCCGACATGGACGAGGTCAAGGAACAAAAACTGAGGTCACCTTCCAAGCAGGGCATGAGCGGCCATGTAAAATGTTTGGAACCGTTTCATTTTTTTTTCTTTTACTACTTTATGATCATGATAAAGATGATGCTACAGAGTCCTACTCTGGTGTAAGACTACATGATGGGGCTGTGCTGTATGCCTGCTTTCATATCATATCCTAGCATCAATACAGGCACCAGCAGTGCTGACATCAGTTAGGAAAATTTGAGCAACACTCTTAAAATTCTACAAGACGCGCTGTGTGGACGAAACTCAGCTGTGCGGGCTGTCTTCCCAACTGAGCCCAAAGCACACTCCACTATTGAGTAAGAGCTGACTGGAGCTGAAAAACCCACAAGCACACACCTCTGATGGGACTGGGTAACATGACATCCCACAGTGCCACTCATGACGCTAACCACTGCACCTCAGCGTTTGCCAATACTATATGATTACTCCTCAGTACACTTCTCGGAAAGGCAATTTTCAATTTCCAACTTTAAAACTAATAAACAACAAGTGCCCTGGTCAACACTAATATCCTCAGCTCACTGGCCCTCTGTCCATTTCCTACGCACCTAGCTTCACCGAAGGGCTCTAACCTAGTATTGTTACAATGCTGCTTCTTCTTCAGCTTACCCCCGAGTTATCTTCTCAGCATCAGCTGTGGAGATATGTTGAGTCTTACAAGTTCACTTACTCTCTTTCATGGCGTTTAGTATCTTTTCTTTTCACATACACAAAATGAAAGGGTGAGTGACTTTACAGTTTCACAGTATCATGCCCATGTCCAATAAGTGACGGTAGTCACTCTGGGTTGAATAAAACTTCAGCGATTGATGGTGGAAGTAAATAATGCAAAGATGGAGAAGGTAAGTAATGTGAACATTAATATCTTTGCAGGCAACTTGCACAGAGAAACAAAATGTTTTCTATGTGGCAGGGCTGATAAATCCTCTTCAAAGTTTAAGATTTTAATGCATTCATTTCCAGAAGAAATCTCAGTCTGTCGAGCCATTATCCTGTAAACTGAAATCATTCCGCAGAGGACACTTCTTTATATTTTGACAATACACAATTCCAAGAAATTAAAGAGCAAGTAGGGTAACTCCTGCTCCCTTGAAATGAGCGGATGCCCATAACTCCAAATGAATGTAGCTTACAATACCCAATCGCCTGGCAGAAATGACATGAGAGAGCACCCCTGATGTCTCTGTTTGTTCTGTGTGCTCTCTCTTGTCATTTCTGCCGGGCGATTAGATGTCGTAAGCAGCGCTCGTTTGGAATTATGGGCATCTATTTATTTCATAAGAGAGCAAGAGTTACCCTACTTGTTCCTTTATTACTGTTTACTGTTCCCTGCCTCGTTTAAAATTTCCTTTCACTATTTCAAGGTCAAAATGTATTTCTAAAGGTGAAGATGTTCTGCATACATTACTGCCAACTCATTAAAACTGATCCTAACAAAAGCATCCGTAAAAAAACAAACTGTTCCTGGGGTGACCTTGACCTTCAGTCAAGTTGCAAAGAAAGCTCCAACTTTCAAGAATCCTGAGGAAGCCTTACAGGTCTTCACAGAAGGCTCCTTTTCTGAGGAGAAGCAAGGAAACATGCTGAAACAAGATTTCTGATTTTATAACCTTGTGCCACTGTCAAGTTCACTACAACTCATCATTCTCAACAATATGTTACGACAAGTCTATGCCACACAAAAATTGGTCAAACAGTTATAGAGAAATCATCTAGTCTTCAGAGTCTGCACAGACCCACAAAGCAGACCAATGCCACATTTTAGGCCCAGACAGTAAAGCTGAAATCAAAAAAGATTCACAGAGCCTGAACTGCGTGTGATAAGGCTGATAACTGCTTTCCAATACCCTTTGCCTACTTGTACATGAATCTGCTTGTTTTGACTGGCAGGTAGAGGTGATTGCTTTTATCATTGAACAGTTCCATGTAAACAGCAACAACAGTAAAGCAACAACATGACTACACACTGCTGTCTGAAACCAGATGACAAGAGTCAGAACCAACTCACAGTCCAGGCATTCCACGCCAAAGAAGTTGAAAGGCCCACTCTCAAAGACCAGGTTCTCCTTGCCGATCTCCACCTCCACATGGCCTGATGCACACAAAAAGGGGATCATCGCCATACGTCATGTTACAACACTTACTGGCAACACACAGTGCAAAACACAGGATGAGCACCGCCTATCAGAAAAACAACTGAATCCCTCCTACACACAGACACACTGTTAGCACCTGTAGTTGTGACTTACCCTGTGTGAAACATCAAGTTTTCATTACAGTTGATGGGAAAATAAAATATTACATTTACACTCTGATGGAACAAGATTTATTTTTCTTTTCTTTCTTTTTTTGGTTCTTTTTTCTCCTTGTTTTTTGTCAAGCAAACTTGTTAGTACCTGTTAGTTGTAACTTACCCTATGTGAAACATCTACTTTTCATTACAGTTGATGGAAAAAATACAATTTTACATTTACACTCTGACGGAACAAAACAAAATTTTTTCCCAAAGCATACAGACTGACAGTCATGATTCCACATTTACACTGATCCCTTCACATAAGTCATTGATTAATTGAATTATTTACATTCCATATTTCAAACCAGTCTACTGACAACATCAAAATGCTGACTGTGACTACAAACATTGCAACTGTTTCATCAATTTTCTCTCTTCATTTTTTATGCTCATCTATTTCTAGCTTGTCTGTGTATTTTTTTCTTCTTTTTTTTTTTTTAGATTTCAGGCATACCTTTAGGTTTCCCACATAATTTTCAGCATAAGTATGCAACATCTTCCTTTAAAAGGAAAAAAAAATCAGCAGCAATGACAACCAAAGGCAAATACTTAGTCCCATCTGATCTGAATGTTACAGGGCAATGTATTCCTGGATAATTGTCGACAGTTTTACAGCCAAATCATATTAATGTCTTCTCTTTAGAGTTAAAATATTTTTTTTTAATTAAAAAAAATGAAAAGCAACAACAACAGAAAAAGGAATAAGTGAACACTTAGAGTGGAAGTTTCTGGAGTGTATGCACTTACACTGCAAGTTTCCAGAAGGTACTGAGCATTACAGGCACCAAACTCTAAATACAAAATGTCAGTCTTTTCCCAAAAACCAGAAAACAAAACAAAAAAAATATAGTTTTCATTTGAAAGTGATGACAATTAGTGCAGACAGCACATCTGACTTGATTTTGCAGCTTGAAAAATTTTTGTGTCTGTAAATGCGGAGTACAAAAGAGAAAATGCTCTCTATTTCAATAACACACTTAGCATATATGAAAAGAGTTTCGAACAATGAAAAATATGTTTAGGCATAGAGATGTTTCAGGGAGAATTCTAGTATGATGGCATGTATATTTACATCTTTTTTTCACAATCTCTACCACTGTATTATTCTGTATGAAGTATACCAATTTACTGTGTAGGCTGGAAATGCTGGAGCATAGTGTCTATATCATTCATGATTTTTGGTTTTTATTGTTGTTTTTTCATTGATATTAAATGGAAATTTATGGTAATCTTAATTCATCAGGTCTGAACAATGTTTTCCAGTGCACAAGACAATCTCTTCTAAAGAAAAGTATTCATCTGAATAAAATCATCTTTTTTTGGGTTTTTATAATGGGAGATAAGAGCAACAACATGCAACAAACTTCCTACCATACATCCTAAATGATGTTAAAACATAAAATACTTTAAAATAAATGAACACTAAACCACAGAATCAATACAGCGTAATCAAACAGAGCAAAGATAAAACAAAGAACAGAGATAAAACAAAGACAAAGAATGTGAACTAAAATGTTAAAACAGAGCACAGCAAATTATGAATTAAAAAAGTAAACAAGTGGGGTATGTTTTGCTCCCATAAGGAAACTAAACACAGAGTAACTTTTATTCAAGACTGGCACAGCCTTTTAAACTTGAATAAAGTCAGACAAATACATAGACGAACAATCTAATAGTGGGGGAAAAAACAAGCGCAGGCCAACAACTGAACTGTCTTCATAGTAATGACTTGGCAAAGATTTGGACTTAAGGAGGGGAGGGGGGGGGGGGGGGGGGGAGTTTGAAGATGGAGAAACTGGGAACATGAAATTAAATTTAAAAAAAAAAAAAAAAAATATGTTACAGATATGAAAACTCTTCTCTAGCTGCATAAGGGAACCATCGCAATCCCTTTTGAAGGCAGATATATTTGTATTGCCTGCTCCGAGGCCTTTCGTCCGCTGGGTCGGACTCATCAGGGAGACACGGCTGGTTGTGTCTGCGCTCCCGGCGATTATGAATTAAAAAACAAAACACACAAACAATCACCAAGAATTCTGCAATCACATATATTCATTCTTAACTGACAGTGTAAAAAAGAAAACTTCACAACAGACTTACAAACATCTGCCATCGATCTTGCTGTCTGCCAACCACAGCAATTTTCCCTGCTTCACCTTAACCCCAGGGTCATTCTCCTTGGGGATCCACCTTACCCACATTTCATCAAATTTTGTAAGGAAGGGAGCTAAGTCAGCGGCACCAACCTTCCAGCAGCAGGACAAAATAATCGCACTCGGTGCCACGGCGGAAGAGGTAGTTCTTGTCTCCGTTCTCGGTGGTTGGGGTCAGGGTGATGAAGACGTTCTGCCGGATGAGCTGCTTCAGCCGGTCCTCACAACGTACTGGTCCTTGAAGGGCTCCACCGCTGCAACATCGCCAACAGTGGGAACCAATGGCTGGAATCCTCACAGCATACATGTGTGTGTGTGTGTTGCATCGTCTGTGGGGTGTTTCCCATGTTCCACAACAGCAAAGAAAGTTTTACAAACACAAGGAAGAAAACTTCAGAATGATACCATCAGATTTACTTGTCTTTGTATGTGTTTTACTTCTTTTTTTTTTTTCTTCTTTTCTTTCGTTTCTCACTGTCACATCTCTATCGTAATTGAATATTTGTGCGCACATATGTGCACGCATGCACACACACACAGTGATGCTGACAAGAATAAACATGTGAACAAAAAAAAAGCAGTCAGAATAACAACAGTCTCTATCACCATAACTAAATAAGCTGACAACAGCATCAACATCAAGGCTCAATACAATGGTCAGGCATCATATTTTTATTCTTTTTTTTTCTTTTTTCTTTTTTTTGGATAGGAGAAAAACTAAACATATCAGAAGATATACAAATTTGTCTCTTGGATTATATTTTAAAAAAAATCCTAAAATCCCTGCATCTTGTGCATTCTAGTCAATTTCTAATTATCCCTTTACAATCAGTCTTATTATTTTCATGTAAGCCTGATTTTTTTTCTCCAGTGATATTTTTAGGGGGTGGCTGGGGTTGTGTGTGGGGGTGGGGGTTTTTGACGGCAGAATTCCTCTGAATGGCAGAGTGTTTTAAGCCCCAATGCATTGACCCACGTTACAACAGCCAGGCACAGCGCGAGCACAAACCTGTAGACAGGAACTGGTAGGCAGAAAACGCCACCTGCTGGGAAATCCGAGGACCATCATGCTCCTGCTTCTGGTCAAAAATGTTGTACTCCAACTGCTTCTGACGCTCCCGAGGCTTCTTCCGTCGGTTGTCCGCTGAAGCAGAGAAGCAAAAAAAAAAACCGCCATCATGACAAGTTGATTTCAACAATGTTCCAACAAAAACAAACATCATGACAGGCTGATTTAGATTAATGTTCAGACAAAACATCTGATATCCAATTCTCATCACTCTCTAGAGAGGAGAGACTCAGTTGCGCTGATCAGCCAAGCATTACTCTCTTTCTCTTTCTCTCATATTCCACTGGAGAATACCTCTACAAAGTAACACGTAAATGGCACCGGGATAACCTGGCAAGGTTTAGAACTTAGAACCCTAAGATGACATGCGAACAGAAGATGGTTTAATACAAATCTTTCTGTCATGGATTTATGTTCAAACGGTGTAGAAGACGAGGCTATTTCCTGTTTAACTGTAGGGAATATAAAGAATTTACGTTTGACATCAATCGTTTTTCAGCAATATGATATGAAAATACACAACTTAGTTGAATATTTTCATTAACAGATGGGATACTATCAAATTGCTTGCATGGTTTATCACGGAAGCATATGAACTAAGGAAGAAAACTAGGTCCTCGTGAAGCAGTTTCCAGATTACAAACAAGAACAGGTAAACAATTCTAAGTGCTACAAATTGTTATAATTTCAATAATATCTCGTGATTACCTTGGATGGTCCTAATTTATCTTTTACTTTGATTAGTATTGATGTATGTTCCGTCTGTCATGCATTAAGTTGATTCTTTTGACTGCAGAGAGAATGCTGTGGTGCAATTTCCTTTTTGACCCCTTTCTTTCTTTCATATGTATGTATGTGTGTGTTATATTTTGTGTGTGTTATATTTTTGTGTGCCCTTTGCAAGAACACTGTTAACTGCCCACCTTGGCATGAAGGCCAGTTAGGCTATTGTCAATGAAACTGTCAATTGTCAGTTCTCTCTCTCTCTCTCTCTCTCTCTCTCTCTCTCTCTCTCTCTCTCTCTCTCTGAGTAAACAATTTCAATTTAACAAAGCATCATTCACGCTCAAAATTGGCAAACACCATGCCATGTTGTTTTAATGCCCCTTTAACAAGACTGAACAGCTTTTCTGGCTTTAAGAAATTCCTTCTGCCCTACACACCCATTGATCAATACAAAAAAAATGCATAGCTCATTCGGATCATAGTTCTGGAATCACTTTCACTTAGTCCACAAAATATGATATGTTAACACATTTCAAGAAACATTTACGTAAACATTTATGTCTTAATACACCATCTGAACATGTAACCTACTCCATTAAATACTCCATCCCCACTCCCACTCTCTCTTCCCTCCCTCTACTACCATCATCTCTCTCTCTCTCTCTCTCTCTCTCTCTCTCCTCTCTCTCTCTCTCTCTCTCTCTCTCTCTCTGTGTTTTTTTTTTGGGGGGGTTGGTTTGTTTTTGTTGTTGTTCCTTCTATTTGACTACCCACCATCTCATTATCATATTTATGAACAGTCTGCTTGTGACCGTTTAGAATTACATTACAGTGTTGTGATGTTGAATTGTCAGTATGAATGATCTGTGTTGAAATAATGTAAGCATCTCAAGGACAGGTTGTAAGACTAGGCCTCAGCCTAAAATCTTCCTCCTCAAGTGTTTGTAAAGATCACTCACTCACTCACTCACTCACTCCTTCTCTCTCTCTCTCTCTCTCTCTCTCTCTCTCTCTCTCTCTTCTTTTATCTAACATGGACACTGGTACACTACTATCAACGTCTAATCGGTACTGTTGTACGAGACTGATGCAACACCAGAAAGACAAAACACAATCAGTCTGGGGTGTACGTGATTATCAATATTTAACAACAAAATCATGGCATATCTTATCTCCAGTTAACATTTGACACATACTGATGTGATACTGAATGATATCATGTGACATGATATAGGAGCTTAAGTGAGTGGTGTGTGTGTGTGTGTGTGTGTGTTGTGTGTGTGTGCTTATGTTCTTATGTGTAAGCACAAATCACATCTATGGTTTTGTCTGTATGCATCTGTAAGATAAGAACGTGTGTGTGTGTGTGTGTGTGTGTGTGTGTGGTGTGTGTGTGTGTGTGTGTGTGTGTGCATGTGCTGGTGTGCATGTGTGTATGTGTGTGTATATGTGTGTATGTGTGTGTGTGCTGGTGTGCATGTGCATGTGTGCCTGTGTGCATGTCTGTGTGTGCATGTGTGTGTGTGTGTGTGTGCTGGTGTGCATGTGTATGTGTGCGTGTGTGCATGTGTGTGTTTATGTGTACATGTGTGTATGTGTGCGTATGTGCATGTGTGCATGTGTGTGTGTGTGCGAGTGTGTGTGTGTGCGCGCGCATGTGTGTGGCATGAGCAAAGTTCACTGCACTTTACTTGAAAACAGATCAAACCCAAACTGTTCACACACAAATGAACTGATACATGCCAAAAGCATTATTTGGTTCATGTGAAATTAGGTTCACTCTGAAAATCAGTGGACTAAAGGACATGTTCAGGTCTTTCAGTTCCCGATAAAGTGTACACCATGTATTTCCAGTGTTGAAGGGGCTTGGTAGGCCTAAGTTGCCAACTCTCCTTTTTCAGTGGTGAGGACGAAAAAGATTTCTACCGTGTATATTTCAACAGTGTGTGTGTGTGTGTGTGTGTGTGTGTGTGTGTGTGTGTGTGTGTGTGTGTGCACGCGTGTGTGTGCATGCGTGTGTGTGCGTGCCTGCATGCGCGCGTGTTTGGACCGGCCAATGATCCTAACTGGTGTTTTTAACACATGTGAATTGAACTACGTGCATTTTCCAGGTCACTCTATCTTGTAATATAAAATGCTTCCCTAGTCTGAGATACAAACACACTGCATGCACACACACACACACACACACACACACCACACACACACACACACACACACACACACCGTGCAAACTAATCACCTGAATGTCTGTTCTTATGCTAGTTTTGATTCAAAACAACATTAAAATGGAGTATTTCAACTTTATAAAATTGAAAACACGCACACATGCACACTTCCACATGCATGCACGCGCACACACACATGCACATAAACATGCGCACGCACACACACACACACACACACACACACACACCACACACACACACGTTTTTAATGCTGATTTTAATTTTTTTTTTAAAACAACAGAACTTTCCAGCACTGCATTTAAACCATTACATGACAGAATGACAATTTTGTTTCACTGAATCTACAAGCATTCCCATTTCCCACTTGCATAGTCTGATAGCAAACATTCATAATAAAAAATTTTAAAGCTGGCGGTACATGCTCCATTTACTTATGTTTCTGAACATTTAAGTCTAAAATCCCCATAAAAAAAGAACAGATAACAAGCACAGTACAGAGAAATTCGCATCCGTGAAGAGGACCAATCCATTCTTCACCCTGTTAAACTGTCTGGGCCAGGTTATTGTGCCGACAGTAAAAAATGCATCTGGGTCTCTCTCCAACTCCCTCAGGTGTCAAGATTTCTGACACCTACTATCAACTTTATGACTTCATTCCTTTATTCTTTACAGTGCACACAACATGTGGCTGAAAGTTCTTGTTGTTCTCTTGGAACCTGACTCACCATCTCACACCCCCACCCTGACCCCCATTCCCACCACCTCTCTGTCCTCTTTCGCCTCTCACAACCTTCACCTCTTCTTTTTTTTTTTCTCCCAGTCTTTCAGGCTTGTCTCCCCACCCCTAACCCACCCCTCACACACACAATCATAAACACTCACACACACAGAGACATGCACACATACACGCACACACATGCGCGTTCACGCGCACATACACACACACACATGGAAACAGATACAACACAGTTTTCACTACAGATTTTTTAAAAAGCACATAACTATTGACAGTTTAAAAAAAAACACAAAAAAACCTGACTGTCGCTAGAAATAAATATCAGTAGTTCTAAGGGAACAAAAAGGCCTCAAACCTCTTCTGAAATCTACCAATTTTGTTTCGTCCCTGTTAGTGGCCAAGCCCCTCCTAGACAACCCTAGGTCAAACACATGACCCATATAAACACAGACCAGCTTGACGATAAATATCAGAGCAACTTCCTGGATCCTTAAAAGTCCAAGTGATGTGTGATCCGAATGAACCCATCGTGACAGAGTAGCCACAATTTGCATGAAACAACGAGGGTCTGACAGGAAAAAGACCTGACAACACAAGACCAGCTCATGCATGCTCCTCCAGCAAAGTTAGGGGAATGGGGAGGAGGGGGGAATGGGGGGGGAGTAGAGGAGGCGGTGGGGAAAGGAGAGTGGGGGGGGGGGGGCTGAGCATCCTGACTGAGGGCCTGCTTTCCCTCCCCGGCCCCTTTCCAGCAGCTGTCCCAGTTCACTGACAGCACCTGGAAGAGACAGGAGACCGGAAGTGAATAATTAGACAGGTAAACTCCAGACATGACTTGAAGCCTTCACCAGCCTGGCAGGTCCAGCAGAAAGAGGAAGGAAAGATGAAAAAGAGTTCAGAGCAGGGATGGTGTTGGAAGAGGGGGGGGGGGGGGGTTTACCGAGGGAGAGGGGTGACCGTACTTACCCTCGCCCCTCGCCCCTCTCCTTCCGACCCCCCCCCCCCCCCCCCCCCCACTCCACCCTCCCAATTCCAATAACTGAAAAATATTCAGGGCCCTTCTTGGGGAAAAGGAAAGATGGGGAAGGGGAGGGGTGCCCCTTTGGGGTGGGGGATGTTGGTAGTGAAACTGAAGCTCACACTGCAGAAGGGTAGCTCTTGCCCCTCCCCACACACACATTCTCCTTTCATCTAAAACCACCTAGTTTTTGTGAAAAAAACGTAAAATGAAAGTATTACTACTACCACAACTACTACTACTACTACATCCTACACCCATCCCACCCCCATCTACTGCCTCCATTCTCCTTCTTGCTTTGACATTCAACTAGCAGCTGTTCCCAAACCTTCCATCCCATCCACCCCACCCCACCCCACCCCAAGCCTCACTTACCTGCCCTTTGGTCACTGACCTTTTTATTTTCTCTTCTTCTTCAGTAGATTTCTTTCTGCCTGACATCTCAAATAAATAATGGAAGAAGCCCTATTACCCCTCCCCTCAAGACACATGAACATCCCCCTTCTTCCCTTTTAAACTGTCTTCTCTTTTTTTCAGTTTCTTTCTCTTCTGCTTCCGCCGCTTCTTTTCTAGCTTCCCCCTCCCCGTCTACCATCTCTCTTACCAGTGGTTGAGGGAGCAGCTTTCAGGTACTGCTTATCAATCTTTGATTTTTCCCAGGTTTTGTCCAAGCTACCAAGGAATGCTGGTTTCGTTTAGACTTACTCTTTTCTCAGATGCTGCCACCAGGTCGCTATGATTTTAAAAGGTGTCAGCCAGGAGGAACAGTCCCATCACGGGCTGAGTGGGGCAAATCCACAGCTTGAACAGACCAGCAGAGAGAGTCTACACACAGACGCACTAATTGTGAGTGATGCTGGTCGACAATTGCAACAGTCGAGCGTCTCGACTCGTGGCAGTAAACATCAAACACTGATACTGAGATATATCCCAGGACCAGACTGCCTCCAATTCAGCAGTGGTGCGACCATCCCCAACCCGGCGGGTCCCCAGGTGGCGGATAAGGGAACGGCCCTCAGATATGGGGTTAGCTGCGAATAAGCAGTCCCGGACCAACTGGCGATGTTCCTACCAGGACGGGGTGGGTCAACAGGTGGCACTGTTGTCCTCACTGAAATACCCCATGTGTCCTAAAACGGGCTCATCATGCGGTCAAGAGGCGCGTTATAACCTCTAGCCACGGGGTGGGATCCCCGGAAAAACAATCCCCCCTGTGCTCACAGGGTAGGACGTACGGGCCATGAGCTAAGGGTGAGGCACCCCAAAAGAAAACCCCAGCTGAAGACGGAGGTATCGGGCCACTGGCGCAAACTAAAACCACGATACCACGCATCTACGCTTTCATGATGATGCAGTCCACAGAAATTCGATGTGGCGCTCGACCTTCGGAGACCCGCCGGGAGGTCGGGAGCCGGGCCCTATGCCTCAAAGGGGCCCATCCCAAGCAGTCGGTGGTCGGACAAGGAAACTGGCCAACACCGACAGCAGTGGAGTTGTACGGCACCCTGGAGGAGCTGCGGTGGACAGCAGCCTTCATCGAGGACACCGGGCTGCTCATCTAATGGGAAGCGAACGAGGAAGAAGAAGAAGATATATTGAGGTGTGATGAACTCACTGCTCCCTGTCCAATTAGCATCCAGCAAGGAGACACACATGTTGAGAAACAAGCTCAGTAGGGAGACTCGGGTGCTTCGGCCTTCCCAATTACGTGCCTGAGGCAACTCATGGGCCATGGTAATCTGTCAATTCAATTGAAGCCAGGGTCTTTGGCCTTCCCATTAACGTGCCTGAGTTGACTCATGAGCCATGGTAATCTGTCAATTCAATTGAAGCCAGGGTCTTTGGCCTTCCCATTAACGTGCCTGAGTTGACTCATGAGCCATGGTAATCTGTCAATTCAATTGAAGCCAGGGTCTTTGGCCTTCCCATTAACGTGTCTGAGGCAACTCATGGGCCATGCATGGTAATCTGTCAATTCAATTGAAGCCAGGGGCTTCCGCCTTCCCATTAACGTGCCTGAGTTGACTCATAAGCCAACTCATGAGCCATGGTAATCTGTCAATTCAATTGAAGCCAGGGGCTTTTGGCCTTCCCATTAACGTGCCTGAGGCAACTCATGGCCATGGTAATCTGTCAATTCAATTGAAGCCAGGGGCTTCCACCTTCCCATTAACGTGCCTGAGTTGACTCATGAGCCATGGTAATCTGTCAATTCAATTGAAGCCAGGGTCTTTGGCCTTCCCATTAACGTGCCTGAGGCAACTCATGGGCCATGGTAATCTGTCAATTCAACTGAAGCCAGGGTCTTTGGCCTTCCCATTAACGTGCCTGAGTTGACTCATGAGCCGACTCATGAGCCATGGTAATCTGTCAATTCAATTTTTCTTTCTTTCTTTCTTTCTGCGTACGCAGGCTGATACTCCTGCGGACACTCCCTGTATAGCCAGGCAGTGGAGTTTTGTGTGTATGACCCTTTTTTATCCTACCATTAAGGCAGCCATACTCAATCTTCGGGAAGGTCAATTCAATTGAAGCCAGGGGCTTTGGCCTTCCCATTAACGTGCCTGAGGCAACTCATGAGCCATGGTAATCTGTCAATTCAATTGAAGCCAGGGGCTTCCGCCTTCCCATAAACGTGCCTGAGGCAACACATGAGCCATGGTAATCTGTCAATTCAATTGAAGCCAGGTCTTTGGCCTTCCCATTAACGTACCTGAGATGACTTATGAGCCGACTCATGAGCCATGGTAATCTGTCAATTCAATTGAAGCCAGGGCTTTGGCCTTCCCATTAACGTGCCTGAGGCAACTCATGAGCCATGGTAATCTGTCAATTCAATTGAAGCCAGGGCTTCCGCCTTCCCATAAACGTGCCTGAGGCAACTCATGAGCCAAGGCAGTTTGTCAATTCAATGGACGTAGCTTACACCCCAGTCAACGGCAAAGAGCCCCCCTGGGCAGGGATGTAGAGCAGTCTGCGGTAATCCCTCCTGGGAAATGAAGCATGCTCCTTTGTTTCCAAGTGGACAAGCATTGCTGAGTGTGTTTTATGGGAAACATTTCCTGTGGTGCTTATGGAGCTGAGGAGGAGGAGGAGAGGTGAGGGAAGGGAGAAAGGGGGTGTGGGGAGGGGGGTGGGGAGTGGAATATGTGCCATATGATGAAAAATGTCGGCAAGACAAAGAAGGGGAGGTGGGACACAGACTCCAGAATGGTGTGTGTGTGTGTGTGTGTGTGGGGTGTGGGGTGTGTGTGTGTGTGTTGTGGTGTGTGTGTGTTTGTCTGGTTTATGTGTATGTGTGTGTATGTGTGTGTTTATATGTGTGTGTGTTTGTGTGTGTGTGTGTTTTTTATGTGTATGTGTGTGTTTATATGTGTGTGTGTGTTGTTTATGGTGTGTGTGTGTGGTGTGTGTGTGTGTGTGTGTGTGTGTGTGTGTGTGTGTGTGTGTGTGTTCATGTGTGTATGTTGAGTGTGTGTGTGGTGTGTGTGTGTGTGTGCGTGTGGGGTGTGTGTGTGCCTGTTTGAGTGAGGTGTGTGCTCATTTTGTGTGTGTGTGTGTGTGTAAAAGTAGATGGAATGATAGTGTGGGTGTCATCGCCATCCTCCTCCCCCTTCCCCCCCCCCCTCTCCTTCCCCCCCCCCCCCATTCTGCACCCCCTTCCCCCCCCCCTGCCCCCCCCCCCCCCCCTCAATACACTGCCCCACCCCATGATCAGCTACCAGCTCCTGCACCATGTAAATGAAACCCATCCCCAGCTCATTAGGATGGTGAAGGGCCAGCAGCAGCAGCAGCAGCAGGCCCCTCCACAAGAATCAGCCCATTGCCAGCAGCTACCCTGTGAGAATGACGCCACCTGGCCTCCACCCCCACCCCCTCCCCTGCTATCTCCACTCCTTGCTCCCTTGGCTACCACCGTGGCCCAGAAACCAGAAAAATCAATGGGTCTGCCCTGTCGCTCATAAACAAGGGTACACACATGGACCGATGGGAGAAATGAAAAAATATATATATGTTAACCTGTCGCAACTTTTCCATTAGAGCCAAGCGTGGGAACATCAACAAAGAGACAGTAAAGGAGAAAAGAAGAAAAAAAAGAGAGAGATAAAAACTACTCATTATCAAAGTGGGACAGACAGACAGACAGGGGCACAGACAGCAGACCGATAAAAAGGCCACAATCTAAAACATGACAACAAGGACACAATCTTGGGTTTCGGACCTTTCACATGGCTGGTGGTCACTTTGTCTCAGTAAGCAAATAGAACAGGACTGCCAATGTTGACAAGTTCCTCTTTTAAGACTGTGTAATATGTCCCAACGTATGGCTCAGCTTGTGAATCTGTGTGCCGCAGAGAAAACAGGAAGGGGGGGGGGGGGGGGGTAAAACCAAATATAGAACCAAATATCGACAGACGTCGTTCTTCCCAAGGACTATCCCGAATGGAATAGACTGCCTCAGACTCAGAGGGTCGTGACGGCTGAGCCGAGTCGAGTCGCTGGACTCTTTCAAATCCAGGCTGGCCTCTCACTTGTAAACACCAAACTTCAAGTCCTCCCTACTCCCCCCCCCCCCCCCCCTCTCCACCACCTCCCACCAGACCATGCCAGTCACTGCGTCCTGTTCAAATACGCCCCCCCCCCCCCAAATTTTACTGACTCCCTCACTACTGCGCTACAAAATATCAACCTCCCTTAGTGCGACATAATCATTGACATAACGATGTTGGCCGCTTAAACGGAAGAACAAGAAGAAAATGACACCACAAAGAAATGGAAGAGAAAAGTGCTTTGTGTTCATCTTTTGACCACACATTTGCATCAACCTATTCAAATGTGTTGTCCTGTTCAAACTTACCGTCACCATTGGCCTCACATTTGCATCAACCTATTCAAATGTGTTGCTTGTTCAAACATTACTCTCACCGTTGGCCTCACATTTTGCATCAACCTATTCAAATGTGTCGTCTCGTTCAAATTTACTCATTTTGGTAATATGCAACATGTGATTTTAATTCCATGTTAATTCTTATTATGGGCCTGTTTTTCCAGCTGTACCATTTACTGGTAACGAGAAAGGGGAAGGGGGGAGGGGGAGACAAACACACAGATAGACAGAATCAATACAACAACAGTTTGATCTACATCTACAATTCTTACAGACTCACAGACATGCACTTGCACATTAAATACTGGACACTAACAACTTACATAAAAATTTCAAAAATCACAGCAATTACTGCTTAAAACAGTGGTGGACCAGGTAAGTTTTCAATGCCCGTTTTTAACAACAGTGCGCTGAATGTGAAGCTTGTACAAGAGACAGAAAACAAGCACACTGAGAAATAAAACCATAACGATAGGAGAGGAAAGAGAAGACCAAGGGTGTACAGACAGGGGAGAGAGAGAGAGAGAGAGAGAGAGAGAGAAGAGAGAGAGAGAGAAATCTTAATGTATCAACCACCATACAGCCTGCTGCCACCCAAACCCTCAAGTTCCTCACCTTACAACCATGCGGACAGCAGTGCCAGAATAAGAACCCACATGAAAAATGCCAGCCACTGCCCCGGTCAACACCAGGACTAGCTGACCCTAGCCACTCAGCACCCAAGATCCAATAGCCATCCAACAGCCTTTCCCTGTTTTCTTTCCAATCACCAAGGGCCGATGCATGCATGTGAGCTTCTGTGGTGGTGTGTGTGTGTGTGTGTGTGTGTGTGTGTGTGTGGTGTGTGTGTGGGGTGTGTGGTGTGTGTGTGTGTGTGTTTGTGTGTGGTTTGTGTGTGTGTGTGTGTTAGTGTGTGTGTGTGAGAGTGTGTGTGTGTGTGTGTGTGTTTGTGTGTGTGTGTGTGTGTGAGACAGCGTGTGGTGTGTGGTTGTGTGTGTGTGTGTGTGTGTGTGTGTGTGTGTGTGTGTGTGTGTGTCTTTGTGTGTGTGTGTGTGTGTGTGTGGGGTGTGTGTGTGTGTGTGTCAAGAGAGAGCGTGAGAGAGAGTGTGTATGTAGATGAGAGAGAGAGAGAGAGAGAGAGAGAGAGAGTGGTGTGTGTGTGTGTGTGTGGTGTGTGTGTGTGTGTGGTGTGTGTGTGTGTGTGTGTGTGTGCGCGCGCCGGTGTTTGTTGTGCATAAGAATGTGTTGGTGCATGCATACGCAAAAGGGATGTGTTGTGGGTGCCGCAGATCAATACTGCCTCTCTCCCTGGCACCTAAAGATACACCCCGGCCCATTGATTCAGTTTAGGCGATTCCAGTTCCCCAGCCTCTACCCACCCGTACAATGTCCCCCCGCTAACAGTCAGTCAGACTCTTATTTCTATTTTCCTCCCCCCCCCCCCCCCCTCTTGAATGCAGTTGCACGCAGAAGCATGCACACCACACCACACACACACACACACACACACACACACACACACACCACACACAACCTCACACACACACAAACATTGTTTGCAAATAACGTATCCACAGCATGCTTTTGACTTGATGAACATACATATCTAACTCCACACACAGATTGAGGACAGCCCAGATGAAAAGCAGTCTGCTGCCCCATACTTGATCGTAACCAACCCTCACCACTCCTTGACCTGTCTTTACACATCACCAAAACCCTCTTTACAGCCAGTACTGTCAGCAGATGAAAGAACAGCCGGAGTTTGCAGAAAACTTTTTTTTTTAATGTCCAAAGAAGGAAGCCCTTCTCTCTAAGCTGATGGCACTGATCATGTGACAGGCTTGGCCATGTGGCCTTGAGCCATAGCCAATTTGTCTCTCCTCCCCCCCCCCCCCGCCTTGAGAATAGCCAATTTGTCTTTTCTCTCCCCCCCCCCCCCCCCCCCCCCCCCCATGTTGGCCTGAGAATAGCCAATTTGCCTTCTCTCTCTCTCTCTCCCCCCCACCCCCCCCCCCCCCGCCCCCCCCCCCCCCGGTCCTCCTATTCCATGTTCTCTCCTAGGTGTTATTCCTACATCACTCCTGCCTGTTCCTGGCACACAACCACAACTGGGTTCCATCTGTCACAGTCCCCCCCCCCCCCCCCCCAACAGTCCACAGGAAGCATATGAATATTAGGTTGTCATGAGGAAACCCACCAGAGGTGACTCTGCACCCACTGATGAGTCATTTTCATGGTGTTCAGTGGTGTCTGTTCTGACACACACAAGATGCCACACAACCAAGTCCCCAACAATCACCTAGTGTTTTGATGTTAAACTGAGTGGGCAATCCCTTCTGGGAGCCAGCAGCCTGCCGCCACATCCCTCCCACAGCAGTCTGCATCAGTCTGTCAGCACCAGAGACCTGGACTAATCTCACCAAAACTGGCACTGGAGCACAAACTGAATGTAAGAGAGACGGAAATCTACAGCAACACTTTTCATGTTTTCAAACACATTTTCCTTTTATTTCATAATGAACATTAGTGACGAACAAGAACAACGTGAAGACATGCAGACAACGAACTGCTAGTCTGAGACTATGACAAGGCTGTCTTCTTCCTTCATGACAAGTGTCTGCATCAATCAGAACCCCAAAGATACAGAAAACAAGAACCTACTGTGTTGGTAACAAAAATCATCGAGGCTCTCCCAACCCTTCACGGAAGAGTACAAAACTCATTCCAGTCTCCCATCTGACCCATTAAGACACAACTGAAGCTGGGCAGGAGCCAGAAGAAGCCAGTGAAGAATCCTACCATCATACAACATTGTGATGCAGATCAGTCTTGGGCCTCCCAGCTATGGGTCCACGGTCCTGGTTGGCTCCAGGTGTTTTGCTGGTGTGGTGGCCAGACGCTGTGCCGCTGGGATAATCGTCCTTCCCACTCTGGCAGGTTTGACTGGTTACGAGTCGGACTACCTCTCCAGAATGAAAGCCTGTTTGTGAGCTGTGTGGGTGGCTTGGTCTGGTGATTCATGACATAACTGCCACCCCTGGTGTCTGTTCATGGGCTGAAGCATTGGATGCCTGCAGGTCACCACCTCAGCACAAACACCCTGCTGGCTGTGGCCTTAAAGATAACTGAATGGAGTGGCAAGACTGAGATTACCGTCCATGCCCCTGTCTACAGCCCCACCACATGTGACATCTGCCCCACAGACCTCTCTCTGAGAACAACTTTTAAAATAAACTTCTGTCCTGCAACAACAAACCCACAGAACCACATTGCCACTCCACCTTAGAACAAGGGACCACAATGAGCAAGACCTCCATGCTGCTTTCAGTCGGAGACTGACTCTGACTCCACCTAGTAAGCACCTACACTAAACCACTCGTAACACAGATTTCAGTCTGGAAATACTGTCATTCAAACTTACTTTGACTCCCCGAGAGCAAAACGTGTAAAGACTTCTTTGCCTAGGAATACTGTCAGAATCCAACTTACTTTGACTCCCCCGAGAGCAAAACGTGTAAAGACTTCTTTGCCTAGGAATACTGTCATTCAAACTTACTTTGACTCCCCCGAGAGCAAAACGTGTAAAGACTTCTTTGCCTAGGAATACTGTCATTCAAACTTACTTTGACTCCCCCGAGAGCAAAACGTGTAAAGACTTCTTTGCCTAGGAATACTGTCATTCAAACTTACTTGACTCCCCCGAGAGCAAAACGTGTAAAGACTTCTTTGCCGACTTCAGTCTGGGTCAACTGACCCTAAAGAGCTGACCAATGATGTGACACAAATTTCATCCATTACCTTCACTAATATGCCAAGCAGATTCTGCGGAGGAAGTGGGGCTGGACTGGACACACTCCAGGAAGCCAGCATCCAGCACCACAAGCCAAGCTCCGACATGGAACCCGCAGGGGAAAAGGAAGAGAGGCCGACCTCGCAGCAGCTGGAGGCGAGACACTGAGGCAGAGATAAAGAGGCAGGGACCAGCTGGACAGGCATTCAGTGAGCAGCCCAGAATCAAGTGCGATGGCAGAGTGTTATCGATGGCCTATGCTCACCCTTGAGCTATGGGCCTAAGTAAGTAAGTAACCACCACTAATACTTCACTAAGACTTCACTTATGTCTGATGAGCTGAAACCAGCCAAACCCTAACTCAGATTCAACACCAAATTTTTGTGCTGTCCAAATGACTATACCTGAAACACTTTTCTTTTTCTTTTTTTTTCAACAATAGCGATGTCTGGCCTGGAGACAGCATTTTTACCTGTGTGTCTGTTGGTTGGCTGGTTGGTTTGTGTTCCGCAAGATTTTGCAAAAACTACAGAACTGGTTTAACAAAACTTTGGTGAAAAGATGGAGGGCAACCCGAGGACCAGCCCACAGAATGTTTGGTGCGGGTCCAGGTCACATGCTTGGGCGGGGATCTGAGTTAGGGTTTGACTGAAGTTAACTGAACCATCTGAACCTGGCAGAAGTCTGTGGTCTCCCCCTATGCCCTTTCAGTTTCAACTGTCAGTGTCTATAAATCATCAATTGTGAACACAAAACAAACTTTACGACAACAGTATCGCATAAAATCAAGAATGTTGTTACTGGAGTCACACACACACACACACACACACACACACACACACACACACAACACACACACACACACTCTCTCTCTCCTCTCTCCTCTCTCTCGTCTCTCTCTCTCTCTCTCTCTCTCTCTCTCTCACACACACACACACACACACACACACTCTCACTCGCTCTCTCTCTCTCTCGCGCGCGCGCACGCACGCACGCACACAACGCACCACCACGCACGCACACCACACACACACACACACACCACACACACACACACACACACACACACACACACCACACACACAGGGACACTTGAGTTACTTACAGTCCTTCTTCACTGTTTTGATCAACTTTTCATCTCTTCTTCATTCCTCGGCAATATCTCAACGGTTCACCATTGGTGACATTTTTGTGCAGGCATTCAGGGAGCCACATTCCGTTTTCTGGGATGGTGTGTAAACATAACACAATGTGCTCGGCAGGTTTTTTGTTGTTGATGGTGTGTGGTGTGTGTGTGTGTGTGTGTGTGTGTGTGTGTGTGTGTTGTGTGTGTGTGTGTGTGTGTGTGTGGGTGTGCGTGCGTGCACGTCATTCGTGCATGCGTGTGTATGTGCACGTGCATGCATGCGCATATTTGTGTGTGTGTGTGCATTTCATGCGTATGTTAGTGTGTACATATGTAAGTGTGTATGTATACGTATGTGTGTATGTGTGCATGTGCATGTGTGTGTGTGTGTGTATGTGTATGTGTGTGCGCGTGTGTTAGTATGGTTGTGCACAAGCGTTGCAACGTGCATGTATGTATCAATGCATTCGCATGTACGTGCAAACACACCCCACATGTGAATTCATCCCACCCCCCACCCCCCGACCCTTCCATGAAACAATTATCGTGCATGCAAACAGTTCACCGTTTTGAAAAATTCATCCATTCTCACTCAGGACCCCCCCCCCCCCCCCCCCCCCCCCCCCCCCCCCCCCTGTGATTTCAATCTCACCCAAAGGCCCTGCAACCATATATAGAAACCGAAGAGAACGTCTCCTCCACCCTGGCTATGTTAAGCCAGGATCAAACCCAGCACCTTGCATCAAAAAAAAAAAAAAAAAAAAAAAAAAGCTTTATTCACCGGACCAACCGTGGCTGCTCTACACGAATCCGACGGACGCTGGGAGGACAGACTGCCCCCCCCCCCCCCCCCCCCCCCCCCCCCCCCCCCCCCCCCCCCCCCCCCAGTGTGACAGAAACGGCACCAGTGGCATCAAAGATTCATGAGGACAGCTGTTTAGAGTGGCACCACACCAGGCGTCCTGCTGGGGAGAACAGGACAAGAATGGGAAGGCTATGATGCATGACCTTCTCCTCTTCCCTTTCCTTTGCCAACCCAGTAGCCCCAGTTTGCCCACTTTCTTACACCCATCCACAGACAGAAAATGGTTGGGGGAAGGGGAAGGGGGTAGGAGAGAGACTATGGGGGGAGGAGGGGGGAGGGGGAGACACAGAGAGAGAGAGAGGGGATGTATTCTAATACACAAAGATACCCTATCACATATAATTTTCATAGATATAACCCGTGCTGTAACAAACCAACCACTTGAAGATAGACAGAGATTAACACAAGTTGAAGATCATAATATATATGTTTAACATGTATGTATACATGCATTCAACATTACAGATAGATAGATAGATAGATAAATAGATAAATACATATACATATATATATATATATATATATATATATATATATACATACACACCAATATATATCTGTTTGTTGTGCATGTGTGCATGCATTCATATATATGTGTGCGAGTGTTAATCTAAAGTGCATTCACAACCTGATAAGTGGCATCAGTTTTTAACAAAGCCACTATTTTCATAGACCCATCTGTGGTGGGTTTTTTTCTGGGTTTTTTTTTTTCATATTTCTCATCATATCTACATCGTCTAGCCCTTCCATGTCGGTAATTCATAGAATTAAAAAAAAAATTGCACAGTTAGATTCTGAAAAAAATCAACTTGTAAAAGAAAAAAACCAATATGGTAATAAAGCAAAACGCACAAACAAAAATTGGCTTTTTTCCCCCTGAATGATAACCTAGTTAAAAATGCTTTCCAAAATCTGAGGAACTCACTTGTGTGTTTTTGAATGCATACGTGTGTGTGCATGTGAGAGTGTGTGTGTGTGTGTGTGTGTGTGTGTGTGTGTGTGTGTGTGTATGCGTGTGTGTGTGTGTATGCGTGTGTGTGTATGCGTGTGTGTGTATGCATGTGTGTATGTGTGCACACATGCTTACGCATGTCTGTGTATGTGCACATGCACTAACAGCAAAAATAGGATAATTTTTTTTACAGACAATTGCAGGCATTCAAAGTGCTTTACATGAACAAAGTACACACTGTCACATCTGCACTAAAACACACAGCACATTACAATACACTCCTCTTCCCCCAGTTTTCCTCAAACACAAACACACCGATACTTATGCATCTATCTGCTCCTGTGCCCCATCAGTCACTATACATGTACACCCTGCCTTCTCTCTCTCTCTCTCTCTCTCTCTCTCTCTCTCTCTCTCTCTCTCTATTTTAATACTCTGTCAGACCTTTGCATATAAGCAAGAAAAGGAGTGATTGGGGGGGGGGGGGGGGGGGAGAGTGAGAAACTGATTGATAATCTTTCTTTCCAAGGGCAACAGATAAGCAAATATATGATTTTTCATCCAGCCCTTGCCCTGCTAAGGGACTAAGCATGACTAGGAACTAACTAAGCATGACTAGGAACTAACTAAGCATGACTAGGAACTAACTAAGCACGACTAGGAACTAACTAAGCATGACTAGGAACTAACTAAGCATGACTAGCTACTAAACCTTATGAAACTTTTCACAAATGTTATATAATCGTTACATAAAAACATGGATAAGCCGTTTCCCTATCAACACTGACGCATAGATGAACTTAAAGGAAAAAAAACATTGAAACAACAAACAAGAATAAATAAATAAATTATGGGGGGGAAAAAAGGGGGAAAAAAATGCACACCCACACCCACAGAGACACATAGAAAACGATCTTCCTATAAGTTATCAAAGGAGCAAGACTGACTGAGAGACAGACAGAATGAGACAGAGGGAGACAGAGACAGACTGAGAGACAAACAGAGAGAGAGAGATAGACAGAATGAGACAGAGGGAGACAGAGACAGACTGAGAGACAGACAGACAGAGAGAGACAGAGACAGAATGAGACAGAGGGAGACAGAGAAAGACAGAGACAGACAGAGAGAGACAGACTGAGAGACAGACAGAATGAGACAGAGGGAGACTGACAGAGACTGAGAGACAGACAGAATGAGACAGACAGATGAGCGACAGACAGAGAGAGACAGACTGAGAGACAGACAGAATGAGACAGAGAGAGACAGACTGAGAGACAGACAGACAGAGACAGACAGACTGAGAGACAGGCAGACAGACAGAGACAGACTGAGAGACAGAATGAGACAGAGGGAGACAGAGAGAAACTGAGAGACAGACAGACAGAGTGAGAACTACCCACAGTAGACCTTGTTTCGGAAACTATTTGATACCACACAAAACAGAACCCATTCTGAAATATCCAGCTCAGTTGCAGGAACCAGAACATAATAACCAAACTGGAAAAAAAAATCAATCTTTTTGCTATAAAAAGACATTTCTGAACGTTCTTCAGCATGTATCAAACAAACTGGTCAGTGGAGAACCCTGAAGATACTTATTACACACAGACCATCTTCTATAAAATGTACTGAACAATGATTACAATCATCTAATTTCCTAATATCAAGAACATGCAAAACAGGCACATGAATCTGGCCACTTGTGTCCAATGCACACACACACGCACGCACAAATGCATGCGCGCACGCACACACACACACACTCTCTCTCTCCCTCTCACACACGCACGCATGCACACACACACACACGCACGCATGCACACACACACACACACACACACACACAATCTTCGAAGCACAGACAAGTGTGTCCAGATTCAAAGGGGAGCTTCTTCTTCTTCTGCATACGCAGGCTGATACTCCTGCGGACACTCCCTATAAGGACAAGCAAGTATAATCCCATCTACTCTACAAAGGGAGTGGAGTTTTGTGTTCATGGCCGTTTTTTTATCCCGCCATTAAGGCAGCCATACTCCATCTTCAGGGAATTTGAAGGGGAGCAATACAGGATGTTTTAGAAGAGTGACTGCTTTAGCTGAGTAAACCTACAATGTCCCAGGTCAAAAAACAGGACAAGACAGCCACTGGATCCGTGGTACCTAATCTGTCTGCCCCATCCTATCCAAAAGATGCTCAAGATCCTCACTGATAGCCATAGTATTCTGCAGCAGTCATGGGAATACAAGAGAAACTGCGCTTTCAATGACTCTGTATCTTGCTGTATTCGTCTTCCTGTTGTTTAGATAACACGCTCAGGCAATTCAAAATAAGCTGAATCGATCTTTCTCATACAACACACACACACACACACACACACACACGTACACACACCAGTACAAATTTGAATTCACTGGACATGAATACAGCACACACACACACACAACAAACATCATTATCATCATCATCCCTCAGCATTCAGACCAACCACTAACACTGAACAGGTTTGTTTTTTTAAATCTCAACAAACTTTTCCAAACCCCACCTCCACTCCCACCACCGGTCCTCCCTTTAATGACCTGGCTTTCCAGGAACATTTATTTTGTCCTTTGTCTACACTCAGCTCGCCTTCAAATTCAGGCCCTCTTCCCATTCAGACCCAATCCTGGGCTCACTATCAAGATATTCCCTGTACTGCCATCTCCACTTCACACCAGTACTCAAAACAGAAACTGGACCGATCAATAATGGAGCTCTCTCTCTCTCTCTTCCAATGGGACACTCTGACCCAGCAAATAAAAATATTACACAAAAGAAAAAGAAAAAGAGAGAGAGGAGGGGGAAAATAGCACACTGAAACACCCACCTACCCCCCCCCCCCTCCTTCCCCCCCTCACCCCTCCCTCCCCCCCCCCCCACCCCCTTCCATACCCTTTCCTTTGCGGTGCAGAAGACCACACAGCCCCCCCTTCTGTCAATCGATGGAGATGGATCAATGGTCTGCCGCAAAAAGCCCTTTACTCAATCAAGCTTGCATGACATATCGACATCATCAAAGAACCCCCAGACAGGCACGCCTGGGGCAAGGCTGAGCCCAGGCTGTACATGTGCATGTACACATGCTTAATTCCAAATATCACGCCATTGCCCTTCACGCTGAAAAGCACATTTCTGAATACTGTTAACATCGTAATAAA
>CM031597.1:129591626-129621626 GCA_018398815.1 Conus ventricosus | reverse complement strand
AGACAGAGAGAAACAAGACTGAGACGAAGACAGAGAAAGAGAGAAGAGAGAGTGAGGAGAGAGAGAGAGGAGAGAGAGAGAGAGAACAAGACTGAGACAGAGACAGAGAGAGAGAGAAGAGTGCAAGAGAGAGAGAGAGATACAGAGACAGAGACAGAGAACAAGATTAAGATGGAGACAGAGACAGAAAGACAGAGAGAAAGCCAGGAGGGGAGGGAAGTTGTACTTTTATACAGCATACATGTGTGGGTGCACCTGTGCATGCGGTGCGCAAACATTCTGACATGCAAGAATATGTATGTGCATGTGTGCATGCGTGCGCAAGTGTAGCACAAAGTGACTAAGCATTAAATCAAACATTACGAGTCTGGTCTGTTAAAAAAAACATTTCTGCCTTGCAAACAAAGAGATAACATGACAATACTGTACTGTACAGACTGCTTTCTAAGTCTAGGCTCATTAAAGGCAAGCAAAGAGTAAATGCAACACCTGGGAACAGCAATCTTCCCTGATGAGCAGATCATCATCTGATCAGCCATTCCATGTCATGGGGTCAACAGGATCACCAAGGGGAGGAAGGGGAGGGGGGGGGGGCGGCGGCGTGACAAATTGTGACCAATTACCAAACACAATCACATGCCAACACTGCACAGGGCTTTATCAATTTATGACAAGCACCAATAAGCCATCTGTCTCCGCTGCTATTAGAAATCCTCTTGTGCAGACTTCTTTGAAAGTCAGCAAGTCACAACTTTTTTTTGTTCTTTTCTTTTCTTTCCGCTGAACATCTAGATTCAGAATGCATATTAGCTTAGTGATCCTCTATGTGTGTGTGTGTGTGTGTGGGTGGGGGGGGGGGGGGGTGGGGGTGTGTCTGTCTGTCTGTCTGTCTGTGTTGTGCTTTGGTATGTCTGTGTGTCTGTGTGCATCTATGTGTGTCTGTGTTGGTCTGTGTGTGCGCGTGTGTGTGTGTGTTGTGTCTGTGTGTCTGTCTGTGTCTCGTCTGTGCGTGTGCACTTTGTGTGTGCGTGTGTGTGCGTGTCTGTGTGTGTGTGTGTGTGTGTGTGTGTGTGTGTGTGTGTGTGGTTGTGGGTTAGTGGTATCGGGTATAGTGATGCAGAAATATTAGTGTGTGTGTGTGTGTGTGTGTGTGTGTGGTGTGTGTGTGTGTGTGTGTTGTGTGTGTGTGTGACTCGCTGTTGCATACATTTACTATGATCTACTCTCTCTTCTGCCCATTCCCATCAACCACCACCCCTTTCCCTCCATTCAGCTTTTTCCTCTCCCCCTCTTACTAGCCAAAACTAATCCCACCCCACTCTCTCTCTCTCTGTTGTTTTTCTTTCTTTAAATCAAAACATGCCACGTTCACACTTTAGTATGCAATGATAACACACATTTTGTACACAGTCAATTCACACATCAAAAATCAAATACACATAAATTTCCTTTAGCGGTGTGTGTCCTGAAATAACACAGAAACAAACAAAAAAGAAAATACTTGAAAATTGATTACCTAAATTATACAAAAGCATCAGAGAACTTACTCATGATGTCAGTTTCATCTATGATCTCTGACTGGATGATCTCTTCAATGACGTCTTCCAGAGTGACCACGCCAATGTTCTCGTAGAAGGGATCACAGTCACTGTCATTCCTCAGCTTTTGCACAATTGCCATGTGAGAACTGCCTGATCAAAAGATATATATATGTTTAAAACAAAACAAAACAAACAAAACAAAACAAAATATATATATATATATATATTTATATATATTATATATATATATATATATACAACAAATAAAGAAATCCACATGCCTGTGCCTGTTTTCTTCCACTTTATTTCTTTCTCAAATTTTCGGCTTTTCAGCCTTCATCAGGAATCTGCACATTCGAAAACAATAAGCCATCACACCATTGGCGCTCCCATCCATTTTACACTTTTACATGTGGATTTCTTTATTTGTTATCATTATATTCCTACATGGAACTATCCTTGCCCCTTCTACTGCTAGGTGTGGAGTCAGACTTATAGCAGGGTTTTCTGAAAAAAAAAAAAAATATATATATATATATATTATTATATAGATATATACATATACATATATATATATATATATATATATACTGTTATTTTAAGATTTCAATGTGAAGCATAAGTAACATCACTGGTAAAAAAAAAAAATCAACTGGTAACTAAAGAAATTACAGGGCTCCAAAAGCCTAACAGTAACACTGTTTTTTTTCTTAAATTGTGAACTCTGTGTGTGCATGTGTATATATGAGCATGCGTACATTTTGTGTGTGTGTGTGTGTGTGTGTGTGTGTGTGTGTGTGTGTGGTGTGGTGTGTGTGTGTGTGTGTGTGCGGCGCACACACACATGCGTAAGTTCATGTGTGCACTAAGCACACACCCTCATTGGCACATATGGGCATGCGAGTTGGTGCATATAAAATAACATACAATAACAAAAATCAGGGTCCAGTTAATCATAGCACACAGTCCAGAAAAATATCACCAAAACTTCATCTGAAAATCAACAGTGAAAACAACTTTATGATTTCTTGTCAACTTTGGTAAAGTTTGGTAGGGAAATAAATCATGCTTTCCAATGTAATGGCATATGAGCAATAAATAACGTTTCACAAATCTTTGAGTTTGAAATTCACACACTCAAATACGCACACACACACACACAATGTACACACACACACACACACACGCCACACACAAACACACACATCCACACACACACACACACACACACACACACACACACACACACCACACACAACACAACACACACACACACACACACACACACACACACACACACACACAAACACCACACACAAACACACACACACCACACACACACACACGCGCACACACACACACAAAACCACACACACACACACACACAACACACACACACACACACACACACAATCACTGTGTTCACCAGTAATTGCCAGCATATTACCAAAACTTTTTTGGCCTGCCAGTACCAGGGCCTGGTTTTATTTTGTTGGGATCAAGAGCTAACTTGGAGCAAAGACTGCGTCAGAAAGAAGAAAAAATAACCATAAATTTCAATTACTGATTACATCATGTTCAAATCAAATTTCAAATCCATCACACTGTGTGTACAGGCAGTTTTCAATCAGTGGGCCCACTTTATGTCACTAAGTTTAAGCCCATGTCACAGTGTTTTCGATCAGAGATTTGATTTAATAAATTAAAAAAAATTGAAATGAATGAAGAAAAAAAAATGCATGCTCTTCATTCTCTAAAAAGACAAGACTGCAATTAGTCAGTAAATATCTCTTAGTCTTAGATCTGACCTGCTACCATGGAGAAAATTCAACATAAAACAATATTTTCTTTCTCAAAACCAGACTCTGACAGTGTAGAAAATAGACAAGGATTGAGTCTCCTGTCTAATTTAAACAGATGTAAATAAAATGCAGCCTAACCCAGGAGTGCCCTGTTACAGTGACCAATTTGTTATGACTGATTTTTGTTCTTCTGGGACCAGTTCTGACACTGTTTGTCGAGTGGCAGTGCAAGATAGTCAGTGCTGGGACCAGTCTGTAAATCTGCTGACAAGATCACTGACACAGACAGATCTACACACACACACAACACACACACACACACACACACACACACACACACAGACACACACACACACACACACACACATCTACATACATATATGAATTTTGCACATATGTACACACATACATTCACATTCTCAGATTCCTATCTCCGAGTCTTACCTTGAAGAAAATCCTGCAACATGGCATCAAGTCTCACATCGTAATCAACAAACAATGGTCGATGGTCATAGAAAAGACAAACTGTTTTCACAGGTGTATTGTCATCAGGATCAATCAGAGCCAATTCTTAGTGTTCAGGATATTCACGATGTTGGTGGTGTCACCATCATAAACTGGAACACGTGTGTAACCTGACTTCAGGATTTCAGCCATCATTTCAAAGTCTAAGACTGTGTTCATGTCCAACATATATACATCTTCCATTTTGGTCATCACATCCTCAACTTGCTTATTGGCAAGCTGTAGTGCTCCAGCAATGATGTTTGCTTCATCATTTTGTAAAACTTTGTGGTCTGCCGTCATGCGAATTAGTTCCTGCAGCTTTTCTTTATCATATACCTGACCAATTTCTTCTCCTAGAATCTTGTCCAGGATTAAACTAATCGGAAAGGAGAGTGGGAATGTTACAATCATAAAAAAGCGGGTGATCAAATGAGTCTTTGCCCCAACCGCTAAACCATGACGAGAGCAAACAGCTTGAGGAATGATCTCACCAAACACTACAATACAGATTGTTGACACTATAACTGCAACCACGCCATTGGACAAATCGTCTAATAAAATAGTTGCTGTACTGTTCACCATAACATTCCCCAGAAGAAGAGTACATAAAAGAAAATTGCCACGCTTCCGAAGGGGTACGATTATTTTTGCGTACCTTTTTTCTGTCGTTGATCCACATTTCTCAATTATCTGAAGTTCTGTTTTATCAAGTGCCATAAGTCCAAGATTCAAACCGCTGAACAAACCAGACAGAAAAAGCAGAAGCGTTACTATCATAATCTGAACAGGTAAAGGGAAAATGGTACCCTCTCCACTTTCAGCCTCTCGAATAGCCACTTGTAGCCAAGGCTGAAATCCTTGAAAATCCCAACTGTCCGATTGTTTAACACACAAATAATAAAGTTCTTCACCTGGATCTAATTTATCTAAAGTCACACTGAATTCAGCTGAAGTCCCGTTCACAACTGATAATGGCTTGAATCGTTCTGTCCGTTTGCTTGTTTCACGTTGTTTTTGTTTTCTGGGTGAACGCAATTTCTATGTCCTTGCCGATGTTCATGCCGACAACGTGTAAATTCTGACTTTCTTCAGCAAAAAGTATCAGTAGTCCATCTACGCTGCGAAAAGCTTCCCGTTCTTTCGACAACAAGGCAAACACGGTCGTCTTGTTGTCCGAGCTGGCTGCCATCGTTGAAAACAAAACCGAAAGAGCAACAGAGACGGTAAACAACGGCACTGCCTCAGCCATGTTTTGCTCCGACTGTGCCGGATATCGCTGCTTCGTAGCGGTCCGCCCCCCTTCGGGTCGCGCAAGGTCAGTCACACACGGTGTGCCTCGTCTGCGGCGCATGCACGCCGCTGAAGCTCGCGGCCTGTCAGAATGGAGTAATTGCTCTTAGCTTGGAAAATGGTTCTGGAAGGTTGTTTGTTCGGTCTCCCAAACTAAGAAAGACAAATACCTGTTAGCGAACATGTACATTAGGAACACACACACAACACACACACACACACACACGAACGAGAGAGAGAGAGAGAGAGAGTACCATCTCTCTCTTTCTCTCCCTCTCTCTCTCCCCCTCCTAAAAAGCAGTAGTCTTCGGGACTCGGACTATAAAAAGATTCAAGTTCTCCCATTAAGTCTGAGATTAGAATACAACAAAGGGGATCATAATGCACAAGATTGTGTCTGGGAAGGCACCCTCAACATTAGTTCACAGATTCTCAATAAATTCCTCAAGGACTCTACCCAAACTTCATGTCCTGTTCCTAGAATTGACTTATTCAAATCCAGTTTAACATATTCAGGTTCCTGTCAATGGAACTCGCTCCCTGAATCAACCAAACAGCGCCAATGCATATCAACCTTCAAACACCATTATTTCAACCATCTTATGTGCCAGTACTTACATACTCCACCATAAATCCACCACCATTCACCACCACCCTCTTTGCCTTATGTATGTACCTGACTATTTAGAAAGTGTTTTTGTACTTGAAATGCATATGTATGTTATTTTGTTTAGTAAGTATGTCTTATATGAGTATATATATATATATATATGTGTGTGTGTGTGTGTGTGTGTGTGTGTGTGTGTGTGTGTGTGTGTGTGTGTGTGTATGTGTTTCCTACTACCTCCTGCCCTCTTGTCATTCTGTCGAAATGCTTGAGTTTTTATGTGACTTTCTCTCTCTCTCTCTCTCTCTCTCTCTCTCTCTCTCTCTCTCTCTCTCTCTCTCTCTCTCTCTCTCTCTCTTCTCTTCATTTCAAACACTTTCCCATGGCGTCCCACAAGGCTCTATCTTGGGTCCCTTATTATTCACAATTTACATCAATGAATCTCCCTCTACATATCACATCCACCTGTGAACTTTTTGCTGATGACACAACAATCCACACAAATCATTCTGATGTTACTGTTCTTGCACAAACTTTACAAGAAAGTGCGAATGATCTCGTGAAATGGACTGAACTAAATCACATGTCGCTTCACCCTCAAAAAACTAAATCCATGCTTATCACAACCAGGCAAAAAGACAAAATCTCACTCTTAAGTTTCCTCCTGTACATCTTAAAAATAAACCCCGTTGAACAGGTTACATGCCTCAAAGTGCTAGGAATAACCATTGATAACAATATGAGCTGGCAAGCTCACATAACCTCACTATGAAAAAAAAACTTTCACAGAAAGTTTTTCAACTCTCCAAAATCAAACGCTTCCTCGACCTGCATTCACGCAAGCTCTTTTTCCAGTCTCATATTCAATCATACATAGACTATGGATCTACTCTATGGGACTGTGCTAGCGCTAACACTCTCAAACCATTGTTAAGCCTGCACAAGCGAGCACTCAAATTAGTCCTCCTAAAAAGCAGTAGTCTTCTGGACTCGGACTATAAAAAGATTCAAGTTCTCCCATTAAGTCTGAGATTAGAATACAACAAAGGGATCATAATGCACAAGATTGTGTCTGGGAAGGCACCCTCAACATTAGTTCACAGATTCTCAATAAATTCCTCAAGGACTCTACCCAAACTTCATGTCCCTGTTCCTAGAATTGACTTATTCAAATCCAGTTTAACATATTCAGGTTCCTGTCAATGGAACTCGCTCCCTGAATCAACCAAACAGCGCCAATGCATATCAACCTTCAAACACCATTATTTCAACCATCTTATGTGCCAGTACTTACATACTCCACCATAAAACCACCCCCATTCACCACCACCCTCTTTGCCTTATGTATGTACCTGACTATTTAGAAAGTGTTTTTGTACTTGAAATGCATATGTATGTTATTTTGTTTAGTAAGTATGTCTTATATGAGTATATATATATATATATATTGTGTGTGGTGTGTGTGTGTGTGTGTGTGTGTGTGTGTGTGTGTGTGTGTGTGTGTGTGCGTATGTGTTTCCTACTTTCCTCCTGCCCTCTTGTCATTCTGTCGAAATGCTGAGTTTTTATGTGACTTTTTCTCTCTCTCTCTCTCTTCTCTCTCTCTCTCTCTCTCTCTCTCTCCTCACGGTTCTGCTTGGAATGACTTGATTTTTTATCCATATGGTATCCCTTCCTACCCGTGGCGACTGGGCTATCATTATGCATTTCCCACTTTCATTTGTGCTTTATTCTCCCCCCCCCCCCCCCCCCCCCCCCCCCCCCCCCCCCCCCGGTGTTTCAAAATTGATTGTTTTGTATCTCTTTGGAATTTTTTGATTGTCAGATTGTTCTAAACATGCTCTCTTATCGCACCCACTCTAGCCTCTTCCTCCCCACCCTCTCTCTCTCTCCCTCCCTCCCTCCCCCCCCCCTCTCTCTCTCTCTCTCTCCCCCCCCCCCTCTCTCTCTCTCTGCAGGCTTTACCCGCACTCCCTTCGCTCCTGCGTCTCTCTTTTTTTTTTTTTTTTTTTTTTTTTCCCTTCCCTTTTAAATTTTAATCCCCTATTGTATTGTAGTCCTAGTCACTTTTGCATGCTTCCTTTGTTGCCTTTTATTTTATATTGTTGACCCTACACAGGGCGAGGACTGGATGTAAAAAAGCACATCAGTGCTTATCTATTATCCTCGTAAATAAAGAATTTTGTCTTGTCTTGTCTTGTCTTGTCCTCTCTCTTCTTCTTCTTTTTCAGTTATGTGGCAACAATCAACACTGATTATTTTTCCACAGAATAGAGGGTTTCTATGAACCGGCTGCCCGACCTTTTTTGTGATTAATCTTTGTCTTTCCCTTTTTTCTATGTCGGCTTGAAATCGCTCTTCAGGTTGCATGACTAGATTACAACATTTGCCCCGGATCACATTGACACACTCCCTGCCCACTAACTAGATCAGAGGGGACAAGAAATGACGGGCAGGCATCTTAAAGACGGCCCCGGCACCCCCGCCGCAGCGGCCCTCCTACCAGCACACCCGTACCCACTACCTGCCTAACCAAGCACTCTCACATTCATACAGGACAGTTTGGGTAGCCTGCCGGAGAACCCACTTAGATCAGGACTAGGTTTTTATCCTCACTTTTAGGTCTATCGCTTTCTGTAGGCCTAATTTGTTTTTCTTTCATCGCAACCCCCACAAAACGGCGTAAAAATCAATTGGATGATTGTGGCCGTTTATGCAGTAAATGTAAAACGGTTTGTGTTTGTTTTAATCTTACTCCTGAAGTTTCACAGCAGCGAGACTGTCAAGAGTGTCAGCGCCGAGGTGGGAGGTGACTCTGTTTTTGAAACTGTCAGGGGAGTCTGCCTCTACAATGTGTGCTGGGAGTTCATCCCACTCACTGGATGGCTCGGGAGAAGAATGAGAAGAGCCTATATATATTGCTGTTTTTGGTTTACAAGGCGTTTAAACTGCTGGTCATGTGATATTCTGTCTCTTACTACTGTTTTTTTTTTTTCAGGACACTTTTGTTGACCAGCACCATGTCATTGTGCATCTTATATAACATGATGACCCTTGACGCTTGGCGTCGCTTCTGGAGAGACGGCCACAAGCATGTCTGTTACACTTGCATGCCGGTGGTAACGGTTCAGGACGAATCTAGTTGCCCTTCTCTGGATGTTTTCCATTTTCTTGATGCAGCCTATTTTGTGGGGGTCCCATACTGAGCTGGAGTACTCTTACAATGGTCTAACGAAGGTTAGGTACGCCTTTTCTCTCAGCTCATTGGAAGCAACTTTCAGATTACGTCTTAAGAATCCGAGGGCTTTGCTTGCTTTCTTTGTGATGATGTCACTGTGTTCTGCCCACTCTAGATCTGTCCTCAAAGCAACCCCCAGGTACGATGCTGATTGTACTGTTGCTATAGCGTGTGTCCGTGCATCTGGTATTTGTCGCTGATGGTACTTTTGCACCGAGTGACCCTTAGCGTAGCACATTTGCCTGGGTTGAAGGCCATCTCCCATTTCTGTTCCCAGACCTGGAGGCGTTCTAGATCTTATTGTTGGTGGGCATGATCTTCTTTGGACGCACCCAATCTCTGAGACACACGCACGTAGGCCTACATGCATGCATCTTTATCCGAGGACATCATAAGTCTGCGATTTCTTGTGAAAATGTGAATTGTGATAGGTCTAGTTAGTGTTAGGTGCGCTGGACAATGACGCATGTTGCTTCAGTTATGACTGAACTTGGTTCTCATCCCCCGGCTGCTCCGGCCTCTTATTCCACCCTCTCCTTTCTCCACCCTGTCCCCCTTGCAGGCCGTGGAGACTGACAGCTGACATACATAACGTTCAATGACGCTGCGCTATGCAAGTGCACACACACAAACACACACACACACACACACACACACACACACACACACACTCACACACACAACCACGCCACGCACGCACGCACGCACACACACACACACACACACACACACACACACACCACTGATGGAAAGCAATTCAGGTAAAATACAAATTCCATTAGCTTCACACAGGGTCGTAGTGTTTTCATCAAAAAGGCTTGCAGGAATTTGGCAGAAATAAAACGAGACAGATCCCTCACTATAAAAAGTAGTAGTAGTAGCAGCAGCAACAGCAGTAGTAGTAGTAGTAGTCGTCGTCGTCGTCGTCGTCGTCGTGCGTAGTAGTAGTAGTAGTAGTAGTAGGGACTAGCTCCTGGCCCTCACGGCCCATCATCAAAATCCCCTTATTAATTAACTGACTTGAAATGAATCTGGGGTGTGATCACATGAATAACGTCAATCATTAATAATCAAAATCAAACGTTCATTAAAATATTGGAAGTTTGTCCAGAATGGATTCTGGACATTGTTAACACCTTGTGCAACTTTAATGCTTGCATTAAGTTCATTCAAGTATACTGTGAGGGGGAAAATATTTTTCTTCTTCTTTTTCTTCTTCTTCTGATGCAGCAGTGTCAAGCAAAAAAAACGTCATGAATTGTTGCGTAAAAGTAAAACAGTTTGTTCAACTATGTTATCAACAAGCGTGGCAGGTCTTCCGGTGGGGGCGGCCCTTTAGGTCTATTCCCTTTAGGTCTATTCCCTTTAGGTCTATTCCCTTTAAGTCTATTCCTTCCAGGTCTATTCTCGTTAAGTCTTAGGGATAGGGTTAGGGATAGGGTTAGGGATAGGGTTAGGGATAGGGATAGGGATAGGGTTAGTGATCGGGATAGGGTTAGGGATAGGGTTAGGGATAGGGTTAGGGATAGGGTTAGGGATCGGGATAGGGTTAGGGATAGGGATAGGGTTAGGGATAGGGATAGGGTTAGGGTTACTAACCCTATCCCTAAGACTTAACGAGAATAGACCTGGAAGGAATAGACTTAAAGGGAATAGACCTAAAGGGAATAGACCTAAAGGGAATAGACCTAAAGGTACCTCCCCCTTCCGGTTACGCAGTTTACACCATGAAATTCAAAAGTAACATGCCTCATTTTTTGATACCCAGCTTTCGTCTTTTTATGTGGTTTTTATTTCTCAACAAATGAAACAGTATTTGCCCGTTTGGCTTTCAGATTTTGAGTCTTCTCAATCATCATTTGAACATGTGTTGAGTTTGTTTACTGACATATGGTTGAATTTTATTCCGGGGCTGGTTATAAGCGCCATTGGACTTGACTACACCGTTTTCCTTTCAAATTCAATAACTACTAATGTTGTTTAGTCAATGTTGGGGCTTTTTTCATCTGGTACAAATTTTTCCATTGTTAAAATCACGGGGTTTTTTATGTCATAGTTGTCTATAACGTTGCGCGCGCGCGCACACACACACACACACACACACACACACACACACACACACACACACACACCACGTGCGTGCGCATACACAGAGTCACACACACACATGCACACGCAAGTGTACCTACAGTCACACACACCCTACGAACTCTCGAACATGTCTCCACAAACATACCTATATACACCTACTATACACTCGCGCGCCAATGATTCACACACACACACACACACACACACACACACACACACACACACACACACACCACACACACGCACGCACGCACGCACGCACGCACACACACATGTAAATTCTCATTTGGAAAAGCAATATAAGGACCATCTTCAAGTTTTTACAGATGGCTCAGTGTTTGATGACCATAGAACAGAGCAGCTTTTATAATGCTACTATTAAAAGTAGAGAAATTATATCATCTTGGCATACAGTTGTCAATTTTTACTGCAGAATTAGTTGTTATTCTAATGTCCCTGAAGCATATTTTAAATTCTTCCATAGAAAATTGTTCACGTTTACTGTGCAGTGATTCAAATCAGCTCTTTCTGCCTTACAGTCTTTTAAGTTGTATGACTATTACAGAAATTAATTATGTGACACATCTCCTACCGATGAAAAGAGTAAATGTGACATTCTGTTGGGTGCCCTCACATTGTAGAATCTCAACAAATGAGAAAGTTGATCAAGCTGCTTGAAGAGCAGCTCGAAATATTGAAGGCACGACAGCACTGAACATTCCGTTAGACCTATCAGAATGTTATATTTTGATTAATAAAGCATCCCTTAACGGTTTCAAAAGGTTATTGAAAGACACAGATAGTCAATATTATCACATTTGTATACGACAAATCCTGACATTCACCCCAAGACTCAATTAAACAAATTCGAAAGTCGATATCTAGAGAGGTGGTAACTTTTAATTCATAGGATGCGTTTGAAATCACTTCGAACCAAACACAGCAAAAATGTTAAAAATGCGTATGTGGGGAAATTCTTAGTGTAAGTCATATATTACTAGATTGTCCAAGAGCAAAGAATACAGTGCACAAGGCTGGAACTAATATTTCACATGATAGATCGACACCACTGGCATTACCAAATTATTACTGTCAGTTTTTGGTGGCAGTCAGGTATTTATCATTCAATATTTATTTATGAGCAAACCGAAGCCGTATTCCCATTTAGGAGCGACTGAAACTTCCTCAGCGCACTGTGAAGGTTTTGTTTAGAAAAGAAAAGTATTTGTTGTGTTCTGTTATCCTATGACTTGATAGGGTAGCACACTGACGCCGTTAGTGTGGTAGTGATTTTGAGCCACAGCTCTGAAGTTCTATGAGTCCTGTGTCGGACTTGACTCTGTAGACGTCGTCTTCGTCGTCTTCATCGTCTCCGTCGTCTTCGTCGTCTTTGTCCTCTTTAGCATCCTCCTCATCATCGTTGGAACCCTGCGCCGTTCAGAGAACTGTGTTGGACCGGACGCGGCCAGCACCAGCAGCGCTAGTAGATAGCCAGGTATATATAGATATAGTTATGTGTGTACGCCTTATGGTTGGTGTGCCGACCTATTGATGTACTTATATTTATTATACATGTTTGTCTGATGGCTCGGGCAGCATAAAACACACACCAAAAAAACGTGTTGTTCTGTTGCCTGGCTGTCAATGTTCGGGTGAGTGGGTGTGTGTATGTGAATTGGAAAAGTCGTGCATGCATCCATAATTTCTGTGTGAGAGTCAGACAGCCAGACCCCCGCTCACGACCCATTCCATCAGTAACACCCAGATTTATTACGCAGTCCAGTAGGACTTTATCTTTAACTTTCAATAACCCCTCGTATACAAAAAGAAATTACACACACACACACACACACACACACACACACACACACACACGTGCGCACGCACACGCGTGCACGAACGCACGCACACGCACACACACACACACACACACACACACACACACACACACCACACGCGCGCACACGCACACACATACACACACGCTCGCGCGCGAGCGAGCGAGCGCTTATGTGCGCGCGCGCGCGCACACACACACACAACCACACACACACACACACAACATACACACACACCACACACACACACACACACACACTCACTCACACTCACACACACACAATCTGTCTGTAATCACATTAAGTGAGAAGACGTTAAATTGAAGAAGAAGAAGAAGAAGAGAAGAGAAGAAGAAGAAGAAGAAGAAGAGAGAACAACAACAACAACAACAACAACAACAACAACACACACACACACACACACACACACACACACACACACACACACACACACACACGCACACGCACACACACGAGACAGACAGACGGACAGACAGACAGACAGGAGGTGAGGAGTAGAGAGACAGACAGACAGGAGGCGGGAAGCAGAGAGAGAGAGAGAGAGAGAGAGAGAGAGAGAGAGAGAGAGAGACACTGACACTGACACTGACATCTTTTATTGACATTGGCTAATAGCCTTTGTGTCAAGGGGGCACAATGTCTTTTGTTTTTGCTCAGAGGAAAAGAAAACGAAAGACAAACTGCAAATTAGGTGCCTACACAGCTGAGCAAAATCAAAAAATAGTTTCCATTTCCATCACTCATTTGTGTTTCTTGTCTATGTTCTATAACAAAATCGTTCTCACACAACAACCATTCCCTTCACATACGCACACTGATCCATCCTATCTTCCATCGACTTGCACACACGCATTGATATCCTTATCCTCCCTTCTCCCATTCACACATATCCTCTGTACAGATAATTTATCTGACTTGATTTTATGAAAAACCATTCACTTGAACCATCAAGCTTCGAGGTAAAATAAGTATTCCACACAATAAAAATGAAATATAATTGATATCCCCTCAGTGCTTTGAACTTTTATTCATTCATAATTTTCTTCCGCGTGTCTACTGCTTCTGTTAGATATTTTGCCAGCATCTTTAACATGTTTCATCACTTGTCTGCAAAATACTGTTAAGGTTTCGACTCTTGACTGTGCTATTTTCAAATAGTCTTGATTTTTTCTTATGTTCCCATAAGCGGGACAAGTGAACAAAAAATGTAACTCATCTTCTCTAACTGCAATATCATTACATAAAGGACATGAATCATCAAACAGCATCATTATTTAGATACCATCTTTTATTAGCCTTTAATCCAGTGTTCTATTTCTAAATCTTGCAAGGATGCCTCTTTGCCACCGATTAGATACTAAATGTAAATACTTTTCTGCCTCCAAGTTACTTTTGAAGGATAGGACCAGGAATATTTATCATGTTCTTCTAGTTGGCTGTGCCAGTTTTGTTTATACGAAGAATTAATCTATCTTTGAATTCAGACATAAAAACGGTTTCGTTTCCAACTCCCTGGCTCAACCACACTATTCCAAACCCATTCTCTGTTAGCACTTTCTTAATCTTAGAGGCCCAGTTAATATTTCCTAACTCACACTGTTGTAGCATCATGTCGTAGGCTTGCCTGCTCAGTCTAGCTACTGGTAATCGTATTACTTTACACCAGTATCTGACACACTTTACCATACATCTGATGTACAAAGGGTACCTTCCTGTTTCACCGTAAGCTATTTTATTGGACGAATGAATCGGAATATTCAGAAACCGTTTGATCGCATAAGTGTGACTCTTTCTACGTTTGGATTATTTTCAAGTCCCCATTTCAGCACCATATGTAAGAATCGGTTTCAATCTGGGTATCAAATAGCTTCCAAAATATGTGTGGATCAGTAGTATTTAATTTCTTTAATGTTCTCAAAATTTCTATCACCCTTTTTTGCCTTTTCTACTTGTTTCACACCAACTAAATTCCAACTTAATTTTGTCGTAAAAAACATACCTAAATATTTGTACGAATTGGTTACTTTAACCTCAGAATTACCATACCACCAAACTTCATTCTTAGCTAAATATCCACCTTTACGGAACACAATAATATTGGTTTTATCAAGGTTTACTGTCAACTATAGTTTATCAGCTTCCTGTTTCAAAACATTCAACTGGTTTTGCAATCCTATTGCTGTACTAGACAACAAAATTACATCATCAGCAAATATCATCATAAAAATCTCCACAGCACCTGGAATAATCTGAATACCATGTTTACCATTTCTTGAGAGTTCAAAAGCAAGCTCATTGATAAAAAAAGAAAACAACTGTGGGCTTAAAAGGCAGCCTTGCTTGACTCCACGTGGACAATTGAAAAAGTCAGAATAAACACATTTGTCACGCACACATGCCAATACAGAGTCGTACATTCCACGTAATGCCATATATAACTTTCCATTGACTCCGTTCTTTCTGAGAACATTCCATAAAATATTTCTGTTTACAGAGTCAAAAGCTTTTCTGAAATCAACAAAAGCGACATACAATTTTGTATTCTTAAGCATGTATTTTTGTACAAGAGCGAACAACGTAAATATATGATCAGTTGTACTGTACCCAGATCTAAATCTGCCTGCTCCTCCACGATTTTCTCTTCCAGTCTGCCCAACGTTTGAATCTCACATTTAAAATGTGTGTGTAAACTTTGCTGACAACACTTGTCAGCGCTACACCTCGGTAGTTATCAGGAGTGTTTACATCTCCCTTTTTGTGGATAGGAACGATGATTGATTTAGCCCATTCAATCGGAAATGACCCGCTCCGAAACAAGTTATTAAATATCAGTACTAGAACATCAATTACTAAATAATTAGAACTTTTCAGCATTTCCCCTACAATCTTATCTGGCCCTGCACTCTTCCCACCCTTCAAGTGTTTTATGCCGTCGATCACTTCTTGTCTAGTAATCGGTTCGTTGAATAAAGGTTCATCTGTTTCCGTCATATCTGTTTCTACTTCTTGTGTTTCTACTCCATTGCCTTCCACTGTGTTGCCAGAATGGTTAAAGACATTAAAGAAATGATCATACCATTGCTGAGATGTAATATCATTGTTTATCGTTGTCTTTCTGTTCACTTGTCTTACTGCTGACCAGAAACGCTTTGGGTCATTGGCCGACTCTTTTAATCTCTGTAATCTAATCTCATCAAATTCTTTCTTTTTGTTTTTCCTCAATTCACTGTATTGCATTCTTTCTTTCACGTACTCACCTTTACGCTCTATCTTATATGGCTCGGTTTTAGCTCTCCTGTATCTCTGAAGCAGATTTTTGACCAGACGTTGTTTTTGTCGACATTCCATGTCAAACCAGTCATCACACTTTTTCCTTACGTTATAAACCTTAGAGAACAGTAAAATGCCAATCCTAACTCACATCCGCCCTCAACTAGTTTCGGCGGATGCGCCTAGGATTGGCATTTTACTGTTCTCTACTGTTCTTTGATAATCCATCACACATTCTCTTTCAATAACCAAAAAATAACGATTATCTACAAACAAACATACTGTGTAGGGTTATCCGTTTTCAATACTAATTTACTAAACTTTTCAGATTTTAATTTTTGCTTAATTCTGTGTTTTCCCTGGTCATTTCAATAACATCATTTTCGCGCAAACATTCTTCAAATGAGTCTCTGTCTTTCATGTGAAATAAAACTACAGTCTTTAACTGTTCTCTAAAGTCTTTTAAACCGAGTTATATTTCTGGCATAAAATCCACACACTTATCCCAGCATGTCTTCCGCTGAAAGCTAGTTTCGACAAAGTGTTTCTCTTTTTAACTATGTCTCTTTCTGCCGAACAGTCATCTATAATAAATATGTCTGCGTTCCTTCAAACAGTCTATAAAACTGTTCTAAACACTCACTCAGTTTATTGCTAGGATTAACTAAATATATGTCATCATCTGTCCATATAAACCTTCTATCATGATATGCTTTGTTCCATTTAAGTGTGGGGCAGAAAATCACAATATGATTAAAATTATAGCGATAAACTGTTTGTAATAGGTCTAGGATAAATATTGTTTTTCCACAACCAGTCTGCCCACAAATCAATGAGCAATGAGGAGTTTTTGTCATAAAGTTTAACTGCTCCATAGTTTTATAACAGAGTTTAATCTAATCCAGTTTTATTTTTATCATACTCTCCGTCAAAACTTGTTCAGTATAATAAAACCCTATGAGGCCTAAATGTGTAAGATTAATCCAATTTAGTTCTGTAAGATTGTTTCTATTTAAGTCAACATTGATTTTGTTGCTTGTTGTTATGATCTTAATATCCTCACCATTGTGAAGAACGACGATGGTAACGTTTAAGGCGTTTAACGTCTAAGTTTGCCAGCTAATATTAATTCCTTTTATAAGGACGTCACTAACGCCCACAACCCCATCCCTCTCCACATCTTTAAAGACAGAAATTTCAAATATCATTGTGAACGTGTCTCCTAATTTTCTGCTTGGAAAGAACTGTAATTTTGTAGAAGCTTTTTTACAACTGTTTCTTTTCTGTGGAGGATGTACTGTTTTTTCCATACGGCGTTATTTCAATTTCTTTCCGACTATTGTCGTCCGGCATAAGACTTACATGTAAAGGGCCAGAGTTGAATGCTTTTCTGAAACTTTTTTGACAGCTAAAATATGTAAATGGGCTTATGAATTCAAATTTTATTTCCCATTCTAAATATGGTTCTAAGTGCCATTTGAGGTCAGGTTTTCGAACTATTTTATATTCATACTGGCCAACATTATTTGCCTCTAGATTGCGCAGTTGTTCTAGTTTAGGAAACTTTTTGCTGTCGCCAACCTCTTTGCGTTTATAATCGCCATCTTTAGTGTACTCAAAACCATACAAAGCGCCTATCTCGCCGTTCTGTTCAAAGTCCGCAACATCTGCAAGGTCTTTTAATTCTAAAGTTATACACCTCACAGGCGCTAATGTAACTCCTGATTCTTCTGGCCCACGCGACATTATTTTTTAGTAACGTATTATTTTATTTCCAAAACAATGTGCAGGTTATCACATTTTACAACTTTTCCCGCTTTGTCTTTGATTTTTATATTAAATGATCCAACCCTCCTGCAAACTAATCTTTTAAACTGTAATTAGGGAATTGTATAATTTCATAATCGCAATATGCAGCTTTCCCTGATGGAAGAGCTCTTAAAACAGTTGAGGGCCTTCCATCATATAAGTTTTCATCAGTGCTTAGCTCATCCAAATGAACATAGAGTAATGAATGTAATGCAAGATCGAGCGGACTTTCCCCTCATAAGTAGTTTTGGTTGGTTGTAACTCTAAATCTATAATTGTTAGCCGTTAAAGCCTAACATTTTAGCTAGCTCTTTATCAAAATAGTAACCTCCTTCTTCTTCAGGCTTGAATGTTAACATTGTTTTCAGATTTGCATTGTTAAGTTTGAGAGTAATGTCAAAGTTACTCATTGCTTCTTTTAGTGAGCAAAACCCGTAATAACCATCAGGTATTGTTAACTGGCTAACTTTGGCCCTGTTTTGTCAACTTTTAGAACCGTATTATTCTCCTTGGCTTCGCTTATATTAAACCATACGACTTTGTAGAATATTTCATGGAGCGCGACCGTTTTGACCCCGCAATTGTTATCAATAGCATGTTCTAAAACGAAGGACGGTCTTGCGTTGTTATTGTTACAAACATTTTTTAAAACAAATTAAAAATGAGTGCATTCAAATATACTGATGCAAAATATTCTGTTGGGCCGCACTACAATCTTAAAAATATAGCAACTGATACTCTTGACATTGCTGTGGCCCAGACTGCCTCTTTTCATAAAAAGTGAGTACTCCATTAAGCAGATATCTTAACCCCCTATTGAAAACGACCACACCAAGAAAGCGTGGTTTAGTCATCCGATGCAGTTTTATCAGAACCAGTTTAAACTTTGCTGTGTTTTGCGCATCAACTGGGTGTGTGGAGTGGCGTATGCTGATCATTTAAATCACCATGATCCTTTGGTGAGGTCAGTGTACAGATTTCATTTCTATTACACCTTCAGACGTATTTTGACTGAACTGCAAGCTCCATTATCAAATGACAAACCGTTTAATCCACTCAGCAACAGAATAGACATGAAGGCTTTTGAAAGGATTTGTAACGAATTCATATAAACATCAAGACAGGCTTTAGACAAAAGTTGGATCATAATCATGGCCTAGGCGACCTTTATTTTCGGGGCACGCACGAAAGTATAACTATGACTGGCATCCTCCTTTCAAATCTTTCTTTTTTTGGCACAACTGTTGAGCCCGGGTCCCTACAGCAAGAGCATAAAACAGCATGGACAACATTTATCTTAGACACTTCTAAGGGCCTAACTAGGGCGGGAATAGAACGAATAAACGACTCTATTCGTACTTACGTTTGGTGTTTGCTAGGTTCGCAAGCACAGGCAAGATCAAGCATAACTGATCCTTCTACTGGCTTTGATGCACAAAAACATACTTAGCAAATTTAGAGGACGCCATTAATTCTACAGTTGATTTACCTTCAAGTATTCAAAGGTACCAACATGTTTTACAATATGCAAGATCGAAAGTAGACTTGCTGTTGGCACTGGTTTATACATGCTGCCTTCTGACCTCAGACTCCAGATAGGTACAATAATAAACTATAATAATTGAAATTCTTATAGCAGGCAATGAACAGAAGGTTGGGAAAAACGACATAAATTCTGAGCCAGTAATATTACAAACAATAAAAGAACACCCAAGATTAAGTCATCTAATTCCTGAAGTCCAACCCCCAAAGTCATTGAAGACTCAGCAAAGCTCGCGGACTCTGTTCGCGAGACCATGAATATGAAAAGACAGCGCTTGTTCTTGGATTAACTGGCATAGGATTACTTGGTCTTTATCTTACTAAATAGTAACCCAACTATTACGAGAACTAATGTCCATAAGTGCTCGCCATAAAGCCAACTACTTTGCTTGCAGTAGACAAAAGCCAGCTGACAATACTCCCCAATATTCCTGGTAAAGCGTCCACGGCTTTACCAGCTAATTTTTTTAATAAACTTGCAAGATGATCAAGCTGTTTTTTACCCATGATTTATCAGGCGGAGATGGAGGCGATGGCGGCGGAGGCACTGAACTTTGCCCTCCACCACCGCCTGTAAATAGCCATCACCAGTGTACTTATTGCAAATCCTAAGGCAGTTATAACGCTTGCTAATGTGACGCCTTGCTCTCTAAACAGCGTTTTTATTCGTTCTGCTAGCGTTGTGTCTTCATATAAAATTTTTCGGATAGTTTCTCTTATTCTATTCACTTGAGTTCGTAATTGGTCTCGGTTAGTAGTTAGCACTTCTAGTCTTGCTGATCTTTCTTGTTCAAGATCTTTTAGTCTTTGGGTTATTCTTTCTTTAATATCATGCCCTAAGTCGGCGTCATCAGCCTCAACGAGTTTTTCTTTTTCTCTTCTTATATGCCCCTCTAGTTCACCTAGTTTTGCTAAATTGTTTGTTAATTCGCCTCTGATGCTTCTCAAAGCATGATCAAGGGCCGTTAGTTCTCGCATGGGCAGCGGTGAGTCGTGTATAGTCTTTAATGCTGTTTCTTCGAAAAACTTGTTTCTGCTTCTTTTGCATTTTTTATTTCATCTGCTGATTGTTTTAAAAACCCTTTGAAGTTCCATGTTTTGTTTTTTGGCTATCTGTGGGGATTTTCTTGTATTTTGGGGGGGGGTTTTTTTTGAATTTTAAAAGAAACTGCACCCGAAAAAAAATTTTGGGCCTAACAAGCCCAAATTTCGATTTTGATTTTTCACACTGATCAAAGTATAAGGGAAACTTTTGGGCTAAAAAACTTTGATGGCCCGGGGTTTAGTTGTAAGCCGAACAAGTTGTCCTTGATCTTTTTTTTTACAACAAATGACATTTTTTAATTAAAAAAATCTTTTGGTCAAAAATTCCCGGGGGGTTTCTTGACCAAAAAATTTCGTAAAATGATTAAACCTTACTTCTTTTTAAATTTTAAATGCCGAAATTGAGAGCATTGAGCAATGCCGCGCCCAAAGGGATCATTTAAACTCATGTTTCTCCAGGTCAAAAACATAATAACTTCTTCATTTTAAATTCCCCTCCCATGTTTTTAAAAAAAATAATTTTTTTTTTTGTTTCATAAAATGCCACAAAAAACATGGGGCTCGATTCTTGACCCGCTTTAAAAAACTGAAAGAGCCCGTAGGGGGAAAGGGGAAATAAGGGGAAATTTAAACTTTTCCCAAATAACCCAAACTACTATTGATGGGGACAAATTCTTACTGAAATTTTTTCCAGCCCCTAGGACGGATGAAGTGATTGTGCCAGGCTCTTCCCCGTTTTAAATTTCAAAATAAAAACCCCGCTTCAACAACAAAACCGCAAACGGGACAGTTTGTCCCGAATCTGGGGGGGGCCCAATGGGAAAAAAAATTTTTCTTAAAACTTGGGGGGCAAAAAATATTTTTTTACACAATGCAGACATATTTTTTAAACCAAATTCTACATGGTTTTAACCCGGGGAATAAAGGGCGATCTTGCTTTTCCCAAGGAATGGGAAAATGAAAAAGGGCAAAAAAACAAGAATAGGTGCCGCAGATTTAAAGAGGGGGAAAAAAGGTATGTAGCTGAAAATTTTTTCCCGTATAAAATCGTTTTTTTTCCATTCCCTTAGATTTTGATTTTTGTTAAAAACCCGCATGCACCAACTTTAAAAGGAGCTTTAAAAAGGGCCCAGATTGTCTTATAAACTAACTTTTAATGAATACAAAGGGGTTATTAAATCATCAACACCGAAGAAAAAGACAGATTTCTGACATCTCGTTAGAGTTTGCCCGTTTTTTAGCAACCATAAATTTACAAGGCTGATTGCACCAATATATCAAAAATTAGAAATATTTACGAAAGAGTGATTAAACATACAACATACCCCTAGAAGCGGGGGAAAGAAAACTATATGGAATTTTATTTTTAAGTGTCGCACCCAAGATCGCTTAAAGGTATTTTTTTGCTGTGTGAAGATAAGAACCGTTCAAAAGACAAGGAAAATTTTTTTTAATCCCTAAAAAACAAAAAGGAAAATGAAAAATTAAGGAAAGTCCTAACCAAATCTACGCTAGCGGGTTTAACCCTTATCATCTTTTTTGAGGGAAATAAGAAAATTGTTTGGGGGGTGGGGGGGGAAAGTCAAACAGCAGACCAAAGTTCTAAAGATTTACATTTTCAAAAATTTTGGGCTTGATGATTATTTAACAACAAAATACTTTTTTATGGTTTGGACCTAAAGGCCCAACAGGGGTAATCAGTTGAAAGGAAACCCGGGAAAAGGTGAACGCGTAAAAAAACATTAAAATTGAAAAAGAAAAGAAGCCGAAAAAACCCGCTAATGTACATTTTTTTAAATTAATGATCCCGCAGCTAAATTTTTGGAGATAACAGAAAAAAAGATGTAGTAAACTAAATTTATTTTTTATTTTAAAAAAGCATGCCCTTTCGGGTTTTTATCCAAATGTGCCTAACAGCGCCGCCAAAAGAAGGATAGTAAAAAGCCCAAACAAAAAAACCTTCAATTAACCAACATTTAACAAAAAATGCAAAAAAAAACTAGAGCAAAAACCTTCAAAATACGCAAAAACCAAACAAAAGGTATTTTTTGCTCCCTTTAATGCTTTTTACATATGTTAAAACGGGGGAAACGACTAAAAATGCTCAAACAGCAAGGAACAAGTGTGGGCCCCTCTTAGCAAGGGGCCATGGGGCGCACCCGCAGTTTTAAACCTCTAGGAGGTTTGTTTTTTGGGCTCTCGGTCTGTTTTCTTTAAGCTGTAGGTGCTTGCTAGAAAAAAAATTAAAAATAAACTCCAAAAGCACACAGCAGGGGGTTTCAACTAATAACGGCAAAACTTATTTCCCTTTTAAACGAAAATTTAAAAAAAGGGCACTTGTTGACTCAAACATCACGGATGAAAATTTAATCTTTTACAGGCCGTTTTTGGGATGACAACAAAAAAAACAAAATTTTTATCTTCAAAGAAAGGAAAGGACAATTTTTTTCTAAACAGCCAACCCCGACAATAAAAAAGGAATGTTTAAAAAAAGTAAACGAGCCCATAAACTCTTTTCTAAACGCTCACAGAAACAACATCGAAGGGCTTTTATATTTAGTTTAGGGTCCAAGCACAAAAAGACCGTTGAAATGTTTCCCGTTTTAACCCGTTGTATTTTTTTTTTAATTTAAATAAATATTTTGAGTTAGAAAAGAAACTCAACAGGATAAAAATATATAAAGGGCCCAAAAAATTTTTTAAAGGGAAAAATGCTTGGAAGAGGCGTTTAAAAAGGGGCACTGAATGAATTGTTTTAGAAGTCTTTCCCCCCAAACCCAAACGTACAGGCAAGTTTTTGTTCATGCAAATTTTCTCAAGTTCCGGGCCCAAACTAACATAGACCCCCCGGGTTAAAAATTAATTTTTAGCTTTTTTAATCGACTATGTAACAATAAATAAAAGAAAATCTAAAAGTCTGGATCTCGCTAAACAACAGACTTTTTCTTTCTCAAAAAGACTTAAAAACCGGTTGGGGCAAAAACAAACTGCTTACCCCTTTTGGGATGTGGCCGCCGAAAAAGGGCCAAAATGAAGGCTCTGGTTGGTCGAGGGGGAAGCTTGAGATCAATTAAAACAGTCTAAGATGCGCCGTTTGTTGGAAAGGGTTTACATTCCGCTACCCCCCAGCTTTGGTAGCGAAAAGAGCAGTTCTAAACAAAAGGGAAACCCCCAAACAAAAAAATTTTTTTATGTGGTGGGTTTTTTCCGCAAGGCTGCATCACATTGCAAAAACCGCAGAGAGAGAATCACACCCGCCCGTACATAAATGATCTTAACTTTTAGTGGGGTGTCCTTTCCTGTTAGGTAGACCAAATTGATCAGTTTGAAGGGGCCAAAACAAACCAATAACTGTCAATACACACATGGGATGGGGAAAAAAATTTTGGGTGCCGTTTAAAAGGTCCAAAAAACACCCAACGATTGGCAAACCCCAACAAAATCATGTGACTTACTACTGATGTTTTCGCCAGGGGGGGCAACCGCATTACACATTGATTCGAACAATGGAAAACCCTAATCCCAGCATGCTTCAAAAAAATGGGCAAAAACAAAAATTTTCCTGCAAAAAATGTTTAACAAAAAACCCAAACCGGGTTAAACCCGCGAGCAAACCCATAAAAAACCCTTGTATCGCCCAGTTGCCTGTAATACGAACTAATTACGCCCCCAAAGGCAGTAAAGTTAGTTTTAAGAACGGAAACGGCTGCAAACAAGTCCTACGTTTTTTTACGCAGATTTCGAATCACCATTTTTCCTTATAAAAGGGCCAGGGGCCAAAAAAAACCCTTCAAAAAACTTTTTAATGATAATCATCAGTTTTGTTAAATTTGCTTTAAATCTTGTCAGGTCGGAGGGCCTCATTCGAAACCAGAATTGTATAAGGGCCAATGCTGCAGAAAAACTTCTTAAAACCATGCAGCAAGTGCAAACCCTGTTCTAATAATCAAAATTTAATCTGAAATCAAAATTTGGGGGCCCTGAAGACCAACAACAGTATGACTCAGCCACACATTTTGGATTTGCGGTTTAAAACCCTTTTCAGACCGGGGAATCCGACAGTAAAAGACCTGATCACATTTGCGGAAAGTTTAGAGGGGCGGGGGGGCATAAAAAAAGCAATCCTTTAAAATAAAGTTTTTATCCCCCAAAGGGAAAAACCCCAAAGGAAGCTTCCCACCCTTTTTTCATAACTTGCCCAGGTTACACTCTCAAACCCATAATGAAAGCAGTAGACGATGCCCCTTTAAAGGGGGTCATGCATTTGCAAAAGTCATCAAAAAGGGACATGTGTTTTTACTTTAAAAAAAACATGTCTTTTTATAAATCCCTTTCGCACATGAAGGGTTCATTAAAAGGGCACTGGCTATGTCCCCTTTAAAATCCTGCCCAATAAAAGGGAAAAATATTTTGACCCCCCCGCTTGTTTGAAAGGGTGTTTTTCCCTTATAGTAAATGAACAGTTGGGGAAAGGGTTTTGGGGGCGAAGAACACTTTCCCCCCAAAGGCGCGTTCTTTTTTTAGTCTTAGAGGAAAGGAATCAGTGACTCCCATTTTCCAGCAAGCTCAAGATGCGTGGCAGAAGTTTGAGTGTAAAACAATGGGGGACTATCAGACTCCTACTTGATGGTGATAAAATGTTTGTTTGGGGGACATCTTTGAAAAATTCAGAAAAACCCTGCTAAAACATTAAAAGCCTGGAACCCGCGCATTTCATTTCTGCGCCCCCGGGGTTTGTTTGGGATGCCCTTTCCCTTAAAAAATTTACGGGGGAAAAGATTGAAATTTTTTGGGCTTTCCCCACCAAAGATTTTAGAGGGTTGAAAACCCGGGTTGGGGGGGGGGGGGGGGGGGGGGGGGGGGGGGGGGGGGGGGGGGGGGGGGGGGGGGGGGGGGTTTTTTGGAAAATTAGGTAAAGGGGGTCCCTTCCCTTACGTAAACTTTTAAAACCAAACGGGACCCCAATAAAATTTAAAAAATAAAAGGGGGGTTTTAACCCCATCCCATGGTTTTTTTAGAATTTTTAAAAACCCTGATATGGAACCGCAAAAACTTCCAAAAACCGAAATTTAAAAGTCCAAAGGCCCCCCGGTCCAATTTTCCAAAAAAAGGCATTAAATTTGGGGAATTTTAAAAGCCTGGATTAAAGCGTTGGTTTTTTCTAAAGTTTTTATTTTTGAAACCTTTATGAACCTCCCATGGAAAATGCCTAAGACTAAAACCAAGAGCCCGAAAAAAATTTTAAAGAAAAACCAAAAAAGGGGCCGCCAAACGTGCAATTTCCCCAGGAAAAAAAAATTAAGCTGTCCCAAATTTTCAGGGCCTTCGAAATTTTATTTTTAAGAAGGAAAAAAAAAAAGCTTGCCAAAAGTATAATTGGGGGTTTGTTTTTGAAATTTAAAGCCAAAATTTTTTTAAGAAAACTTTGCCCCCCGAACCCCAAAAAACCAAAGTCTTTCAAAAAAGCTTTTTAAGGAAAAACCCACTGGTTTTTAAAAAACCAAAGGGAATTTAAAGGCAAAGGGAAGCAAAAATTGGGCACCGAAGGAACCAAAGAAATTGCCTTTTCTTCAAAAACCAAAATTTAGAAAAAAAAAAAGAAGAATTTCAAAAATCAAGGGTTTTTTTTGGTTTTAAAAAAAGAAAAAAAGAAAGCCAAAAATTAAAAAAAAAGGGGGGTTTTTTGGGTTGTCGTTTTGAAATTAAAAACAAAAAGCTTTTGGGGTTTTTATTTTTTTAAAAAGACAAATTTTAAAAGCCCTCTAAACCTGAATCCAAAAACATTTAACAAAAAAGATAAAAAAAACAAAGGGGTTTTTTTTTAATTCCCCAGGGTTTTTCTAAAACGGGCAGAAAAAGCCAAAAGGGGGGTTTAAAATTTTTTTCAACCCTTTTTTTAAGAAATCCCCGCTTCCAATTTCCCCCCAAAAATTTTTAGGGATGGGTGAATTTTTTAAATTTTCAAGGGTTTTTTTTTTTAAAATGGGGTTTTAAAGGGTTTTGGGGGGGTTTTATTTCCCTTGGAAAAAAAAGGATTTTTTAAAAACCCCTGCAATTGGGTTAATCCCCGAAAAATTTTGTTTCCCCTTTTTTAGGGCATTCAAACGGGGATGAAATGGGGAAAAATTCCCCGTTAACAAATTTTTTTAAGGTTTTTTTTTCCTTTTTTTTCCCCTTTTTTCCAATTTCCCTGTTTCCGTTTCCTTTGCCAACCCCCTTCCTTCTTTTTTTGGCCCCCTTTCCCTTTTAACTCAAATATATTTTCGTAAATTTTTAAGCAACTGGGGAAATGTGTCCGGGGGGATTTTGCAGTTTTTTCTTTACAAAAGACTTTGAGGAGCTTTGGGTTTTTTTTTGTGCAAATTTCTCGAAATAATACACGGGGATTCATTTTTAAAAATTCTTTTTATTTTATAGGGGTCCAAAAACCCCAAAACCCGGGTCGGTTTTTCCCTGATGCAGTGTCCCCTTTTTGCTTCCCCCGGGAAATAAAGGGACCTTTCTTTCAAACCCAAATGGTAATAGTTTTCCGGGGAAAAACTCTCCTTCAACAATTTTTTTTTTTTCTTTTGGGGGGGGGGTTTTCTTTACTGGTTTTTGCCCTTTAAATTCTTTTATTTTTCATTGCCGCAAACTGAGGGGATTCTTTTAACCCCTCTGTGTTGCGAGAATTGTCAATCAGCTCTCTGTGATAAATGGGAGGGAAAAAAAGTCTTTTTGGCTAACTGTTTGTTAAAGTTTTCAACTAAAACCTGTGATCTGTTTAACTCCCCGGGAAAGCCTCTTCTAATATTAAATCCCGTTTTTAACAATAATTGATTCACTTGGGCCTTTTTTAAAATTTTTTTTCCCTCATCGACTTGAAAACATGCCCAGGGTAATTAGGGGGCCCCCCGTTGGGAAATCAATTGTATAGCGCAGCAACAGCAGAAGCACTCTTTTGTGTTTTAAAGGCTCCGCATCTTTGTATCTTTAAGCCATTCAATTTACTGTGAGTGCGAAATTAAATCTTTTTTTTTTCTAATCGTATCAGAGGGGAAATATAGAAGATCCTTTGATGGTGTCCCTTTGGAGTTGTGTTTTACAAAGTGGGTCTCTGTATTCGCTAGGGGGGCAGGGAAATAAATTTTGGGCCAAAACGCTTGTTTTTGGGTAACCCCTTCCCTTTTCTTTTGTTCACTGACTTTCCCCCGCTTGGCTTTGCTTTTGTATTGCTGGAAAACCCCTTCCCCAAAATCCCCTTTTTTCGAATAAAAGATTTTGTTCATTTTTTTTTTCAGCCAATAAATTTTGTGCCAAAAAAATACACGCGGTCCTAAACCAAAAGGGAATAAACGCATTTCTTTCATCTTTTTGTTTTTCTATGGTTTTATAAAAGTCCCCTGAATTTTGGTGGGGGCAAGTCTGGACCGGTTTTTCCCGTTACTAGATAATAAATTTTTTTTTTTCTTATCAACTTTAAATAGTAAACTGCATGCCCCTGGTTTTTTTTAGTTTTGGGCATTAATAAAATCTAACTGCCAAGTCCTGCTTTCATAGGCGTCTTGTGCAGCTGTTAGTTGCTCCAAAAGCTTGGGTTTTGTTTTTTTTCTCTCGCCCCATCCCCCCGTTTACTAAAGGGGAAAATTTCTTTCCGGGTTTAAAAACCCAAACGCAAATTTACCACAGCGCCACCTATCAACATTTCGAGTGAAAACCATTTTTTTTTAAATGTAAATTTTTTTTTTACATATTTATACCCGTCTGGAATTTTTCCTTGCCCTTTTACTAAAAATCTTTCGTGGAACCGAAGCGGGAATGATAGCAAAACAGCTTGGGTAATCCTCAAAGGCTAGTTTTCCAAAATCTGCTGGGTTTTAAATTTTTAACAAGCTTTTTCCAAAACAAAAGGGAACCCACACTTGACCTCCAATTTAAAAGCAGAATGGTAACAAGGTTTTGGGACCCGTTTTTGGTGCTTTATTTTTTAAAAATAAAATAATTATAATTTAATAAAAAAAAAATAACATTTATGAAACTACTACAGGAAAAAGGGCCTAAACCCCCCGAAAATTATGAAAACCAAGTTTTATGGCCAAGCTGTTATGCCCCAAAAGGAGAGGTTGTATTTTTTGGGCAGCGTGTGGAAAAACAAAACAGTTCCTCGGAACTGAATTTAGCATTGAACAGATTCAACAGATGTCGCCGCAAGACATTTTAAAGTATCATAACAGGTATGAAGCGCAGCTGGGGTCTAGAATGGTGAAAAGTGTGGGCAAAACGGTTCTTAGTTTGTACACTAAACTAGTCAGTAGATTTGCTCCCATTGATTCTGAACAAGATCTTACGTATGATTTAACGCAAGATCCAGTTTTAACAAAGTCATTAGAGTCTCTAGGATGTGATTTATACTATAGATTTGGAACATTGTTATCGCCATTAATCATGGGATTAATAACTTTTAATCATATAGATTTTATTTCCCTTCAAAATGACCGAGCCAGAAATCAGCAGAATCAGAAAACACTGAATCAGGTGGAAAAAGTAACCAAGCCAAAAAATCAGCAGAAAACACTGAATCAGATGGAGACCAGTGAAAAGCATCCTCATCCTGGGCGTGTTAAAGCAGGAAGAAAATTAGCAGAGTGGAACAGACAAAAAAAATTAATGTTACAGAATATAACTCATCATGAAAACATAACACCGCCAACGCCAGAACAAGTTGATTCAATGCCAGCTATAAAAACTCCATGTGATACAAGGGCCCCAAAGTCTTCATGGAATATTGAACTTAAAACTGTTGCCATTTTTGGCGCCATTGCTGCTGTTGGGGGCAGTTATTACGGTTATAAAATATATAACCAATGGCAACAAAAACAAAAGCAATCAAAAAAGTCTGAACCACTAAATGCAGAAAAAGACAACAGCACCCCCAAACCGCCAATAACAAAGCATCATTTTGATCCATTTCAAATGGAATAATATTTTAAGAACTTAATTTTAAATTTTTTTAATAAAAATAGATCATGGCGTATTATAAAATGATAAAGTCAATAAATAAAGACATGGAGTCTATAAAAAGACTTTTCCATAGACCAGAATCAATGCGGTTGCTTAGGATGTAAAAACTTCATTAAGATCTATGCAGAGAACGCTGAGCAAGACATTCTCAACGATGACACGTTTTTTGAGGCGTGTGTGTACTATATTAGGCATTTACTATTTAAGATAAAAACATAGATTGTATTTTTTTGATAATTATAAGATAACTTAAAATAAGAACTTGGTTGTACTTAGAGGATGACTTAATCAAGAACTTATCAAGAACTTGATCAAGAACTTATTAAGAACTTGATCAAGAACTTATTAAGAACCTGGGGCGACTTAATTTAAAACTTAGAAGTAACTTAAGTAAGAAACT
>CM031597.1:129584126-129586626 GCA_018398815.1 Conus ventricosus | reverse complement strand
TGCAAGATCAAAATGCAAGAACTTCCTAGAAAGTTCGGGAACCATGACATATTTTAGTCTGTAATGATCTTCTATCGTGAACACTAACTCGTAAGGCTTCGTGTACAGATGCAAACAACATTTATTTACATTAGCTACCCGCGTTAACGCGATGCATGCTGGGTGAAACGACCCTTATGTTTGAGAGACCCGATGTTGAAAATGAAACTAGTATACATACATAGGTCCTCCCCAGCACCTTCGGGTGTTTCTTTTTTCTTCTTTGCCTTAACTAGGCTGACCCTGGGGAAAGGTCCAGTGACGGTGAGGAAAGACCCACTGACCACAGGGAAAGTCCTGTTGACAGTGGGAAAGACTACAACTTTGGATTCTCTCTTGAGGCACATAAGACCGTATGGCGAAAGCTTGGCTGTGTCTGGAGTGGCACTGTCATCTGTCCGCGGGCAGGGGTGGTTGGGTCTGTGGGGTGTGCTCGGCAGCTGGAGGGTGGTGTTTTTCGCCGGTGGGCTCTGCAGTCATGAAATACGGGCTGGTACACCCATGGGATGCTATTTTAAAAGGCTGTTATGAGCTGCATCCTGTAGTCTAATTTACCTCTGTTCAGGAGCAGTTATGTCCCTTGATATCTTAATGGAGTGTCCTGCGCGTGCCTGTACCCATCGTCAACACAGCGCAGGCCTCCAAGGGTGGTACAGGACTGCTCTAAAGGCAGGTGAAGACAGTGCTTCTCTGGGTCCTCCCCAGCACCTTCGGGTGTTTCTATTTCTTCTTCATAGCCAATCAAAATGTTCAGAACATTCGGGAACCATAACGTACTACGACCAGTCTAAATGCATGGAGCTTATTACACTCTAGAAACAATTTCAGGAACATCTGGCAGCTTCTAGCTTTTTCGGATGACTCACAAGTAACGCAAAGTAAACAAATAACCAGGTAAGGGGGAAAAGGGAAGTCATCCTACAGGTTCACATATGGGAACAGCACAAAAAAAAATTGAAATGTATGTTCACAGCTTTAATGATTCGAGAACCAAGGTGTGCCATTAGACGCCTAAAGCGCTTTGATTCAATCAGCAGTTAAAGATTATTGGGAAAATGAAAGAGAGAAAAAAAAAACGGGAAAAAAAAAGTGTGAAACGTGTGCATGTAACGCAGACAGTCAGTAATCCTGAATCGTTGTCTTGCGTGCCCTTCAAATCTAATATTTTGACCGGTAAAGATCTAGCCTATTTGCTTGACTCCATATCGGAGAGATAAAAAAACAAAAAAACCGTAACTCTATTGCGAAGATAAACCGTATATACTCCCAATTTTTTTTTCACGCGGGACGAATCTATTAAGCTTTTTCTTTCTGTTTTTTTGTTGTTGTTGTTGGTGGTCCACTTTATTATCTTGGACAGAGGTCAAGAGGAGAAAAGCAACATCCAGGTTCTGATAAGTAGAAGAATGTTTGCAGCATTCTCGCTGCTTGCTACAGCCACGCTAGGCCTATAGTATTGTGCTCGGCGGTTGGAAGTAATAGGGCGGGTTTGAAGGTTGGTGTGCATTGAACAGTCGACCCACGGAAATCATTGATGCAGCAAAGCAGGGTTAGGTCCCCTGCCACATCCCCCCAGTTGGATCTCTCCACCTCCACCCCTCCTCCATCTATATCTCTCCCCTTCTCTCTCTCTCTCTCTCCCCTCTCTCTCTCTCTCTCTCTCTCTCATACACACACACACACACACACACACACACACACACACACACACACACACACACACACACACAGTCCTTTAGTCCTTCGAATGAGACTATAAACCGAGGTTCCGTGTGTGAACGCACGCATAACATCTTGCACACACGTAAAATCCCATCACCAATTTTCGGAAGAGTAGGCCAGTTAGGCCGTTGGTATGGATGACACGTTACACATAGCATGCACCCTGCGTGAGAAATGGAAAGAATGAAGGAAGTAAGGAAAATGAGTGATCAATATTGAACGATACTGACTGGATGACACGGGAAACGACTGAATGAAGCGCCGGCTGGCAGCTCTTCAGTCGGCACTAACCTGTAGGCAGCCCGTTGTGTAAACGAGTGTTGATTGTAAAGCGCTTAGAGCTTGGCTCTAGCCGAGAATAGCGCTATATAAGTATTCATTATTATTATTATCACATACACACACACACACACACACACACACACACACACACACACACACACACACACACACACACACACGCATGCACGCACGCACACACACATACCCCCCCCCCCCCCCCCCCCTCCCCCCGTGAATGTCTCTTCCTGCATTTTCCCCGACCGTTTCTTGATGTATCTCCTGCTCTTTTGCCCACTTTTCCCAGTCTTTTTCCATTTCTTCACCTTTCTCTCCTTTGATGTTTGCTTGTTTGTATATTATATATTGGGGGGGGGGGGGATAAGGGATGGAGGGATACGGAACGGAAGATCAGACATTCCCCTTCTAACACCCCCCCCCCCCCCCCCTGAAAAAAAAA
>CM031597.1:129544126-129579126 GCA_018398815.1 Conus ventricosus | reverse complement strand
AGTCGGGGCAAAGAGAGAAAAAAAAGACACAAAAATAAATGCCTTGAGAGGGACTTGAACTAGCCCACCTTCCAGGCTGCATCTTGCGACACTCACCAACGCACCATTGTAGCTGGCGAGACAGTGTGTGTGTGTGTGTGTGTGTGTGTGTGTGTGTGTGTGTGTGTGTGTGTGTGTGTGTGTGTGTGTGTGCGTGTGTGACTGTGTGTGTGTGGTGTGGTGTGCGCGTGTGCGTGTGTGACTGTGACTGTGTGTGTGTGTGACTGTGTGTGTGTGTGTGACTCTGTGTGTGTGTGTGTGTGTGTGTGTGTGTGTGTGTGTGTGTGTGTGTGTGTGTGTTGTGTGTGAGAGAGAGAGAGAGAGAGAGAGAGTGTGTGTGTGTGTGTGTGTGTGTGTGTGTGTGTGTGTGTGTGTGTGTGTGTGTGTGTGTGTGTGCGCGTGTGCGTGTGTGACTGTGACTCTGTGTGTGTGTGTGTGTGTGTGTGTGTGTGTGTGTGTGTGTGTGTGTGTGTGTGTGTGTGTGTGTGTGTGTGTGTGTCTCAGTCTGTGCGTGTGTGTGTGTAAAGAGAAAGAGAGAGAGAGAGGTGTTTTCAAAGGGGGGTCAGTGGTCCTTCCTTACAGGAGGTCAAGTGGGAGGGAGGGATATGAGGGGCAACGTGGCACAAATGCCTTAGTCATCAGCCAGAAGGGAGAAGGGGGTGATGAAGGTGGGGTGGTCGAGGGAGGGGGGGGGGGGATTGGGCAACCTGGACCCCCTCCCTCTACCTCGTCCAGGCTTGCGTCAGCGATGATTACTTTCTCTCTCTCCTTTTTTGTTATACCCCCCCCCCTCTCCTTTTTCAATGTTTATTCTCTCCCTCTCCCTCCCCCGCCTCCCTCTCTCTTTTTTTATTTTTAACCCCGCTCTCTCTCTCCTTTTTTAATGTTGTTCTCTCTCTCTCTCTCTCTCTCTCTCTCTCTCTCTCTCTCTCTCTCTCTCTGATTCCTTCTTTAATTTTGTTCTCCCCCCCCCCCTCCCAATTTTTCTCTTTTGTATTTTTTTCCTTAATTTTACGGCCTTAGCCCGCGCCAGCCAAGAGTTCAGAGAACTAGGCTTAATTACGAAGATCGGAACTACGCAGCCGCATTACACTCATTTAACGGACAGGTCTGTGGAGGATGTTGCCCCAATTTCTTGACCACACATCATTGCATGCGGCCTGTGTGTCCCTGGGAACTGCTGACCACATCACTGCAGGGGGCTGTGTGTCCCTGGGAACCTCTGACCACACATCACTGCAGGGGGCCTGTGTGTCCCTGGGAACTGCTTGACACTGACATGCATTGTGAGAAAAAAAGAAGAAGAAAAAAAAAACTACAGTACAGCCCCGTTACATGGTCTCGGACCAAAAATGAGCACAAACATCGTCTTCATCATCATCATCATCATCATGGTCACAACATTGTTCTGGCTTAGGTTCCTTTTCACGTTGGCATCGGAGGGAATGAAATGGTTGATCGTTTGGCCAAGAAGGCCACAACAGGGAAACTGTCTAACATATGTATCCCCTGCACAGATCAAAAACCAAAAGTTAATGATTATGTCAGAGACCTCTGGCAGGAGGATTGGAATACACAGACGGATAACAAGCTCTTTCAGATCCATCCTAAGCTAAAATAGTTCCTCTCATCCACGTCTGGTGGTCGCTAAGAAAAAAACGGTTCTGTGTTGGCTGCACACCGGCCATTCGTATTTTACTCATTCATGCCTTTTAAAGAGTGAAGAAGCTCCGTGGTGCATTCCATGTCATGCGCCACTCACAATGTAACATTTCTTTTAGAGTGTTGGGACTTGCATGATGTGAGACACAAACATTTTACAGCAAATTCCATGAAAATCTTGTTCAGAGATCTGATGCGATCTTTGAATTCTTGAAAGAGATTAACACTTTTCATCGGATCTGAGATTTTACAGTGAAAAGATTTTTAATAAAATTTCGAGTGGGTTTTTAGAAGATGTAATTTAAAGAGTTGTGTGAATGAATGATTTGTGAGTTGATTTTTACGTGGTGACAGCCCTCATATGGCCCTTTGCGGTCGGCTGGGCTATAAACAACATTACCTTACCTTACCTTATCATCCTAAACTGAGTGTCCGTCTTAAAACGAAGTTTCATATCATGGCGGCGTGGGAGTGAGTACGAGGACAAGGGAAATAAATAAATCGCTGATTTCAGCCAAGATGACAGCCGTGTGTGTGACGAGCCAGCAGACTGACAGGAAACGTGCTACCGCCTGACAAGAAACTCTGTGTGAAGCCATTGTTCAGGAGCGAAAAGGGTCATGTATAATATATAGGTTCCCGTGGAAGAAGGGGAAGTGGGAGAAGGGGGGGGGGGGGGGGAGGACGCAAGGTGACATTTAAACCCGTGCTGTTCTTATTCTGCTAAGCGTAGGGTGTACAAACAAGCGCGCGCGCGCGACACACACACACACACACACACACACACACACACACACACACACAGAGCGCGCACACACACACACACACACACACACGCGCGCGCGCGCGCGCGCGCACCGCACCGACACGCACGTACGCACGCACGCACGCACGCGCACACACACACACACACACACACTGCTGTTCTTGGTGTCCGTTGACACATACACACACGTACGTCACGTCTTTCTCTTTCTTCCTGTACGTCTGTACCCTCTCTCAGCTCCCTTTAACCCCTCCTCATCCGCTGTCTCCTTCAGTGTTCTCCGTACTGCTGTTTCTCTTTTCTGTCTGTACCCTCTCTCAGCTCCCTTTAACCCTCCTCATCCGCTGTCTCCTTCAGTGTTCTCCGTACTGCTGTTTCTCTTTTTTGTCTGTACCCTCTCTCAGCTCCCTTTAACCCCTCCTCATCCGCTGTCTCCTTCAGTGTTCTCCGACTGCTGTCTCTCTTTTCTGTCTGTACCCTCTTTCAGCTCCCTTTAACCCTCCTCATCCGCTGTCTCCTTCAGTGTTCTCCGCACTGCTGTCTCTCTTTTCTGTCTGTACCCTCTTTCAGCTCCCTTTAACCCCTCCTCATCCGCTGTCTCCTTCAGTGTTCTCCGCACTGCTGTCTCTCTTTTCTCCTCCCCCACCAGCGTTACACTGACATCATGGTTTCACTGTGGCATATTGTTCAAGGCAAAGTACACAGGCGATCAGTGCTGATATCATTGCTCAAGCCTAGTGTCGAAAAAGAAACAGCAAAGAAAAACAACGGTAATAAATGTCTGAAGACTGGAATGAAGAGGAAAGAAAAAAAAAGCATATAGGCCTACTGTAGTAAAATGTGGGAGGACAGGAAGATGGTAGAAAGGAATGCAGAACAAAAATGATAGCTACCTGCACCCTGAAGCATACCAGTGCAATTAAAACTAAGCTGCAGTAGCTCGCTGACCAACGAAATAAAAAGAAATGGTTATAATGGATTTTTCGCTCAGTAACAGGCAGGTACACCACACAACAAATACAACAGAGATGAGATACATACCTCTCCATTGTGGCTGTAACAGATGTCCTACTCTCTCTCTCCCTCTCTCCCCCCTCTCTCTCTCTCTCTCTCTCTCTCTCTCTCTCTCTCTCTCTCTCTCTCTCATAAGACCAGGCTACAGTGATTTCGCTTCTCTTGAAAGGCAGATCAATATCGTTCCTAAACACGCAGTGATTTCGATTTAAAAAAAAAAAAAAAAGAAGAAAAGAATGGGGGGGGGGGGGGGGAGTACAATTCATGTCGTGTATGACTTGGAACGCAATATAGACCTTATGTATTATTAAGTAACGTTTTAGTAAGACAGAGATAAGTTTAGACTGAGACGATTCAGAGCTTCAAGTGCCTCGGAGCAATTGTTTTTGAAGAGGGGTCAAAACCTGAAGCGCTCTCCACAGTCACTCAAACAACAGCGTTGGCCAGACCCGTCTGGAATGACAGAAACATCACAATCAGTTCCAAGATCAGACTGACGCGCTCCTTGGTCTTTGCCATAATTTCTCCATGCCTGTGAGACGTGGACTCTGACAGCTGAACTTCAGAGAAGGATTCGGGCATTAGAGATGAGATGCTTTCGCAAGATCCTTGGCATCTCAATCAAAGATCACATTACCAACTTGGAAGTCCACACCACAATAAGGCTAGACACCGGACCATACGAAGACCTGTTGTCCACAGTAATAAGAAAGAAAAATAAGATGTATGGTAAGATAGCAAGATTTCCCAAAACCTTTCTACAAGGAACAGTGCGAGGAGGCAGAAGGAGAGGAAGACAGAGAAAGAGATGGGAGGACAACATGAGTGCATGGACTGGCCTCACACTCAGCAACTTTCGGAGAGAGTTTGAGAACCGGGAGGAATGGAGAAAGCTGGTTGCGAAGTCTTCTGCGGCGCTCCAGCGGCCTTTAAGACTGGCTAGAAGAAGTGAAGGTGAAGGTGAAGGTGAAGCTTTATGCATGTAGACTTGGACATAATTGGCCGTTTACCTCAAAACAACAGTTTCTGCTGGATTACGTGATTAAAGTTTCACTTTTACTTATCTAAAATTTACAGTGAAATGTGTTGTTGATGGTGGAATTGTATATGATTGTTAGCCTGATTAAAGTTTGTTTATGAAATGGACCTTTTCCTAAGGGGCGACAGCCTGCGACCGGAGGGACTTCTTCTTCTTCTTCTTCTTCTCTCTCTCTCTCTCTCTCTCTCTCTCTCTCTCTGCCTTCAAGCTGGTTAAAAAATTAAAAAAAAAGAAGCACGGCATCTTAATTTTACATCAATCACAAACTCCACGGAATGCTGATTTTTTTTTCTCTCTATTAATCTATATAGCCCAGCCAATCACACAGAGCCTTTTCTGGGCTGTCAGACTTTACAAAGGAAAGAAACATCACACAGTGCACAGACCGAAGAACACAGCCAGATCCGGACACGGCAGCTAGATTGCTGACATCCTCTAACAGACAGAACAACGCTCTGCTGACAGCACCAGTTATTTCCCTTGATTTAGACGGGTTTTAAAAAAATCGTAATAAACAATTTCATGGAAAATATTTCAATGCAAGAGAGAGAGAGAGAGAGAGAGAGGAGAGAGAGAGAGAAGATCATGTAAATATACAGGCATTGCAGAATGGACAGCTAGTGTCGACTTTGAGCATTGTGCAAAACCTACAATTCTTTTTTTTTCGAACGACCTGGTCGCCAGATTACAACAACAACAACAACAACAACAGAAACAAGCTGCTTCAAAGTAGGGGTAAAGAAGGCGTGAAAGAGTTCCAAAAAACAAAGGCAGAAGAATGGTCCACAAAGGTAAAAAAAAAAAAAATTAAAACACCTAAATATATTAATGATAGACGACGGTAAATAGAAAAAATAAAAAGTAATTAACAAAAACAAAAAAAGAAAAAAAAAGAAAGAAAGAACAAGAAAAAAATTTCCAAGTACTCTGCCAGTTAACACGGACATACGAATTACAAGACAAAACACGACGCGTTTCGACCTCTTTGGTCTACTTCAGACAAGACAAACAACACTTCTTGCCTGAAGAAGACCTATGAGGTCGAAACACGTCGTGTTTTGTCTCGTAATTCGTTTGTCCATGTTAACTGGCAGAGTTATTTCAAATATCTTTGTTTTTTTAAATAGTCTCAATTTCCGCCTGCTGTCACTTCACTTTGAAAAAAAAAAAACCAAAGACAGAAAAAAAGAACAGAAAGGGAAGAAAGAAAAAGGAAAGAAAGAAAAGAATAAAGGGAATGACCGTAAAAAAAAATTTTTAAAAGGAAAAAAGAAAAAAAAGAAAGGAGATTACTAGCACAGAACTTTCAGAAAGCTGGGGAGCTATCTGGCATATCGGGGAAAGGAAGAGAAAACAAACAGAACAACAACAACACACAAAAAACAAATGGAGAAAAAATAAATAACGAAAGATCGATGAAGGAGGGTATGAAGGAAGCTCTTTTGGATTGCAGATGAGCCCAAAATAGCCATGGGCATCGGAGGAGAAGAAGGATGGAGATCAAATGGAGTTTGGTGGGAAGCCAGACAGAATGGGGGAAGAGGCGAAAAGCAACACGGGAGATTGAAGAGCTGAACAACGTGGGGAATGGTGTGTGTGTGTGTGTGTGTGTGTGTGTGTGTGTGGTGTGTGTGTGTGTGTGTGTGTGTGTGTAAGCTTGCTTGTATGCAGGCGCCTGTGTGTGTGTGCTTGTGTGTGTTATGTGTGTGTGTGTGTGTGTGTGGCGCACATGAGGAGATTGAAAAGGACAGTCACACACACACACACACACACACACACACACCCCACACACACACAGATGCATGCACGCACGCAAGCAAGCAAGCGCCCATGCACTCGCACCAATGCACACACACTCGCACACCCACGCGCGCGTGCACAACGCACACACACACACATACACACAAATCAAGAGATATTGGAAGAGAGGCAGAGAGAGAGAGGCGCGCACGCGCACACACACACACACACACACACACACACTACAACACCACACACACGCGGCATGCACACACTAGACGCACGCGCACCACACACACACACACACACACGCGCGCACACGCGCGCGCTGCGCACACACACACACCACACACACACACATACACTACATACACAAACATAAGAGAGTGGGTGGGTGGTCAGAGAGAGAGAGAGAGAGAGAGAGAGAGAGAGAGAGAGGAGAGAGAGAGAGAGAGAGAGAGAAACAAACATTATATTGAAGGCAAGTAGATCAGCTGAAATCTGAAACCAGACAAACGAAACGCAGCAGTTATGTCGAAGCATGCAAACTCAGAACGTTTACAATGTGAGTAAACATGACCACACACAAAAACAAGAGCGAGAATAACAGAAGCCTAGGCCTACTTATACACCAAATATTAAAGTGCGCAGAATGGAAACGTTTACAATGTGAGTAGGTAAGCATGATAAAAAATGAAAACAGCACACTTGTACACAAAATGTAAAAGTATACAAAATGGGAACGTTTACAGTGGGTAAGCCTGACATCGAACGACAACATTACACCTGCCACTGCCATCTTGTACATTTTTTTAAAGATTTGTTTTCCGAAAATGGTGCAATCTGACCGGTTTGGTGCAGTCTGACAAGGCTTCTTCTTCTTCTGCGTACGCAGGCTGATACTCCTGCGGACACTCCCTATATGGACAGACAAGTATAAATCCTATCTGCCCAACAAAGGGAGTGGAGTTTTGTGTGTATGACCGTTTTTTTTTTTTTTATCCCGCCATTAAGGCAGACATACTCCATCTTCGGGGAAGTCTGACAAGGCTAATGAGTGGTGTTTCTGTCCACTTTTCGGCCCAATCACGCCCACATCCATAGGTCCGCACAGCTTTAACCAGACCTATTATTATCTCTTTCACTTTTGCAGCGTCTTTTGCCGACGCACAACGTCATAGCACAACATTTGAGGCTATTGCCTGCAACCTTGTGGGCAAAATGGCGACTGCCCACTCTCAATGACGTCAGTGTCTTCTTCTTCTTCTTCCTAAAATACTGGTTCACTCAAAAACGAGTAGGTCACCAGCGCGCATGTTAAAAAGTAAAATAAAATAGCATAAAACAGTGCGACTCAGACTGTTGGCCCCTGGAGCAAATTTGGCAACAAGGGGTCGCACTCGATATTCAAGAAGTTAAAAAATGGCCAAACTCAGGCCCAGGCAATAGTAAAACATTGGGGAAGTAAAAATAGAAACTCATCAATATGCAGATCTCAAAACTGTCGAATCAATTTGTTTTTTAAAAGAGATTGCATTTGTGGCAATCTTGATGGCACCGGCAGTGAGTTCCACAGCCGTACAGAGCTGAGATAAAAAGAATGTAAGCAGTGAGTTCCACAGCCGTACAGAACTGGGATAAAAAGAATGTAAGTGGCTGTCAATATTTGATGCTGGTATGGTATAACATTGACCGCCACTCCTGGTGCTACTTTTATTCAATACTAGTTGTTCCATTGGAATATCAATTACTTTAGCTCTGCCTTTGAAAAAAATGTTAAGTTTGATAAAAGCTCTCTCTCTTGTAAGGGTTTCCATTCTAATTTCCTCATATTCTTCCTGGTATTCCCTTTTCTCTGAGTGGTTCCTGTTACGAACCATGCTGCTCTCTTCTGAATCTTTTCGAGGTTATCATTCCTTTAGATGGTAAGGATCCCAAACTGAGCAACCAATTCCAGTACTGGTGTAACCAGTGTTTTGTGCAGTCGTCTTTAACCTTTGGGGGCAGGCATTGATATTCCTGTATAAGAAAGCTAAGCTGTTATTTGCTTTTTACATACTAAATTGTAATGTTCTTTCCATTTGAGACGACTATCTTAATCACGCCTAAATATTTTGCAGCATTGTTTCTTTAAGAATAGTATTATGATAGAATAATCTGATCTAATTGGTGAGCGTTTGTTACATATACGCAACACTTGGCCTTTTGGGGATGAAATTCCATTTCCAATTCGATCTTTCACTCTTGTAAAGCGTTTAGATCTTCTTGTAGAATGCGTGTTCATCATTCTGCTTCTAATTGTGTCGTCTATGCGCAGCCAAAACACGACGACGCTCGTCTGGTTCCGCTGTCCTTTTTTTTTTTTTTTTTTTTTGCTTCGCCTGAATTTCTCTTTCTCTCTCTCTTCGCTTATTTCTCTCTTCATTTTTCATTCTGTATCTTATTTTAGTTCTAGCCACTTTTTGCATGCTTCTTTTGTTGCCTTATCTTATTTTGCACTGTTGACCTTACTCAGGGCGAGGACTGGATGTAAAAAAGCACATCAGTGCTTATATATATATATACAAATATATATATATCCTTGTAAATAAAGAATTGTGCCTTGTCTTGTCTCTCTCTCTCTTCACCCATAGTTTGCACATTTGGGCTTTTCCTATCCAGTAACAGCTATAGTTTACTCTATCTGGGCTTTTCCCTATCCAGTAACAGTTATCGTTTATTCTATCTGGGCTTTTCCCTATCCAGTAACAGTTATCGTTTATTCTATCTGGGCTTTTCCCTATCCAGTAACAGTTATTGTTTATTCTATCTGGGCTTTTCCCTATCCAGTAACAGTTATGTGTATTCTATCTGGCTTTTCCCTATCTAGTAACAGTTATCGTTTATTCTATTGGGCTTTTCCCTATCCAGTAACAACCTTGTTTATTCTATCTGGGCTTTTCCCTATCCAGTACATCCATGTTTATTCTATCGGGCTTTTCCCTATCCAGTCACACATAATCCTTCCATTAGGGTTGTTCCATCCCAGTAACACCTTTATTCCATCCCATAGGTTGTTCATATCCAGTCAACCAATAATCCATCCCTAGGTTGTTCCATATCCAGTAACAACTAGATATCCATCCATTCAGATTGTCTATATTCGTCCACAATATCCCTATCCATTAGACTGTTCTATATCCAGTACACCATAATCCATCCATTACGTTTTTTACATCTAATGGTCATCAATCAATTTGTTTAATTCTTCCATCTCAGTCACAACTTATAACCCTCCTTCCCCTCAACCACACGCATCCCACCCCCATCCATAACACACTAATTCCACCCCATGCCCCTTTCCCACCACCACACAGTTATAACGGTTGCACAGGCACAACCATGAACAGCAAAATCTAGACAAACCTTTGAAATGCTTGTGACAGGCTTTTGAATGTGAGCATACAGTTATTTTATGGCACCAGTAAAATAATGCCTAAGCTTTTAATTTCATGGTAATATTTCCTCAATGGTGTTAATGACAGTCAGGGCATAAGTTCCAACTAATGTTCGTGACGTAAAAATGCCACGCGTCTTGTGGGCTCTTGGTTATGCATGGATGGAATCACCGTTTTCATACATTTGGTATATTGCGACACATCAGTAGTAATGCACTTCATCCTCTGTTTCTGTGTTACAGAAGGACAGTTTTGACTGGGTACCTGAAGCAGCATAGACCTCTCTCTCTTAAACATCTGACTTGAGTACGGTAGGGCTCAATATGTAGCCTTTGATTAAAATGTCTTGATGGACAATCATCTAATCACCCATTCCTATGTTAGTCTTGGTGTGAGCAGTCAATCAGATGCTGTTTGATTTTTTTCTGAAAACTGTCTCCTTATCTACCGCATTTGAGAAAGGGGGACAGAGAGAGAGAGAGAGAGAGAGGGGGGGGGGGGGGGGGGGCAGACAAACAGACTGAGAGACAGACAGAAGGAGACGGAGAGACAGAAACAGTTACAGTGAGGTGACAAGGGGAACTGAAGGCAAACAAAGTGGGATAGAAAAACCACTTGACAATGTGGGAGATAGACATTGACTCACAGCTTCGTAATCAAACAGACCTTCAACACACTACACAGGATCGATTTCATACGTGAACGGAGAGATAAGGAGTGAAACAAAACCACACTGACAAAGAACAGTCAAGAATCTGGATTTTTTTTTCCTTTCTTTTTGTTTCTTTGTTTTCCCTTGCCTTCATAACAATCTGTCCAAAAACATCCCCGATATTTAAGAGCTATACCCCCTCAAAATTCTCACAAGTTGAACATGCGACAATTAAGCCATACTTAAGCTTTAAAATAACTATGGTGAAATTTTCCATTTAAAAAAATAAGTAGAAAAAGATATGAAAGACCTGTACATGAGCTTTGGAGAGACTTGATCATTCCTGTCATCAGTCTCTTGTCGTCTGACCACTTTGTTCAATGTACAATATAAAACTCTTATTTCAACTGAATCATACTTTAGTCTTCTCACCCTAAATATTGCATTGGAACTACGTTTTTAAAATGTCCTTTTTGTGTGTGTGTGTGTGGTGTGTGCTGGCGGCGCGCACGCATGCATGTGTGTGTGTGCATGTGCGTGCGTGTGCAAGTGTGGTTCTGTATGTATGTATTAAGTGTGTGTGTGTGTGTGCGGTGTGGTGCGTGCATGCGTGTGTGCTTGTGCAATGCACATACTATGTACACTGTGTGCATATTTGTATGTTTGTGTCTGTTCTGAGTCAATTTGTAATTTGATTTTTTTTCTTTACTTTCTAATATGAAACCTAAAAATCCACTGTTAAAAGCAAAACCAATTTGAAGGGGGAGAAAGCACACAAACATTTCATAAAACATACTTTACTCCCAAATCAAAACAGACTTGAAAACATGTTTGCATCACCACAAATACAAATTTCACAGTTATCCCTTAAAAAGATCAAGGCAACAGAAAAATTATTTATCCAAAAGACACTGCCTTTTCTGATTACAGTCATATATCATATCCTGTTTTGAATATCGCAAAGGGCACACATTCAGTTTCATAATCAGGAGTAGTAGTACTTCCAAAATAAAAATTCTATTACTTTCCCTTTCTGGACCTGCTATCAGCAAGTACCATAGCTGGAAATTAAAGGTTTTGTTGTTGTTGTTGTTTTTTCTAATGGAACAGATCAGGGGAGGCCCAAACTCTTGGTTGAAGTCCCACAACCAGATGGCCTGAGGATTAGTGGATCATCACAGATTCACTCTGTCCTGGAACTTCCTTCATGGCAGGCAGAGCCAAATCCTTTCATCCCACCACCTGAACCTGTCCTGACATGAATCAGGTAAACACATCTGCTGAGCGGACAGAGAGGGTTTCAAGGCTGTAAGTAGTGACCTGCCAGTGGATCTAACTGGCCACCGTTGGCTCTGCAGCTCAACACCTGCCTCGCCTCCCCCTCTTCTTTACTGATTTGAGCATCTGTCAAGTTATTGAATGGAAAAATCGGAGGGCAACAAAATGCAAAGCCTGAGGGATGTCTACATTCAAATTTATGAATCTTTGTTTTGGATAATATTAATACTTTCAAACATACAGCAAAAACCTTAAAATTCTGCTTCAAGCTACGTTGAACTCATTGTATCACGCATCATGGAAGCCTTTTTTTTCTTTTCTTTCCCCCAACCCCCCAAAGTATGTGCAAGTACACACACCATATTTCAACAAAAAGCTGTAAAGTAATAGAAAAATATATTCACCACCATATGAAATGTACATTATGTTTTGAACACAGTGAATTTTCAGCACAACAATACAAACTGTTATTTACATAAAAAGTGAATACCTCTTTGATATCAAAGAAGAAAAATTCTGATTATGCGATTAATCTTTTAGGGTTTAAATATGACACAGTACGTCAGTGTGTGTGAGAGACAGAGACAGACTGAGACACACAGAGAGAGAAAGCATGTGTGTGTGTGTGTGTGTGTGTGTGTGTGTGTGTGTGTGTGTGTGTGTGTGTGTGTGTGTGTGTGAATGTGTATCTACATGTGACCTAACAACTTATGATGAAATGGACTGACGGCATCATAGCACTTCTGTTTCAACAGAGCTCCACCGAGCAGACCTCAAATATATGACCTTTTCAAAGACCATCCAACAATGCCCCAGATGACCAAAACTCAAGAAAGTATTATTCAAATAGCTGAGCTCATCCCACCTGAATCATCTGTGACAACAGTGTTCATGGCAGATTATAACCCCATGCTTATCCACAGAATTGAAAAAGTATGGTAAGTAAGCGCTGCCTCGGGCACAGATTTTTAGCTAATACATGATATCTGCTACCTTTCCAACTTTGAATACTTTGGTGTGTAATCTCACACATAATGATATCAGAGGTACATTCACAGTTCAATATTTCGAGCACACACACTCTCTGAAGACACTTTTCATATCATTTGCAGAGATGCAAAAGAAAAGAATAAGTTCACTCAGGAATACATGCAGCTCTCCTCCATAACACAAGAACAAATCATGGATACATAACATTGAAATAGTTCAGACAAAACCAAAAAAAGCAAGAACCAAAACAAGATTTTAAAAATACATAGGCATGATCATAGTCGAACTGACAAGTACCACAGAACATAAAACTCAATCATGATACGTTGGTGTTCCCACAATGGCGTAAGACAGGGACCAAAATTCACAGCCCAAACATTAGAACATAAATGATTGATTCCATTCGACCAGGAATGTACAAGATCAAAACAAAAAACCTGGCATCTGCTTGCATCTTCAGACATCCGCAGTGTCTCAGTCTCCACAACCAGCTGTCTTTCCAGAATCTTGTCCTTGACCACCGGCAAACATACTGAGCTCAGCACCATAGAATCTGTTTCATCCTCCATAGTGGGGTCTTGTCGCAGGAGTCTGTCCATCTCCAGACAGCCACAGACTGTCCAAGTGTGATATTCACAACCCTAAAATCTGACAACCGGATGTTGCTCAACCTGTTTCTGAATATGCAGACACGGACAACAACTGGGCAGATATCCAGCATCTACTTCCAAAGCAAATGGGACAGACAGCTGCATCCTGGCGAGAGCGGCAAAAATGGCAAGAACAAATGGACAACCTTCTCCCAGCCAAAAGATCTTGAAGATGAATAACAAGATATCTGACCCACAGAGAATTGAGAAATGTACTGAGCTGTCTCTCTCTCTTTCTTCTGAGTTAAATCATCGTCCACCCACAGTCACAGGCTTAACATTCAGGTGAACATGGTCATTTTACAGATGATGATGATGTTGATAATACGTACAAACATAATCTACAGACCAAATCCTCATTGATCCCATTCAAAATGTAAAAATGATCAGAGACCAGAGAGGGCAAACAGCACAGCGCGCTGGATTAGGTATGTCAAGTAGAGGGCTCATAGACAGCAGGCAGTACATTTATACCAGTCTTTTATAACACCCTTCTAAATGAGAACTGACAGGACTGACCTTTTCTTCAATGCCCAGGTTTTTCATTCTTCTCGTTTTACTTCAAACAACTCGTAGAGATTAATATTAGTGATAGCACATGAGCGCACGCATGCACACTCACACACACCTGCAGACAGAAGATAGATCAGACAGCTAAAGAGATTAAATATGCAAATGGAAAGTAAAGGGGAGAGGGGGAGGGGTAGCATATATGAAAATGACAGAAAGAGATATTAAGAATCAGAAAATGTACAATTCAATCATGATTGTTAAAAGAAAACATGATCTCCATGTTGATTAGACATAAATATAATTATAAATATATATCCTTTTACACCTCTTCTTTATTCCCCTCGCCTTTTCAATACCCATCCCTCCCTGCACATACAACAAAGATAGAAACAACCGACTCATGAAATAGTCCAAATATTTCGACCTTACCAACGTCTTCCTCGGGTGATTTTAATAACAAGAATCACACACAGACACAGACACAGACACAGACACACACACACACATATATATATATATGAATATATATATATATATATATATATGAGAGAGAGATACGGATACAGATACGGAAAGTTTAATCATGTATAGGCCATTGCCCCTCATGATGGGATACATATATACAAACATTTCTCAGAACTGACAATTGTGAACAGTGAAATAATCCAAAACTCACCTGGTAATAAGTTTAAGAAGTAAGAACGGAACGCAACTTAAAGGCTTTATAAAGATAGATTGACACATTTCTGACTGTTTTTTCGTGCATACTCGCCATAAGCAATGTAAATCTAAACTGACTTGGCACTTTGTAATATTCAGCGGAATGTACTGTGCCCTTAGGTCATACAGAACTGGACAACATAAAATGAAATGTACCTCGCTTTCCTTCTTTTTTAGAAAAAGTGGACATATCAATTCATTTTCACTGTGTGCTTTATAGCGAATACGATGTACCGTGATTTCAGAAATGCCAAGTCTAAATCCTGTCAGTATGTATCTTAAATACCTGTCTAAATTGATCAATGAATGTGTTCTAACATCAGGGACAGTGCAAAAGGTTCTATAAATGTTAAACCTATCACTATTATATATATGGACATTCTAGTCTTGCCATCTGCACAAAATCAACTTTTCCTTAAAACTTATCAGAAACTCGTTAATTCCCTCCACACCTTGATTTAGCCATACAAACCCATACCCAAACATGTACAATTTATTGCGAATATTTCAGGCCCAGTTTTTCTTCCCTCGCAAATCCAAATCAAAAAGCGTTGTGTAGGCCCTATAAGGTAATCTACATTCATCCATTCTCGTCAGTTTTAACCAAAACCTGATGCACTTTATAGCTGAGTTTATGTAAATAGGATATCTATTTGTTTCTCCATACACCAGATCATTAGGTGTTCGCATTTCAACACCTAGGAATCGTTTAATAGCAAACAGATATCAGTTTTTTGCAATGGTGTGCTGCATTGTCAAGTCCCCATAACTCTGCCCCATACTGAGCAACAGATTGAACCTGTGAGTCAAATAACTTCAAAAAGCAAGAGTGAGAGTTACATTTCAGCTTAAATAACTTTTGCAAAATGCATAATAAAGCATTTTTTTGCTTTGCTTGTAAGGTCATGACATGCAGCAACAAAACTTAGCTCTGCTGAAAAATAAATTCCTAAATATTTGTATGCATTCACAACAGGCATCTCAATTCCGTTAAATGTCCATCTTTCTCTGGCAGCTAAACAACCCCCTTTCCTAAACACCACTATATTACTTTTACCCAAATTAACCTTCAACTGCAAAGCAGCGGCTGCATGCTGAAGAATGTTTATCTGGTTTGTAACCCTATGAGTTTCAGAAATTAAAACCACATCATCCGCCAGAAGCAGTATAAATAATTCAAAATAATCAGACATAAACATTGCCCCATGTTTCCATGTAAGAGAGAGACAGAGACAGAGGCACAGATAGAGAGGGAAAGACAGATGAGAGAGAGAAGAGACACAGAGAGAGAAACATATAATCAAATCTTAAGTGTTCGAAAGGAACCCAAATAATGCAACAATAATGCAACAGTCGAACAGTTTCAATCATAATACATACACTCAATAGTTTTACTTCTTTTTCAAGTTTCACTGGTGACATAGATAACAGTGAAAGTATAGTTGAAGATGAGCAAGGGAACACAGATAAGCTCTGTTTTCAGATCATGCTGATTAAAATTGTATATAAACCATCCTGATTTATTAAATACTTTTTAACAATATATGGAAAGAATTTTTTTTTCACATTCCACATACAAGCAGCTCAGCATTTTTTTTTCAATAAGCAATAATAGTTCCACAACCAATGAAAACAGTTAACTGTTATGTCATAGCTTACCAAAAGAACAGAAAGAAACCAATATTTTTCATCTGAAATACATGCAAGCACACACACACACCGCGCCACAATCACAAACAAACACGCACGTGCGCACACACACACACTTCCTATGTGGATACACACCCAGACCTGAACACAAGAAGAATTATAATAATTAGCAATAAACAAGTACCTTAACTTTTGCTTCTAAAAAGACACACAATTTCCAGTCATTGACAATGCGCTTTACAGCTATTTTCACAGAATAGTGTGACTAAAGTTGTTTGCTTTTATTTCCTTTTTTTTTCATCCTTTGTCCCCTTCACCCTGATTGCCCTTTCGGTCGGCTGGGCTATAGCAACTATTATTTATCTTACTTGCCATCTTCCATCCGTCCAACGTTCCTTCCTGCATTACAGTGTAAAATTAGTATAATTGGTTACAGGACCACATGGGGTTATCCTTCCCTTCTGCCCTCCTGTCCCCCTCCTCTGCATTACAGTGCTAGAGTAGACTCAGTATATTGGTCCTACAGGACTACATGGGCTCTCAAAACCAGGTCAGAGCAGTTCGTGGGCAGTACACACTAGTTTCCCATAAGTTCCAATAATGCGAAATACCATCAGGTCCTGTGATCCTTTGCTGTGTGCTAGTGTTGTGCCTCCTGTCCCCTCCTTCCAAACCATCTGCCCTGAGGTCTCGCGTCGTGCCCCCCCCCCCCCTTCCCAATGGTCTCCCCTCCACATCTCTCCACTGCCAGAAACCAATTCAGAGTCAGAGAGAGAAGGAAAAGAAGTTTGTCCTTATTTTTTTTTTCTGTTTTCATGTTGTGTGTGTGTGTGTGTGTGTGGTGTGTGTGTGTGTGTGTGTGTGTGTGTGTGTGCGATGCTGCGTGCGTGCGTGCTGTGTGTGTTGTTGGTGGTGGTGGAGGGGTGTTGCTGGTGAGATGGTATGAAGCACTGACACTCTTTGCAGCCAATGGCCATCAACTTCAACAGCATAATAAGCTACTTTCGTCAACACTTGATGACACACAGACTGCCAAAGGCAATGAACACCAGCCTCCAAGAAGCCACAGATTATGACTTCCTTTGCTCTCTTGAATCAAAGACAGGTAAAAAAAAAAAAAAAAGAAGATACCTGGTCGCATCATTTTCACAACGTTCCCAGTCAGCAGTGCCACATGGGAATGAAAGTATAGACCACGGAAAACTGGTCGACGACAGTGACACTGTCTGACCTGACACAAACAGAAAGCGACTCATCACACTGGCGCTGACTACTCGCAGCAGTCTGGTGTGGCAGACAGTCAGTCACTTGGGCAGACTGGCAGGAAAAGGGGGGATGCAGCGTTGCTTTGACATAGTCTGTTCCTCTCACTTATAGAGACACTGTCATCCTTCAGACTAAAACACAAACACACAAGGTTTGCACTTATACACCGGAAAGAAAACCCCCAAAAGACAGGTAAAAAATTGTTCAGAGGTTCACTGCAGAAGTGAAAAGCTGCCAGATAGTTTTTGGTTTAAAAGAGTTTAGCAAATTCATCTCCAGGTAAACATATACTTTCACAAACAGTATGATGAACGCTGAATGGACATACACCAAACTTTTTTAAAGCAAAAATTCACCACCACCACCACCACCCCTTTGAGGAAAAAAAAAAAAGAGAGGATCAGCTGAAAGATTCCTTCCTCCTCCAAACCCCTCCCCCCACCCCTCCCCCTCAAAAAAGCCCCCGAAGGTAAAGTAAAAATGATGTACAAAATGTCAATCCTGACAAAAAAAACAACACCCCCACCCCCACCATGTTTAATTTCAATTATCTTAGTTCCCAGACTCTGAATTTTATGCTATTTAGCAAACTGCCTGTTCATTTGCAGGCAAAGTGTGCTACAATATCAAAAATACCCATACAAGTAAGGGCCTGAAACACAGTCACATCATTTTGTCACGAAAGAAGGGAGAAAGTAAACATAAAAGTAGCCATCTGATGCAAAAAAATAAAAAAAAGAATGTGCAACAGCCTTTTTTCACCATAAATTATGATTTATCATGCAGCACACCATTCCTTTATATAAATTTTAGCTCAAAGACGTGCTGTGTTGGCCCTCAAAAATAGGGAGGAGTTGAGGGGGGAGGGAGGGAGGGGATGTTAGGAATCTGGTTTTACTGGCCACAAAATGCTGCATTTTCAAAGCTTCAAAAAATGCTGCACTTCCAAAACTTCAATATGGAGTTTGTCATTTCAGTACATGCACTGAAGAATTTTGAAAAGACTCAACATTAGCCTGGTTTATAAGCAACCCAACGGCCATTCTGACCACCAAGTAAAACCCAGGATTGTCTGCTTTCACCTTACTCATGACCATGAACACACAACCATGGCTCAGAAACCTGGAGCAGGAAATCATAAACTTGGATGGACCTTTCCCTAAGACTTAATACCGGTCAAATGCACGCCAACCCTAAACTGAACACACACTGACAGACGTAGTGATATCAATGACCTGACAGCAATGGAAAGGGATATGTAAATCAACACACACATGATGATGCATCATCACTGAAGACACAACCATCGAAAGCAAACTGACACATTTTCAGCCCAGACTTCTTGAGCGCAGGTTACTGTACATAACACAGCATGTGGTGCATCTCTTGATTTTTTTGTTGCTGTTTTGTTCAGAGTGATTTTACTTTTCATCCTCTTCATGTTTAATACGTGTGATTTACTTTTCACCCTCTTCATGTTCAATAAGTGTGATTCATATTCAATAAAACGTATTTAGTCAAATGATTCTGAACAGAAATTCCGTTCTACTGCTATACAGAGAAAATTGCTATGGCGCACACTTTGATCAAATGGAAAATGTAAAAAGCTCATCAACCCTTCCTGTTCTTCAAGCTACACTGCCTTCCATGCCTGGATGTAGGTATACTGTAACCATTTGGGGCAGTGAACTCCGTTTACTTATGAATTCATTAATTCATTAATTATTCTCTTTGTTTAAAGAAATATGTGGGTCAAGCATTCAATTTGCATCCTGAGGTACCCTTTCTCTAACACATTCAATATTTTCCTCGCTTTGAAAGATGACAACATGCATCTTTGGATATGATCTGATTTTAGATTCAGATTCAGATTCCAAGAATACTTCCTTAAAGGAATTAACTATAGTATAAAATGGGAATTTGATGTACGCAGTACTGACTGCTGACAGACAGTCAAGGTGCCGTTCCGCTTCCAGAGTTTTGGGTTTCACTATGATACCCATCAATCATAACCACAATTCTGAAGTAATTGATGCTCATTTTCAAGTTTAAGATTGCTACCTGTGCATTGGAATGATCCATTTAATCCTTGGTGAACAGTCAAACATTACACTTCAGGCATGATCATCAAAAGCAATTGCAAACGAATCTGCTCAAAAATGGTAGAACTGACCAAATTAGTAAGTGACATGGATGTCATTCGGCATTGTCTCCCTCATGGGACCACTGATTATGAATTTATGATGCTGGATGACCCAAGTGCTGCCTGAACATTGGCAGAATAACATAGTGTAAAGTACAACGTTGAATATCAACACAAGTGAAACCCATCCGCATTTCTTCCAACACGTCAACTTATTTTCCAAAAAATCTTTTAAAAGTGTGAAACCAACAAAATGGCCACTTTTGGCTTTTGGCTTTCAAGTTTACAGCAACAATATATACAGTTCATGAGGCAATCTTTAAAGCTGATAGCAATAATACAGGAGTATTTTTTTGTAATGTATATGAATGCAAGGACGCACACACACACATACACACACATGCAAGCATGCACTCGTGCGCACATCCCTATATCTTAGTCCAGTTTATAAAATAAATTTTAAGTTTATACCCACTGTATCTGAACTTTAAAAATGCTTACATACATAGATCACTCAAATTCATTGATGTACACATATGACATATGCATACACTTTACACACAGACACAGCATAAACAAAATTACATATTCACTATGCATAATGCGAACTCACTGAAAAAAAGACCAACCAACTAAAAAAAGTTATTATGTCTCGCATACAAGGACAAAATAAAGATGGCAAAGAGGTATAAACATCTTTGTTTTTAAAACGGTAACCTGAAAAGAAATACAAAAAAGGAGGAGTAAGAAGACCTGGGGTTGGTGCAAGAAGAAATCACTCACACGCACGCACGCACGCACGCACACACACACACACACACACACGCACACACACACATACAAGCAGAGACAGACTCACTCACTCTCACACACACACACACACACATGTAGATACAAGCAGACACACATACACCCATATATATATATATATACATAGGGTTTCACATCACATACAAAAGGGGATAAATTATGCACTGAAATAAAAAATCATGTACATGAAATAAGTAAAAGGGTATGAATGTGTAAGAAAATTAATCAAAAGGTGAGAACACGTACTGATTTTGTATGGAAACTCATCATCAGGGCTTCTGAAAACGCAAAAAATTGCGTACAGTACGCATTAAAACTCTACGGGACGCGCTGGGTGTCCGTGTGAGGGGTCCCCAGGGACCCCTTCAAATTTTGGTGAAGTCAGACATAAAGTGAGAAAAGACTGCCTTCAACATCGTAAGTTGGGTGCCGTAACATCGAAGGTCTGCTACACTTCGGACCGAACCCATCCCTTTTCAAGTTTGAACAGTAACAAAGCGAGTAGGGCAGCCTCCTAACAACATACGTCGGTCACTTTTGTCGTCTGCTGAGGCTGACTAAGCTTAACGCTAGGCCACAGCATCGTTTTCAGTTGACCGAATTTTCCTACTTTGAGCTATGTGATGTCACGATGAAGCTTTTCATTTTCCCGGCAGGAGAGAGGCATTTCTGCGAAGCCTTTGTTTCCAACATGTCTCTCGAAGAGTGGTTAATGAAATCATCGTCGCAAAAGCGAAAAAGCGTAGCAGAGGAGCAAGATCGTGAACGGATACAACTTTTGATGTTTATTTTGTTGTTTTTATTGTGACGATGTGTCTGTGACAATTGCAGTGCGCGTGCAGGGATGCAATTTTTTAACGTATATTTTGTTGTTTTTATTGTGGTGTAGGGACCCCTTAATGTTAGCCTGGGACCCCTTAAAAATCTGATGATGGGGTCCCTGGGACCGGAAAGATTTTCACCCCCGCAGAAGCCCTGCATCATAGAAGACAATTTCAGTCAAGGATCTGAAAGATATGATCGCGAGTAAAGAACACATACAGCACTGTAGAGAGTGCTTTCCCTTCACTTATCTTGCTTCGTCAATCAGCCAAATAGCTAAGGCCTTACGTCTAATTTGTCGGAAGCAAAATACTGATTGATTGTTGCAGTTTGCTTACCTCAGTTGTCAATTTGGCAAAAGTCAAACGCAGAGAACTGAATGCAAGTCACTGTAAGGGGAAGATAGAAAAAACAACCAACACGAGGCAGAACATTTGGATGAAATTCGGATCTTTCAGCCACCTAAATCAGAAAAAGAGATTGACAAAAATCACTAGTGCTGACTTGATGTCACTAGAGGAGACAGACAGCAAAGTTTTTCAACAACAACGGTGCTGATGTTTGACTTGGTTTCAGGGGCTAATGTTGCACTTATCAAACTTGATGTTGTGCAAACTCTGCACACACTAGAAAGCTTGCAGTGGCTTTCCTACAGAAGGACTGGGAAACTTCCAGCAATCTTCACTTTTTCACCTCCATAAGTCCAAGGAACTTTGATCCTCTTTGTGTGTTAAATCAGCTCTTTCTTGGGGACCATGATCGACACGTTCCATGATTTTGGAAAAAAAGGAACAAACAAAAATGCCACCACAACCACATCCAACAACTTTAAACATTGACACAAACAGACATAAAACACTCATGTAGAATCAGAACAAAACTCTCTGATGAAATCTTTTCTTCTTCTTCTCCTTCTTGCTGATTATGGCAGAATCCTTTACATGTAAAATCCCCAGGGATTTTTTTGTTGGGGGTTTGACACCACCACCTCCCTCCCAATTTAACATGAAAACCTTATATTTCAGATGATGTGGAATCCTACACACACACACACCACACACACACACACACACACACACACACACACACTACTCACACACAAAGAATTACCACAGTCATGCAAAAAGTATCCCAATTCAACACACAGGTATCACAAACAATACAGTAATCTCATGATGAACAACTGACGATAATCTCAAGTCGTGGGAGCAGAGAGCTTCGGTCCCAGTGGTCTCCCTAGTGAGGCGATGTGGGAGGAGGTATGGAGACAGAGGATGCTGTGGCTGTGTAGGCAGGAGGAGGGTCCTCCTCAGGCACTGCTTCATTGGCCAGTAAACCCGCGTCATCACTGAACCCAAGAGAAAAAAACAACAGAGAGATCAATTATAACACATACATGTACACTGACACGCAAACACATTATACATAAATACGTGATGTTCGCAGCTGTCTTTATATGATGCATGCATGAAAATCCCCTTCCACAAATACTTTATGTAGTATCTATATATGCCTGCGTCACATCACAACTGCAGCAAACATCAGCCTGCAATTAAGCATGCATGATCTTTAGTACCCGATGTCACGACCGACCCCTGGAGGTCTGCCCTGACAGGATCGGTCTAGGTGGGAGTGAAGGGAGTGACTGACCTCACACGCTCCGCAAGAGACCACACAATAAAGATTACGATACAACACCCCATTTATTCACACCAGCAAAATAAACATTCCAACACACGCACCATGCACGATCACAATAAGGCACTCCAACGCACACAACATGCACAATCACGATCAAGCACTCCAACGCACACAACATGCACAATCACGATCAAGCACTCCAACGCACACAACATGCACAATACGATCAAGCACTCCAACGCACACAACATGCACAATCACAATCAAGCACTCCCACACCCACAACATGCACGATTATAAATAAATATTTCGCCATACGACGTACACGATCACAATTACAGCATTCCAGCACATATGACATATACACAATTATAAAGAAATATTTCCAGTATCGATCCCTTCTCACACCATGGAGTGCGTCCACATCCTGCCCCTGTCAAGTCCGCAGGGAGCACCCTGTCGCACTAGGTGCTCCGAGCCGGGTTGGTTCTCGCAGGGAGTCGCCCAAAGCCGACACCCTCGACTCCCAAGCGGGCAGTGAAGAGCGTGTCCCGGGGGGGGGGGGGACTAGCTGTTACTGGAGGTCCTGGACGGGGGTCCAGGCCGGCCAGTCAAGACGGCGGGCTCCTCTAGCAGTCCACGGTCCTGACCAAGGCGTGGCCTCGACCAGCGCGTGGCACCATCCCGTCCGTGGTCTCAGCCAGAACGTGGCCTCGACCAGCACGTGGCACCATCCAGTTCGTGCTCCAGGTGAAGCCCCCGGGAGGGGGGAGGACGTAGCTGGGAGGAGAGTCGGAGAGGAGGAAAAGAAGAAGGAAGGAGGAAGGAAGAAGGGTACAGCTACCCGTGGGTGACCCCGAAGAGGCGGGTCAAAGGACTCTCTCTACCCTCTGTCCAGTCGAGAGGACAGAGGCGAAGATGCGGAAACAGAAGAAATGATGTCCCTCTCCTACAGGCCGACTGCAGGAATTGAAAGTACTGACTGTACTCTCGATGATAAGGTAAAGAACCAGGACTGGAGCAGGCGCCCCCAGAGACATCTTCCGCTCGAGTGAAGAGCTAACCTCCCTCAGCAATGGCGGCCAACATGCCATGCAGCGTCACAGAGTGAGCATACTTCAAACTAAAAGAAACGAAGCACGTGCGACAGGTAAAAAGACAGGCGAGAGGCCGATAGACAGAAAGTTCGAGAGAAAGGTACCGGCCACCCGTGAACTTGCAGGATGAATAGCACGGGCGGTGGAATTAGAGAGAGAGAGAGAGAAAGCAAACCGAAGTTGAGCTGAACCACACCAAGGTGCAACTGCACCACAAGCCACCCTAAGGGACGGATACACGACAACAGCAACGACAATAAACAAATAAGTAATTCCGCCACCCTAGGTGGGTCGAACGTCGTAGCCTCGTGACAAACTCGTGACAAACCCCCCTTCTAAAAGCATCTGTTTCTCTGAGATACAGTGCTCCTTTGAACCTTGTCGCATGTGCAACTTCACAACAAGGGACCGAACCCAACTCTCTGTGATCGACAGAGTACGAAAATCCAATACAAACATTCCACGATAGAATCACACCGAGGAATACATAATACTACATTATCAAACAACTAAGCAAACCTTCCAACCATGAAAGTAACAATACGAACCTTTGGTGTTTCACTACCGTTAACCTCACTGAAGTGACAACTGTCACTACCCCTGATACAGAGACCAAAAAGGGATATAACCCTGGTTGAGGGGAAGTGTCCTCTGACTGATTTTTCCAATATGCTAACTACGGAGCTCGGGCTAAGATAGTCAGCATCCGTATTACAGGAACCCTTGATATGACGGAAAGTGAACGCAGGGACTCTGCAGTTCCACTGCCTAACTCATGAGTCGACGATGACTAGCCGGATCCGGTCCAAGCACTGGAGAGGATGATAAATCGCTCTCCAGTACAAACTTCCGGCCGTACTTCTTCTTGGGCACGCCAGTGCGCGTCCAAATCTGCCTGAGAGATTCAGCAACAGTAGGGGCACGATAGTCCTAAGCGGGACACCCTCTGGGTATCGACCGCAGATTCTACCACTACCGAAGTTGTAGCGGTGGACCGCGACCGGAGGAGGATTAATGGGTCCCCCAGGTCAACCCCAAACCTTGCTGAATGCCTCCCCAACCAGTGGCACTGACCCTAGGGGAACAGCTTCAAGCGACCCTTAGGCGTTGCCCCGCTGGCAGACACGCAACTGCGGCAGTACTGCCTAACCTGCGAGTTCATCCTGGCCAGAAGAAGTCCGGTCTTACCGCTCGAGAGTCCGCTTGGAGCCCATATGACCTGCCAGGGGGGAAAATCGTGGGCCTGCCGGGAAAGAACAGACTCTCTCAAGCTTTGGGGAACAACAACTTTTTGGGCCCACACGATCTGCCTGAGTGAAAACCCTAAAGAGGATCCCCCTTGTGGAGCCTGAAGCTTACCTTGGCGTGTCGGGCCGACTGAGCGGGATGATCCACAAGTTGTCGTAGGCGTTGGACACCCAAGTCCCTGGCCTGAAGACGGATAATTGCTAGCAGGATCGGCCCTTGCCAGAACCTCGTTGGGAGATGGGCCCTGAAGAACGGGACGCAATTCTTTCCCTGCTTCTTAGCTTTGGCGCGTGTGGTGACTCCCACACACGCCTGTAGGGGCAAAATCCGTAGACACGGGCCCTGACTGCGTCCGTCTGCGAAGGTGATTAGAAATTCCCTATGATAAGGGAATTACAGAGGTCGCTCCACCGCGATGGCCCATTACTTCGCCACAGAAGTAGGGGGGGGAAAGATAGAAACGAGTACTGAAGGACGGGTGGAGGTAAAACCAGCCTCCAACCCGCACACATCGTAACTGGGGGCCCGCCGGGCCCTTGGGGGAAAAACTAAATCCTTTATCCACAAAGAGTGTTGATGCTCCCGAATCCCTGGGGTTTGTCGCCCAAGGATGAACCCACAACAGAGAGAAAAAATGGGCACTCTGAATCACCGAAGCTGGGATGGACCCACGTTAGCTGGGGCACGAGGACGTTGGGAAAGGACCAGCCCCACGACTACCAGCGGCTTTAGGACAATCTTTCCTAATGGGGCCCCAGGACGACCACAAAGAAAACCAAGTCGGGGCGCTGAAACCCCCGATGAACTGCCTGCCTTGTTCCCCCCACTAGCAGTTGTCGGCACCTTATTGTACCAAATCCTGTGGAGGGCTTCCTCTCGTATCGGGCGATGCCCTTTAAGCCCGGGCCGAGCTTCAGCAAACCCCTCAGCTGTGTGAATCGCAGCCGCGAAATCCTGAGGTGCTGTCTCGCCTATCCGGATCCTATCTCTGGGGCCCACAGTGTTGGTGAGCTGGTTCAATGAGGATCAGATCCTCCGCCCCAAACTTAGCAAATTGACGCCAGTACCCTAGGGTCTTGGCAGCCTATCACCAAACTGCACGAAGGTCTCATCTTTATTCTTCTTCATGGACCTAAAACTTCCTCCTTTTAGGTCTCTGGGGTAAGGTGGAAACGCTTACGCAGAGCCAACTGCATGTCTGCATAAGACGCGCCTTCTTAGAGTGGGGCACACACTCCCTTGCAGCACCCAGAAAATCCAGAAAAAAGGTGAAAGCCTTTTGTTCCTCAGACAATTGGTATGAACAAGCAACCTTGTCAAAATGCTCTAGGAACATATCAATGTCCTCACTAGGTCTGAACTCTGGAAGCTTTAACTTTGGGCCTCTAACTCTATCACCTGCCTGGTGATTAACCCCCTGACTTACGATGCGGGAGAACCGCGAAAGAAGCTGTTCCATCTCCTCCCTACGCAGAGCTCCATCCTGTCTAGTTTTCCCCCTACGAGGGTTTCCCTGCCTGTCAGCCTCTTCCCTACGCTGAGCAGCCTCCTCCCTACGCTGAGCCTCCTGTTTTAGAGCCTCCTCTCTACGCAGAGCCTCCATCCTGTCTGCTCTTCCCTACGCAGGGCTTCCTGCCTGACGGGCCTTTTCCCTTACGGAGCCTTCCCTCTTCCCTACGTAGAGCTTCCTGCCTAACCACCTCCTCTCTGCGCTCTTCCCTACGCTGCCGCTCCAAAAACATAAGGACAGAGGTGATATCCTGAGCGGGGTTCACCACTCCCGACCCGGGAGGATGATTTCCCTCTGACCGTCCCTTTGGGTCTCGACCCTTTCCATAGGAAAGTCTTCTGGGGGATGCCCTTACGAGGGGAAGCCTGGAGAGGAGAAGGTTTCGGTCTCTGCGATCAACAGAAGCCCACAGTTGCTTCGCTATGCTCTGACGCTTCCGAGCGGAAGTGCCAGTCGGGGTCTCGACAGGAAAAATCCCCCAGCAAAGAAGAAGTGACAGTACTCGCTGGACTACCTGCTATAGCCCCTGGAAATAAGTAGAAGTTACCGTAGTCGAAGTACGGTTTCAATAGTAGGGACTACAGTAACATTTTGAATACCCTTCTTCTTCGACGCACGCGTCGCCACACCACCAGCGCCGGACGTCGCCATGACAACAATATCCTACGTTTTCCAAAAACAGGGGAAAAACAATTCCACTAGAAAAAAAAAAAATATTTTAGGGGCGTGTGTAATTTTTGTGTATGTGTGTGTGTGCGGTGTTTCGGACCAAGTTCCGGCTGCTCACTCTGGCAACACCGCGCTCTACAGCACGAGCAACGTGCGGGGGGGCTCACCGAAAAAAAAAAAAAAAAAAAAAAAATATGTCCGGCTGCCCCCACTCTGGCAACACCGCGCTCTACAGCACGAGCAACAGTGCGGTGGGGCTGGCGGAAAAAAAACAAAACAAAAACCTAGCAGACGGAAACCGGAGAGAGGAAAAAAAAAAAAACACTAGCGTCCGATGCCCCCCCTGTACTCAACAACCCGGTTAGAGAAAAAAAAACAAGAATTGGCTAAATACAAAAACAGGAATGGAAGACTGAGCGGCAACAGAAGGGCAAGACTTACGGCCGTACCTGCGAGAGGTCCCGGGTTTTTAAATCCCGGACGAGCCCCCACAATTGTCCCGACCGACCCTGGAGGTCTGCCCGACAGGATCGGTCTAGGTGGGAGTGAAGGGAGTGGGCGACCTCACACGCTCCGCAAGAGACCACACAATAAAGATACGAGACCAACACCCCATTATTCACACCGCAAAATAAACATTCCAACACACGCCCCCATGCACGAAACACAATAAGGCACTCCCAAAGCCACAACATGCACAATACGATCAAGCACTCCAACGCACACCCAAAATGCACAATCACGATCAAGCACTCCAACGCACACAACATGCACAATCACGATCAAGCACTCCAACGCACACAACATGCCAATCACAATCAGCACTCCCACACCCACAACATGCACGATTATAAATAAATATTTGCCATAAAGACATACACGATCACAATTAACAGCATTCCAGCACATATGACATATACACAAATTATAAAGAAATATTTCCCGTATCGATCCCCTTTTCACACCATGGAGTGGTCCACATCCCGCCCTGTCATCGTCCGCAGGGAGCACCCTGTCGCCTAGGTGCTCCGGCCGGGTTGGTTCCGCAGGGAGTCGCCCCAAAGCCGACACCCCCGACTCCCGGGGGGCGATGAAGAGCGTTTGTCCCGGGGGGGGGGGGGGACGTAGCTGTTACTGGAGGTCCTGGCGGGGGTCCAGGCCCGGGCCCGTCAAGACGGCGGGGCTCCTCTAGCAGTCCCGGTCCTGACCAAGGCGTGGCCTCGACCAGCGCGTTTGGGACCATCCCGTCCGTGGTCTCAGCCAGAACGTGGCCTCGACCAGCACGTGGCCCCCATCCCGTTCGTGCTCCCGGTGAAGCCCCCGGGAGGGGGGAGGACGTAGCTGGGAGGGGAGTCGGAGAGGAGGAAAAGAAGAAGGAAGGAGGAAGGAAGAAGGGGTACAGCTACCCCTGGGTGACCCGAAGAGGCGGGTCAAAGGACTCTCTTACCCTCTGTCCAGTCGAGAGGACAGAGGCGAAGTGCGGAAACAGAAGAAATGATGTCCCTCTCCTACAGGCCGACTGCAGGAATTGAAAGTACTGACTGTACTCTCGATGATAAGGTAAAGAACCAGGACTGGAGCAGGCGCCCCAGAGACATCTTCCGCTCGAGTGAAGAGTAACCTCCCTCAGCAATGGCGGCCAACATGCCATTTCTGCGTCACAGAGTGAGCATACTTCAAACTAAAAGAAACGAAGCACGTGCGACAGGTAAAAAACAGGCGAGAGGCCGATTGACAGAAAGTTCGAGAGAAAGGTACCCGGGCCAACCCGTGAACTTGCAGGATGATAGCAGGGGCGGGGGAATTAGAGAGAGAGAGAGAGAAAGCAAACCGAAGTTGAGCTGAACCACACCAAGGGGCAACTGCACCACAAGCCCCCCTAAGGGACGGATACACGACAACAGCAACGACAATAAACAAATAAGTAATTCCGCCACCTAGGTGGGTCGAACGTCGTAGGCCTCGTGACAAACTCGTGACACCCGACTTAAGTCAGAATCAAAGTTTCCAAGTGAGACCGCTCTCCGAATTAAACCAAACAGACATGAAATCAAAGAATGAAAGCACTGTGCCACTTCAGGTGACACTGGTGGTTGGACCCTTGTCCCGAGACGTTAACAGGCTACTGCGCATGCAAGAAGCTGACCAGTGTTCACTCAGCCCTTACTAGTAGAGAGTTTACAACCTTCCTGTGTGTGTGTGTGTGTGTGTGTGTGTGTGTGTGTGTGTGTGTGTATGCATTTGTGTTTTGTGTGTTGTGTGTGTGTGTGTGTGTGTGTGTGTGTGTGTGTGTGTGTGTAGCTGAATACAGGACAAATTCCCAGCACATGAATAAAAAATCTGTTTTCTAATTTAAAAACAAACTTTCTGTAATTATTTTTCTGCAATTTGGGAAAAGGTTGCCATGACACAAGTTCAAAGAACGTGAATCATTACAGTATCACTGTCTAGATAAACATCAACTGCAATTGTACTAACTAATAAACAGATCTTGATAAGATGCTGGTTCAGTTCTCAGAAAGAACTTATGACCACGTATACTTTAAAATACAAACAAATCAACAAGACGATGAGTGAAGAAGGCCACAGACCTTCATAGTTCTCACCAACAGTTTAAATGATTCCTTTCCCAGAACTGAGCAAGTCATAGAAAATGTCCTGGACTGCTATAAATTATTTCTGTTTTCACTGCATTTGACTAAAAAAAAAAAAAAAGTGTAAATCATCTCACTTTTCACAGATGATATGATGGTTGGCATCCAGGACACCCAAGAGCGAGGAAGAAACTTGGCTCTCTGATGTACTGGCAGGAGAAGGGACTGAAGGCACTGCAGACTGACACTCTTGTCTCCCTTCTTCAAACAACACCTCGTACGCCGGAGGATCCTTCGGAAGATCCTGCACTTCATCATATGTTGGCAGCCGAAATTCTGATTCTGAAACACACATGACATATAAAAGATTTAGATCAGTTTCTTTCAAAAGCCACACACAGAGATGAGTATACCTGTCAGTTTGTGGAAAAGGGACACACATGTGAGCATGTCTATCAGTTTGAGCAAAAGAAACATCCAGATAATGTAGGGGTCATTTTAAGCAAAAAGCTGAAAATCAGCACACATATGTGGATATGGGTCATTTTGTGCAACGGAACAAACAGATAAGCATGTAAGTTAGACTGTACAAAAAGAACTCACAGACATGAATGTGAGTTAGTTTGAGCAAAAGGAACAAAGATGTGCACTTTGGTCTGTCTCAGCAAAAGGAACACTTGCATGCGGGCATATGGCTTAGTGCAAAGTGAACAAGGAAATATCTATATGAGTCAGTCTGCGCACAATGAACGTGTAGATGTGTATATGGGTCAGTCTGTATGCCAACAAAATGTGTGCATGCAGACTGGTTAGTGCAGAAATATACATATGCGCATATGTGTCAGTCTGTGCAAAATGAAACTGTAGCTGTGCATGTGTTTCAGTTTGTGAACGAGCAAAACACATAAGGATTGTGGATTTGCAGATTTTGTTGCACATGCCCATGCAACTATGCTTGAAACTAAGGAATGACAAGCCACATCATTATCAGCCAGTTTGTTTGCCTTACTCACTTTAGAGTGTGTGTGTGTGTGTGGTGTGTGTGTGTGTGTGTGTGTGTGTGTGTGTGTGTGTGTGTGTGTGCATGGGTGCCAGTGATTAAGGGCATGTAAATCTGAAACTTAATCTGAAGCAAAAGTCAAATCTGAAACTTTAAACGTCTGGGATTCTAATTTTAAAAAATAAAAAAGGGCAATTTGTATCCTTTGATCAGTCATTGCTACATATATATACCATTTAGACAATTATCAGTGACAATTCTAACATCCAGTTTATGTGTACATGTACCAGAACATGTATGTGCATGCTTGTTAAGTATACATGTGCTTGTGTATGTGTGTGGAGGGTAGGGGGAGGTGCTTACTATGAGCTGGGCATTATAGAAATGTATACAGGCTGCGTGCATAGCGTCCAGTTTATAGCAGGTATACATGTATGTGGAACAGAGAGAAAGAATAAATTAAACACTTACTATTCCTCAATTTCAATGTCATGTATTTTACTGGAACCTGGTGTTCAATACAGCGTCATTCTTTCTCCTGGCAGCTGGGACAAGTTCACTCATTACAAGTGTTTCTCCAGATAACAGTTTTTTCTGCCATAGTCTGTTTCTGCTGAGAATTATCAGCAACACCAGGCAGGCAAGAGGGCAGTATCAGCAACACCAGGCAGGCAAGAGGGCAGTATCAGCAACACCAGGCAGGCAAGAGGGCAGTATCAGCAACACCAGGCAGGCAAGAGGGCAGCATCAGCAACACCAGGCAGGCAAGAGGGCAGTATCAGCAACACCAGGCAGGCAAGAGGGCAGTATCAGCAACACCAGGCAGGCAAGAGGCAGTATCAGCAACACCAGGCAGGCAAGAGGGCAGTATCAGCAACACCAGGCAGGCAGCAACACCAATGAGAGCACTCAGCAGCAATAATTTAGAGTCATGAATGTAAGTGAAAAATAATACAGCACTTCAAAATGTTAAGCACTGAATTAAAACTTTGCTGTCTTTGCAAAAAAACTCCGGATATCTTGTGCAGGTTTCCGCTTTAATGATGTGGTGCATTTATCTCCTGGCTAACACACTACAAAATGGTTTCGGCGCCATTCTGCTTCAGGCAAGTCCTTGCCAAGCAAGCGAGACCACATGATGCTTGGGACAGAGTTGCTTGTGACACTTGAAGTTGAAGGCATACGAGGGAAAATCTTCCTGTGGAGATGATCTCTGACAGTATGACCGCCATACTGGGGTAAACTGACTGGATAGGGGTACACAAAATGCTACAAACTGCATGTAATGGCCACATTCCCATGTATGTCCCAGGCACAACTGCTTCCAAAACTTCTTTACGAAAAACGTTCCTGATGCGATCAGCATTCAATGTCTCATCATACGGTAAATGATCGCTGTAAGAAGCATAGTGGGTGGTCCAGGATATATGCTCTGGTGCTCCAGGTGATCTGTCTCGCAGACTGAAGTCAGACAAATAAAAATCTTCATTCACAGCAAGTTCAACAGCAATCCGTGCCCTCATTTCCACATGCCCCTCTTCATTTCCAAACACCAGCAATGACGCACTACGTGGCAAACAGTTGCCATCACCATATACTTCACAGGAGTGAGGGTGGGGCATCTGTTGGATACAGGTCAGCTGCATAACTGTCTACCTTGTACTTTGATGCCTCCAATCCTTTGAAGCAATTGACAGGCCACATTTTGGAAATATATTTTTCAGCCTCACATGCCAATTTTTGCAGCTGCTCATATGAAGACTTGGCAGCATCACGAAGACGTTCACTGACACCTTGAAAGTAAGCTTTTCTGCTGACTGGTGCTGATGTCTCCTTGGCACTGGAAGTAGAGGTCCTGGAAGCCGAGGGAGGCAGTTTGCTGCTGGCTGGTGCTGATGTCTCCGTGGCACTGGAAGTAGAGATCCTGGAAGCCGAGGGAGGCAGTTTGCTGCTGGCTGGTGCTGATGTCTCCTTGGCACTGGAAGTAGAGGTCCTGGAAGCTGAGGGAGGCAGTTTGCTGCTGGCTGGTGCTGATGTCTCCTTGGCACTAGAAGTAGAGGTCCTGGAAGCTGAGGGAGGCAGTTTGCTGCTGGTGCAGAATGTCTCTGACTGTGCCTTTTACTTGATGCCTGCCCTGGATCTCTTATTGGGAGACTGGAGGCTGAGCTCTTGGAACTGCTGGGGGTGGGGGTGCTGCTGCTGGCTTCGCCGATAGTCCTTTTATGTCGAGACTGAAGATGCGACTTTTCTTTCTTTCTGTTTGTGACCGATTCTTGGTACTTCTGATATGATCTCAGAACACTTCTTTTCATTTTCTCTGAAACTTTCATGGTCACTGCCGTTGCTTTTGTGCTCTTAAGTCTTTGCTTGATGGCATATGCTTCATAATTTTCTGTGAGAAGAGCTGCCCGGTCTTCCTCCATGATGTCCCCCATGATGTTGAAAGAACCTTCAACAATGGGCCCCGAGAAGATGCTCAACAGTGCCTTAACAAGGATAGAGAGCATCTGGTATCGCTGCTCCTGGTTCATTCCCGACCTGTTTGAGAGTTCAAAGACTGGCACCCACCAATCAGTGTCGATTTGAAAATCTGGTGCCGTTTCATCAACATCAAATTGTGTTATTTGTGAGTCACATGTATAGTCTTTCAGCTCAATGTCAAGTTTGCCAAGACTTTCAGGAGGGATGACGTTGGGGAGTTTCTCAGCAAGAGACATCAGAGAAGATGCAGTAGCAGCAGACCTTTTAAGGCCTGGATCCAGCGCCGAAAGGTTTGTGATGTTCCTGTTGGTCAGTGGTAGCTTCTGAAGACCCTTTGCACCTGCAATGTAGCCACATCGCAAAGCAGTGAAAAAAGATGGCAGCCATGATCCATTCTTCTGCTGGTTGCGAAGGCACTCTTTCATATGTTGGCGGCAAAACTCACCAACACACAGTTGTCTGTCCGGAGATGCAAGTCTCTGTTTTCTGGGTCGAGCCTCAGCAATGCACCAGAATCGTGTTCAGGTATGTGTACTGGATCAAGAAACAGTGAGAAAAAAACGTCTCACCACAATAAATATTTCAGCATGCAGCTTGTGGATAAGAGGTTTCTCCAACTGAAACAATTTGATGTATCTTGAAAACTGTCCAAGATGCCTCTGTAGGTTTCAACAGCTAATGTCAACTGGTCAGGTCTCTGGAAAAGGTAAAGAATGATTTTCTCTTTCCTTGAAGTAGATGGTTTTGATGCCACCTTGTATTGTTTTCCTTGCTGTTCCAGTATGGCATTGATCTTACTTTGGGATTGTTCTGGAGTGGCATACTTTTCGAACAGAGCCTTGATCAGCCCCGATTTTTGCCTCTTCTCTTCTGGAGTCAGGAAAGCAAAGTAGAAGACAGTGAGTGCATCCATAAGCTCATGAAGCCGATCAGCAACTTGCTGCATCTGCAAGAACCTATAACAAAAGAACAAATAACGCACTATAGCATAAACAGAATGTACCTGTAGGTAAAATCATATATACCCACGTTGGCATACACTATTAGTATGACGTGTTACACACATCTTCAGAACAACATGGGTAGAGTCAAGTCAAGATGATTTTTATAAGGGTAAATACAATAAGCAGTTCTGCTTTTTACCACGTGGCCCTCACACACGCATGCTCCACAATTAAGTAATCAAAATGTATTATAAGAATAGATGATAGTATGGTATGTGTGAATATAAAAGAAAAAGAAAGAGAGAGGAAGAGAAGAGAGAGAGAGAGAGAGAGAGAGAGAGAGAGAGAGAAGAGAGAGAGAGAGAGAAAGACAGACAGACAGACAGACAGACAGACAGACAGACAGAGTGGAGAGGGGGAGGGTCGCTGGCATAATTATTGCTAAGCATAATACTTTTAATAGAGAAGCAAATTATTTAATTTGAAGTTAAACAAGCAAACTCATAAAAATTTTTCCAGAATGTGCTTCAGCAGGAACCAAAATTTTTACTTAAAATTATCCAATAATTAATTTATTAAATTAGGGGGAAGAAAAAGGGATGGGGGAGGGTGAATCTTATACATT